>OZ025873.1:3900176-4500176 GCA_964019415.1 Ianthella basta | reverse complement strand
CCTGTGCTGACTGACACACTATAGCATGTTCATAATGAGTATACCTGCAACTCAATGATGCACAGAAGTTTCTGATATCTTCTGTGCTAGTAACTCAAATACCTTTCATAAACTATTTTCCGCAATCACAGTACTTTGTTTACATACCTGCGTTTCAAAAAATTCAATGAACTTGGAGAGATATAGTTCATTCTTGTGACTATTTCCCTGCAGGAACACTTCAATCACCTTGTACCCAGCTTGACACACTTTCTGCTGGAGCAGACTAGTAAATATAGTGGAAGGAAGGACACGTACACCTAACCATCATGGACAGAGGATACAAAGCTACCTCAGGAAATGGCTTGAAAATACACTAGTTCAGTGCACAATACCCAACTGTATGCACATCAGAAGTACAATTCCCAGGCTGTCAGAGCCATCAAATGTAAAAAGATAGTGGGTAAGTATGGAACTACATAACTACCCATCAACCCTGACCAATAATTGCAAAAACTTGCTATCTTAAAACAAGCACCTGGATGAAGCTTACTCTACCAACCTGTCATCTTGTCGTTTGTCGTACTGCTTAAGACAGCTGACAAGCAACTCCAGCACCTACAAAACAATTGAAAATTTCTGCTGCCTTAGATATATGCAAGAAGCCCAGTTGGCTGCCTTCACTTCATCACATGAAAGGATTATGCAAGCTAGGCAATCGAACTAGAGAAGCTCATCTGGCTAAGTTGCATCACTGCTAGAAGTGAGCGCAGCAAGGAATTGACGATTGAATAATATTTAGATAGATATGACCGTTATATGTATACGCTTACATTCAAGTTTCTGACAAGTTTCTGGTGATCTTTGCATCTGGCATGGGGGTCAGACATGAACTCCACCAGCTCTGAAAGGGCCTGGTAAAAACAGTCAACAAGTGCAAAAAAGAGTGCTGTGCAGAGGGATAATATTGTCAAACATACACATTAAAGCTTAGTACATACGTACACATCCAGCACTGCATGCCCATCTACGCATCGTACATAAAGGCCACACCTGTTCCATAATAACTGCTTGCTTCTGGTTGAGCTTCCTGTCTTGCTGTCGTCTCTGAAGAAGCACAATCAAAGAAAATGGGGTACTTGAAGCATACGTACGGTAACCAAAATTCCGTGTCTTCTACATACCTCTGCAAGGTAGGCCTGCAGGATGGGCACCATTCCTGCTACAAAGTTGAACTTGGACACAAGGTCTGGACTGACCTGTTAAGGGAGAGCAACATACTTGCATGTGCATCTTAATCAATGCACAGTAGTCCATTCCCACAATAAAGTATAGAAGTAATTCTTCAACAGCAGCAAACAGTAAAGACCAGCACTGACCTAACTAAAAGCCAAACAGAAGATAACACTGACCAGAGCATAAGATTCCTAACACTAACACACCTAACCTGCTTTGTACACTAAAGTAAGTGGACTTGCACCTCCTCTAAATGATTTAACTGGTGCAGGTACAAACATACCATCATTAGTGAGAAGGGATCTTGGTCCATTTGTCTGCTTGCTGAGACACAGAAATGTTCTCCTCCATCCCATTGCAGACCTTCTACCTCAGCTGTGGACTGCTTTCTTTTCTTGACTGCATGAAGAAGCACAGCAAATACATACATATATCCCCAAGTGACTAATGACCAATTATTAATAATTGCCATGTTCTTGCCATACATGCAAATGACCTGCTCTGAGATAGGAAAATGACCCAAACTATACCTTTCTCTGCATGCAGCCAGGAGTCTGTGCCATTGTGATAGATCCTGGCATAGGATCCAAAAGTCACATTGTCTTCACCTTCAATCACAGGGATCAAACTAAAGATGGTGTCTGTTTCAGACTCTGTTTCAGAGGACCTTGCCGTTAGACCCACTTTATAGCTGCCCTGGTCATTCACCACGGCTAGATATTGCCTTGTGGGTAAATGCCGAATGCGACACAACTCCCTCCAGTGCACTGCTTCACCTAATAACGTACATGGCAACAAAAGACAATCACATCTTAGTGCATGGATCTTACTTTAGTGCATACAAGTGTGTACGTGGGTCTGAATATTCAATGGTGGATGTTGAAAGAGTAAGTGACCGGGAACTACCACAGCTTTACTCATGCAATATTCGATACTGTGGCCAAGATTAGGAACAGGCAGTTTGGATGTGGAGGGGCTGTTTGAGGTTTGCAGCATAGCACAGTGCCACTGCCATAGCAGACCTTAACTGGGTGTTGCCTAGTTACACAAGCCAGACAGGCGAGCACTGCAGGCTGTGGCTGCTTTGGATGGACAGTGACAAGAAGCAAAGAGTGCCATGAGAATTTCCAGAGGTGACCAGCATGCCCAGTACCTATACGTTACATTCTGCCTGCATGTGCATATGGGCTTATATATCCATCCCATGCATAATTCAAATAGTAAGTGCACACAACTCTCCCTCCATTGTGATGAAATAATGGCTGAACCTACAAATTCCCTTTGACAGGTGATGCTGGTGCACTGGCATCATGTGTAAGAGTGACCCAGTGGCTGCAGACCATTGGACGCACATGATATTAATACGAGCATCCACCAAAATGCTCAAGGTAGACACAAGGTACTCAAATAAACATCAGCTACGAGTATGACAAATTTCCTTCTATTTCGAGCTCAAGTTTACTAAGGTCACTTGTTTACTGCAAAGTGACATTAAGAATGTCAGAGGGCATGACACTCACATCGCTATAGCTTTACCCATGGTTTGCCTAAAGATGCAAAGTGATTGCAACAGATGACCTTACAAGAAAGGGAGTGAATAATGAGAGGCTGCATGTAGAAAGAAACTTGTCTGCAAACCAGACTGTATGCCTTTGCTCACCACTAAGAGGATCCCTTTGCTTCTCAATGGACCAAAATGTAATGGCAGAAGTGGAAGGTGTCTTCAGTCGACCGCGGTCAGTCTTACGCTTCCTCAGATATACTACGTAAATGACAGTGATGAATTACAATGTTTAGCACTAAAGATTGAACAACAGCATGCAGAATAACAGCCCAAGTGCTCATTTCAAAGCTAAAAGAACCAATCCTATTTCTAAGGATAACTGGTTGTATGGGAAGCAAATGTATGTTGTGAAGGGAGTACAAGTTTAATGGGAAGACATGGAAGCAGAGGCAACAGAAATGGAGAAATGGCATACTATATGTTTACCATTTGAAGGATCTTCAGTGTCATCAATGCCTGCAAATGAACCTTCTGACACAAGATAGCAACATCTCTCCCAGTGAAATAGATGCACAACACTGCCAGCCTACAGGTAGGGCAGAGTGTAAGGAACTAATCTAATTTTTACAATGCATGGTATATACTGTGAAAGTACCACACAATTCAAACAATATAGACCTAAATATGCCACAGTTCACAGCTACTGTACAAGTGACCAAGCACTAACTCTCATGACATCCTTGCTCTCAGTGTCCTCCTTTGGACAGAAGTGGGGCACAATGGTGAAGGCAGACTCAGTGGCAGACAGGTTCAGTTCATGGCTGTAGCACATGACAAGTATGCATACAGTTGGAGACATTTGCAGAGCACAGCAAGCTTTCTTACTGTGTACTTGAAACAACTCTAACTGATCACAACTGGGACAGATGTGGGTAGGCTGACTAAGTAATGGACAGGTTCATTTCATATAGGAAACATAGCTATGGGATGAGACAATTTTGTACCAGTTTTTATAGAAGCTGGGATCGAATAAAGCCAGGCTCAAATAGAGGCCAGGTCAAAATTTCCTTGCAAAAAATAGAGGCCCAGGCCTCTATTCAGATAAATATGGTAATATACACTTTGGTTGTTCATGCACTTGAGAATTATTCAGCCATGTGTATAGGTCAGGTAATGTGAGATAGAAGGATCAGTATGATACATTCATCATCACATTGAACACTCACTAGCTGCTGTGCAGGTGCTGCCCAGTCCTCTCTAGCAGGCGTGTGCTACAATGTAGGTACTGACCCTCAGTCTTTGTGCTTTCAAAAACAACCTCATCTTTCATCCGCACCTAAAACAAAGCAAACTATCTCTGTCCACTGTATACACACTCATGAAGGTTCACTTCGGTATGCATAACCTACAATCCTATAGTTGAACATCTTCACACAGGTGCCAATCCTGGGATAAACACACTTGTAGCCTGAGTACCACTACACCTTGGTCCACAGCTCTATGGCAGAGACACTTAAACTGTCTGCACTATAGGTACAAGCTCATTGCAGTGATTGGCACTAACATTGAATATATGTCAAATTTAAGTTATTGCTGAATATTTAGCTTTCTGCCTCTTAATAAAATGAGTAAGTGAGAGCACCCTGATAGACCTATTTCTCTCTCTCAAAGGTATTTAAGCAATATCACAGGTGCTACACATTGTCTTGAGCTAAATCTCTGTGACATCCATCTTCAGTAACTACGTTGGGCACAAAGTTTGAATTACACCTTCACCCATATGCAATTGTCACTGTCAAATAAACATCCATTGCCTGAGGTGCGAGACTGACAAGAGCGGCTAACCTAACTTTGCTTATACCCCACCAGTAGCTGCTAAATAGTGTTTAATAGTTAACAAAAACACGCGGGATCCTGCATGCACACCATCAACTGCATACTCACCTCACCCCCCACTGATCTGACTTTGTACCGAGGAAGGATCGTGAATATACAGTTCTGAGAATTTTCCGAAGTCAGATCCATCTGGAAAATGTTAGAAAACACAATAGATATGATGATTTCACAATATTGTTTGTGCATAAATTTCACAGGAAGTATATTTCACAGATGACTCTTTCCTGAGGATTTTGCAATTATATTTTTACAAAGCCTTTCTATCCACCTAATTTCTACTGACAGTAGGAGATTTTCGCATTTTCATTTTCGTGCTAACTCATGAAATTTCTAGAGTATGCTCCAACGTTGTAAAAGTATGCCATACCTTGAGATTAGTGCTCTCCAGGGCTGAGGTCTGGGAAGAGTTGACACAGAGATACTTTCCAGTGAAGACATGCTGCAACTGTATTTCAAAAAAGGATTGGCATACAGAGTGCACATATCCATCTCATGCAAACATACAGACATAGCAGAAGTACAGCTGCACCATTAGGTGCAGGAAACATAAAATTTTGTCATTGGATAGAGTGGAGAAAACAGTCACCACAAGGACATAAGGTAGCATGCACTGCAGTCACTGCGCCACCAATGATCCAAAAAGAAACTCCCAGTTTCATTCTATTATCTGTTGCCATGTAGCTTGTGTAGGACCCTTTGGTGAAGTATTTGCAGCTAAGTCCAAAGATAACACAATTTGTTTCCAATTCCTAAATTACGCAAACAATGTTTGTTTATCATTCTATAGCTAACTCCCTGCTACACTATACCTTCCACCTGGTACTGTTAGTCATACTTTAAAGCAATGTAAATCCATTAATGCATCAAGGTAGGTTCAATTTATCGGACTACGGTGAAGTTCATACCTGAATCTTTGTACCATACGCCAATGTAATTCCTCTAACTCTTTTCTGCTCTTCTACATTATCCACAGTCTCAGTAGAAAGATTTCTCTATGATGATACAAATGGGATACACATGGCATAGTGATACAGATATAATGTACACAGGTGCACTTTTAGGGCTGACCCAAACATTAACTTGCATCATCAAATGGCATCGTAATGTGTCATGAAACTATCTCTACCTCTGCAGTCTTCAGCTGCTCCCTTTCTTGAGGGCTGAGTTTCTGCTTGCCCTTAGATTTCAGCCCCTGCTTGAGCTGAGACAGACGCTGTTGGGCCTTGTACTTATTAGCAGATAGAACTCTGAAGCAGGCACCTGATCAGGGAGAGCGTAGTTGGAAGTGTACATACGTAGCTGCAATCAGAAGGTAGTCAATGTGTCTGCAGTGTTACCATGTATGTCTGGCAAGTTGGGGTCCCCTTGCTGGAAAGGTGGGACAACAGGGCATACTGCCACACTCTGGATGACATTGCTACAGGGGAAAGTACAAGTAAGTGCTGCAACCAGTGATACTACTTACACTATAGTGAAGTATTACAAATTCAAACAGAAATTCACTGAGCAATTCAGCAGCTTCAAAAGAATAGAGGGAGGTACATGATAGTAGGACGTTTTGGCTCGAGCGCCCTAGTCAACTGCCTGCAGAGTTGACAAACACATTTATCTGGCTGCTAATGAACGATTTATTGGCGAAGTACTTAGGTGAACCCCATACACAAATCAGCAAGCAAGCAAGGAAGAGTGCGCTTATCGATTAAGCATGTTGTGAAGGGATTTCCGAGTCTAGAAAAGAGGGCGTAACCCAATACGATAGTGCAACTGAGCACGGACTGGCATGGAACAGAGCTTATAATGAAGAAATGTCGTAGCCACATGAGACTGGCGATGAGATAGATTGTGTAAGGTTATCGATTCGTCTACTGTACCTTGAAATGTCCGAGAAGACATAGCCTTTCCTCTGCGCATATAGTAGAATGGTATCCCCCAGCCGCAGTGGAGTGGCTGGAGCCCCTGTCTGAGAAGAACTTTGCACAGAGGATGTTCGGACAACAGGTGCAGTCGCAGCCATGTGTCGGCCACCACGGCTACGAAAACACCCCCACTAGCCAAGAGCTCACTGTACAGGTGAATGCGTTGCAGGGGGGCTTAAGAATGACGTCATAGTTGGAGGACTTTCCCGCTATGACGTCAAGGTAATTTATATATTCAGTCTTTGCGTGACAGAGGGATGCACGTCTACTGCATACCTTACACAGTTGCCTCTCTGGTGTTGTGCCATCATCATGGCATCAGGCTTCTATGTATGCTGCCAAGAGACCGTGTTCTGAGCCTTGCAAATGTTCATGGCTGATGTGTTTCAAAGGTGTAGTCGTGCAATCTAAAGTAGGTCTAAGGCCTGGAAGGTCAGTGAAAACTTTGTGGGAGGCATTAGTCTCCTAGATGCCTCCCACAAAGTTTTCACTGACCTTCCAGGCCTTAGAGCCTCTGAAGTCCCACAGGTGACATACCCCCTTTAGGTGATTGTGTCTAATTCTAGACCGGACATTGTGGTCATTCAAGGCAAGGAGCTGCACCTGTTGGAACTGTCAGTCTGTGGTAACACCATGGAGGCCTTGGCTTCAGCACAGGCATGGAAAGCAGGGAAGCCGGAGTACCTGCAAGTACTGTCTGATGCAGATAGGAATGGTTGGAAAGCGAAGTACACTACCATCGAGATTGGAGCACTGGGCCATCACTTTCCGAGCTCGCTGACACAGCTGTCTAGAAACTTCCTACAGATCCCAAGTTCAAAGTGGAGGGAGGTTCTCTCCTGAGCAGCTATCATCGCCGTTAACTGTTCAAGAGCCATATTTCTGGCATGTTCAACCAGCTCATAGCCACTGAACAAACCCCTTATACTCACTACTTGACTTGCTCCTAATTCCAAACACTTTACAATTATATCAATGTTTATTCTGCTAATCTATACATAGCTATATTATTACTATTGATCTTTACTATTATATTTAGTATTTGTCATCTCCCTCAACACATACATTCTTGGCAGATATTTTTACCAGCTTTGTCTGCATTTTCACTCCTGAGACCGAGAACGCATTCACCCATACATAAATTTATTTTATACCAATGTGCTAATAATGGCTATTCTTCATCCCCTCCCCCCATTAAGTTGTGTGGAGGAGCTGTACATGCATATAAATGCATGTATGGGTGAGCATATGTATGTTCAACAGCAGAGTGCATGCATGTATTCTATAATTGTCCACTTCGGACCTCTACACCAGCAGAATCACCACAGAGTAAGGCAGTGAGTGGCGATGATGTCAGTGACACCATCTTGTCACAAAAGGTGCATGGTGAGTTATGTATTTGTCACTTAGGCCACTTGTGAGGAATGTGCACGTAAGTGGGATGAGTCTCGTTTTCTTTACAAATCGTCTGCTCCATGCCATGCTATTCAGAAACATATGAGCAGAACAACTGCAGACAATTGGAGGGCAGTTCTTGAAGGGGTGGACTTGACAGAGCTGCAGTAGCTTCAAGCTTGTTTGGAGAATAATCCAGGAATGTGGAGGAAGCTTATAAGCTATCCAAGCATGGCCTGTCCATATGGATCAAGAGTGATGGTGATCATGAAGGTATGTCTCCAACCTAGGCGCCACCTGGGGAATACTTGTAGAGGCTATGTGGAGTGTACATGCATTGCAGCACAGTACATCGATCCACAGACTCGATCGCGATCAATGGAGCTTGGCTTGATTACTGAAGATATTAAGCATAATATTATACTTGTATTATTGGTAGTGATCATGAGTGTAGGCATTATAGGATATGTGCATGCTTTGTATCCATGCATGGCTCTGTTTCGAATTCATTTTCCTAGATATGCATGGACATCCTTGTGCCCTGCTCCATGCATATGCATGCACATGGCACTCAGTCTGCAGTATATAAATTATATACATATGTCCATTAATTTGTATATATACTTCCTCCTTTATCTACATGCATATGCATGCACTATGCTGTTAATTAGATGTTAACCCATGTACTGATGATAAATTTGAGGTACAAATGATAAAATTATATATACATGTTTCAGTCTGTCCAGTGATGTTCCTAATAGTTCTTAATTACATGCATACATGTGAGGTGACACGTTTATGTTGCTGAATTTGATTCCAGTAATTATACATAATCAGCAAGCCTAAAAACATTTCCTACAAATTCCTAAACCTGTAAATCTAGACCAGTTAGTTGTTCAAATTCTAAACAATGGTACCCATATTGAGTTACCCTAATGAAACTACAGCTCTCAAGTTCAAATCAGCTACTGATAACAGTTTGTGTATAGCTTTTGCTAACTAAAGACTACATCCCAAAAATGTTCTATTTCCTGGACTGCTCCCAGGCATCTTGCTCTTCCCTGAAGAACTGCAACTTGGCAGTCATCTTCTCCTGCAATGGAAGCATAGCGCAGAGTGTATCCACAGTAGGCAAAAATGCCAAGGACAGCAGGATATGGTGAGGGTCACGAATATCATTCATAGCACATTCATGCATGCAGTTTCTGTCACTTCCACACAGTAAGTAGTAAATCTGCCATATGAACACATCTATGAGAATCCCTGATCATGCTTCCAAGAAAAGCAGCTGTAATGGCTATTAGCATGTGCCGTAAATAGAGTATTCAAGCTATATGAAGCTATAGGGACAATCAAGACATCCACGTCTACAGTGACTTACACAATTCAATAAGAATAAATAGAGGAGGGGGAATGTACTAGCTGAAGTACACAGCTAACCTCATTCTCAAAACGGTCCAAGATCTTTTGAATATTGTCCTCCATACTTGTGAGTCTGATGTTTGTCTCATCCTCATCATGACCAAAACAACGAGCTTTCAATACTGGAAAGAAGCGAGGCGATCTTTCTTGAATCTGTATTACAGAAAAGCACACATACTCAGTTGTGAGGCACAAATTATTAACAACTGTAGCTTCTGTACAACAACAGTTTGAGCTGGGTGAAACTAGACTCATTCATACTGTCAAGAAATTATACACATAAATTATGTAGGAAACTTATGTAATGGTTAAATGCCAACCAATAGATGTTTGTGGGATTCAGAACACAAGGCTCAAGGGTGCAAAGAACCTGAATGCTCATTGAACTAAACTCCACAGATACCGACTGGTTGGCATTAAACTATTACAGAACCCAAATGATTCACTGATAGCATATCAAGTTGAAGTCTTCTTGACAACGTCTGCATTCTAGTTAACCAGCTTAGCTCCAAAGATGGTGAATGAAGCCTATTGTGCCATTACTGCTCTGAAGAACTCATAATTCGTGGCAGCAACCTAAGTTTCAGAAGATGGCATACAAGACCCAAGACACAGGGAAGAGTTTGTAGGACTATTTCAATTCCTTCTCATTACCCTGGAATGTCATACCTGCTTGTGCACATAGAACTGAATGGCATTCTGATCACTGCTGTCTGTTCTGTCCAGCTCAAGGGAGAAGTAGATATAGTCCCACATGTTGTGCTCACAGTCCACATGGTGTGCAAAGCCCTAGACATAGCAGAAAATTATGGTATGACAAAAATACATTACTCAATTATCTGATAACTTCCAATTCTGACATCACATGCACAAATGTTGCAGGACAGAATTTTGCAGTCTTTTGGAATTGCCCGCTATTTCAAATATTCTGTCTCCCGATGAATTTGCCAAAAATAGTTATACAAATGGAATGAAGACACAAGCTTAGCTACTTCAAATTGTTGCGTAGTTATAATTCCCCACCTTTAGTGAGTCCCTGAAGAACGTAAACTTAATGCAAGATGAAAGACATACGTATGCACCAAATAGTGGGAATTCTCATACTGTACATATAATATAGAATAGGTAATAGTGAAATGCTCTGTGTCTCTGAGATTTTGAGTATGAAGCATGAGGGTGCAAAGTGCCCGAGTGCCGAGTAGTCTAAATCTTTAGAGACACTGATTGATCAGCATTTAAGTGTTATAAGATCCCAAATGATTGGGCAAGGAGTCGGCAGTGAATCAATTTACCTACTCATACTTGCATCATCACACATCTTCTGAAAGTAGTTAGCTACTTCTGACAATGGCTGCATTGTAGTCGGATTGATACTTTCGATGAAACAAGTAAGCCGGGTGACCTGTGCATCGTATGTTATGGCTTCGTAAATTAGTCAATCAAAATAATTATACAGATTAACTCTCGTTTCCATAACTTAGTCAAAGTTTGGCAGCCCATTTGCATGGACATGTGTATTGACAAATATCTTGCATCAATTACTACATGTGAACAACTGCATACATCAGTCAAAGTTCTTTTCAAGTGCCCTTCCTTGCTCCCATATATCTAGTGGTAGAACATCAGCAATGCTTTCAATGGAGTGTGCAGGATAAGACATGTGCATATAAATAGTTATAACTTACTAACATCAAACCTATATCTGTATTTTCACTTATTTCTAAAATTGACAATAACCACTGACCTGAGACTTGCGATCAAACTCATAAGCAGGGATATTGCAGATGAAACAGAAGTCCCTCCGATCAGCTTCAGCTTTGTACTACAGGACACAACCAAACAAAGAACCTAAATATTAGCACTAAATCTTATACATACGTATTAACATGTTTAGGGTGCTCTGGAGAAGGGAACCATCTACGTAGCATAAGTTGCTAACAAAAACGTCTTCCATTAGAGAGACATGTAGAGGAAACACAATGATTGAGGCTTGTACAGACCAAAACCGTGCTATAGTTGAGAGTATACACAATACCAAATCAACTAATAACCTTTGTGGCACCAGACAGCACTATAGTCTAATGAAACACTATGTCTTGAAGAGTCAGGCTTGGAAGACGCTCACCTTCTCATCTCTCAGTTCAGAAAAGGTATCAATGATGATACCAAAGATAACTCCCAGACCTACGGTGGTGACTATGGCAAAGAAAGAGACGTCAAAGATGGTCCGAGGAATGTAGGCAGGGAAGAAGGAGACTAGTACAGGATCGGTGAAGGCTGCATCTGCATTCTAAGAAGGTAAAAAGGACAATTTATTGGGTAATCAGTATATGACATTGTGCAACAATTAATACCACAAAATCGTTCATAAATTCCAAAAGAGTAATTGTTTCATAGCCAACATGCAAGGCATATATAACTTTTACATACTTTTGCATAATACCATATGCATGCTTGAAGATCATGACAAAATAAGATATATTCAATTTAGTAAGCAGCATTATGTGTCTTCTGCATGGTTTAGATTTGCTCAAGTAGAAGCAGCCCCATATGAGTGATTTTCTGCATGAAAGCTAATTTAGCAAGGTATTGAAGTGAATAATGGGCTGCTTATTCAATGCCATATTGACAGGATACTGAGTTTGTCTCCATACTGCAGTTAAATAGGCCATGTTGCATGTTTATGACATAGTATCAGTGTTACTTAACCAGCAAGTCGAAGAGCCGGAGAACGTGCAACAAATGGTATAGTAAACTGTTTGTACAAAAGTTGCAGAGTGAACTAAATACCAGTCTTGCCGTGTATAGAGACAGTCATTCCAAATTTGGCACTTTTAATGTGAGCTTTCTACAGGCAAAGTGAAGCTGATACACATTCTTGTAAATTGCATGCCAAAGATGAGACATACAGTTAAGTCAGAGGTATGATAATACCATTATTATGCTCTGTTCATAAACTGTAAGTAACGTCAAGTATTGCAATATGCTGCATTAACTCACTGTGACCAATCCTCCACCACCAATCAGGCCAAGTCTGATCACTGACACTACACACTGGAACAGTGTCCTACAGTGTGAGCCAGACTCTGGGTCATCAAAATAGGTTTGGAATGCTGCATACGACACCAGACCATAGATGTACAGGACTACCAGTCCAAGCATGGCCACCCAGAACAGAGAGCGCCCTGAAAGGAGAAAGAAGCACAGCGAATATAGCATGAAGACCATGCAGTTTAAATGCGTTCGCTGCAAACTATTACAAATTATACTTCATTGAAAGCTTATGGAATGTACAGTAGTTCACACAAAGACATATTGAGTAAAATATGATTGAAGAGTTTGCTGTGCTAGAGATAGAGGTAGCTGTACTCATGATAGGGAGAGAAATGCACAAGGGCTTTACTTGTGTCAGAAACAGTTGCATAACTTACTCACAGGTAATACCAGAGGTTAATTCATTGACTATAATTATGTTTACTATTGTGCTCTGATAACCAGGTTTCACTATAGATAGACTTGTATATAAAATAGCAGTGGAATCAAGGTGAGCTGTTGGGAGAAGTGTACTTTGGTCTGCAGGAACTTGCATTCTCCAGGATATTTGGTCATTGCATGCTTTTGCATGCATGCGTAAATATTGCACTTGTCCTGCCTTAAAGGACCTCTGCTGATGTTTGGAAACACCCCAAATATAGAGTTGCAAAGTGTTAGTCATCAAGTGCTCATGCATGCATTGCACCCCATATACATACTTTGCAATGTGATGTACAAATAATATTGTGAGAACATGTATTCCACTCACAGTTCTTTGTCACTGAGCGAAGCACCCTCTGCAAGATGTCATTGTTGACAACAATGTGCACAAGGCAGAGCGGATAAAAGTATCCCCAGAATCCAAGGGATAGCCCAGACCAGGATAGCAACAGCTGCATGTGCAGACAAGGAAATTATTGATTACGCTTGCAAGTACACATTTCAAATGATTATTGGATGCACTGCACATTAGAGTTCCTCAAAGCTTGCAATAACCAAGACATTCAGTTTGCTCGCTTGTAGATACACTCACAAGGAAGTACAATGTCTTTGGGCCAACGAAAGCTACATCTGCATAGCTCTCATCCCTTTCCTTACCCCTGCAGAGAAGAGTGCAATTAATATCACTAAATTATGATAATGGTCTGATGTGACAGTATAACACTAATGTTTGACAATTTATGTTAAACGTTGGAAAAACGATTGAGACGATTCAGCTCTTGATGAATGAAGTAACTATGAATGTCTGGGCACAGGTGGGGACACAATTTCGAACGGTTGGATGCTGCTGTTGCATTTTCAACACTACGAGTGCATGCTAATCCCTTTGGACTGTGTATCGTTTTTCATCTTCTAATCATTTCATTCTGCAAAACATTTTGCTTTAAAATGAAACAAAATAAACCAAACGGATGGATCATAAAATGGTTTAGCCTTTAACGTAAATGGAACAAAACGAATGAAATGTAGAAAATGGACAGTACTACTATGTTGTGAATGGTGTTGTCAGGATTCAGAAATTGTCCACTATGTGAATAGTTCTGAATCATGACATTCATGGAGTCACATTGCACTTCACGGCTAATCCTAGTGAACTTTATTGTGTTCTGCACCTGATTGTGTAGAAAAAGCTTGGAATGAAGTAGAAGTTGGGCCAGTTCACAAGAAAGTAGGTGAACACTATCTTGAGTGTCATGATGAAATGCAGGCCTCCAAGGATGAACAGCAAGTAGTACCCAAACCAGAACTCCACCGCAGGTATGGTCGGCAAGCCAAAGCCAGACCGCCGAGTGCTGTTGGGGTTGTTGAGCTCAATAGAACGACTTGTAAGTGGCCTGTAATAGAGACCATAAGTGTTATGAAAACATTGAATGGAGCTTATGGAATATACAGCTATGTTTACTTTGCACAAGCACAACACATTGCATTATAGAAGTACGTATATGTATGCCTTAAATGGTAGAATGAAGGAGACAAAGGGTATAAGAAAATTGAGCACCTTCAGTAAAAAACAACAGACATCAAAGTAAATCAAATGCTCTAACTAGGTACACAGCAACATTGTGCAGGAGCTGATACACATGGGACATTTAAGGGATATTTATTATCACTAACAATGGATTTGTAGGATCTGCAGGGTCCTTCCAAGCCACCAATACCAGGATGTTGAGCAGAATGGTCAAGAAGATGTATGCCCAGTGCCAAATGTTGCTGAAATAGGGGAAGGCATGAGGCAAATGCATACAAGACAATGAGCATACACCACAGTGAAACACTAATGATATAGCAATACAGACTAAAAGTAACATGGAGCTGGCTCACCGTCTGTAAATGAACACCTTTGTGTACCAGTGGTCCCTTAAGGTGTTCTAAGCAATGAAATATTAAGAATTGCTATCAGCTACCAAATCACTTTGTTTTAGTACAATCTGTTTCCCATGACAATCAACTCAGAGCTCACTGTGTGTTGCACTATTCCCTTGACAGCCTTCATCCACTCCAGGAAGTCCCGCACTTTGTCTTCCGCAGATTCACGACTCACCTGCCATTTCACCTTCTCCACCATCTCTTCAGATAGCTGGTCCTACACATTTAATGCAGTGCGTCACGTTGAGGCAACTGATAGAGCACTGATATATACATATATACATGGATACTTTGACAGAAATGTAGCAACTGCTACTCATGCATACCAACAATAGTCTGTTGTTGAATTGGGGGATATATTACATGCGAGATGTTACTAAGGAGAAAAGGTTGAGTACATCTAACTGATTTGGACACATCCAATCTACAGCTACTCTTATCCTCATATCTTCCTCCATAAGCCACATGAGGATTAAGTAGATTTAGGTAGCCACCACTATATTCTAAACTGTAACAGCCTGAAGCTCATAAACATACAATCTTTAACCCATAGCACTTACATCAGGGTCATATCGGTAGTGGACTTTGGAAAGCACCTTCTCTCCATCAAGGTTCTCATAGAGCACTTCCACTGACTTGGATTGTTCACTGCAGTACTTCCACACCTTCAGGATTTCACTCTTTCTCTGGTGCTCTTCATCATCCTCAGCAGGCTCACTGGGTACTGTAGGCAATGACCCAGGCAGTGTACAAGGCAAAAGGTTTACACATTATGTGCTTCTTTTGCCTACGAACCAAGCTGATAGAGTAATCAATGATACGTAAGGTATGTACTCAAGCAATGCCAGTCTCGGCACAAATCTATATGCTACCGGCAGTAGCTAACAGCCTGCTGTAACCATAGCAATCTTTGCAGTGAATATAGTATCTTACTCATTACTGTTCATGCTTAGTGATCTACTGAAGTTGATCATGACTCTGCAGTAGAACCTTCTGAATGCTATTGGCTAAGTACGTACATAATCTGGTATGGTATTGTGAATCATTGGTCTACAGTGTATAGTGCAGTCCTGCTGGCTGATCTGGCTATTGTGAAGCAGAAGAGTACAGACTTTGGAACAGGCAGCTACAATACAGTCACTGGAAGTCCAAATGACTGAAAAGAGCAAGATTTATTAGGAGGTCCTAACGAGTAACCATTTGTCTGGGATAAGCGGGTGTCTGATATACTGCTTGTCTTGAGCTGACAAAGGGACATGCTAAGCATGGATATGCTGTTTCTGCAGCTGCTAGCTAGAAAGTTAGATATCAGACAACTTAGCAATCTGTAATGCATCACATTGAATGCTAAATGGATAGAAATGGGTACAGGTCTAGTTAGGGCTGCATCAAAATGAATGGTCTACCTAGTAGCTTGGGCCTCTGCAAAACTCAGAAAGAAATTGTATAATATTATACATACACGGCCACTCACTCAATTTCTCTCTGGCAACACCTTCAAAATCACAGAGATGCTTCAGTACATGGAAGGTTTTGAAGAGTGCTCTCTGAGCATCATCATCCTTCCTCAGGCGTAGCTGAGAGAGTGACATTAAACATGGGACACATTAAACATGGGACACACACATAACAATGGTTGGCATCATAATGTTCAGTCACATGCTGGCAGAAATATTGAATTCCATGAATGGTCCCTTAAGTACATCTTCTCAAATACTTACCATTTCCTTGTCACTTTGCATGTGGTAGAAGTACACAAGAGTGTCATGAACTGCTTCAATGTCAAGGGACTTTAGCACATTCTGTGTGCATGGGAGAACAATAAATGAAAGCTAAGTACTGGTTGTGACGCTTGCTATTAAAGAAGCTGCTTTGCTAACAAACACGTTTTCATAGAACATTCTTTATGCTATGTACATGAGAATGCATAATATACCATTAATAATTGATATTCCATGAATATGATTCTACTTGTCAGAGTTAACCACTCTGGTAGAGGATAAACTCTTGCCTCAGTGCAAGCTTACTCTTGCCAGCTTGGGTGTGTCTTCATGAGTGTCTTCCAGCATAACCTCCAGCAGCTCAACAGCTGAAGCCTTCAGGTCTAGCATCTGCAAACATACAGTTGGCAGAAACAGCCGAACTCTTGTGCTGACATGAATGCAATAATACTGGAAGGCCAGATGTTAGAACAACTTAGCAAAGATATTAATTCAATTACATTTGCATCAATCAAATGTGATGGTTGTTATGGATAGTGTCTAATGAACAGTTACTATATAATAACACACTGGCAAGGAGAGATGTTTCGTGTATGTTGAGTCACACCCGAACTGCCACTGTGAGAATATCATTATCTCACAAGATGTATGGTAAGGAGCTCAGGAATAGCAGTTACAACTAAAACTGTGCCAGATGCTATTGTACATTACAGCTGGAGATGGACTGCAAAGTGCCAGGAAATGCAGCCTAAGAATGTATAAAAACTGTCACTGTTTTAGGACAATGACTACAGTGTAAATAGTGAAGTGGGTTGATCCTCTTTATTTGCAGTTTTCATAGCTGCTACGTAGCTATATTTCACTTTCAGCTTTGATAGATAAACTGGGTTTCATTCTAGCCATTCAATTGACCACTACATACAAATTTCACACTCTACCTCTTCTGCTGCACACCCTGGGATAGAACCCAACTGCAAGATGTGATTAAGAAGGTCCACAATCTGGCAGTCAAAGATAACATCTTGGTTGTAATAGTTGCCCTACCAGGGAAGCAGCAAAATCAAAGAGCAAGCTTGACACAAATTGTTTCTGCCAAGCACTCAAAGCAGTGAAATGAAAGCAACACTGGCCAGTCAATACTCTCTCCTATCCATGCACAAAACGTACCACACACACTTCCACCAATGTCTGTAGAACCTGCATAACCAGCTGCATGTTGCTGTGCCTGATGTTGCTGTAGTAGTGCTGTGCAAATGTTGCCACCTCTCCAATGAGATTCACATTGGAAATGCTAGCTGGCTGATCCCGGAAAAAGTTCTACACACAACATAACAGCATAATAATACAAAGGTAGAGGAAAGAATAGAGTGAAGAGGAGGATGGCCAGAATAATGCAAGGCTGCAGAGTTGTGTATGCAAAGAGGGGCCCAATGTCCATTAATATGCATGAAACTAGTTAGAAAATGCACAAGAACATGCATGAAATAACATACATAAAAGGCAAAATATGCTACATGGGCTACGATTCTGGTACTTGTGACTTGTATACTACACACAATATTCAACACTCATAATGAAGAACCTAGCAGAAATTCCCTTTCCTTGATCACCGCGAAACCATGCATGTCAACCTGTGCTGCTCCCTTCTCAAAGAAAATTCTATACCAAACTTTGGACATTTTCTGCAGCTATTCAAAAGTACTACAGTGGAACCTGTCTAAGATGGTGACAGGCAGCTCCTCTCTAAATCTGCCAGCCTCCCTAGGCCCAAGTAGCACTAAAGCATTGTAATCTATCTTTGTAGAGCAGCCCCTTTCTGTAAAAGGTCAGTTGGAACTGGCCCACATGTGGTTGTCTTCACTGTGTTATGATATGATGTAGGATGTGTCACGAAAAGGTTATAATTAGCCATCTGCACCCATACTGTGATACATACACCTGTACTAAGCCCAATGTATCTGTGAAGTGCCCAAACTAACTTAGCATGCACTTATATACAGCACCCACTCTTAGTATACCCATGTCCATAGTACGCCTGCATCGTACACTAAATTGTAACATGAAACTTCAATCATCAGCATTAGCAATTAAAGAGTAGCTTCAGACAACACTAGTCAGCTTGCAGACAGTGTAAGCATAAAAGCATATTACTCATCTGACCAATCCTGTGTCCGCACATGCCACTCTTGTCACATGTCCACCCACATCTGTACCCATACATCTATGACATACCATGCACGCCCAATCCATAGTCTAGAATGCTAATACTTCAGTGCTTTGTAACATAAATTATGTATACATATACCTGTAGGTTGCGGTTCTGTCCATCACACATAAGACCAAGTACTTGGAGTGTAAGCTGAACATGGGTTGGGTCATGGAAAGCAAGAGATTCTGCACTATCTCTTTCCATAGGGTCAACAGGGTCATGTTGACGGGAGAGATCTCGCATCTCTATTCCTTGCCCATCCAGTTCCTCCTGTTCCCCTTCACTCTCACTCCCACTGTCATAAGCACGAGCAATTCCTGACTGCCTTGAATGGGACAGAGTCACCTGCAGCACAATTCAAGTCAGGACATGAATAATACAGCAGGGACGAAAAGACTTTGCAGTAAGCCATTGGATGGACAAGGCCGCTAGGTTGAAAGGTAATAATAACTGTATTTTATACCAAACCAGCCTGTTACTCTAGTATTTGTGTTACAGCTGTGTTAAACACTGGATATCATGAACCAGCCAATAAATAGCTACCTCTCTGCATCGTCACATTGATGATTGCTTTTCCTCCTAATTTGCTTTATCATTGACTCCACAAGTGTTTCACTGGTAGCGGATACAAAAGCAACTATAGTCATTCTGCAATTAATGCCATGCTAAAGCCGCAGTTAGGGTTAAACAATAGTGTGTGGCTCTTTCATACTTGTAGGATGACTGTAGGGGGGAAGCTGAACACTAGCTGGCTGCCATTTGAAGGGCTCTGGCCCCCAAGCGTTATTGAGACACAAATACTAGCATAACAGGTAGTAGATGTTGTGATTGCAGATTCTGCTAGAGAAAATTTCTTTTGAGTTAATGGGGAAAAGTCCCTAGTAGCACATGACTAAGTGTGCAGTCTTAGTCTTATTTACCCTTTGTTTCTGTGCACTCATTTCTCCTTTGTAGATCTCCATCTGAAGTGAAATAGCATAAGAAGGCTATGTACATATGCACAGTCCAAGATGGGTGAGAACAGCACACATTCACTACCACAAGCATACATTCAGTACAAGAGGAATCATGAATCTCTAGTCTACAAATGCATGCAATACATTAGTAATGTAACAAAGATTGCTACAACATTAACTAACCAGCTTCTGATTCTCTGACTGCCTAGTCAAGAGCTGGGCCCTCAAAGCACGGCTACACAAACACACAAATGCAGAGATGTACTCACACTAATACGTAGCATGGCAACATTACTACAAGACATGAATGACACCATTTCATTGCAGATGGTGCAGATAAACTGTGATTAGTCTTCGCTGCTGTAGAAAATTATACATGCCTATTACTACACAGACTACCACTAAAGAGTATGAGCACACACACTCGTTACTAACAAACAATACATCAACTTACACTAAGAAATCTTTATGCTTAATTGATTCTTAGGACGGATTTTCCAAGTCCCTATCTCAAGTATATGTGTATCAGATGTCACGCTCATAACGTGTATTTGGGAATGTGCCCAATAAAAAAGCTTCCCCCAATCTTCTTAATGTATTAGCGTGCTTTGGCAAAACTAGCTAAACAGCGGCGGTGAGTAAGAGTTGAAGGTCATGGACAGGCTTCTTTCAATGTATTGAAGATGGCAATGTGCCCAAAGCCAGCCTGGAGTGAATGCAAGAGGAAAGCATCATAGGCTACTCTACCCCCATTTGTTCTTTCATATTCTTTTTATTTGTCTTCTCCTCCTTCTCACTGAATTTTGCTTGCTCCTATAGACCCAAGTTGTGCAGTAGGAGTTTCGTACAAACGTGAAGGGCAAGGATCTAAACTCTGAGTAGCAATTCAATTGTCACAGCATTGTAGCAAGTTCAAAGTTGGTGTTCCCGTATATTACAGATACCTCATGCCACCGCTTGGTTGTATTCACATATAGTACTGCATTAGCCAGCTTGAGAAGAAATTCATGTACGTAGCAAAGTCCTTTGGAAATGAAAAAGTGTACAAACTAGTATAATAAAATTTCCTTTAAAAATTAAAAGGGATTTAGGAATGACCAGCATAAAAAGCATAGAAACAAGCTACTCAGCACTATGGTACACCATATTTCTGTGGAGGTAACTTGACATGCACAAGGAAATTAGGAATGTCAAGTTACCTCCACAGAAATGAAGTATATCATATTGCTGAGTAGCTTGTTCCTGTGCTTTTAATGCTGATCATTCCTAAATCCCTTTTAATCTTTAAAGGAAATTGTACTATGACATGTAACTGTTAACATTCACATATAGTGAATTTTCGTTTATGATGAACAAGAAAGTGCGACCATGTAGGCATTTTGTGACACTACAGTGAATTATGAGTAGGCAGAAATGTCAATCTCTTTAGTCTCCACAAGAAAGATGAGATTCAAAGCTGTGGATGAAGCCTTGTTGAAGTGGTTTCATGGGGCAAGAGACCAAAATGTACCCATTTCTGGACCAATGTAGTTCTAGCGTACTGGTATCTACAAATACATGCACTGTGTCTACCCATGCTAGGTAATAGCTAAATCACGATTGGTCCCCATTTAAGTGTTATAGATCCAAATTCATTCGCTTACCCTATCATTTCGTGCTCCTGTTGTTTCTTCACGACTTACTATTGAATGACGTCATATTACAATGATAAATGACCCCATGAAGTGCCTGCAGATGCTTATAAGGGACTTATAAGCACCCACGCTCTGCCCACAATGTACTTTATAAGATTTATATGCACCCACTCTCTCCCTCGACGTACTATTATGAGATTTAGAACCATGTGTGAAACAATTGAAATGTTTCTCAGAGATTTGAAATAATGCTTCTCGGAGATTTAGAAGCACGTTACCATGGCAATGGGATCTATAATCACTTGTGTGCCTTGTTGGTATGGTTAATTATGGTAGTACACCACTGCCAATGACATCAACCTGCCTGCACGACTGCATTGTACTGAAGTCACAAAACAGAAGCATAGTCAAACGTTTTGGTCACAGCCTTACTTTTCCCTGCTGATAGCCACAGCTAACTCCAGTCTTGTCTTGATGCCTGCCAAGAACTGACCTTCTTTCCGGTGACAAAGAAACTCACAGCCAGCCTATGAGATACAAGGAACACTGCAACGTGCCATGTATAGACATTCAATATCTACCAGCTTGTCATCTACGTATCAACAATCAGCAACATGTTGTGGTGATCAACAGCTATATGCAGAGTTGTGCAGAAATAGGTTATGTCTGTGACAACCATATTCTAAGGTGAACCTCTATGACCCCATGGACAATCTGATATGCTCAGTAGTTAAAGAAATGACTAAAGATAGATCAGTGTAGACAATGTTTTCTACAAGTAGCCATTCATTATGCGACCCCATGTACATTTGAATGCACTGTAGTGTTTATTCACTTTTGCACAAGGGAATCCTGGTGTAAACCACAAATCTATAACATACTCATTCGTTTCAACATTTGGAGTCAAGCAGTCTCTAAGATCAGTTGCATGAAGAAAATAGTTACAATAGTTACAATAAGAGTATTACAGCATTAAGAAAGTGAATAAAGGTATACCTGCACAACCTTGTTCCCATCATACATGAAAACTGAGAGGAAAGCAAGCACTTCTGCTCCCACTTCATCATTTGGGTGAATGAGCATGGGAATGACCTGCAGATGACAGTAAGTATGTAGTAAGAAGACTATTGTTGCAGATCTTGAGGCCAATTGCTATGTAACAGCTATGATACAGAACTTCTGAGGAAAGAATATAGCAAACAATAATTCAGACACAAGGCACTTCATGTTTTGTTGCCTCCTCACCTTTGCTGCAGTGTTGCCTCCCAACTGCTGAACAGCATTCTGAGCTTTGACAATCTTAGTTGCAAGCCTACAAGGTTAAACATACGTACAAAATTTTATGAAAAACTCATTCAATGAGTATAGAGTTGACTTACAGTAAGACCTACCGGCGGTATGCCTTTGGCTGGTTTTCTTTCAACTCAGGATCAATCCTCACAATTTCATGGTAGATGATGGCACGTAGCACCTGAAATTTGATTAATGCAGATTTAGATGTGCAGTGCAGCTTAACCTGAAGGATATACATATACGTACATACACAGTGACTGCAAGAACACTTCATGCAGTAACATATAGTGGAAACTTTTTGCAGGGGAATATTTTATTGAAATCCCAGAATTTGGCCTTAATGGTAATTTTCTTGGGAATGTTTTCACTTTTTGTAATTTTGTAAAAGAAGATAAGCCATACCCCTTGTACAATGGAGCTATGGTGGTGATGGTACAAAGGGAGCTAGAGTGGACCAAGTCATACAAATATGTTATGTTGTGAGTTGATTGGCTGGATACATACTTCATTTGTATCCATTTCTCTGTGCATTCAACTCCAGTGTAAGAGATAAAGATGGAAATCTGCATGTGAAATTAGTTCAACTTCTGCTTCCTAATTATTATAGCTTTTTAGACTGCATACACTGAACAAAGAACACACAGTCTTTTGCTCCATCTCGTATTACACATATGCTGCTTTGGTTATAGCTTTCAAGGCTACATACATAAAGTGCAGAAATATTCAGTTTCAGCAAATGCTCTGCAAACTGTAGCAAAATAATGAAAGGTGATTCAGAAGCAATTTGTTGCACATTTCAGTTGAACTGTGTGCCATGCACATCATGTAAAACTGGCCTGAGTAAAGTGATGCAGGTTTCTATGACAGTCATTTAGAGACTATAAATAGAAATACAGTACCATATCTCATCCTTTACATTGCAAAGTAGCCACTTTCATGCTCAGACTCATCCAGGCAGGACGTATATGGTCATTTCTAGATGACATACACTGTACACTCACTTGCAAGCACTTCAGGTCTAGGCCATCTTGACGAGCCTGCTCTGCATCTGTCAAGTCTTCAAGCATGTTGAAGGACACACTGTGGATGCAAGTATGAATACCAACTCCATGTAATTTGCCTGAACAGTATTTCTGTCGTTTCCCCTTTGGTTTTTGAGGTGTGACTCTAACTGTGCATGTTCTTCGTTTGAACATCTTTTTGGCAGTGTCAAGGATCCCCACAACCCACCTGTCCCATTAGTGCATGCAATTACATGTACAGTATATACCAGTAGTTTACAATAATAAAGGTGACATGTTGACAAATACCTATATAAAGAATTAAGAAATACAGATAAAAACAAAACTGTACTTACTCCAACTGACGAATTAAATTTGCAGTTGTTGGTAAGACTCGGCAGGTTGACTGGTCTCGACTGTGTGGAAAGAGGTGAATATAACTGGTTGTATGTACTACTGGTGTACATGCACCAAACTGCCTGACACACCCCTCACTTTAGAGACTTGTAATTTACACAATCTGCCGATCCAAATGCCTGAAATATGAAGCACTTACCGGACAAAGCATGACACAAACTTTTGAAAGCCTGGTCCAAGAGGGAGGTAGCCAGGGCCATCATCCATGGTACTGTATGCTGGAGATAAAAGGAATATGTGAAACATAAAATGCAGCCACAGGAGGCTACATACACCTCAAATACATAGGAACAAGCATAGACAAACATAAATTCATCACAGCAGTCATATACCAAATGTACGTACGTACATATAGACAGCAACCATTCCAATAATGGAGAGTGATGCTGAATTACTCTTCTTGATACTGACCCGTTGGAAACATTTATTAGCTAATTGCAGTCTCATCTTGTCAAATCTATTGACACCATGTAGCTGTATCGCATTGGATGGCCATTGGGCCAAAATGGAAATAGGAGCAGGGCAGAGGCAGGCAACATTTGTCAAACAATATGTGTTTCCTACAGTAAATCAATGTAAATGGCATCCTGCTCTAAACAATGGCTTCTGAAGGCCAGAAAATTGCCATTTGTTGACTAGTTACAACTTATGATGATTGCACCTGGTAAAGAGTCCTTCTGCTCCTCATCTGCTCATTAGCTACAGCAGGCCAACAATGATTTGAGGAAATGTTAAGATCAGTTCTTCATGGTGGAGCATGTTCAGTTGATAGTACATATACTGTATCCAAATTTATAATCAAATCATGGGCATATATATATGAGTACCTGAGTACATATACTTAGGTCTGTATATATAGTGTACATACATCTAGTGTGTGGCTGCTTTTTGCATTTTTCAGCCTTGCACAGAACTAGTACTGCTTTCCAAGGTATTACATACAACTGTTTGGCAATACACAGTGAAAACATGCTGTATGACAACCTTGTTCTTTTAGAATGATTAGAGTTGGAATCCTCAAACTCTTATTCATTACAGCTATACAATGATCAGGGAATGCTTGCCATCAGTCTGTTCCAAATTGGTCTTTGCACCACTCACCTTCATCCTTTATAAACTTGTTCTTCACTCCCAGTTGGTGTTGAAGGGTATTGGGCCCATTGTAGGCATCTTCATAGGCAGAGACAAACTGGTTGAAAGTAGTATTGAGTTGCAGTTCCTCAGAAAACTCCTCTACAAAAGCCTGGAAGCACATAATTGAGAGGCTCCGTCATCACTGGTCAGCAAAGTAGCTGTTTGCATCTATGAAGAGTACCTTTCCAGTTTTACATTATTCATAGGAAACATTCTTTCACAAATACCTACCATCAGTGCACTGCTCTTGGTGACAGCAGCTCCATCAATGAATTGCTTTACTAGCTCACGCACCTGCAGTCACACATAGGCCAAATACAATATACCAGGAAATATGCAAGGTGGCATTTAAACAGGGTATACAGTTGACAGTAAGGAAAGCGTGCTAGGCAGATGCACGTACCTCTGTGGGGACCTGCAGGTAATGGTCCACACCTGGGGAGCTAGTGAGCATGAGCAGGGCATCTCGCAAGAGGACAGCTTCATTGGCATTGCCAAGGACTGGCTGCACCACCTGGACAGACTCCTGTGAATGCAGAGACACAGCGTCACCAAGTATCCAAGAAAACAGTTAAGCACTATTTTTTGTTTTCATTAGTTCGCGTAGTAATAGCATGCCAGAGTGTGAAATCTACAGACTGCAAAACTGGCATCTTAGTGTGGATTTCTATAGCAACACTGCTCATCGCATGTGTAATAGCACAGACATTTGAGGGGTAAATGCATGACATGGTAATATAAAACTACTAGAAAACAATTGTAGAACACAGTGGCAATGACACTGTGGTGCTAAACAAAAAGTACCAAGCTTCATGGAGCTACTGCACAGTAAACAAAAAGGCAAGCTGCCACACAATACAAGCTGAAAACGAAAAGATGAGTAGGTTGGCAAACAGTCAAAGCACCCATAAAGAACTATTTGTAACAGGGAAAGGATTTCCTAAACATGTACTTTCATTTCGCTGCCAATTATGAGGCTGTACCATACAGGAATACTTTCAACTGCTGAACTCAAAGGTCAGGAGAATGCAGACATATGGTATACAGAGAGGTTGGAACACCAATCTCAGTATCAGTTGTAAAATTGGGCTTACAAGTAATGTTGTTGCCAGAGATCTAAGCAACTGCATTGTGTCCTTCTCCTCCGTTGTGCTTAGCATTTCAAATGATTGCTGGCAGTAGACCTGAGAGGCGGAAAGTCAAGGCATACGTACATGCATGAAAAGAACAAATGTCTAGTTTTACGTAGATGAGCAGACTATGATGTGTCAGCAAAGCTACGGTACTGTCTGGATACATAATTATAATGAAGGATCACAAAAGAGGAAAAGATTAAATGATGACAAGATAAAGACATTCCTTGAAAACGTGTGGAAGATGTGATAACTACCAATGCACAAAACACAAAACTATGTGCATAAAGCCTTGCCATATGGACATTTTCAGCACAATAAAATACCTTACAGATTATACAGAAGATTGCAGGTGCTTTTTGCCAGTCATGACAAAGTCCTACATACAGGAAATACGAACTATATACTATCAGCAGCACCTACCCAAAGTAGTGGGAGTATACCATCCAAGAAATAGGTCAACACTCCTGGAGGCAGCCAACCAGCAGCCTCAGCACTGACTTTATCTCCACTGAAAGGAAGACAAGATACAATGAACACGCTAGCTATCTGGTACATAATGTGGAGCAAGTTAGAATCCATGCAAATGGATAAGGATATACAGTGACATGCACTGTGTCACCACCTTGCATGTGTCTCTTCGGCTCCAAAATGAGTGTACCGCAAATGACTGACCATTTCTTCTGTGGGTTTTATGTGTGGCAGTTCATGAACGAGTGCAGTAACAACATCGCAAGTCCGTTGCATGTACTGAAACAAGTGAGGGTCTCTGAGAGCACAGAGAAAGATAAGCAAATTACAGTAAGAAATCACATAAATGCAACTTGAATGGATTTGTTGTTTCCATGCAGATGGACAAACACAAGCAATTTGCTGAAGTGTGTACATTGCACTTACTTCAGGTTCAGTGTGTTGTGTGTCTGTGTGGCCAATAGGTCAGCATCAAGGTACACCCACACCAGGTACAAGCAGAAGGGCAGCTTCCTGCTGATGGCAATCTGGTCACTACACAGCAACTGATCAAAAATGGACAACATGTATTTAAATGCAGTGTCTGCGTGGAAACAGCTTCAGAACATTCAAATAAGTAATAACTATTATCCAATGTACAAATGACACAGCTTGGCATAGTTGGAATGGTTTGGTTTGGGCCACGTTTACACATTTCAACATTAAAGTAAACTAGTTGCTAGATTTGACAAGATCAAGGATATTCATACCCAAATGAACACATTGGAGCCTGTGTAGGAGGCCACCTGCGTTAGGCAGTTGCTAGTATATACATACATATATATATATAAGTAGGTGGAGTCCCGAATGAATTTGTATTGATTCGTGTGAATTATCCCCCTGTCACCCTGCATCATGTTAAGCTGCCACTGTATAGAGTACAAAAAGAACATTTTTTATTCGGCCAAACAGAAGAGAAACATGGTAATCTTTCTGGATAATGTCCGTACGAACCCTCCAAAATTTCCAAGAAGTTCACATGCATCAAAGTGGTCTATCTTCTGAAAGGCACAACAACACACCTACAGCCATTAGATGCAGGTGTTATAAATTATTTCAAAGTGCAGTATGAAAGTTTCTTGTCGCACATACGTACCCTTTCTTCACTAATGGCTTCTGAGATCAAAAAATTGGTTCATTTTCTAACTGCAATACGATGGGTGAAGCAAGCTTGGGAGGCAGTCAAAGAAAGAACTTGTGTGACATTGTTTTTGATATTGTGGACTGTAGCACACTGTTGCTGAGCCCACCGAAGACCAATGCATGGATCATGATGAAGAGGACGCAGAACTGGAAGAGTTAGTTGAATAATTTCATCCAGACGACCTGTCACCATATAATAAAATGTTTACACTCATGAAACAACCATACTGAACCGAGCCACCCTGTTTAGTCATGTAGTCTCAGTGTGGCATAGTTTGAGTTGGTTCAGTCCCTATTTTAACCATAACTGGGTCAGTGTAAATGGGGTATACGTATGCCATTCATAACATTACATAGTATAATACATTCATACCTGAAGAAGTTCATCAGAGCTCACGATGGTCTGACAAATGGACTGAACAAACACATTCCTTCCTTTGCAGCAGGCTGCCAGCAGGTCTACCACACTCAGCAACACTAGCAAGCGTGGGTCATCGTCCGCTGATGCTGAGACAATGTGCAAACTAAGGAAGTAAAGAACAACCACGTCATTTGCACAAATTTCAAGCCAAAAACACTGACCAGCCATCCAAGCAAGGGAATACATACTGGCCAGTATCTTCTGGTTCTGAAATATTATCCATCATTGGACGGAAGCAAGTTTCAAGGTTTTGTCCCTGAGAAGACTATATATGTTTTAATCATATTATTCCCCAGCATCTAAAGATTTAATATCTATTCAATAAGTGGCACAGGAGAGAAAGCGAGTTTATATTCTTGCGAAGAACAATACGGTAGGCAATGAATCCATGAGTTACAGCAGTGCACATGGAAGAGCTAATTGTCAACATCCACTATTAAGGTTAAGATCTATTCTGAACCCTACTTAGTAAGTGCAGAGCAGAACTGCTGCTAAAAACAAAGGTTGCACAGTATCATGCACATTTACCGTTTATCACTGTCACTAGCATCTTGACCAAGAATGGGGTTGAAGAATTCTCTGCTGCGACAAAAGAACTTCGTGACCAGGTCTTGGTTCCTCTTCACTGGCAAATCAATACTTTCCACCTGCATGTACCATACAAGCAGCACTCAGGTATGCCTTGCATGTCAATGTGCAAAGGACCCTTACAACTATTGACACTGAATGAATTACAATTAGTACTGTACAGTTCAATAAAAGAGAAAAACAGTCATTATCCTGCTGTAGCCTGCACCATACATACAAACTCTGAAATACCTCACCTCTTGAGCACTGCAGCACAATACCACACAGTTTACCCATTAGCGCTGAAGTTTTAAAATTTGCGCCATTACCCACTGCCGAAATTAAAATGGCAACGCACGTGAGCAATTCTGTGTGCCACGGGTGTGAACTTTATTCACGCCCGAGACAGAAAGAAGAAGAGTGCCCTGTTGCCAATGTCAGTCAGAAGGATGAAAGGGTAATTTGCCTTGTATTGGTATCATTGTCTTACATTTGCGCTGCGTTGCATAATAAACTCACCTTCACCGTTGCGTACTGGGTGCAAAATTTGGCGCTCGAGTACAAGCCTTGGACGCAACTAAGGGATGAGACAACACGGCTATTCAAAGCTCCGGGACTGCTATATATCCTTCGAACGTTGTGTGTCCTTGCAAGGCTCGTAGCGAGAAATAAACAAAGTCGTCATCCGGACTTGCGTGCAAACTAATAAATGATGCCTACAGGCGTCATTCGGTGCTAATGGGTTAAGGGGTGCGTAGCAACCACTACTACATATAGCTTAAACACTCACTCGAGTGATTGTCATAGACTTGAGTGCCTGCAGCAGTGCAGCTTGTTCTGACTGCTCGCACTTTGTGATGAGGCGAAACACCTGCTCCACCTGAGATTCCTGTAGCTTCACACACAATTCATGGTAGTTTGTGAAGACCTGAGAGGATGCATACAGGTGTCAAAATCTGAGTAACACTGCAACCCTTATACATTAACATAACTCAAACTGAATTACACTGCTTTGGAGCACAAGGTAAACAGGTTACGCTTTTAGAGTCAAAGAATGGAAAATAACGTTCGGAACTACACATGGTAAGGAAAGAAGGGGGAAGGGAAAAATGGCAGTGAACCGGACCAGCACCGGCAACCTCCAGATCTTTAGCCAACCCTTTAGCAGCCGAGTCACTGGTCACTGCCAACAGCAACTGATCCATTCCCTCCTTGTATACCGATGTGGGCGGGCTCTATCCAGAGCCTCCTTTGAAACTCCCACACCGGGCACTGACTAATAGTGACACTCAGAAATGCTAATTAAGATGGTCTATGTACCATGGTGACACAAATGAAAGATAACATTCGGAACTACACATGGTAAGCAGGAAGTGGCCTCCGGGTACCTGAACCATAGTACCATAGTTAAATGTCCTTGCATTCCCAATACATGACACCAGCATATAGAAGGAGGCATTCGCCAGACCACATTCAAAGGCCACTATATCACTGTGAATGGTAAAAGCAGCATTACATATAGCTATAAAGATGTACAGTAATGAATCAGAGGAATCAACGCAAGTATGTACATACATAAGCTAGCTGTGGGTGACCTTCAAGCAAATTTCCACTAAGAGTTCTGTGCTTACCTCTTTGATGACCAGTGCCATGTCTTGAATGCCAAACTGTGTGTCCAACAATGCATCAACCTGTGCAAACAACTGCTCCTGTACCGGACGGTGGCCACTACACAAGGAAGTGTTCATAAGTACATTCTAAGCTTAATCTGACAACACTGATGAAGTTGCAGATACATAATTAATTCAACTGAAATTATAAGTCCTGGAGAGTCCAATTAGGCATAATGCCCATGAATAGCTTTTACCATTCACAAAATTTACCTTGCAAAGGTTTAAAATATAATTCGGCTGATACCATACTCCAAATTATGTGCACTCATGAATATTAGGAACTAACCGAGCAAGAGCAGTCATAAACTGGAAAGCCTTTCGAGAGAGATTCTCCTTGGCTTGCTCTTCCTCCAGTTTCCCTTTCTGCTCATGGTCAGATGTCTGAACAAAGATGCTACCCTTCAATCGATGAAGAATAAGGTTCAGTACATCATTCAAAACTCCTATGCACAGGAGAAAGAGAGAAAGACAGAGGGAGTGAGTGAGAGACAGATTGCAGCAAGAGTGCATGGGACCATGCTTGTGTGTATGCAGTTAACCACACAATTGGAACATATGTAAATGAGTGTGAGTGAGAGACTGGATGCCATTAGGGTATGTGGTCAAGGATCTACAAAACGCAGTAATCACGGCAAAGACATACATACTAACCACTGTTCAAAAGGATTCTCTGGTTTTGGCAGTTTGGCTCTCTCAAGACTTCATCAAGCACACACAGCCTATACAAAGGACAGTGATACTTGACACATGGACAGAATGTTGATCACCATTATTGAGTAAAGTGAGTGATCTAACCCATGTGTAAGTGAGCAAACCTAGTTTTCCCAACAAACTAAGGCCTTGTTACATTAAATTAATTTCATTTGTATACTGAGCAATTTCTTTCTGTATTCGCAAAGTTAACACTAAGATAGATACGCTGGACTACAAGGGAGCTAAAGCAGCAGAATATGCTAAACACTGGAAACAAGGCCTGTGACCTCAGAAATAGTCTTACTCGCTTAGGGTGGCGTCATTCTGCTAAGCCTTAAAGACAACCGAAGCCAAAGGAATTGTTTTAACCGTCTACACCTGTATGATACAACAACATTTTCAAAAGTACCCACTTTCAACTCAGTTTTTAAAATACCCATTTTCTGAAACATGTTCTTTATGTATGTAAACGGGTGGTGCAAATGCTGCGAAATTGCTATGAATACGGGCACAAACATTTTAATGTACACAAGGCTTAACAGAAACAAATTTGGAGCTGAAGAGAAGCAAAGGAGAGGTTCTTCTTTGGGTAATAACTGTACACTGGTATGACTGCTAAGTTTGGCAGTTTTGTATAGAGCAGAGTCACTCCACATTGGGTGCCATTTGTAGCACTGCCTTATGAATACAATTAATGAATTCATGGACAATTAGATTGTTTACAGGAAGGCAAAAGGAGTCAAATGAAGGATGGACTAGTACAATGTCATACACTGCCTGTACTCATCACCATCATGAACCAAATGGCTTTGTCTCCTTGGCAGGAGGTAGCCCAGAGGTACAATATACACATGTCATAATATTCATACACATAGTCATCTTTTCTTGGGCTGTCCCTGTGCCACTGTCTGTACTTGCAGTAGCAAGTAACAACAAAGAAATAAAATGTAATTAGTATTGGAACATAGCAAAAGGGTGCCCACTAAGTTGTATATTAATATCACAGGCTTTCAGTAGCATCAAAGCAAATCTCAATTTTAGGGCCATTAATGGCACATAATATATATATGCATAATATAATTATGCGAGCAGATTCGAGAAGCGAAGCAATTATCTAAGCAACTTCGCACTATTTGTCAATTTTCAGATAAATAAATAGTACTATATATATAAATGCACCGCTGCTAATCTCTCTGTTGCAATTCGATAGCTGTCCTTGTTCCCAAAACACACTCACTCAAAGTACTAATATACACTCAATGTGATTCTGAGGAACTACCTATAACTTTCCACCATTTATCCATAAACAAGGGGATGGCATAACTAATCTTCCATGTTTGAAGACCAGGAAAGGACTACGGACTGGATGCTGGAGACTATACCACAGGTATGCATGATGCAACACCTTAGGCAACAGTACAAAATTGGATGCACATAATTATGCAAAGGAAACTTAAATTGGTCCTGCAAATAGAGCCAGGATTGTACAGGCAAATATGCACGGCAAACACAAACCTCCTTAGTTTCTCCAAGATCTCTTCCAGCTCAGCCATTAGAGATACATCCAGTTCAAGTTGTGTAATCTTCCTAAAGGCAGCAACCTGGCTGTCAACCAGTTTCAGTGACGATGCAGAAGATTCAGTCACCAGCAACTGCACATGAATTAAAGCAATGTTGCCTTAAAGCAAACTGTAGCCTGTCAGCCACACCCACTGTACCTTACTTCAAAGTGCTCGACAGTGCGTATAAATATAGACACATTTGAACATAGATAATGACTAATATGGATCAGATTAACAATATATCTAGCTACCAGCCAGAGAAATGTCATCCAACACTAGGCCTCTCCTGACATTAATCAAAGGATAAGCAGACCACCAGGAAATCCTCCAAGCCTCACTTGAGCGTTGGTTGCATTCTCAAACACGTCTGCCTCTGCCGAGAAGAATCTGTTGAGTAAGTGCATGGACCACACCACAAGGTCAGCATCGTCGTGGCTAGCAGTGTCCTGAGCACAGAAATGGGCAAGAGCTCACTGGTCAATCTCAGGAAAGGGTAGGTAAATACATGCTCCAGAGTAGTCAGCCCACAACACACAAGACAAATATTAATTAATCATTAACTTGGGAGCATGTACAGTACTAACCAGTAGTATCTGGACAAAAGCTTGGTCCCTAGCGTGGGTAGCTCCATCCTCAAAGAAGGAAGTTGGCTTCATTATGTCACCAAGGTGCTTTCTGGTTACTGGGCCAAGATGTTTGCTGTCAAAGAAAGTAAGGCACTGGATGTTACTACAAATATTGCAAATCTTGAAAAAAGTTGGCTTTAGTGTAGTCAGCATATAATTATAAGTAGAATAGTTACGAAGTTCACATTTTGTACCATTTTGACATACTGTTTGTACCAATACACTTGTAGAATGGGATAATTACTCCATACAGAAAAAGGAAATGGAACAGAATGCTATAATTCCACTGAGCTTGCCATACACCATATGTCACTCCCACACAGTGCTAACCGTTGTCTGCTCTTTTCCTTTCCTTCCTCATTTTGCAACTCTCTTAGCTCTGCAGGAGGACTCTAAAGATATTCAGCAAGTAAATTGAACAGGTTTTCAAGTGAAACAAACAATGGCAATAAAGCTTAGCAGATGCTGCACCAGGTATACTACAGCAGTTCACTAAAAATGAGCAGTGTGCACTAAAGCAAGGTTTAGGGTAATATTCTAAAGAAGAGTGCCGTGTTACAGAAGAATGAATTTGGGTTTGCTGATCTTGTGCGACTGCTTACATAGTCCCCAGGTATCTTGCAATACAATGATAGCCAATGAATGTAACTAGATGGATACTATGGAGATATATTGCTGTCTGTCAATACCGTTGAAATTCTTTCCAGAGCAGAGCACAGCAGAAATTAATTAATAATCCCAAGGCTAATTGATCCATGTATTGTAATTAGTTGTTACAAACATTGGAGTGGCTTGACAATTAACAGATTTCCATATATGCATTGTGATAAAGAATGCATTTAAGTCTCAATGACGCATGCATCAATGACAAGTCATCGGTTCATTCGGCTTCTACAAATAAACTACAGTTACAAGCTTTCACAGCTAGTCTAGCAGCACACATCCATCACTCCTGGTTGCTCTCACATCCCACATTCAAGGGCTGAACTACATGTGATGCTGTGCACATTCGAGCTATGTGTCCAGGATGGCACTGCAACATGGATGTCTATGACTATTGAAGAAATGGAACGATGGCTAGAATGGCTCTTAGCCTATTTAATAGCTAATAGCCTACATAAGCAGCAACAACTATAATAAACATCTTACAGCTTTTATACGAGAATATCTACATCTGAATTCAGCACTGGAGACAGCCTTCCAGATCCACACAGCTTGTTAGCATCAGATGTAACTTCACGGTCATTGCAAAAGTGAATGTAGAGGTCCACAATGTAGAGCAGAAGCACTGCCTTACAGCACTATTCCTTACATTCAAGCACAAAAATGAGATACTCTGTTCATCATAGCATAGCTGCAGCAGCACACATCTTTCCAGGAAGCTGAATCAACGTGTCGGTATGACTACAGTGCATTCTATACATGAAAGTTCTTAGAACACAATTTCAGCGATTACAGTAATTGAGAGTGTATGGAATAGTTGGAGTTGAGGTGAGCAGAGGGAGCAAATATTGATTAGCGTTTACTACAATATCAGCAGTGATACTTATTACCATTAAACAAATGGTACGTACTAGTTCGGGAATATGCTATTAGGCAGAAAAAACAGAGTTTCAGAGAAAAGTCAGATCAAGAATACTTCCACAATCATCTCTACCTTTTTGCTCCGTGTTGCAGTAGCATTTTGTCTGCCTTTCCCCTTGCCTTCATCCAAGAGTGGACTGCTGATAGTGTCTGAAGCCCAGGCCACTGGTTCATGTATGTTCACTGAGACTGCCTGAGAAGGATCTACTCTCCGTCTAACACGACTGTGGCCTCTTTTGCCTCGTAAACCTGATTCACTCATCAATGTTCGGTATTCACAGATGAAGCCCTAAAAAAGGAAAATAGGATTGCACATTTCAAGAACAATAAAATTCCTAGAACAATTCTTGCATAAACAAGTGTTTTGAACGCAATATCAAGAAAGGTAAAACAATCAAGAACAATGAGCCTAGATGACACTATTGATGACGACTGCTGTTACCACAACTATTCGAATATTTCTCACAAACATACACATAACAGTGATAATCGCTGCCATATGCATAACATGCTTATGTACATACATACGTACTTTATATATATTGAATCATGAAAGTGCTTTAATAATCTCACCACTAGTCTCAGATGCACACGATAGTTGAAGAGAAATTCAAAAATCTTCATGATTCTGCACATGAAAATGCCAAAACAATGTAGCAGTGCTCTTTGTATGCTAAGTCCATGTTTCAGATGGCTGTGCTTACCTGTACTTGACAGCAAACACAGCTCTGTTGGCAGGTGAAGCCTTGAATCGGGTATCTTCCTTGAATTTTGCCAGGTCAGCCTGACTTGGTGTTCCTCCTGAATTTCAAACATACATATGTGACCAATTTGCCACCCCATGAATATATATCATTGGGAACAAAGAGAACAAAGCACAGCATACACTCAACAGAACAGGTTTAGCACTGATAAATTAGACTGCATTAAAGTATACTGCAACAACTCTTACACAAGGATGAAAGCACAATTTTATGCCTGTGCTCACTTGCATGGGGAACATCTGTTCTACCATCCAGCATCGCAATCAGTGGGTGAACCACATTCTTTATGTCTTCAAGGTTGTCATAGTAGCCATAATTCACCAACATTTCCAGCAAGCCTAAGATCTACAGAACATAGCAAATACAACAGTAAAGTGCTGATAAATCTGTAAATGTACAGAATATGGTCATTTACAGCCAAATGAGAGAAATCAGACACACTCATTCTGATACACTAATTCTTTCAAACTGGACCACACTAATCATCTTTGTAGTCTGTATGCAAGTGCACCATGTATACTCATGCACAAACGCTAACATGCATGACTGATGCCATAACATGCCATTGGACATGATATAATTTAGCCTAGTTCAAATTGAATATCAAATGCTAATAGCAAAAATAAACTGCTTGTGAATTCCAGAAATGGAGGACAGACAAAGATGTCACAGGCTATTCTTTCCAACAACAGGTGCATGCCATGGAGCAGTGTGGCATAGTTTTGGCAGACTCCACTACAAAACTGACCTCATCTTTATGTCACCTTGCAAAGTCAATTAACCCACGACTTGACAATGAAATAAGTTGTCTCAATAATTGCTGATGCAACCAAAAAAGGCAGCAAGCTGATTGGCCGAGGCGAGTTGGGGCATATATTCTGCTAGAACTACTAATTTCACCACATGAAGCTTACTTCATATGCAAACTGAAACTGTCACATGCCAAAGCTGCAGCAAGCCAAGTACAGCAACTTACTTCTGCCAATAGTGTGTTCTGCAGGATCATCTCCTCAGAGCACACTAGCACCTGATTGCTTTTGACCACTTTCAGTAGCCAGTCCCGAAGAGGAGCAATGTACTGGTTTCTCACTCCAGTGAGAGACAAGGCAATGTCATCCTCCTCCTCCTCAAAAGGGTTTGCCTGCAGCTCAGAGTAGACCTGTATGGATAGAAACAATGGAATTCTACCCAGTTAATTAAACATAATTGAACTGTAAACACTAGGCAGTGGCCAAGTACAGTCACAATGCAGTGCATGAATCGTGGGGTTAGGACAAGTGCATCGCTTACGAATGAATTGGCCAGGGTCTCCAGGACAGAATGGTTGTCACCCACATCCACAAACAAAACTGGAATAGTGGTTGAAAGCATGAACTACAGTCAGTCTCCCTAGCTTGTCTGAGTGAAGCTATAAATCCAATATTGTAAGCATGCATTCATTACCTATCAAGAGCTCCACATACTTTGACCTGATGGTAGGATGCAGCTCAGGGTCACCTGCTCCAGCAAGTGCTTCATCAAAGGTCACACAGCAGAGCTCCTACGTACATGCATTATGACACTGACCTCAATGACAATCACTGGAACACATGAGCATAATAGTCATGTACATGGTTAATGCTTTGAAAAACATGTGATGTAAAACACGTGCATTTGTGCTGTCAAACAGAATGGACCTACGTAAATGTGTGTGAGAATAAACTTGTACCTAAAGGCTACTATCATTTAACATTAGACTTATGTGACTGCAAAGTCAATCTGATGCATTATCCAATATGTTTCACAAGAAGTAGAGTATGAAAACACATGGCAGGCTATGGAAATGCTCCAGAGATGAAAGATATCTACTCCTCACTTACAGTCAGTACAAAAATACAGAAGCACAGAATGAATCAAGTGGTGTGGAAAAGACATCTAATTGGCTCTGAGTTGCTTCTTCAGTGCAGTGGTTGTCAGATTTGACTTTGAATTTCCTTACGTTGCTTTAGTTGTGTTACAGTGCTTAATGCAGTTCTGTCGTGATACAGTGTACATCTACAAAGGATTGTAGTGATGCACACTAGATGGTATATGTGTGAACTTGCAACATACCTCAGTGATAGCCTTGATAGCCCTAGTGTTGTTTCCCTGAGCATGGATTGAACCAAAGTGATAGATTACATCCACTTATATCATTAGGAGCAAACCCAGCTTGGTTTATTACCTTGGCTAGCTTTGCAAAGAGGCCAAGCTGAGCTTCTAACAACTTCCAAGGAGTAGAAAACACTTCTGTCTTCTTTGCTAAAGTCTGTACATGACATACAAGTATCCAGTGGTTAACTCTCAATTGCATACAGTGTATGGAGTGAATGGTATGGTACTGGATGCATTTCATAGCAGCTAAACTGAAAGGCAATAGTTAGGCCTCTTAGTTTATGTTATAGCACATGACTTCAGATAAGGAAGACTCAGGTGCTGAGGGTGAATGCTGTGTATGCATCACACAATGAACTAAGACGCCTACGAACTTTCGCAGTACTTCACTAGCTTAACATGAATAAAATTACCAAATGTTTCAACAATCAGATGATTAATAAAGTAATGGTCATGCTTCACTGTTGGCTAGTTAGCTAGTTAATAAAGGAAGTCCTGACCAGGCAGCTGGCCAGTGGTCCCCAGCACTGATGCCGAGTTCCCTCTCTGAACAGCCACAGATAGCCTTTGGAAGAGGTAGGTGGTGGACCTCTCATCTCCAGATGCTTGAGCTAATCGCTGACCCAACTCCTTCAGGAATGCCATGGTCTGTGGCCCAAAGACTCCAGATGTCTCGATGGCAGTGAAGCATGACCATTACTTTATTATTCATGTTATAATTTTAGAAATTTATCATTAATTTACAGTCTATCTGTTTTCTTCATTAATTGACTTGCACTATAAATCAGATGATAGCTTTCAAGTTGGAATCATGCCTTTTTTCCATATTGGCTCTGCTGGTGTGAATCCCCAGAGGCCATATGGCAGCTAGTCCACTACTGGTACATATACGCATACATACATATGTAGGACAAGAGATGATGAATTGTCACCGCCAGGTCAGGCTGGCTTGCTACCTGAAACTCTGTATTAGAGTGTGGGTCCCAGGTTCTATACAGCTGTATGGCATATTTCCCTCCCTACTCATGCATGCACATGTGCGTGTCTGTCAGTGTGTGTGTGGTGTGTGTGTGTGTGTGTGTGTGTGTGTGAGTTTACATCTTTGCATGCACGCGTGTGTGAGTATGAATGTTTGCATAATTACTGATTGCTGTGATGACAAACACAAGTCATCATACTTTTACAGGCAATAGCGGCCAAATGGAGCCACCCTATGAGTTCTAATGCTTTGTACACTGTGGATAGGAAACTTCCATCTTTCATGCTGATAAAAGGCAAAATGAACAAGATGGCAGAGTGTGACGTGTATTCAGAAGAATCATTAGAGTAGGAGACAAATGTTTGGAGACAGTCTCTTAGGGATGCTACTGAATTAAATTCAATCACCAAAGATTTCATTTGCGACCAAAAGTAGGGCAATGATCAAGATGGGAATCATGTGAGTTAATGGACGGCAGTTCAATTGAAGTGTTGGCATGCACAGAACACTCCTGCTGTAAATGGGAGCTACCAAGCATGACTACACAACGCCCATGACTGCTCATTAGAGGTCACAACAAGGAATTAGAATACATCATTCTCTGTCATCAATTATAGTCGAATTGCAACGTACTGGAGCAATTGATGAATAATTGGAAGGACAACATTAGGGTACATACATACATACATACATACATATGGTAATACTTGACATTGGGGGCATACTGTGTATACACATTAAAGTTGCTGTAACACATACTGCATCCACAAGTTGCCATTTTATGACAATACAATGAATGAAACATTTCAGTACAGTTAGTTCATACAGAAAAGAAACATTGGCAAGCAGCTGTACCTTGTGAGCAATCTCTGTCAGATGCCTCCATTCCCCAGACTCTCGATCTTGAAAGAACACTCGCTTTGGGTTACCGGGTTGTCCATTGTCTGGCATCACTTTGGTCTGGAAGAACAGGTCCTGAGGAAAGGATAGTGAAGATGATGTAAAATATGAAAGCAAACAAACAAAATTTCAAGACTTAGAATTATATGGAAATTAGGAACAGTACAAAGATTGCAGTATGCATTCCAATAATGAAAGAAGTGGCAATAAGGTAGGTCATGAAGCAGAACTACACAAAGAAGCATAATGACACATTAGAAAATGAGTAAGTATAATACTGTAACCCACCACCACCACCACCACACAGTGCAAGTTGCAGTATGTGCATGTAGCATATGCGCAAGTGGTTTTAGGAAAAGGACCACCAGCGCAAGTTCAGACAGTAACCACCATGAGTGCAAGTAGAGTGTTTGCACTAGTTGATAGAATGAAGGCACACCACCAGCACAAGTTGCCGAAGGTCAGGGGGATGGACACCAGCATCGAACAGCTAGGAAACTTGCACGAGGTTCACATATGTGCCCATGTGCAAGTTGCATTGCTGTTGCTGCATCCTGCTCCAACATGCACCGTTTGATGATGGTGCCCGATTCCACTGACCTTCAGCAACTTGCACTGGTCGCATGCATTCATTCTATCAACTAGGGCAAACACTCTACTTACACTCATATGGTTACCCTTTGCAACTTGCGCTGGTGGTCTTTCCTAAAAGCACTGGCGCACAATGATACCACCACCCCATGGCACGGTGCCATGGGGTGGTGGTATAAATGTGGTGGTGGTATGTGGTCCTAGCAGCTCTGGTACATATCGTGAGCCAGACATGCAGTACAGCACTAGCTGAGACAGCCATCATCCAGTCTAGTGCATTGAATCGCAGCAGAACCCAATTTATGTGAGTGCTCTCCTGCTTATCATAATACAAATTCGGGTGGAAGCATCACTTATGCAACCTATCGTCTAAGAATATACTGCTGACAATACTGCGGCATATATTGGAACACCTCCTCAAGGTTCCATGTCCGTAGAAGTCATGTGTCTCCCAGTACCCACTGTATTCTTGCATCAGTCACTCAGAATCATTTGGAAATCATCTCAAGTTCGCATGGCCACCGGGTACAATGTTCCTGGCAATGGTGCACAAGGGAAGCATGCGCAGCGACCCTTTCTCCCTGCCAGCCACCTTAAGTTATTAAGTTAAGGGTCTTGATTGATTGATTGATTGATTGATTGTCTTCTTGGAGTGTAAAAGGTGACGTCACGAAGCAAACCTTAAATTTTTTGGACTGACTATAGTGTGTTACATTCATGTGATGTCACAATATAACGTCACCAATCTGTGACACTGGTCTAAATAGTCTGCTTTGCAATTGAACAGCAGAGTCTTTAATTACTAATCCCTGTCGAGTGCACAGCCTCATTGACCACTTGCACTTGCCTATGAAGTTTTGTGAGTATTCGTCGAATTTTTATATTAAATTATTATATGTGTAGCTAGCAGGGCGCCCGGCTTCAGCAGGCTTCTGCTACGGCAAGTCGCATGACAGCGAGTCGGGCCCAGGCTAATTCAATGAATCTGCACTGTTAGCAACGAAGTGTAGCTGCTATAATGACAGCTGAGCTTAAACTTGATTGTACGCAAGCTTACGCACAGATGCAGGATACGGTAAAGGTCTCCATAATTTCTTCCCATGCACCCTCAATTCAATAGCATGCCCTTAGGCAAGCTTAAATTTGCTTGCTGCAGCGTGCACTCCAACGGCGGCGGTGCAGATTCTGACCGGCTGTAACTTGCGCTGGTGGTTACTTTCTGGCACAGGTGGTGGTGCAAATGGTGCGTGTGCTGGCCAGGGAGCCACTGTAACTTGCACTGGTGGTCTTTTTCTATGACCAACTAGCACAGGTACTCTACTGGCACAGGTGGTGGTGGTTGCGATAATGTAACTTGCACTGTGTGGTGGTGGTGGTGGTGGTGGTAGTGTTTTTTCTAGACCAATGGCGCATATACTGAATGCATGCATTGTAACTTGCACTGTGTGGTGGTATTATATATAATATAGATAATGTAGGCCTGGAAGGTAGAATAGTTCCATTAATTAATAGTAGCATTTTGTAACATATATCTTGTTACTGTGTGCAGTGTATGTCAGCTATCCCTAGATTTGCTCTTTTGTCAAAGTTTGAATATAATTTTTTAACACACAATGTCGTATTAATGTACCATAGCAATGATATGGGGCTATGGCATTATATATTTGCAATTTGGTGACGCCTTGCATGAAATAAAGGCCTAATTAAATATCCTGTCATAATTAAAATCCATTCATTTCCCTTAAGTTTTATGTCTTGTCTAGAGTCTATGCCACAGGGTGCCCAAAGTCTTAGAACATTATATTATATTACATTATTAATTGTATGGCTTCACCTTAGTATTCTGCAACTTACACTGTATACAGAAAACTTACTTGATGCTTGTACACTAACTCTGACAGTATGAGGTCTAAGAGATACAAGAAGGAAGCAGTACTGACAGATCCCATTAGTTACTACTTTGGAAGCAGTACTGACAGATCCCATTAGTTACTGCTTTTGGTGATTGGATGATGCAATGGCAAGTGAGGTAACTACAGCATACCTTGTGTGGAGACCACTGCCTTGCCTTCGCATACACACAGGACACCAAGGTAGTCAAAGAATCGACAGTCCTACAGCAGAAAAGGTTGTAAAGCATTCACAGCAAGGTCACAAGTGAAAGTGTATAATCCAACTGCTTACAACATGCCTGTACCTTACACAGAATGCACAAAGGTGCCACACACCTTCTTCTCGCCTTCCAACAGCCACCTTATGATGTTGTTTATTTTAGGCACAGTAAAAGTGGAAACTGTCCTCCTATATTATAGGGAGTAAAGCAAGGACTCTAGCTGACAAATAAAGTGAAATTACAGAGCGTATAGAAGACTTTCACACTTACAAGTTGTCTCGAACCAATTCAACGAGTATGTCTTCTGCATTCAGGCCTACTTTCACCTTCAAATATAAATAGGAACTGGCATAGCTAAAGCAATTCCCAACAACTTCTATATTAGGAACTTGAACACCGTTCATGAAACATACATTCACCTCAATTTAATTGCAGTAATATTACATACAGTACATACCTGGGCCTCAAACAAGGGGATGAAGCCTGAGAGGTAGAGTTCATTCTTTCGGCTATCTCCATAAAGGAACACCTCAATCACCTTGTATCCAGCACGGCACACCCGCTGCTGAAACATCCTAGTCAGTAATGTGTACAGAGGGAACAGAAATTAAATCTGCATACCTAGCCATCATTAACAACTGTTACATTTTTACAACATCTGTTGCACAGATATACATACATACATAAGGTACCAAAAGATCCAACTCAGCACAACTTGCAGCTGAGCTGCTGGGGGAGATATCCTAGCATTGCTAGGTCACTATGCATTCAAACTGGCCATGGTCTCACAGCATTAACATTGAGATGCATTGATAAATCAGTGAGCACGTCTGGGCTACATACTGATAATAGGATGTCACCATGCAAGTTCCTATCATGCACTTGTCACCTGTCACTCTCAGATTTTTGCTGATCAAGTAGCTTGGGAAAACTGACCAACAACTCCAAAACCTGAGCACAAAGTTGAAATAAGTTAAAACACAATTCAGTGATCACAGCAATGAAGGACTAGCTATGGTATATATAACCTGCTCATAGCTGCCTCCATTATAGGTAGGTTGCTAGTTTTCACATGACATCTTACATTGCCAGTCACAAAACAGCCCCTTATAGTCACTTAGTTCAATCACACTAACACATAACGCACTTGAAGTACACAGAATAGGTATGGTGAACAGAGGGGCTGGGTCATGAAACCAAGCCACATCATGATAATCACCACCGTATTATACTCCCATCTATACACAAAATATAAACACTTAGACAAATAAAAGACACATAATGTACGTAGGTTGTGCAGCAAGAAATCTACTGTCAGGCTACCATTACACTTACCCTCAGGTTTCTGACTAGCTTCTGGTGATCTTTGCATCTGGCATAGGGGTCAGTCATGAACTCCACCAGCTCAGAAAGGGCCTAACAATGGTCAAAAGTACAAAGCCATTAGCAGGGTCACCTTATAAATATGTTCCTTATGGTTGCTTAACTTGCCCAGTTATCCAACTAGGCCGGTTGAGTAACCAGGTGCCCAATGCATATAATAGGAAGGGTAACTACCCAGTTGCATAGGACAATAGAGACGGCTACCTGTTAGGCAACCGGACAATAGAGAGTTGCCCGGTTGGACAATGGGGTAATGGAGAGCTGCCGGTTAGGCAACCCAGCTGCTAGAGAGCTATAGACATTCAGCCTGCGGCATTGCTAAACTGGGAACTGAGACCACCTAGTTGTCCAACCACCAGTTCTTGTATCATCTGTTTGCCTTCCGGGTAATCAGACCAGTCCAAACCTTGTCAGCACGGCAAAGTGAGGTAGTCCGAGCACTGTTTGTCTTGTGCAGTTTGGTATGGTTTGGTTATAGTTCACACAATGACTAGAAACCGAACTGAATCAAACCAAACCATTCTAGTACAGTTTTTAATACCTGTGTGAAAGTGCTATTAGCTACCTGGGTAACTCTCTATTGCCTGGTGGTCTTACATGGTAGCTCTCACACAAATGTACAGGGCAACTGGTTGTGCAACTATATGGAACATATACACATGATCATGTGTTCTCCTGTGGCAAAAGGAGACTGTTGCAAATTTGTCATACCTCTTCCATAACAGCTGCTCGCTTTTGAGTGAGCTTCCTGGCCTGTTTTCTCTGAAAGAGCAACACGAATGGTTCATTGCAAACACAGCTGACAATACTGCATGCATGGTTACCACCAACCTCTGCAACATATGCCTGCAGGATGGGCACCATTCCTGCTACAAAGTTGAACTTGGACACAAGGTCTGGACTGACCTGTCATAACAAGAGCAATACTTGCGCACATAACCTTGTATACAATACTGTACATTGTACAATCGTAACACATGAGCAACCTTAAGATGGCAACAATGGTCCCTTGGTACTAAGAATTAATCATACAAATTCGCTGCACAACATCAACAGATACCCATCTTTCCACTGCTATTTGTGCTACTTACCATCATAAGAGAGAATGCATCATCAAAGCACATTTGCTGACTTGCTGACACACAAAAATGTTCTCCTCCATCCCACTGCAGTCCATCTACTTCAGTGGCTGACTGCTTCACATAGTTGGCTGCAGAAAGACACACCATGCAAGCAGTAGATGCAATACAACTGAGGCTTGAGCATGTTTCAAAAGGTACATAGTATACAGCATCATTCCCCACTGGTGTGACCTAATGTATTACAGTAGGTGAGCATTAACGTTTAATAAGCATACATACAGTATGTACACCCTATGCATATAGTTGCATTCACAACAACAGCACAAGTAAAAATTTAGTATGGGGAAACTCATAGTCCTGCACTTGTACTAGATACTAGCAACACATAGTAAAAACAGTGATTTTCTTTCTGCATACAAACTGAGCTGACAACATACTGACTCATTTATGCTCAGCAGGCCCGTAGGCAGTGGGGTTCGGGGTTCGGGGGTGTTTGAAGGAAACTTCCCGCTTGCCTAGTAGGTCTGCCTGAGAAGCAACTTCTACCATTTATTAGCTATACAGAATCTGAGTTGTACTACTATACAGGAGTCCATCAATGTATAGACCAGCTTAGCTGCTAGCGAGCACAAGCAGAAGAACCCTCCCCCCCCCCCCCCCCCCAGTTTCGCAGCTGCCTATGGGCCTGCTCAGTGAACCAGTGTGATGTCAGAAACTCATATGATCAGATAGTGCAGGGTAGAGACATTTTGTCAACAAAGCAGACATACACTAGCATCTTCATACTATACCTTTCAAGGCATGCAGCCAGGAGTCTGTGTGGAGGTGATAGATCCTAGCATAGGAGCCAAAAATCACATCATCATCATCCTCAATCACAGGAACCAGCCTGAAGGTGGTGTCAGCCTCAAACTCTGTATCAGCAGATCTCTCCTTTAGAGTCACTTTGTAGCCATCTTGGTCTTTCACTACAGCAAGATATTGCCTTGTGGGCAAGTGCTGGATGCGACACAGCTCCCTCCAGTGCAGAGCTTCACCTGAATGTAATGAACAAATGTGTGCAACAGGAGCAGTAAAGGGCTTATTTGTAACCTAGAGAATGACAATTGCTCAAACAGAAGCTTGATGGGCAAATGAAAAGTAACTGCATGTCCTTGCTCACCACTTAGGGGTTCTCTCTGCTTCTCAATAGACCAATATGTGATGGCTGAGGTGGAAGGTGCCTTCAGACGACCACGGTCAGTCTTACGTTTCCTCAGGTGGACTACATAACAGACAGAGCAAGTGCATCAAGATTAGGCACATACACTAACAGTATTATAGATTTAAGGCAGTGGATACATTCTGTGTGCACCCAATTATGTTTCTTTTGGCAGAAGAAGAGGCACATTGCTATGTTGTTCAGTGCAGTTGAACAGATCATGAGCAATGACGTAACAAATTAACCAACAACTGATTGCAAGGATGTTTCAGCCATGAAGGCCTTCAAAACTGCGTACAAAGCATTCTGTATGCAGCTGACAAAGGTCTTCACGGCCAAAACATCCTGCAGTCAGTTGCTGATTAATCTACTATGTCACTGTTCACAATCTATTGACCCACAGTTCAGGTTTCTTTGGGAATTAACAGCATCAATACTGTCTATGTAATATGGGCATACTCACAAACTGCTATTGCATGCAGGTGCATGTGCTGTGCATGCCATACCATTCTCAACAACTCCAACTTCTTCAATGTCTGCAAAAGAGCCTTCTGCCACAAGGTAGCACTCCATCTCACGGTGAAATAGACGCACAACATTGCCCGCCTAAGAAGAAAAACAAAGTTAGTGCTCTATAATTACAGATGCAGTCAGTCTAACATCAATGCAGTTTGCAATATTATAATGTCTTTCTACTAGCATGTGCTATTACAATTGCAGGATAAACACTAACTCTCAGGACATCCTTTTTCTCTGTGTCCTCCTTTGGACAGAAGTGGGGCACAATGGTGAAGGCAGACTCAGTGGCAGACAAATTGACTTCATGGCTGAACCAAGTAAAGGTACAGGAAAGAGTTATACATAATTCACAGTAATTCACAGTATTCCATAACAGAGTATAACCCTTAATTTAAACTGCACCAGATTAACTTAATTAGCATCCGTCAAGTCCTCACAGAAGTATTAAGCACATTTACATACAAGTACATGTGCTCTCACAGTAGAGGATTCTTCCTAGGCAATCCAACACCTCAATAGCAATCTACTGGACTCACTACTTGCTGTGTAGCTGCTGTCCTGTTTTCCCAAAGAAGTTTGCACTGCAGTGTAGGTACTGGCCCTCTGTCTTTGTGCTTTCAAAGATCACCTGATCATTCATCAACACCTGAAACATAGCAGAACCGTGTAGACCCTATCACGCCTACTTCGCTATGTGTTCGCTATGTGTTAATTAGGGACCGTATTGTCCCTAAATTTTTGGCTTTCTAATTGTTCGGCACCCGCTTAAATATGGTCAGATCATACTAGAAATTTTGATGAAAATGGCTGCCCCATTTGTTTGTCTCGGACTCTAATAAGTTGTCATCTGCTGCGGAATTTAATGAATCATCGGCTGCTTCGCTCTAATGAATTGTCAGCTGCTGCCATTTCTTAATTTGCCGAGGCTTTGCACGTTTCTTGCCAATATGAACAGCAAAGAAGGTTTTCCAGCTAGGCCCAAATCTCCCACTCTTCCTGGCGATCGAACTCCAAACAGATGGTCACCAGCGACTCCATCCCCATCAGAAATGTCTTCGGACAGCGACTCTGCCCGGCGATTCAGCGACGAGTCTTTTGTTTCCTATTATTCCGTTGGATACTCTAACTAGTCATCATAATTTCCTAATGTTTCGTTGCGCTTCCAGTCGCAACCCATATATTCCTAAGTGCTGACTTGGATCTGCGTTTTATTCTGCCGAAAAATTAGGGACAATGCGGTAACTGCAATGTTTGTGTTCTCATGTATGGGTATATACTCTTCTTATAATGTTACACTGTCTTGTTGTAAATGTTACTGAGCATACATAGTAGGTTTTGGTTTGGAGTAGGCATCACATTTGAATTGATTCTTGCATATGCGAGTCCAATGAAGCTGTTTGACCGATGGTGGAGGTTGGCCACAGAGGGATCACGACACCACACACACCACACTTAAACATGTCAAACGAAGTGAAAAGCAGCGAGATCAGTTCAGTGAGCACAGAATCAAGTGCTTATGGCTAAGTGCACATTGCCTAACAGTTACACATAGGTGTAGCACCCAGCTTGGCATGTCCAGCATCGGAAGGAAAGGCGATAAGTATTGCCCCCCCCCCCCCCCCAAGATACGAAATGAGACTTGAGGCTCATGTAACTGAGAGATATAGCTGAGAGTATCAAGAACATTTTCACTGTTATGGCAGACACTTGTGCTAACATTACCAACAACAAACAGCTGACTGAACACTCTACTTGCAGCTTACCTCATCTCCGACTGATCTGACTTTGTATCGGGGAAGGATTTTGAAAATACAGTTCTGAGAGTTCTCAGGAGACAGTTCCATCTATGAGATGGTAGATTGAATAATAGATCACGGAGTAGATTGCCATAGGTACACATCACATGCACTATAAATACAAGCAGTTCATGCAGCCATCCCCAATGATAATTTCTCAAAGAGCTCAGTCTCTACATATAATCTACAAATTCATACTTGCCATCATCCTTTCAAAGTTGCATGTATGCATCTGTGCACCTTACCCTGAGATTGGTGCTCTCCAGGGCTGAGGTTTGGGAAGAGTTGACGCAGAGATACTTTCCAGTGAAGACATGTTGCAACTGTAGATTCAAAGAAGAATTGGCATACTGTTAATTTCTGTACTACTGCAATGTAAACATTTTTGCAGGAAACATATTTTAAGGAAGAGCCATTTCTAGGTACAGATAAGATATTTACATGGAAATACTTTCATGTAGTGCACACTACACAAACTATTTGTGCCAGAATCATCCAATATGTGAATAGTAGACATAGCAGCACTTCATGGCAGCACTGTAGATACTCCGGTGGAGCATTGTGTGACAGTGTCAAGTGCCGACACAACTGCATGTAGCAAAGGTGACGGAAGACACAACTGTCTTGACATCAAAGAATCCATAACTGCCCCTCTTTCCTTTCCACTTCCAGAAGTGTGAAAGTCAAAGAAGTGACAAAATTGCCAGGCACATAGTGGCAAATCATCGATCAAAGTGTCGAAACTTGTCAAGATGGGTATGCCAAATTCTGTGAGGTGATACCATTAACAACATCACATATACTGAGGATGTTAACACCGGACACTGCAAGGGGATATTGTAAAGTGGGGGAGTCGGATTTCCTGTGACACCTGTCACAGTGATAACAGTCCTCCCCCCCTCCCTGAAAGCTGTCCCCCTGGGCCATTTTCGGAAGTGCTTATTTGCCATTTTCAATTCCTTCTTAGCCTTGGACTACCTCTCTAATGACTTAGCCTCGGGCCATCAGCATACCAACTTAGCTTCAGTCCTGTCTCTTGAACAGCTTAGCTTCAGGCTGTCCCCATAAGACCTTAGCTAGTGAAGTTAGGGTTAGGGTTAATGGGGGTTAGGTTGTCTGACCACCTAAATATCCCAAAACCACAAAACTGTGCCATAGGGTGCACTGAATCATCAGCATTCTCCAACAGCCTACAGCTAACGAGGGAGCAGCGAAAGAGTTTTTGTCATTTCGTCTACCAACCTTACGTATACAGGAACAGTTAGCCACTAAAGTTTTGCAGGGACACCGTATTATGCAGAGGGTCGCAGCGGGCTGCTTTCAGGATCGGGCATATTGAACTAAGCTCAGGGCTTGCCAAAGGTAGGCATTACAGCTAGTATGCAATATTTAAAATTGTGTTGCATGAAACCACAGCAGGCCTGAACAGGGCACCTATGTGTGTGTGTGCATTTTGGATCCATTATGCTGTCATAGTCATATTTGGCAACAAAGGACAAACACATAATAGTCAAAAATAAAACACAAACCTGTATCTTAATTCCATAAGCCACTGTATTCCCTCTAATTCTCTGCTGCTCCTCTGCGTTGTCCACATTCTCTGTCTTCACATTTCTCTACAATGCAGCAGACACAAAATATGGCACTTTACAATCTCCTCTAATCCAATAAGTGTATCGTTATGAGGAATACCCTATCTACCTCTGCAGCCTTAAGCCGCTCCCTATCCTGCGGGCTGAGCTTCTGCTTGCTCTTCAAGCTCAGCTCCTGCTTGAGATGAGACAGATGTTCTTGGGCCTTGTACTTGTTAGCTGATAGCACTCTAAAGCAGGCACCTTATCAGGGAAAGTGTACACATGGAACAGTACAGTTCAAATGATAATTCAAATGGGCCTTATTATACTGTGTCTGCAGTGTTACCATGTGTGTCTGGCAAGTTGGGGTCCCCTTGCTGGAAAGGTGGGACAACAGGGCATACTGCCACACTCTGGATGACATTGCTACAAGGAGAAAATCAAATGATCTTTCATTTGGTATCAGTGATGGATCTGTGGTGATGCAGTCACTACTTCAGCACATTTCTGTTTATTAATAGGCAGTGAAATGGACACGATTTCCGTGGAAGATACCTGCAGACATAGACTGAGTAAATAATGTAGCAGCCACATTAAAGGCTTTATTAGTAAGATATTAGAAAAGCAGCTAGCACGACCCAAGTGCATTAGTATTAAATTGCCCGCAAAGTGGGCGTCACCCGCTTGAAGCGGTGAGCGCGGAATCCGAAGTCTAGCAACTTTCAATCCATAAAGGATGCTAACATGATAGGAAGAGTGCTACACTCCATCGTGTAAGCCTATCATTACAATGCCTGTACCTTGAGATATCTGAGAACACGTAGCTCTTCTTGTCCTGCGCATACAGTAAAACCACATCTCCCAGGCGAAGAGAGCCGCCGGCCTGGCCCCCTACCTGAGACACGCTGGGAACGGAAGCGCCTGGCAGGCTGCCGTAAGGACCTGCCTGGAGCGAGGCACCCCGACCACGAGATGCAAGAGTAGCCATATCCGCCTCCTGGGGGAGCTACGCCCTTCTCTGTGGGCGGGACAAGATGATGAGTCTGTCTAGCGCGCTATACCCTCTTCACCCCAATGCCCCGCCCACAGTCTATCACGTATAATTATATGTATACTAGATCGAACCTCGAGTACCGGTAACCACCACCAAGGCCAGTTTTTAATGCAGGTCCCGGGAAATGGGTTTAGGCTGGAGTGAGCCAACATGCATGCAGCTGCATTCATGCAAGTACAGGATGTGACCATGCATGAGTGCTAGTGTTGCAAAGTTGTGCCCTTCAGTACCTACCATTGTACCTGTGGTGTGTGCATGTTGTGTGTGTATGTACATGTGTTGTGTTATACGTGTGTGTGAGACAGAGCAAGAGACATGCAGGCATACTTGCTTTTATGGCAACTTTAAGGGAATGTGCAAGCTCTTTATTAGGTATAATAGTGTACTACTTTGTCTATTACTCTAATACCTCCCAAAGGTCCACTTCTCTGCTCCGGTGCCTGCCGCAGGTGCTTCCATTGCCAGTGCTTCTGACACAAAGCACTTTCAATACTGGCTACTAGGTAATAGCTACAGCATGAAACTTATACTGAGGTTGTAAGTTGCAGTTATATAGAGTAGCATGCAGCTGACTCCTGACTGTTCTTTCGAATTGACTCCTGGTGGTGTCACACTCCAGAGTAAACTGAACTGACTTTGGTTTGTATCTTCAAATGAATCACAGTTTTTCTCCGAGCCGACTCAAGGTCATTTCTTTGACCTGGCTCCTGGTTGTTCTCTTGAGCTGACTTTTGATCATTGACCATCAGATGAGTGATGGTCTCCTAGTGCTGAAACGTTTTGACCACTCCTGAGAGCTCACATCATCACTGAATCTCTTGATTACTTGGACAGTCTGGTGTTTTCCTTCACTTCTGGCATACTCCCACTGCAGTGGGGGAGCTATAACGTACGTAGGCGCAAATAGCATTGTAAGTAACCGGCCATCGATGCCATGACATCATCGGTTCATTGCACAATTGCCAATCTGATAACTGGGCATGGTGCACTTTAATAATGATTGATTGATTGATATAATTATATCACTCTGCAAAAGTAGGAAACTCACGCTGGACGTGCTCAGCACGACTAGCACGCTTGCCGAGCCTTGATTGTGACCTAATCACGGAGGCATCTTATTGCATTCAACACACACACACCAAGTACACAAAAGTATTCAAGACTCTCACACACACATACACACATACACACAAATGTATCCAACTGAAGGCCTTCAATGTCAGCGGCCATAATTGAATGCGTCGTGTGAACCAAGTCACCGGCCTGCTGAGTGCTATAGGCTGCTTTCTATAAGTCTACGGACCAGAATTACTGTGCTCACCTATTCTACAACTTCGAAGGCAGAAGACGCATATGCTCGGCGCAGAGCGACGTTTGGAAGCCGGGTTCGAAAGTCCTACCGCCCCGAGAGAGACAAATAAAATGGCCTGTCATGAAAAATTTGGACCCCCTGAAAAGGTTCCCCTAGTCCAAATAATTACTTCAAAATATTTGGCCGGCGGGGGGACGTATATTATGGGGGTCCAATTTTCACGTGACATGCCTTTTCCTTGACCACGAACTTATGATTACCCAAATCTATTACCCACATCTTTGCCAGCTCTGCCTGCCTTTCCATCTTTACATGCATCATACAATACCATCACTGCCTTCTCTTCATCACTTTGATTCTTAGACCCATCTTCATCTCTTCCATATGCTAGTCAAATACCATTCTCTCCCTTGCCACACTCACATCTCTAAAAACATGCCCTGCATCCTCCGTTTTCGCTTATGACAGATGCAAAACTATAATTCATGCATTTATATTTGTGGGACTAAAATGTATAATTCTCAGTGGCAAGTGGAACACTTCCGAACACCCCGATCCCCCCAGCCTATGGGCCTGAGTGTGAACAGCTGTTGGAAGTCATCACGAGCGAGGCCGGGCTCTTTGATTGACTCTGTTTTTCTTTCTGATTCCTAGCTAATAGTTTCTTATCTACAGTGTGTTGTTTACCTCTTTAAGACAAATACAGCACCACCTTTGCGCAGTGTCTTATGTATTTACATAGTTAATGTTATTTTCTTTGCTAGTGCCTTTGTTATGGAGCAATTTGTTCTTGCTAGTCATGAAACATACTTTTCTTTGTTCTGAAATATAGCAATGTGCCATATCTTGGTTATGCTGCATGCACAGGACAAGGCCAGCTACGTGTTCTCAGACAAAGAAGCATCACTCCAAATCCAGAGCTGAGAGAAGCATGCTGATGGCTCTGTGGAAGTAAGAGAAGAACTTAATTTGTACCAACGCCTGAGAGTCAATCGAAGTTCACCAGGTACGCCGCTCGGTTGCCATTGGGACTAACAGCAATACTCAGCATATTCGCGAATTCTATTTTGACTAAGACCACTGTCTCCAGAAACCGTGAATTAGAACCCGTGAATACCGCGCAAATTATGACCCCTGCAAACACCGATGCGCAGCTACTTATGGAACCGTGTCGCCAATATCCTCAGTGCGATTGAAGTTATTGATAATTCCCATTTGAATGATACGATTGTGCTCAAATCCGCTGTTGACCGCATAGCTTAGGTGACTCCCTAGATTACGGAGACGGCCATGGCTACTCTTGGGCGTCGCCCTGGTCAGAGTATTCCGTTGCAAGCATCTCTGCACAGCAGCCTGTCGGGTGCCACTGTTCCAGTCCCGTCGCAGGTAGGGGGGCAGGCCGGTCCTCTTCGCCTGGGAGATGTGGTTATGCTGTATGCACAGGACAAGGCCAGCTACGTGTTCTCAGAGATTTCAAGGTACAGAGTGTTCAAACCAAACATTTGTTTGTGCTCGCAGCCTTTGTTCGCTCCACTTATTTGTAGGTTTCATGGAGAATTCATGGGTTTATGATATTTTCTGCTTGTGCACTCTTGAGGGGTGGCAGCGACCTGTATAACGTGTACGACATGTTATTATTGCTTGTGCACTTGCTGAAGAAGTGCACTCCATCCACTACCGGTAAAACCTTTAGCTACTAACTACTGTCAAATAATTTAGGCTCCACACCTCCGTAACCGTAGCCATCGTACGGCCCAGCCGATACGGCGTGTGCGCGCACCCGTAGCTTGCACCATTCAGGGAAGAAATGCGCGTTATTCTCGATCGTTGTTGCGGAGCGCAGCATCGAAAGTAACTAGTTGTGACTGCCCTCAAGTTTCTGCGAACATTATCACGTGCCTGGTACGATATCTCAAAGCGTAGGCTCCGTATGTACTGGTGACGTTTCAGATTATGTGATACGGAAAGCGAGACTTCCTCCTTATCTTCACTCCCTTTAAGTGTTCTTGCTGACCTTGCTTCTTCCTCAAGCGCACAAAAGCTTACAGAGAGCATTCACCAGCTATTTTCCTTTTGATCTTTGAGAGAGTGCCATGTGAAGGTCATCCCTTAGTGTGTGTGATTCTTCAGTGAGCCATATTGAGTACCAGGGTAATGTAGACTGCATGGAATGGAGCATGCCACACTATCCTGTACAATACACACTGTATTGCATATATAATTATACATGTCAAAGTTTCGTTAAGGATGTGCATCTATGCAGGAATGAACCTTTGTTTGTGCACAATATATACTCATCACATGGCCAAGATGGCATGAGTTACCTTAATGTTTTAAGGACACTGTATACTAGAAAGCAGTACGTTAGGTGAGTGCCCAAGGGGCCATGTTTTTTGCATTCAACAAGAAATTAATGATGCATTTCATTGGCTGGCAGTTTACAGAATGAACCAGACCACTGTTAGCTACTACTTAATTACTATATTTTAGCATGCATGCATTTCTCTGCAAACTTATGGAAGATTTAATGCATGACTAGCTAATAGGCTTAACCTATTAAGTAAAGGCTTTAAGCATTTTTGATGATAGTTGTCCTTGACTGTTTAACTGTTTTTGACTACTGACTATTAGCTATGTAACTTTGCTGAGCTAGCACTTCTGAGTATTTGTATTCCTTAAGCCAAGCCCAAAGGTGTGCACGGTTGGCTACCCAGTTGGTGAACCAGGTTGTAATCCTGCTTGTGCCTGGTGAATGTTTGGGATTGAATTGATTTGCAAATTCTGGAAGTGAAGTGAAGTGGAAATAGGAGTTGAGATAATTGAAAAGGTAGCAACAATAACTATTGGGAGTATTTATGAGTGATGGGATTGTGAAGAAGGAAATAGAGGCTATGTATCACAGGAGTGCAATGAGAGTGATTGGAGTGGTGAATGATATGAACATGGGTATAGTAAGGAATTGAGCTGGGGTGCACAAAGACCACACTAATTATGCGTTGAGGAGGACTGAAAGAGTGAATAGACTGTATGATGCAGAGTATAGCTATACTAGGGAGAAGTTGAGGAAGGAGAATTAGAAGGTTAGTTAGACTAGAAGAAATGGTACTTGAGATAAACGAGTATGTCAAGTCTAATGGAAGACATGACTCAGTAAAAATGTAGGTGAGGAAGGGAAATCAACGCCAGCCGGCATCACCTTGGGACAACTTATGCCCTATTGGGGGGTTTCAGCACCCAAGGCAACCACCCATGCCGTGACAATTCGCCCCTCCTCTCCTTTTTGGCTAGTTTGCAACAATGGAATAGCTCAACTAGCCCTGCATAATTTGATGAGCACCGTGAATCATATATATATGCTACGGATTGCTATCTGCCCGTGGCTGTGAAAGGCCTATATAGTGCACGCATGCATTATGCTTTAAAACCATTTCTGGAATTGGCATGTTTGTGGTGCATTTGAGTGAGCCACCATCTACATACTTTCATGGAATACCAGCTACTCTGCATGCCTGTCACTGGCAGCATGATGTGTGTGTTGTGTGTTAGTATGCTGTAGGCACATGCGTTCATCTTACTATAATGCACCGAATCTCGGATTTTTATGTTTGTTTGTTACCTCATAAAATCGGCGCCTGCAGGGAATCGGCTCGAGACGCTCAATGCCAGTTGAGGGACTCGGGGACCAGGTTCTTAGAGGGGTGCCGTTTGCCTAGCTGCCTTGCGGCCGAAAAGTGAGATGTCCTTCGTCAATTCTCCACGGGCCGACGCGCCATTTTCAAAATTATCGACCGGCCCTTCCACTACCGGTCATTGGTGGACTTGATACGAGCCATGCCAGTTAAGAGAGTGGGGGTACATGAGCTTAGAGGGATACCGTTTACCTAGCTGCCCTGCGGCCGAAGAGATCGCTTCCAATTTTTCCGCGGGCCGAGACGCCATTTTTAATTATCAGTTTCTAGAACTTTCGATTACGGGAGATCTTATTCGTTGTCGGCAAACGTTCGAATTAAGCTCTACCGTCATTATAGCAGCCAGCCTCAGTTGCTACCTGTACAGGTAGTTCAAAACTGGCAAGGGGCCGACTCGCTGGCTTGCAATAGGCTGGGAACCTGCCCGTGGGGCGGGCATTCAGCTAGTCTCTTACTATAATGCACCGAATCTCGGATTTTTATGTTCGTTTGTTACCTCATAAAATCGGCGCCTTGCAGGGAATCGGATCGATTCTTAGAGGGGTGGCGTTCGCCTAGCTGCCTTATGGCCGAAAAGCGAGATGTCCTTCGTCCGTGATCGGCGGGCCGACACGCCATTTTTACAACTATCGTCCGGCCCTTCCACTACCGGTCATTGGTGGACTTGATGCGAGCCATGCTGGCTAAGGGAGTGGAGTTACGCAAGCTTAGAGGGGTGCCGGCCACCTAGCTGCCCTGCAGCTGAAGAGCGCGCTTCCTTATTTTTCGGCGGGCCGAGACGCCATTTTTGACCGCTCTTGCAGCCCTTGACAACGTATAGTATTTTATTCCGCCACAAGAATGTGACGTCACTTCCTGTTGGCGTCGGTGGCCAATGGGACTAATTTAGGGAATTACACGTGCCCTTTCAGACAATCTACACAGCTATACACCATATCACTGCACAGCCTCATTCTCAGCGCATACATGAATCACCACCTTGCACATGCATGCCTTTAGCCAGTATGTTGAACACGATACCATTAATTACATACACTAAATTGCAGGCATAGCGTTGTCCCTTACTATGTGCACTGGCATGTGCTCCACTTGCTGGCACTCCATGCTAAATAATAATGGTACAATATGCTTAATGCTCCCCCCTGCATACTTACACGCCATGCACATATGACATTGCAGATACCAGCATACTGCCCATCTGACAAATGCACAGTCACACAATTGCAACATGCTGGTGTCGGCTGACAGGCGCCAGTGTGCTGTCGTCGACGTGCTGAAGCAGGGAAGCCTGCCGAAGGCGGGCGTTACTGCTGGTCAACTCTAACACATAATAGGTAGCTGTTTCAACACCTTCATAGATATTATCAGTAATTGGTATTTCTGATCATTTGCTTTTTCTCTTGTAGCAATGTTGTCCAGAGTGTGGCAGTATGCCCTGTTGTCCCACCTTTCCAGCAAGGAGACCCCAACTTGCCAGACACACATGGTAACACTGCAGACACATTCCCAATGATTAGACCAACACCTTATCAAGTACCATCCCACAGAAAGGGTTGGTTCTCTGATACCAGCTTCACAACAGGGTTGAAAACCTTGCCAACGTTTCGACCAGATGCTCTGAAGAATCTTCGCCCTGAAGAAGACCAGAGCATCGGGTCGAAACGTCGGCAAGGTTTTCAACCCTGTTGTGAAGCTGGTATTAGAGAACCAACCCTTTCTGATGCCTGAGCCAGCTGAGAAGCCCTCACCTCATACCATCCCACACTTTCCCTGATAAGGTGCATGCTTCAGAGTTATATTGGCTAACAAGTACAAGGCTCAAGAGCATCTGTCTCAGCTCAAGCAGGAGTTGAGTTTGATGGGCAAGCAGAAGCTCAGCCCGCAGGATAAGGGGAAATTGAAGACTGCAGAGGTAATTGGGTAATCCCTATTTGATGCATATGAATGCTGCTTCTTGCATGAGAGGGTTTTGGAGAAGTATAACTGTCAGCTGAGCAGGTATTGCATGTGCTTTCTGCATTGTAGAAAAATGTGAAATCAGAGGATGCAGGCAATGCAGCAGAGCAGAGGAGAGTTAAAGGGAATCCAGTTGTGTTTGGACTAAAGATACAGGTGTGTTTTTACTTGCCATGGGTAGTCACAACGGAGCTTGGGAAAGGTTATTACTGTATGAAATACACATGTGCAGCATTCAAGGACCATTTATACTTTGTCAGTACAATAAGTACAACACTTACTGTATTGTGATGTGAATATAGCGGCAAGATAATAAGTGAAGCCAACATTTGGAAAAGTGCAGCATTGCACAATGTACTGTAGAGCATGGTCTATATAATTTGAGTTTGTGGAAGTGGGCATGAAACGAAATTCACTCTTAATTCCAGCTTTGCACACACCACCCTAAGCAACATAGCATGGCCTTTACCATGCATACACATGACTCTGCAGCATTTAAATTGTGTGTGACAAACCTGACCACTTCTTCTGCATCTGTGCAGTTGCAACATGTCTTCACTGGAAAGTATCTCTGTGTCAACTCTTCCCAGACCTCAGCCCTGGAGAGCACCAATCTCAGGGTAAGGTGTTCACAGCATATAGAAGCAAGCATGCAAATTTGAGAGAGAGAGTGAATAATGACGAGTGCAAGTGGCATGTGTGCACTTGGTAACCTTGCATAGTACTATGTGAAAATTTGTAATTGGTAATTTGTATCTGATGTGTGTCTATTGTGGCTTGGACCATGTTCCACTACTGAACTTACCACAGTAGTGTTATTGTCAGTACCACTGTATTATTTTGCCACTTCATAGATGGAACTGTCACCTGGGAATTCTCAAAACTGCATTTTCAAGCTCCTCCCTCGATACAAAGTCAAATCGGTTGGAGATGAAGTGAGCATAGAGCACAGGAGATGCACTATACTGGTGGCTTCCTGAGTAGTAAATTGTTTCCCAAAGGCACCATTATTATTTGTGCTATATTTGTCTGAGTAGAGGCCCAGGCATCTATTTCATTCTGGAGGTTCTACCCGGCCTCTATTGAGCACAGCTTCTATGAAATATTGGTATAAAATGAACTGGTCCCCGGGCATTTTATAATTACATATGTATGTAAATCAGTGACTACACATGGCTGCTTGTCGAAGTAAGTGCATGGAGCTCTTTCTACAAAGCATGAGTGATGAGAAGTAGCCACATTCACAATTCGGTCTGGTCCAGTGAAGCCCATCTCTTCGCAGCAGCTTGTTTGTGGCTCTTCTACACACGCTCCATAGCTACCTTGAGCTTGAGGAAGAAGCAGAAGCAATTAAGTGTGATTTATCTTGGCACCACTACTGTAACAGGGACTCCAATCTGTCATGACGTATTGCTCTACGATCAGGTTGTACCACCAGCCTGCACCTCAGATGTTGAAGAGTTCCAGCATGTTTATTCCAGACCTGGCATCAATTTGAACCTGACCTCTATTAATGAATAGCTGCTCTGTCTCTCAGCTTCAATTTGAGCACTGGCTCTGGGAAAATACTGTATGTAAATAGATGAGATAGTGGTGAACTTGTTTCCTTTCATTCTTTATATTCTTCCTGTTTGGCACCCTTCACTAATGCCATGGTTGTCACCTGTCTTGCTAACTCTTCATCTCACCATCATGACTTTGCATATATGTGGATCAGATACTGCCTTTGCAATACATATCCATTATTACACATATATATGATGAAATTCTTGGGTACACACAGTGAAGCAGCTATGGTAGGGTCTGCATGGTTCTGCCATGTTCAGGTGTTGATAAATGATCAAGTCATCTTTGAAAGCATACAGACAGAGGGCCAGTACCTACACTGCAGTGCAAACTTCCTTGGGAGAACAGGGCAGCAGCTACACAGCAAGTAGTGAGTCTACTAAGTCCACTGTCGGGGTGAGATAGATTAGAGGAAGGTGTGCAACTTTTTTTACACACTTGCAAGCATATATACATATGTGCTTACTGTTAGCTACAAGGAGTCCACCAGAGGAAATGCTAAAGCTTAAACCTATGCTGAGTTTCTTATTTAAGAACAACAGTATGGAAGAACACAACTTTCTCTCTTTTCGTATTTGATGCAGCCATGAACTGAACCTATCTGCCACTGAGTCTGCCTTCACCATTGTACACCACTTCTCCCCAAAGGAGGACACAGAGAGCAAGGATGTCATGAGAGTTAGTACTGCTGCATTTGTAACAGTACATGCTGGTAGATAGGCCTTGTAATGTTGCATGCTGCTCATCAGCTGTATCTGCACTTGTTCTGGAATGAAATCTATATTTAATGTTACTTCGTAGGCTGGCAGTGTTGTGCGTCTGTTTCACCGTGAGATGGAGTGCTACCTTGTGGCAGAAGGCTCCTTTGCAGGCATTAAAGACGTTGGAGTTGTTGAGAATGGTATAGAGATGCAGTACATGCACCTGCATGTGTTGTGCAGCCTCTGAGATAACCCACAGCACATATATAGTCACAAATTAGTTAGGTTCCATCAAAGGAGCATACGTAGAGTTGGGTGCACACAGAATGTAACCACCGCCAGTTTCTGCATGTTCTTATAATCCCGGATGCACTGTATGTTGTTTAGTCCACCTGAGGAAGCGTAGGACTGACCGTGGTCGACTGAAAGCACCTTCCACCTCAGCCATCACATATTGGTGCATTGAGAAGCAGAGAGAACCTCTAAGCGGTGAGCAAGGACATGTTGTCTGGTTTGCAAGCAAAGTTGCAATGACTCAATTGTATTCTGTAGTTGTATGTATGTGTAAGGTTTGTGACTAATATATTGTTGTGAATGTATTAATTCAATTAGTTATTTGATGATGGTTTGCTTCATATGTATTTAGTGTTGAGCATATGTAGTATTTAACTGTTCAAACTAAAATGGTACATGCTCAGTAGGTACACACTGGCACCAATTTGTAGCATATCACCAAACAGTTCACATGCCACAGAGTGTCTTTTGAGTGGTTGTCTTTCTTTCTGTATAATAGTACATCCGTCTCTCTTCCTCTCCTCCAAATATGTACGTTCAGGTGAAGCTCTGCACTGGAGGGAGCTGTGTCGCATCAAACACTTGCCCACAAGGCAATATCTTGCTGTAGTGAAAGACCAAGACAGCTACAAAGTGATTCTAAAGGAGAGGTCTGCTGACCCAGACTTTGACACAGCCACCACCTTCAGGCTGGTTCCGGTGATTGAGGGTGATGATGATGTAAAGTTTGGATCCTATGCTAGGATCTATCACCTCCATACCGACTCTTGGCTGCATGGAACAATAGGTGTGCACTCACTGTGATGCAATATTCATATGTAGCATCCATATTAATGTATTGGACATCTAATGTAACCAGTGTGTTGGGGAAGTAAAATATGGCTACGTATACATTGAATATAAGGAATACAGGTACTCTGTAGTTGGATACTCTAAATGACCCTATCTTCAATCATGTGCATTCTGAACTATGATTCTGCATTCACCTCACCTCGTGGGATGTCAGTTTGTAGAATGGCTGGGTGCTGGAAAAGCAGCACTGATGTAATATGTTGTGTAGTACATAGGTAGTATAATTTATGCTACTATATGTTAGAATGGTACTCTGCCATTGCATTTACTATTTCTTGTGTGGTCTGTGGCAGCCAACTATAAGAAGCAGTCAGTGGCTGAGGTAGAAGGACTGCAGTGGGATGGAGCAGAGCTCTTCAGTATCTCATCAAGTCAGCAGATGTGCTATGATGATGCATTCTCTCTGATGATGGTGAGTAATACCAATAACTTTAAAGGGATACTTATAAGGGCTAGAGCTATTTCCCTATATTTTCTCATCACACATCAACTCTGTGCACATATTAAACTAGCTGTGAAACATACATATTCTAGTGAACCAGCAGTTAAGTAGTTAGCCATGCTGTTGCGATTGCATGAATGCTTATTTTGTGTATATTGCGGCATAAGAGGAATACATTGTACAATACACAAATTTTGGGCTTGTCCTTTGACAGGTCAGTCCAGACCTTGTGTCCAAATTCAACTTTGCAGCTGGAATGGTGCCCATCCTGCAGGCATACATTACAGAGGTTGGTAACCATGCATGCAGTATTGTTAGTTATGCTTACAATACACTATTGCTTCTACATTTCCCCATTTGCCTCTCTAGAGAAGACAGCCGACTAGAGAGCTCACACATAAGCAAGCAGTCATTATGAAACAGGTGTGGCAAGTTTTGCATTTATACCTGAACTGCCAGATGGATAACCAGTGAAAGGGATGACCTTAAATACTGCTTTCTATTATAACCATCAATTTCCAGGCCCTTTCTGAGCTGGTTGACTTCATGTCTGACCCCTATGCCAGATGCAAGGATCACCAGAAGCTTGTTAGAAATCTGAGGGTAAGTGTAATGGTAGCTAGACTGACATGTTCTATCTATTCAGCCAAAGGCAACTGCTGCAGCTGCCACCAGTAATATCCTCTTAGTTTGCACAGATAATGCTCTAAGTTTGGCTATGTTCATGTGTATTTTGCAAATATGACACTTTTGTGGATTACATGTTTCAAGTTAATGCATGGTTGGTGAAGAAATGAATGTTGAAATATTCGTGGGTAAAATATCCATTCGATGGCAGCGAGTCACCCCTCCTGGTGTTCAGTCTTGATATGTGTGCATGTCTGTTGGCAGTGAAAGTGAGTGCAGAGATCAAGTATCCACATCCTACTGTCATTGGCCAGTTTCACTAGCACTCTTCAGGAGAGGGAAGCCCTGAAACATATATTCTGAGTAGATATTTGATCTCCTGTGCATGTGCTTAGAAGATAAAGGCCATTTGTACAGGCACTTGGTGTACCAACTGTTCTTAAGCTGAAGCTTTATGGGGCCATTGTAATCAGTGTCTGGCTCTACAGCGGCAAGGTTTGGTCAACAAGGGAGACCTTAAATGGTTTGGATAATATAATCCTGAACACAGGAAGACACATTCCATCTTGTCAATGATTCCTTGCATGTATGGCAGGAACAAGCACTTCAAGGGGAAATCCCGAGAAATGCTGGTGAAGGTCATACCTGAAATGGAGAAAAATGGAATTGTGAGATGAATGTAGCCAAGTGTAAACTGATGAAACAATAATATATTTGGAACATTGCTGAATGAGCACAGAGCATTATTAAGGAGGTGTGACTAAATGAATAGAATGGCAGTGCATGCAGGTCTGGACACCAAGTGCAGTGGAGTCCACAGCAGTTAAAGGAAGTCAATGGAAATCTCTTCCTGAGAAGAGTTAGGGAAGCCCTGTGCACCCACCAGACACTGTACGTAGGCTGACAACAGGTTGCTCCTGTTTGTTCACCCTGCTGACTGCTGATTAACTCGCCCTATACGTATTAGTAAACTACCATTACTCAATTTGAGACCCCCTGCCCCTCCCTCCCTCTGTGACAAACAAATTGCTTACTACATCCATACATGTCAAGGCCCTCTCCCCACACGTCACTACCTGTCATGTACCTGCATACATCATTCAACAGGAAGCTTTATGTCAACTATCGGATCCTCAAATCCTCCTTCGCTCTTTTCACCTGGTTCCCTGTATATAGCATACTAAACAATGTTCTGTAGCAACCCATGAAGATCCAGGGATCAACTATGTCGTATCATTATTACTGAATATTTGTCTTGACCAGTTCCAGTGACAAAGCGCAACTGCTTCTTACTCATTAGCAGTACATGCCCTTACACAGTAGCCATTGCCATCTCAGTTTTCAAGATTCCTGTGGATGTCCGTATTATGTTAGATCAACATGGTAAGAAAATATATTACTAGTTGTGGTCTATGAAGGAAGATGTAGCCAGTATGGAAGAAGACAGAAACAGATGGCATGAGCTAGTATGTATGTATGTTTGTGTATAGATGGAAGTGCTTCACAGCCGTGAGTATTGAATTGTCTTTAACCTGTTTCAATTTGTGCTATAGATTCTGGAGTTGTTGGTCAGTTTTCCCAAGCTACTTAGTGAACACAAAGCTGAGAGTGACAGGTAACAGATAAATGCATGAAGGGGAATTGTACAATGACATTATAAGATAGATCAGATATGCCCACATTTAGCATCTGTTTCAGCTCTATTCATGCTTGTGCAAAATAGGATCAGTTCTCAAGTGGTGGCATCTCTGAGTAGTATATGAGACATTTTCTTACAGTTTTGTATTGTTTGTGCATGAATCAATGGTTTTTGAGTGAGGAATGTATAAGTTGTAACTCTCTATAGATTCCCAGTAGATACCATTTCTTAACTCTCATAATGTACATAGACATGCATGTATCACTGAGTTAATTATGTTCAACCCTGTGAAAATAATTATGTAATTGCCATAGACCCCTTAGCATATCACACAGTTAGAGTTTGATCATATTCATGCTGTATATCTTGGCGATAAATGACTGTGCACCAGCTTATGTTTTGAATATGATAATTCTGACACTCTCTGAACAATCCTTACATCTGGTAACATCTCATTGCGTTTCACAAACTTCACGTACTGATACTGCCTGATCTAGCTAGAGTACGTAACTATGTATTCTGTGATCGGACATGGAATATTTCATCAATAGTGAAACATATGCAGTAAGTAAAGACTTATACAATCTTGTCAAATGGAACACTGAATGATAAATATGCTATAGCAACTACCTATTACCGTGCACCTTAGTATGTGACTACGAACTAGCTAAAGTTGGATATATATAATGATTGTTTACAACTCTGACTGTTTCCTTTCCTTAGCCATATTACACTGTCCCTTAGAGTGATGGTGTCCAATTTTTGAGGAAGCACTCTATATATAGACTACTAAAAATGTGGTAGAATTTCAAATGTAAGATGGTACAGTTGTTTGCAGATAATACTGAGCAATACTACCCCTTCCCTCCTTGTTTTCTGAACTACATCTTCTACTCTACATTGTGGATGCATTGTTGGAGACACCGTACCATCCCTACATCACTCTTGTGTTTTCAGATAACATGAGTGAATGAATATCTTGCCAATTCTGGGCTTGCTATCATTTTACACTACACTTTGAACGGTGTGAATTTACAGCACATAGTCATACTGAGTGAAGTACTGTATTGTGTAGATGCATCCATATGACCAACCCTATGGCTACTGTGCTTACATGTATGCTAAATTGTGGAAGAGGTTCAGAGTCTAGTGGCACTGTGTTCAGTCTGTAGTGTGTTGCTACTGATGTTGATCCGCGATGGCCAAGTGTGCAGATTTCACTTGGTATCTTTCCTTGCATGATGCATTATTGTACAGGCTGCTCCAGCAGCAGGTGTGCCGTGCTGGATACAAGGTGATTGAGGAGTTTCTTAATGGGGATAGCCGAAAGAATGAACTCTACCTCTCATGCTTCATCCCCTTTTTTGAGGCCCAAGTAAGTATGTTAAAAGTACTGCTATTTCAATTAGAAATAGCAGACATACTACTCATTAATGGTTGCTCCTCATAGAGGTGTTTTCTTTGCATGTATAGGACACTGTGTTAGCTCAAAGAAGAGTGTGAATTCCCCAAGGTGTCATTTCCTAATTGCTGCTGTTTAAGGGTACTGTGGTGCCATTGTCTTAGCCAGATCAGCTCTTGGTCCTTCAAGATGATGTAATTGTCACCTTGCTTCATTAGGTAACTATTACATCATTCCTCTAGAACCAGGCACCATAGAGCTGAGCACTAGGTGACTATCCTACACTGGATTGGGTCCGTCAAAGGTGCTAGACTTCCTAACATAGATTATACTTTAATAACAAGATAAATTATGTTTGATAATTGATAATGTGCCTTTGGTGGCCTTGGCTTATGCAGTGCTGCATTTGCTACGTAGATATGTATACTTGTTGTGGTGGCTCCAGTGCCAATGCAGAAGCATGCCAAACGAGGTGTAATGAAATCCCATACTCCTAGCAAAGCTAAGAGTGACACTTTCGGTAGTCATTATGTCTGCCACTTTGTACCCGAGGCATTTTGTTACCAATTCAGGATCATCACTGTGACTTATTGCACTTCTGCAAAAGAAAATCGCTCGAAAGCTGCACCCGAAGACAAACTTGTTCATTTGTGTACACTGAACAGCGTAGTTACCATTAGGTGGCTAAAAGAAAGGCCCTCACACATATTAGCTCAAAGAAGAGTGTGAATTCCCCAAGGTGTCATTTCCTAATTGCTGCTGTTTGCTGGTACTGTGGTGCCATTGTCTTAGCCAGATCAGCTCTTGGTCCCTCAAGATGATGATGTAATAGTCACCTTGCTTCACTAGCTTACATCATCCCTCTAGAACCAAGCACCAAAGAGCTGAGCACTAGGTGACTATCCTACACTTGGTTGTGTACGTCAATGGTGCTAGACTTTCTAACATAGATTATGCTATAATAACATGATAGATTATGGAAACTCACAACAACTCACAACAAAGGTCGCAGAGACAGGGATGATGCATTTGCCTAGAATATTGAAACATTGGGCAGCACAGGTTAGAAAGCAGCTTTCCACCACCTGTTCATTGGAAGACATCTTCACTGCGCAGACAAGCTTGGCCCCTGTGTTGTACTGATTTTCCTTTAGATTTATCTTGCCTTATAGCTGTTCTCGATACTGCTTCTCTAGCTTCTTCGACTCCGAATCTACTTGCCTGTGTACTGGACACCAAACTTGAGGTTTCAAGCGATTAATTGCACAATAATATGTGAGCTAGAAATCTGATTGGCGCCGCTGACATTCTGGCAATGGTTACAAGAGCCTGTCTATTTCCCCAGACCCTATACTTCCTCACATGCGCACGCAGCAGAAGGGTCTGGTACAATACTAGTACTACACGGCGTGCTCAATTTGCTTTCAGAATATGAATTGCTCAGATGGACCATGTGGGTACAAATGCAGTCACAAATTCCTGAATATGCTCCTCAAACGTATCACTCTACTACATGAAGTCAGGAAAATAGGCATGCAGTTCACAGAATAACATTAACTAGGTGTAGTACAATTTTGCATAAATGCTATAATGTGTACCCGGTGCAGCTGACATCTATAGATTGTAGTAGATGCTTAGAACCTTGAGCAGCGACCCACTTCAGAGTTGAATATGATTGTATTGTGTGTATTTTGCTTGAATGTGGAAATAGGACGACCAACATGAACTACATAAGCATGCATGTATACAGTAAACTTTCCAGTCCTAACGTAGCATTGGCAAATTGATAGGACTGGAGCAGCAGTGAATCCAGGCCACACCTTGACTTGCAACTGTTGTATAGTTTGCTTAGAAGTATTGGTGATTTGTGCATCATGGCCTTGACAAGTATATTCAGGAAATTTCTATAATTTCTATGTAAACTGATGCATCTGTGGTGCGTTTATTGTTCATTAATGCCTTAAATTATAGGTGAAAGTGGGTCTGAATGCAGAGAGCATACTCATTGAATTAGTCCGAGACAACCTGTGAGTTTGCAGGGGCTATATACTGTGTCCTTTGCAGTTGTACTCATTGCCATTCAGCTGGCCTGCACTGTACTCTGTAGGAAGACTGTGTCCACCTTTACGGCGTCAAAACTTGACAACATCATAGGATTCTTGTTGGAAGGAGAGAAGAAGGTGTGGCCTGAGTGGATTATTCATCTGTATAAGTGCCCAAGAAGACTTAGTTTGGATTTCCTTCATTTGTGAACTTGCTGTGAAATTTTCCCATCTAGGACTGCAGATTCTTTGACTACCTTAGTGTGCTCTGTGTATGTGAAGGAAAGGCAGTGGTCTCCACACAAGGTGTGTTGCTATTACCTGCTTTGCATCTTGCATTCACTTCAAGAAGTTAGTCTGGCCAACCCTTCTAAAGCCAAGCACTTAGATAGGATGGTCTAGTAAGACAGACTATACAAGCAGTAGCCATGTGAGATCTCCCATGTTTACTGTTAACCTGTCACTTGTAGATCACATATTGTCAGAGCTAGTGTGCAAGCATCATCAAGTAAGTTCTCATGTTTCCTGTACCCTTGTAGACATGTCCTTACAGGCAAATGAACAATCTGTTGCTTGACTTACACTTAAGGTGCACAGTTACTTCCCTTCATTCTCTCCATGCTTTCATGCATTATGCAACTCCATTTGTCAGGGCCAGTGCATCCAGTCTGGTTGCTCTGGTTTTGGTCGGACCAATATTTTCCACTTGAGCAATATATTTTTACAAAAACTAAATAAAAGTACTTACTGAAGCGTTGAAACTTAGCTAGTCAGCATTCTTTAAGCGAGCGGTGGTAAAACACCATTTTGACGGTATTATGCAACCTGTAAAATGGCACTTTTTGCACATATCCAACGGCTGCGGCCTACACGTGACTCTGGAATGGATGAGCTCACCAGATGGTTAGTCTTGCTCACCAACCCACATGTCCCACATGGGAACACACGGTTCTGGTTACAAGACTACCCTTCCCGTAGTAGTAAAAATGCTGCTATTGTAACATGTATTTGTTGCTATACATTCTAACCAGCACTCAGCTAGCACATGTATATGATGATGGGAGTAAGTGCTAAATCCAGGTTTTCTGTTAGTGTATGCATTGCTACACATAGCACTTGGGCAGAATGATGCACTGCTGTGTATTCTCACTGCCTGTGGCTGGTACATCAGTGAATAATTAACATTTACAGGCATACAAGGTTATATTACTTTAATACAAACTAGGCAGATCAATCATTCATTGGTGAATCAGCTTGCCAATGTCTGAGCAGGTTGTGATTAGGTTAGATATTCCACATATTTTCGCAGACAAAATGCCAATATATCTTACTGTAATACGCACTTGTCACTCCAAGCCATTCCTTTCACTCTTCGTGTATGGCGAGTGAGTAGCATGAGTAGGCTCATGTATGCCGGAGAGTTCTTATTTGGCCACTTCATGGCCTTGTCTGTTACCAGTGACATGGACATCACCAAAGGGAGAGGGGAGATGATTTAATTGGGTTAGAGGACAATTTTGGGATCTGTACTACTTAGCAGTCTAACGCAGCAACCAGGGTGCTTTGCACCCTGAAGCGTTGTGCTCTAATCACATAGAATCTCTTGGCTGGCATGAACTAACTAACACGCATAATATAATGCAACTAAGAAATATATAATGGGATTTCTTCTAGATAGATTATAAACTCAGGGCAGTTAGCATGTTAAAATTTCTCATACTGCATTTTACATTTGCTCCCTACCAATCTCTTAGGGCCTGTTCATCCTGACTAAAGTGATGCCAGAAAATGAGCAGCCCGGAGATCCAAAGCGGGTGTACTTTAAGGATCAAGAAACTGGTGAATGGAGGCATCTGACAGAGATTGCACACAAGGTATAGCAAGTGTTTTACTAGTCATGCTTGTGATGTGTACTTTGGAATGTTCCTGATAAAAATGATTTAATGTGCAGTATTAGCGTACTTTGCAAAACCTAGTCAAGTGGCAGTGAAGATGAACGATTCAAGGTCATGGATGAGCCTCTTCCAAAGTAATTATATATGACATTAGTGCCTTCAAAGCCAGCTTGGAGTACATGTATTAGAAAGGTGTCCAAGCATACTCCTGCCATATTTGTTATTTTCATAATTTGCTTTCCTTACTGGCAAATTTTAGCCTGCTCCTAAAGTACAGTGCATAGACCCCTACCTGTGGACCAAAATATTGCACAAGGCCTGGCAGATGCAAGTGAAAAGAGAATATCTGATCTGCAATAATCAAATTTGTACAGCATTGGAGCAAGGACAATGCTTGTGTTCAATTGTATACTCCCCACTGTCCAGTCTAATGGAAGTCACAACTTAGAAAAGTATAGGTGAGGAAGGGGAAATTGGCACCAGCCAGCATTGAACCCGGGACAACTTATGCCCTACCCAGCGGTACAAATTTTCCTTCCTTTCTTACATTTCTTCTGAGTTGTGACTTCCATTAGACCTGACATAGTTACTGCCAACTAGTTTATCTTACTTACAAACCTCCCAATACCTACATTTGATTGAAGTATATATTATTGTGAATCTGCAAGAGAGGTGGCAGTTGGCGTGATAGCAATGTGTGGGAAATAGCAATGTGTGGGAAATTCATTCCCTAAGCTATACATACTTTACTCCTACATTTCCCTCTCTGCTTGTGTATGGGTTGCAAGAAATATGGTGCATACAGGAGTAGTCATACACTCCAGACTTATGATTGAGAGTGTACTAGTGATTACTGGTATCCCTTTTGTAGAATTCAGTGAAGAAGAAGAAAGACTATTCTACTCCATGGAAGTTGCTGGAATCTCAACTGGACCTTTTTGCAAAACTGGCCAAGGTAATGGCCAAGCACCTGCTCACAAGCCTCTCTCATTCAGATCCTGTTTAATGCCTTAATTGTGTTCAAAATCATTGTACAGGGAAACAACACTAGAGCCATTGAGGCAATCACTGAGGTACTGTACATACTCCTCTGAAGTTCACCTCATGCACAATAATATGAACCCTTACACTGTGTGCCCTGTTTATTATAATTACAGCTTTGAAACAACTATGAGAAAATGCCAAGATAGTTCAATCACAGATTACGTACTTGCAAATGTTGCTCAAGATTGATATGAAATATTCCCCTTGCCACTAGGTGCATTCTGTGCTTGTTATGACTGTGTTGAAGTGAATACTAGTCTGATCTTTTAGATACAATGATTCCTTACTCTGATATTGGAGTTGTGCCTCATGAGAATGCTTGCCAAGACAAAAGTACTTGAATTAAGTACTTGAAACAAATGAAGTAGATATGTACCACATGTGGTGTGTTGCTTTCATAAGTTATGCTGATTGAATCTGTGCCAAGTGTTGCACTAATCATCATCAAGGTTGCTGCATTGTGTATGTGCATCTAGACATTTCACTGTGTGACCTTTGAGGAAGCACTTGCTGGAGCAGGTGACCCTGAGCTGCATCCTACCATCAGGTCAAAGTATGTGGAACTCCTGAAAGGTAATTCACTACACCATCTATGTTTGCAGTATATGATGTTACGGTTGCATTTGGACAAAGAAACTGGCTGCATTCTGTGCAGTAAATCCCTTCAACCTTATTTCCAGTTTTGTTTGTAGATGTGGGCAACAACCACTCTGTCTTGGACACTCCAGCCCATTCCTTCGTGAGATTATGCACTTACCAGCTCATCTTCATGCAACATTACCATATTGACAGTGAAGTATTAGGGTACAAATTAATGTGTGGACAGTCAGAGTGTGTGGACAGAAGGTGTGCCACAGTCATGTATGTTCAAATGGTTGTCACACACAGGTGTACTCTGAGTTGCAGGAGAACCCCTTTCAGCAGAAGGGGCATGACATTGCATTGTCTCTCACAAGGGAGCGGAATAGCTATGCTGGTCATCTCTGGAAGTGGCTGCTGCATGTGGTGAAAAGCAATTCAGTGCTAGAGTGCTCAGGTGATAAAGTCCTAGCGAACCGCCTCCTGGCAGAAGTGAGTGTAGCTGCTGCTGGTTTGCCATAGCTAATGCTGTGTATGAGTCAGTTGTTAGTGTAAAAATGGGCAAATTCTATGCTATAGACAAATTCTATGCTGTTGACAGGGCAGTTCTTGCTGTAGACCACTGAAGCCTGGCTAGGTTAATAGATAGCTATATAGTATGTTGAACGTACCTGCTGCATGAGTAGTGGTGTCTCAGCAAGAAGAATTGGCAACCAGTGATCACTTTCCCCCTACTCATCCTACAAAGATGGAAGAGCCATTGACATCTGTTTCATTCTTTTTGAGAGTCATCTGTGTTATGTACTGATGGATATGGGGATAGAGTGTGGATGTGGATACAAGGCCCGGGGATTGGATGATGATTAAGAAGTGTTCATGCTCAAGAACTTCAGAGAACATTGTAAGAAGACAGGAAACAGTCAAAAAACAAGATGCAGTCTTCATTCCTAATGCTGCTGTTGTGGCCTTGAATAAGTTGTTTGTGCTATGCATTGTGGATCAAGGCTAGACAAGCAGACCTACGTACTACGTAGCCACTTTTATTCACCTTGCAAAGTATCCAACGCCCGACAGTATACATACATATGTTCTACCACACAGTCTTGTCGATTGAGACTTTTGGGTTTCACTTGCTTATTTCTTGCTTCTTACTGGACTAATTGAATCAGCAACTGCCATGTCATTGTGAATGTTGGAAATGTGCTTGCTCTGTTGGTATGATGGTTTTTGGATCAGTTAGCTATGTACACACACACACACACACACACACACACACACACACACACACATACACACACACACACACACACACACACACACACACACACACACACACACACACACACACACACACACACAGATTGTACTACTGACCCTTACGATTCATTTGACCGGCTGTGTAGTAATTCATTTGAACTGCTTCACTGTTGAATTTGATCTGTAATATGTGCAAATGCACATATTACAGATACTTGTGCAATGCTGTGTTCTGCAGATTTTAGGTTTGCTGGAATTGCTGGTCAATTACGGCTACTACTGCAACCCCAACAGTGTCAAGAGTGTAGTTCACCCACTGATTGCTATGTTGGATGGTAGAATAGATGTTCCCCATGCAAGTAAGTACATGCAATTGGGCCAAGTGATGTTACTGATGAGAGTGGGTTTCAGCTGACTGTGTGAATTAATTTTGTCCACATTACACCATCAAATCTTCTGGTTGGTATTTTGTGCATGTGCTAGTTGGTTGTGGGGATGCTGCAGGCTGCCTTAATACTTGTTTTCATTCTGAAATTCGTCTGACTCATAACGCATCTCCACTCATAATGGACACACATATATATTTATTCTGTAGTTGATGGACCTGGTTTTGTTTTCCTTTCTTTCTTTTTTAAAATTATCCAATTAAAAAATTATATATATGTATGTGTAGTCTTGAAGAACTTTGTAGAAATGCTAACCAAATGATAATTTGATGAGATATTTTGGCAAATACAGCTGCCTTCAAAAATGAATGATTGCCATTCACAGGCAAGGATGTATAAATACAAACTAGACAGATGGATGATGATGCTGTCACATGAGGCATGTGTGCACATGCAGTAAGGAATGTGGTACAAAAAGTTTAAAGAATAATTCTGGAATTAATGCTAAAGAGAAAGAAATGAAGATGGTGTAAGAGGGGTACCTAAGAAACCAAAAGTGCAATATTAATTTCAAAAGTGACACACTGAGTTCCGGCATGTTGCCCTCCCTCTGTTGAGGGTGGCCCAGTGGGGCTGACAATTCCAAGACTCCAGTATACTGCAAGTCTGGGCAGGTAACTACCACACCACAATGGTCAGCCAGACAACCCATGCAAAGGCCTGGATCAGATATTGCAGTTAGGTGTGTACCTGCCAGTGGGTTAAAGTGGTAAGGCCTGGAATAAGGTTGGCCTCACCACCTGCAAAGGCAACGGCTATTATTGCTGGATGTGAGCGTCATACCCAACAAGGATATAGAAATAAGGCAAGACAGTGCAGCAACAGAGGCCCCACATGGATGAAAATGAGCAAGCATCTCAGACAGGGTCTACTCAGCAATAGATAGGTGCCTGAGTACAGTACACAGAAGACAGAGAGATTTGGCATGTCGAGTGTGTAATCACTGATAGATCTAGGCATACCCGAACAGTTAGCTATAGTGAAAGTAAAAGGAGTAAAATGTCAGTGTTGGCTGTGACCAATATACGCCTGACTGAGAGCAGACAGATGGTATTGAATAAAGTGAAGGGCTGAGATTAATATGAAATTTCTATGAAAATAGCAAGGATGTAGGGGTGGCATAAAAAGACAGAATCAAGTAAATGCTGCTACACAGTGAAGCATTAACAATGGCCCCTACATGCAAGAATGTAGCACCATCCTTGAACGTAGGGATCATAGTTTATACTTTGTGTGTTCATTCATGTCTATGCATAAAGTGTATTCATGAGTGTGTTCATGGCTATTGCAAGTATAGTAATGATTGCAGAGCAGTGACCAAAGGGAGCAAGTATGTACAGTTTGGGTGGCAGCCAGATGAGTTATTAACTCAAAATGTTTGTAACTTTACTGAAAGCTATTTGTCTATTTGCACCTCAGGAGGAAGCACTATACAGGCAGACCTTGAAATGTTCAAGGAAGACATCCGCTTCAAGGACTCACCTGCCAACAGAGCTGTGTTTGCTGTCAAGTACAGGTATGTACAGCCAGACTGACTGATAAAATTATTATGGATTATCATTAAAAAAGGGATGTTACTCTGTATATTCATGTCACTACATTTAATGTGCAGAGTCATGAAGATCTTGGATTTTTTCTTCAACTATCGTGTGCATCTGAGACTAGTGGTGAGCCTATTAAGTAGTTAATGTAAATGAAATTGTAATTGAAATGACTATGCTATGTACTTAGTACACCATCCCCAAGTGTGTGAGTGCTAAACCTGGGTGGTATTGAAAAATGTTTGCCAGTATATGGTTGCACACTTGCGCTGCTCACGCAAACAAGGATGATTTATTTGCTTCTTGCCCTTCCCCTTCCTAGACCAAATAATCCATACAGGCAGATACTCTTTTATTTGGCTATGGCAAGCTCATTTGTTGCCGCCATCAAGGTATACTGTATAGCAAAATATTTTACAAGGTTCGACTTTCGCATTTTCACAATTTGGCCAAATTTGCAAATGTTCTTCTTCATTCACAAAAAATTATATTCATCAAATACATTGATCGTAGGCCCGTTGTTCCAGTGAATATGCACTTGTAACACTGACGAAGTACTTTTTGGCTAGACCAAAGTCTCTCCCCAACCTTAGTGGTACCTTATCCAGCATCGTAAAACTCCAGAGGCCATTGAAGTATATACCAACAAGAAGGTATCTGCTCTCCTCACTGCTAATTTAAGTGCGAATGACGACGGCTCCTCACAGCTCAATAGAAGGCACAGGTTGCTAACTACATAATGGAGTCAGTGAATAAACGGGCAGTAGTGATGTACTCCAAGCAATGGGGTGTCGATCTGACAGAAAGCACCATTGGAACATGGAAGTCAAAGTACAAAGAGAAATTGTGAATGTGAAAGTTGTACTGTACTGCTACCAATTATAGCGCTGGTAGCCTTTACATAGCCTTCCACTTTAATTTAAACTCCCGGCTTGCAGCCTTAGTGAAACACCTTACTCGCTTGCTCGCTGTAAAGAGAACCTAAAACACATAAAATTAAAGCACAGACATGAAGTATCCGCACGCAGATCGCAAAATTAGAACTGAACTTTTTCTGCCATACAATACAGATCCAATTGCCAATGCATACTCTAGTGTATTGTGTAATAAATATACAGATCTAAGTTTCAAGGTGTTGACTGGTATACTACCCAGCTTACTGAGCACTGCTCAAGCAGACTGGGTGGTGGTAATATATCATTTTATGCATTATTGCTGCTGAACTGTAAATACTGTCCCATTTTTGTCAACCCAGAATTTCATCTATGATTACCAAACTGTGATGAGAGGATTTGGTGTTCGACGAAGAAGTGGTTTTCGTTTGAGTCGGAGAGCAAGACCTCCTTCAGCAGTCATAGTGGACATGGATGAACCAGGGACTCCAACAGTGAACAATATTGATGTTTTGGTTAGCGTTTTCTCATTTCTCCCTGTTTCTCTGTTCATGCTTACTACCTACCCTACGTATAGCACATTCCTTAGACCTGCATAACTAGTATTAATTGTCATTTCTTAAGCTAGTTTTGTTAAGGCCATAATTTCTGTCTTGTTGTGTCCTATGAAAAAGGGGGGTGCCAAAGTTTAGCTGGCACTACAGTTCCCATATACTTCCTTAATCATTACATGCAACTGTGCTATATAATTATAGTCTATGCTACTCACTCTTGTCACCTACTTTGATTTAGTCAAGCCTACATTCACTTTAAACGTGCTACATCTGATATTGTGTTTCTCATGTAACTTTACATTAAATGGCATTCAAGGGCAGATGGTGATAGCGTGCATAGATCTGGAGAAAGCATACGATAAGGTCTGTAGAGTCAGGTTATGGCAGGTCAGGTCCATGTACCTAAGGAGCCAAGCATGTGTCCGTGCTAGTGGGAAAATGTCAGGATGGTTCCCCTTTACCCAGGGAGTGAGGCAGGGGTGTGTGATGTCACCATGGTTATTTAATGTGTTCATGGATGGAATAATAAGAGAAGTGAAAGAGAACCTACAGGGTGGGGTGCAGCTAACAACTACCAACGTACAGATGCTACTATTTGCAGATGATGTGGTGATGGTGACTGAGAAGAAGGACGACATGCAGAGAAACTTGGATGAGATGAAGAAAGTGATGGAGAAATGGGGAATGAAGATGCATTGGGGAAAAACGAAAGTGATGATGGTAAGCAGGACAGAAGAGAAATGTAAATTGAGCATCGAGGGTGAAGATATCGAAGATGTTAAGAAGCTGAAGTGCCTAGGAGCAATGATCAGTGCAGATGGGAGGTGTGATAAAGAAATTGAATAGAGGGTTGGGGCAGCAGCAAAAGTGGTAGGAGCAATGAGAAAGGAGGTGCTGGAGAGAAGAGAGCTACTGAAGAAAACTAAGCTGAGGGTGTTCAATGCTATGGTGGTGCCCACACTCACCTATGGCTGTGAGACATGGACTATGCAGAAGAGACGCGAGGGTAAGATACAGGCATGTGAAATGATGTTCCTAAGAAGAGTGGAAGGTGTGACTAGGATGGACAGGATGAGAAATGAAGCGGTGAGGAGATCTCTTGGACAGGAAGCAGTGTTGGACATTGTGAAGGAGAAGCAAAGAAGGTGGAAGGTGAAAATGGAGGAGATGGATGGGGATCGATTGGTGAAGCAAGTATATGAAGAAGAAATGACGGGAAAGAGACCGAGAGGAAGACCAAGGAATTAAGCGATGGACTGATAATTTTAAGTAATCCATTAGAACTTTGACTATATAACATTACTATTCCAGACATATACTATGTTACCCATTGTACATTAGGCTACCTCCTGCAGAGGAGACATTGCCGTTATGAAGATGATGATGATGATGATGATGATCAAGGGCAGTCCTTAAATGCAACCTGGTCATGTGAGGAAATGCAGCAGAGTCTATTAATCAGCAATTTGAAGGACACTACAACCTGATATGCCTACACCAACTGCATACAGAACTTCCTACCATGCATCTTTCCTTGTATTGTGCAGCCCATGCATGAGTAGCACTCTCCTTTCGAGTGAAACACTTGCTTTTACGTGCACTGGCACCCAGTTGTGGCCCACCATGGGAGTGGGTGGAATCTTGGATTGTTCTTCATGTGCAATTATGAAATATGTCAACTTAGCATTTACATAATACTGAGTCAACCCTAAACACTGGCATTAACGTAAAATGACACCTTTGTATATAATGTGCCGAGTCTTCACTTCTGTATTAAGTTTTGTAATAGAAGAAATTAAATTTATGTCTGGTGCAGTACCCAATTATTCTGTGATAATGTTCAAATTCAGCAACTGTATATAGGTATGGTTGCTGCTCTTGGTAGTGGCACAGACTTGAAACCATTACGTTTATTGATGCCTCTTAATAGGGTCCACCAGCTGAACTAAGTGAATTGCAAGATGAAGGAAGAAAAGGACAACAGAGGCGTAACAGGTTAGCCTGGTTCTATGTAGTCTAGCTGAGGGTAAATGGGAGCTTGGACAAGTTTGTAAATATGTCAGAACCAAGTAGCATGGCAATTTGTAGCATTTGAGAGTGCAGTTGTGAGGGAGGGTGTTCCACATCCAATGGCCTCCTTTATCATTGTAGTTGATGTTGTAGAGGCTCATGCTACAGTGTGGTATGAACTTGAGAGTTGCTGGACTTTCACATAATGATAACTACAAAAATTTAAATAAAAATTGCAAAAACTTCATTTTTTTAGTTTTCACTTATTGTAACTGACAAAAACCTTTATGGTTGAAATGGCTTACAATTGTATTCCCCTATCGCTGTGTGCAAGTTCCACAACTCTAAAATTCATCTTAGTAGTTATTGCCTGATATGCAAGATTCTTTCTTGAATGATCTGGCTTCAGAATGATCTGGCTCAGGTTGATAATACCATCAAAACACAAGTAGTTTTATGTTAAAAACGTTTTTTATTGTGTTGTAACATCATCCAGTGTGCTCTACCTTCGGGTTCTCTGACAGCAATATTCTAGGGCCAGTAACAAGGAGGCACTTTTGTGACATAATGAAGCCTACTGCCTTCTTTGAAGATGGAGAGACACACATCAGGGACCAGGCATTTTCCCAGCTGCAGATACTAATGGTCAGCTGGTCATTGAACCTTTAATTCTGTCGTATGTAGCTGCTATGTCCTTTGTTACATCAAATTATGAATGTCTCTATTGCCACTGTTGAAGGCTAGCAGGGAACTCTTTTCCCTTTCTGTGCTCATGCAGGACACAGAAACACATGCCAGGGACCAACCATTTGTTCAGATACTGTTGGTTAGTTCCATACAAAGTGGGGAATCGCCTATTGTCCCATGTACATCCTTGATCATCTCTAAATAGATTTCTGCTACTTCTGGGAGGTCTTTACATTGAATTCTTTCCTCTCTCGTTTTCAGGACACTGCTAACTATGATGATGCTGACCTTGTGGTGTGGTCAATGCACCTACTCAACAGATTCTTCTCATCAGAGTCAGAAGTATTCGAGAATGCGATAGACACACAGGTATAGTTTGAAAGATTATCTTAGCAGCATTCATTATGACTATAACAGAAGGGGCCTGGACATTTGTTAACAAGTGACTTGAAGAAATGTTGTAGGGATAATTATTGGAACTGGTTATCATGTGAGCATGTTTGCTGATAAACACACACCATACACACATGTGGATTGGTCAAAATATGCTTCAGACTTTTGTCGGATTCAAATATTCAAAACAGCTTCCTTTCTGGTACGTATTACTGCAGACTAAAATTCTAGGTCAAATCATGCACAGTACAAGGTCTTCAGGTTTTTGTCATGGAAGTGGATCCTAACAGTTGTGTATAAGTCTTCCCTCTGGACATTATGCACTGTTCATTCTGAATTAGTAATGATGCTTGTACTCACTCGGAGTTCAATTGGTACTTACTTTCACTCAGAACATTTCTTTACAACAAGTACGCATTTCCTTTCACTTATGTACATTATGTAATACCCTTTATGTTACAGTGGAACCCCACTTTGTGAACACCTCTGAAAAGCAGACACCTCAATTTTGCAGACACTATTTAAAGTCCCAATAATTGGTCCTATTCTAGCAATATAAACTTCCCCTTAAAATGTGGACACCCCATTAATCCATATTGCAGACTGCAGCTGGTGCACCAGCCTATATGTGTAACACTGTATGAATCTCACCCGATAATCCAATCGTTGATCAGCTGCCAGAAAATGGCCACTCTCTGTTTTGCACCCCTGCCTCAGACAAGTAACAGAAACAGCACAGAAATTGCAGAGTGCCGCAATCTTTTCTAAAGTGTCTGAAGCAGGGGAAAGCTCAGTGTGCGCAGCTACCCTTTATAATCATCCTCAGAAGTAGCATGTGTGCTGAGTACTCGTGCAAACTGCTTCCACCTTAATGAATTTATCTGATTATGATACTGTTCACATGCACTACGTGATTGTTTCATATATGGGCATATATACTGTATGTGAAATGTGAACACCCCTATAATCGGAACACCTTTCTTGTTCCAAATGGTGTCTGCATTATAGGGGCTCCACTGTATTTGTACTTTTGCCATGATTCTGCTGCTGACATGCTGTAATGTCTGCAGCTGCTGGTGACTGATGATTCTGCCTCATCACTGAAGACAATTAGCAATCAGGTCACTGCATTTAGGAGGATCACCCAACTTGTAATGGATGATTCTCTGATGGCAGAACTGGAGGAGATCTTGGACAGACTAAGAAGGTGTGTGCTTAATATGTGCACACTGCCTGGACCATGTCCTAACTATTTCATAGGATGGCTGCAAATCACAGTTGTTGCAAAGTTTTGTGGCAATGTTTTCACTCATGCATACTGATGAAGGCAAACTGAGTTTGGGAGGTGTCCTCATCTGGAGTGGTGCTGTATAGGTGGCTTGTCATGTCAATACTCTGTGCTAGCATCGACAGTTGCTAATGCTGTTGTGTGGCCATCCTTAGCTCATTGTATTGATTCCCTGTTTTTCTTCAGTGTCACGAAAGTTCTTTAATGCTACTGCCACAATTATTGACAGTTAACCTGCTCTCTAGGGTGCTTGCTCATTGATGTCATTTGCTGTCAAAAAGGAGGTGGCCAGGCATGCTGTGTCCAATCCTCCTGGGTAGGATTGAACCTCTCCATGCATGCTATGATTGTAGCCACCATCTTCCAGGTTCATGCTTGTAAGTACGTACCAGTACATGGAATGGTCTCGATTATTTTTGGGCAGAGGAACAAACAAACTTTAATAGGCTGAGAAAATCCTAATTTTCTAGTGTCATTGGTATAATTATACAACTACACATCTAGAATGTGTAAGATACATGCCCTAGGTCAGACAGTGACAGGTTACTAGCTACAGTTCATCTGTTGTATACATTGTCTCACACACTGTGCATGGAGAGATCCCATGGCAAACATTGGTGCCATATTGGTTCCATGAGTTTGGCATACACCGATGAAATTGCTGTCTGACACAGTGCAGTGTGCTCTTTCCAGACAATCTTGAGGCAATATTAGTACCAACATTGCCATGACATTTACTCCCAGTATAACCATCTTGCTATCAGCAGCATGGGCACTGTGCGTACTGGTCTTTGTATCATGCCATACTTTAGGATTACTCACTCTGTAGTAGAATAATTACCCTTTGACTCTGTACTCCTTGCACGTTTTAGGCTGTGCGTACTCGATGAGGTCCTGAGAGAACCAAATTGCCAAAACCAGAAGATTCTCTTGAGCAGTGGTTTGTATAGCTACACATGTCAATGCTACAGTTAATATGTAATGTAGTCTTTACCTCTTACATCTTTGCAACATATTGTCTCGCACCCACCTATGCATCCAGTATACGTACAATTCCTCACACAAACTTGTTCATGTTTCTACAAGCTCTTTTTGTTTCCTCTGTGTAGGAATTATGAGTGATGTGCTGAACCTTCTTCTGCACCGACTGCCAGGCAGCAGCTTTGTAAGGACATCATCTGATTACCAGCAGAAGGGAAAATTGGATGAAGAACAAGCCAAAGAGAAATTTTGTCAGAAGGCTTATCAGTTTCTGACTGCTTTTGCTCAGTTAGTTCCAGAATATGCTTTCATGGGAACTTGCATAGCTACATAATTGTGTATGATTAATATTAGTAGGCATACTGTATGCACCCAAGTATTGTAATCCTGTTGTCATAGCAACAGACTGTGCTTTGGTGAGTTGGAATGGTAACTCAAGGTTAGTAATATCTGATTTCACCAATCGAGAGTTGTAGAATCAGTTGAAATCTTATTGTTAAATACTGTTGTGAGCCCATTGACAAGTGATGATGCCAAACTTTCTAGACACCTATATGTTATTGACATGATTTGACTGACATGACTTGATCTGTGTACTCTAGAACATTCTCCACAGAAGCCTATAAATAAGATCTTTGTACTGCATTTGCCAGTCCTGCCTTGCCTAATCATTGATTTGAGCAACTGTCCACTTTGTATGCTTACGGTGCCTGCGAACGCAACAATACGTACGTACACAATACCTCCTACTAAAGCCATTCTGCACCATAGTCCATGCATCATCAATCTGTGATATTTGATTGGGCATAGCAGTACATTGTAATCCCTTGCCCAATGCTGACATAAGTACTGTATTCTGTGTGCAATATTGGCCATATGACATTAGCCATAATTAAATCTAACGAGTGAAAGCATAACCTGTCCTAAGCCAAGGCGTGGATTACGTTGCTGTTATTCATTGTTGTATTGCACAATTTGTTCCTTCATTATATATTGTGTAGCCTGTACTGTCACATTATGCATAAGCCATTTCCATTTTAGTGGCCACCGTCCGGCACAGGAGAGGCTGTTTGCACATGTGGATGCATTGTTGGATGCACAGTTTGGCATTCAGGACATGGCACTGGTCATCAGTGAAGTAAGCACAGAGCTGATAGTGGCAATCAATGGAAACTGCTGCTTCCTTGAACTTGCCAGTGCTATAATTATACTCTCATGTTTGCATGTCACTTGAAATGAATGTAGAAAGGTATGGTGTCCTGCAATGACTGTAAAATCTCTAGTGTCTTTTGATAGCTATAATTTTAGTGAAAATGATCTTGTGTGCAGCACTAAATTTAATCATTATTCTTAGGAAACAATATCATTGTTTCACATTCTCAAAAGCAGGGGTTGTATGGGGACTACACGTCCGTGTAGCTACATGCATGCAATGTCATACACAAAGTGATTAAGAGCTTGCAAACTAATTTTGCATGGTTGTAACTTGATGTGCAATGAATCATTACAGTATACATCCACTTTATTATGAATGGAAGAAAGCTAGTTCCTAATTTGTTTGCTCTGGCACAATTGCAGTTTAGAATGCTCTTGCCTATATCTGCTCTCAGGTCTTCACAAACTACCATGAGTTGTGTGTGAAGTTAAAGGAGTCTCAGGTGGAGCAAGTGTTTCACCTAATCACAAAGTGCAAGCAGTCGGAACAAGCTGCACTGCTGCAGGCACTCAAGTCTATGACAATCACTAGAGTGAGTGTGTTGGCTATATGTATGTATGTAAGTAGTGATCAACTTGAAGACTTCTGAGGGGCAAGTCATTGTGTATTGTTAATTCAGTGAGTGACAGTGGTTGTCACTATACCAATATCATAATCACTGATATATGATATATGAGGACCACTAGATTGGGGTTGAAACGTTTGATTTGACTTGTACACCAGTCCCTCCTTTAGCTAGAGTTGTTCTCAGAAGTTAATGATACAATGTCATGTGGTAATGTAACTGCTGTAGTTACAATTTATATTATGATAGGGAATAGGAGACAGTGTGGAAGCAAAAGGAAACCCAACACAACGCAAATGTTTGCTTGCTATGTACAAATGGTACTGCTGAGGCAGTACGTGCTGCACTACCCATTGCAAAGTATTCCTGAGTGCTGCTTGTATGCTACATTCAGGTGGAAAGTATTGACTTGCCAGTGAAGAGGAACCAAGACCTTGTCATGAAGTACTTCAGTCGCAACAGAGAGTTCTTCAGTGATGTCCTGGGGAAAGATGCAATGGACTTTGAGAAGCGGTATGTGTGAATGACATAATTGCTAACATTAGATACATCTGAAAGGGGTTGGTTCTCTAATACCAGCTTCACAACAGGGTTGAAAACCTTGCCGACGTTTCGACCAGATGCTCTGGTCTTCTTCAGGGCGAAGAAGACCAAAGCATCCAGCGAGCACCTTGATGTGGCTTCCGGTGACAGCGCATGATGAGATGCTAGGCTATAAATATGATCCGTGCTCGCGCTAGCATATCTTCGCCCTGAAGAAGACCAGAGCATCTGGTCAAAACGTCGGCAAGGTTTTCAACCCTGTTGTGAAGCTGGTATTAGAGAACCAACCCCTTTCTGATGCCTGAGCCAGCTGAGAAGCCCTCACTTCATTAGATACATCTGCATGCTTTTTGCTTTGTACATATTGATTATATGCAGTTGATGCACACAATGTCTTGTTCCCATATTCTATGTGCCATCCCTACATCTTTACTTTTGTAGGTAGTTTGCATTGCTCTTCTGTTTCATTGTTCATGTGCTATTACCATTCAAGGAATTGAATAATAGTGCTATTGGGCTCGAAGCTTCCCCTTCAGGCATGTTCTGTTCTGATGTATGCAATGTAAACATCCCCTCATTGACCCTTGATTTGGATGTGTTTAGTTGAACACTTTGATTGTGCCTGTTTTCATGTGCATGTGTGTCCTGCCGTATGTTTCTGCTTTTACACTGCAGCTACCAATTATATATATAGGTAGCTAGTGCTTAGAGTGCTAGGCAGCCCCATGAAGTTTCAATGAGAATTTTATGAACTGTAGATCTCCATTGGTGACTTGTTTGGCTTTTAAATTCTAGGCTGCACACTGTCACAGCATCAGCGGACGATGACCCACGCTTGCTAGTGCTGCTGAGTGTGGTAGACCTGCTGGCAGCCTGCAGCAAAGGGAGGAATGTGTTTGTTCAGTCCATTTGTCAGACCATTCTCACTTCTGATGAACTTCTGAAGGTATGTACAGTATGTATGTACAATACACGGTGTGTTAATACTTTATTTTACAATTCATTGCATTTCTTAATTGGACATACATTCATTTCAATGTTATCTGCAGATGTTAGCATCCAGACACTATGAATATTAATGACTGCGTCTGTTTTTGATCAGTTGCTGTGTAGTGACCAGGTTGCCATCAGCAGGAAGCTACCCTTCTGCTTGTACCTGGTGTGGGTGTACCTCGATGCTGACCTATTGGCCATACAGATACACAACACATTGAACCTGAAGTGAGTGATAGACTGACATAGACGTAGCTCACTACATACCATGCCATTAACATTGCCCCTGTTAATACTTCAATTTCAGTTTTTGGTGTGTACTTTAACCGTCTATGATTTGGTCCCTTGTTGTCTTTATGCATAGAAACCCTCGGATGCTTCAGTACATGCAACAGGCTTGTGATGTTGCTAGTGTACTAGTGAAAAGACTTCCACATGTGCAATGCAGCGAGGAAATGATTAAGCAGTTGCGATACACTCATTTTGGAGGCCACAAGAGAAGGTGATAACACAATCCTTCCCGTGCATTGTTAACCAAGTGCCCAGATTTACAGCTTTGTCTTTACTGTGTGCTACTGTAAATTATAGCCTTCACTGTTCATTGTCCTCTCCATTAGGGATGAAGTGAGTATTAAGGCTGCTGGTCCACTGCCTCCAGGAGTGCTACTGTATTTCATGGATGGTATACTCCCGCTATTCAAGGTAGGCATGTATAATGATCTGTTGCCTTGTAGCTGCATTGCACTTTCTTGTATAGGCCGAGCTTATACATAGGTGAAGACTCCAAAAGGGCAACTCAAATATTACCACCTCTTAAGGCTGATTAAAAAGATGTGTATCCATATCTAAATCATTATTTCATTTCACTGTGTCCAATGGCAATGAATGATTGCTTGATCACTAGGGTGATTTTACCATAGATGTACGAAGAGTGTGATTAGCAGCAGAAATGAGATCATCCTAATGAGAAGTAACGGTGTGCGCATGTGTAATACCTACACTACACACAGCACTGACACTAAGGCATGCTGACTGAACTATTGTACAGACACTATTATGATACACAAGAGATACGTAGTTGCTAATAATGTTTCTACCATACTACTGCTTAAGTATTGGTGTTACAGCATTGCCATGGATACTAGGATACATGAATTTGTGCAAACATTTTGGACGCATGGTGAAGACTTAGTCTTCAATGTTCACCTAAACTCAGTATGAGCCTAGCCTCTTGTGTATATGTATCTAGTTACTATGCTTTCCTTTAACCTTTCAGGTGTACTGTCAGCAAACCTTGGGCATGCCAAGTACAGCAAAGGAGACTGACACTCTGCAGTTGCTAAGGTCCTTGGCAATGGCATTACTTGTAAGTCAGATTATGATTCCTTTTTGCTTTGGTGATGCCATTGTCATAGATATACAAACATTTGCATTTAAGCTAACTTATATGCAATTGCACATGCATGGGAATTGCAGGTTTTTCCTGCAAATTTCCAGAAAGGATATGTGCAAATGTCTGTAGATGTATACATGTATCACATTCCTGCCTGTGAGCATCCATCTGCTAAGAGAACTGCTAACCTAGCTATAACAGGAAATACTTCTTGTGCATGTCTTTCAGGATACTTAAACTAAAAGGTAAACTATCTTTGTATTTTGCAGGAGTCTGTTCAGGTGGTGCAGCCATTCCTTGGTGGTGCTGAGGAAGCCATACTCCTGCGAGATGCCTTGCTCACACTCACTAGCTCTCCAGGCATGGACCACTGCCTTCAGGCCTCCACAGAAGTACGTATGTGTATTTTTCCAGCATATTTGACTTGTTGTCAAACCTGTTTCACACAGCATTGTTTGCAGCCAGTAAATGTTTCCTAGTATAATGCATTTGGCCTGTATCTGGCTGTAGGTGAAGCAATTCATTGAAGAAGCTGATGTCACCAAGAGCAGGGCAATGATGGTATATATGTGCATGTGTGAGATTTGTTTAATATTTCTGTATGTACATTATACATTATGTTACTGTACATTATTATTTTTGTACAAATCTGTCCTACAGGCATGAATACTTGTTACTTATTGTTCACCACTAAGTTTATCTGGCTTGTGTGTCTGCAGGAGTTTACAGAGGCATACTCTGAAGAGCTGCAACTCAACACTGCATTCAACCAGTTTGTTTCTGCCTATGAAGATGCCTACAATGGGCCCAATACCCTTCAACACCAACTGGGAATGAAGAACATCTTTGTAAGAGATACTGGTGAGCTATGTAAATTTCACTTTATGGATTGTATAAGAAATGGCTTGCCTCAATGAACAGTAAATTTATAGGTGGCTGCAAGAAGATGAATAATTCTACATAGATCCTATTGCCATGGTAACGGGCTTCTAAACGATGATTTTTAATCTGTGAGAAACATTCCAATTGCTTCATGCGCTAAATTCCATACTAGTACATTGCGGGCAGAGTGCGGGGGTTTATAAATCTTTTAAACATCTGCGGGTACTTGTAGCTGTGAGTCTGAATATTTGTCACCCTCTGCCTTCTTGTTCACTATCAGGGTCAAGGTCAGGGAATCTTATTTAACTGGGTAAGCCTTTAGCCCAAGGGGCTATTATTCTAGGCACCCAGAACAGAAAACAAAGTACACAGTGATAAATTAGATGATGGGAGGTAATAATGGATTGTGAAGTAAAGCAGAAAGCCGTAATCAGCTAAGAAGGGGGTAAATTGGATATGCAAATAGATCATTGACTGGTAAGCAGAATGGGTTTGATGGTAGAACTAAAAACAGAAATAGTGGATACTTCACGTGCATTAGATGGTAGGGAGTTCCACAGGGCAGCACCACGACAGATGAAGGCTTTATTCCCAAAGTTGGTCTTGGGCTGGGGAAGATTGACACTGTCCGTTGAGGCTAGTCTGGTGTGATGCCCATGGGTGGCAGAGGACAGGGTAAATAGGCACTTCAGGTATGGCGGGTAAAGGCCACGAATGGCTCTGTATGAGTGTTGGGCTAGGTGGAAGTCTCGCCTGGAGGACAAGGTAGAGAGACAGAGCTCTTTCCTAGCAGAGCTAGCTGATTGCCAGCGGCGCTGATGAAGTATTGCCCTGGCTGCAAAGTTCTGCAGGCGTTCCAGCAGCAGTGCCTCCTCATTTAAGCAGCATCCCCAAACCACATCACAATAATCAAAAGAAGGTAGGATGTAGGAGAACAGGAGAGCAGCCTTGGGGAGGAACCAAGACAGGCGACGCAGCACTATGCCTCTAATCACCATAAAAACTGAAACATTTGCTATCCAAAGTGTACAAAACATTACTACATACTGTAGCTCAGGTCTGCAGGAAGTTTGGCATGAAAGTTGTCTTCAGGTCCAGATGGTCCCTACACTCTTTGCTGCTTCTCTGTTGCCTGAATGTTCTCACCTTGGCAGTGGAGAAGCAGTCCAAGTTGTGTTGGATCCCTTGCAACTGAGGCAAGGCTTACATGAGGGAGACGATGCAGAGGCTTGACACTAGAGTGTCAGAGCACTAGGACGCATGTCAGAAGGGAATACTGGAGAAATCGGCACTTGTGGAAATGTGTAGGATGACCATCACCCTACAAGTAGGAGGGCCAATGTGCTCGGCCAGACCAGAAGCTCCAAGGAGCTTTTGCTGAAGTTACGCACATCTGGTTGCTCTAACCCCCCTCCTTAACAAAGTGTTGGCTGGTTGCCTTGCAAGGCAAAGAAGGCAGGGCCAACCATAAGCAATCTTGGTGACCCAGTAATTCTGGTGGCACCCTGTGATGGCCCAACTCCCTGTGACAGCAAATGATGAGCTGTACAGCTTTAAATGGCATGTGCTCAATCCAGCGGTTCTCATTTTCTGGTTGAAATGTTGGAAAGGTTCAACTGTGGTTTCTAGCTGACTTTTTCAAATTATGGATTACCTACATAGTTCCTAGTTTAGACTTATGTGTCTCCACTCGTCTCACACAGTTGTTTATGCATGTCTATTGCATGTGTATGTGATGCTCCTGTTTACATATTCACTCTCATGCATGTGTACATGTGTGAAGTGTGTGTAGCCATGTGCAGCTAGATATCCATGGATAATGTTGTGCTATGTATACCTTTTGGTTCACTCAATGAATCTCTTCTCCTCCAGAATACAGCCCTGTAGATGATGGTCCTGGCTGCCTCCCACTTGGGCCTGGCTTTCAAAAGTTTGTCTCATGCTTTATTCGGTATGTTGTCTCCTTATATGTATGATAGTATGCATGAATCGAAAGTATATGAATAGGAGTATTCAGCAAACCCTGTGTACCAATTGGAGGTATGCAACAGTGCATGAGCCTATGTGTGCCCATTTGCTTTGTATAGCCATGATCTGACATCTTTCCGAGTCTTACCACAAACTGCAAACCTCATCCGTCAGTTAGAGTGAGTAAGCTTCATTACTCATCATTGATTTGTATCACTTGTCCTTATCTCTGTATGTCAAACTGTGTACTTCTGAGGAATGTATTTAGGAATTATATTATGTGTACTTGTGTGCACAGTATTTCTTTCAACAAGATGGAGAAACTGACAGAAGCAGAGCAGGCTCGTCATGATGCAATGGACATAAAGTGCTTGCAAGTGAGGTGATAGATGGCTAAAAACGACCAATTGCTGCCCAATCCTCAGATTAGGATGTGTCTAGCTAATGCTTCACCATATTGATGTATGAGTCACAATACTCTGTTTTGCGCTGTAAAGGATATAATTATAGTTTGACATCACTAAATAAGGGCCTGACTGAATGTATTGGGAGGATTTGACAAGAGTTACTCCACTTTTCACCTATTGTCGTTGAGTACAGAGCAGTAACATTGTGGCAGCCTCTGAAATTAACCAGAAACCAAACATGTAGTTCAATCTAAGCGACGACTTACTTTGATCTAAACTCTTACAGTCACTGCCAACTATCACTTGCTCCTTCAGTTACTTCTTTGGCAATGTCTTTGCATATGCCAGAGACACACAAAGTTAAATGCACACAAAGTTGATTTTCAAGCTATTGTGTCTGCATGCCTAAGGGGTGTTCTCTAGGGCAGCACATTGTGAGAGGAAAGGTAAATTAGCCAGATAGATTGGAATTATACCTGAGACCTACTACCTACTACCACCTACAAGACTCTCTATTGCAAAGATTCTGCCATCGAGCAGTGACCATTTGCCCTACCTCTCCATTATGTACTAGTCTAAGTCACAAGTTGGCTGCCCTGCCATCTATTTAAAGAACAATGCAAGGGCTATCAAATGACATTCATCTCACTTTCTTATGAAAACCTATGATGACATGTTACCCCTATGAAATTGTGCAAATTTCTAATGCAATTTTTTCAAAGAGATAGATATAGTTTGTGCAAGCTCCCTTTCCTGTGGATGCTCATATAATTATATGAAAGGAATGAAAACATTACAACTGTATATAGTGCAAGTAAATAAATAAGAAAACACATTGGACTTCCTGTACTTTTGCTCAATTGCCTTTACATTTGCATTGGCAATGCAAATTATGGCACTGTATCATTATTCCTAATTTGTAGATTTTACGTTACACATCTTGCATGCACGGAGTTTGAAGCAAACTATTGTTAGATATAATGTGACATTTCACCTGCCTTGGAAATGTATTATGCATGAATTGTTTATAACATTAGGTACTACGTGCCATCATTCACAATGAAATTGTGAGGATTGACCCTGAGTTGAAGGAAAACCAGCCAAAGAAGTATCGTCGGTAAGTCTTAAATCAGCTCAGTGTTCACGGAATGAGATTTGCATGATAATGTGCATATTTTAACATGATTATACTAGGCTTGCAGCTAAGGTTGTCAAGGCCCAGGACACAATTCAACAGTTGGGAGGTAACACTGCAGCAAAGGTGAGAGGAGAAAGTGAGCAGTAGGGTGGATTTTGTGTACATCAAACTTTCGTGTATGACAGAAGTGGACATTACAAAGTTATGTATAGGATAGTCACTTAGTGTGAGACTCTTTGGTGTACAGGCCAAAGGGAATATGTAACACTGACTGAGAGACCTCATTCAAAGAGTAACTTTATCCTGTACCTGCACATTTACAGTTAAAATATTGTATGAGAATGGATCTTTTAGTTCATTGCTTGTTGACTGCAGGTTATTCCTATGCTCAATCACCTAAATGAAAGAGTTGGAGCCGAAGTACTGGTCTTCCTCTCTGTGTTTATGCATGATGGGAACAAGTCTGTGCAGGTAATTCGTTATATACCACCTCACTACTATGCATAATTATGATTACATGCAATGCAGAAGTAACTCTGGTCGTGCGACTAAAATTAGGTGACTCCAACTAGTCTGTGTCAAATGTAATTATGGAAACTTATGCCTTCATTACCTTAGGTGTGGCATGTATTGTATGATGTTATGTATGATTGACGTGAGGACTCCCATATGTAGCTAAAAGCAGAAACTCTATGTGCAGTTGAATCCAGTTTGCAGCTTATGAAGAGCAGTATTATAATGTGTTATTGTATCTAATAGGCTGGCTGTGAGTTCCTTTGCCACCGGAAAGAAGGTCAGTTCTTGGAAGGCATGAAAAAAAGGATGGAGCAGGCTGTGGCTATCAGTAGAGAAAAGCGAGTTTTATGAAGTGCATAATTATAAGTATTGTATCAGTTTGTGTCTAAGTATATGGACATACTGTAAAGCAATGCTTGCACCTCTGATCACTGTGTATAGAGTAGGCTTTGAGGCTTTCAGTGTATGTTATATATCTGTTGTGAGTGTCAGCAGATTTGAGTGACATAGTAGGCAACTTTAAATACCTTTGGCTTAGCAGGCCCTGTAAAATAGCCACCACATACTGTATCTTGAACAGTTATAATCTTTGCTGTGGAATGTGGTTCCATCCAGCAACAACACATTAATCTAATCAGATGTTGTGTGTATAGATTTCATTTGTGATATTTGAGATTCCAGATGTGCTGTAACCTGGAGGCAGCAATCCCCTTAAACTGCATAGATGTCCCAGTGTTCACCAAACCATTCCTTACTAGCTACAACAAAATAACACAATAACTAGCAATCCAAGCTTCTGTAAATCATGCAAAACAAAATGAGAGAAGAACCTAAAAATTACATGACGTGATTCTTACATGTAACCTGCACATCCTTAACTGGCAATCTTGTCAGGTTATCTCATCTTCTATACACCCCAATGATGAGCAGCTCATGTTGATTAGGGATCTCTCACTGGATAATGTCTTAGCTCAACTAAAGGCAACCAACTTAACTCAGTTACACTTGTGGAGACTGGTATTGCTTACTGTAATATGCACTTTATACAGCATCTATCTTCTCAGCAATTGGGTGCATTAGCTCCGCATTAAGCTTGTGACCTAAATATGTTAATTATGAGACTATGGTAGTAATGCTTTGACTGCTGTTCTTGGAGGCCAACCTAAACAATTTTGGGTGTAATGCCTTGCAACAACAACTCCATTGCTTTCTGGGATTTAGCAGCTACTGAAGGCACTCAAATGCATGGGATCTTGATTGTATCAGAACAGTCATTTTGGATACTGCATGCTGACTGCAGCCAACTTTGACTCTTTCTATAACTTGATTTGCTGGTAGGCTTGACAGTGATCAAGTTTAGTGGCAAACAGCTAGGTCTTTGATCTGTGGAATAGGAACTTTCCACAGGAAATGCATGATTGATAGTTACTTTGAAATCACCTCAAATTTAAACAGCAGTTTATTACTCTTAAAATGGTTGGGTTATCACAATATGCTACTATGTAGTTTCAAGTGATTTTGAAAGAATGTAGATGCCATAAAATCATTGTTTGAAAGATACTAATGCAATATATACAACACACCAATTATTGGTGGAAGTCAGTTCAATAGTTGTCTGCATGGATACAGACCATAGTCAGTGCTAGCTATAACTGCATGTACACAATGCGTGACTTTTGGTGGTTACATATATTATAGTGCTGCATGCCCTGAAACTTGTATCATGCAATTATCCCATGTACAGTGGTGGGCTTTGTGTGCTATATGTGCACTATGTATTGCTGTATATGCAGCTCTGCCCTGTTGGCCCAGCTCTTGACCAGGCAAGATGAGAATCAGAAACTGGTTGGTTAGGGCATTGAAATTGTAACAAGTTTTTGAATGCATGAAACTTTAGATGCCATACTGTGAACTGCATAAGTGTCATCCCTTCTCTATGTTCTCACATGCTACATGCGTATGCTACAGGATAGTAGCATGCAGCTTACTTTGTGAGATGCACATGTACTCTATGTCACCGACTAATTATGCCTATTGCCTCAGATGAAGATCTATAATGGAGAAATGGAGCGGAAGAGCACAGTGGTGAGTGTAGAAGAAGTACCTTACACATTGTCATCTGATCACTTTAAGCAAATGCTTAACACAGATTGCTTCATGTGCTCATGACTTCTTCTGCTGTAGGGGACTCCATCCCATTCAAGAGTGTTTCGAAGATCCACCTCCCCATATGTCAGCGACAGTGATAGTGAGAATGAGGATGAGGGTGAAGAACAGACAGATCAGGTGGAACAGAACGAACTGGACGAACCGGAGGAAGTAGATGGGAAAGGAATAGAGATGCAAAATCTTCTTCACACTCACTCTCCTGTGGAGAGAGACACTGCTGGGTCTTTATATATTCGTGATCCTGCAGATGTTCAGCTTACACTCCGGGTGCTGGGTCTAATGTGTGATGGACAGAACCGCAAACTTCAGGTACAGATTCGCTTATTTATTAAATGCGACCATAATATGTATAATCGTGAAAGTTGGCAAAAGGTTAAATGCCATCTTTGAGAAGGGAATGCCAAAAACATATCTTTGGCAGCTTACTATATAAATGAGTTAGCTTCCTTTTGCTTCTTCGCCCTGAAGAAGACCAGAGCATCTGGTCGAAACGTCGGCAAGGTTTTCAACCCTGTTGTGAAGCTGGTATTGGAGAACCAATCCTTTCTGACTTATTTCATCTTCTGTTTACCACTTCTTCCTTCAACCCCTCCTTCTCTCCTCTATTCCTGTCTCTGTTTCTGTGTTTGTTCCATTTCTGCTCTATAGAACTTTTTCCGTGAACAGCCACAGAGCATTTCCACTGTGAACCTCATTGGGGAGGTAGCAACTCTTGCACAGCACTACTACAGCAACATCAGCCATGACAATGTGAAGCTGGTCACACAAGTCATGCAGACTCTGGTGGAAGTGTGTGTGGTATGTTCTGTTCCTGGTTAAAGAGGTCCTGTGTTATTATTTCAATGACATTCTTTCTTTCATTATGTATGATTGATAGATGACTACAGAAAGAAATTGTGCTGAACACCGTCTTTGATTTCATTTTCTCTGGTAGGGCAACTATTACAACCAAGATGTTGTATATGACTGTCAGATTGTGGACCTTCTAAACCAGATCTTGCAGATGACTTCTGTACCTGGATGCACCACAGAAGAGGTAGAGTGATTATCTAGTCACTGTATGTATTCGTTGGCATGGTAATGCTTGTCTAGTCAGTGTATTTCTATACGTACCTAATGTATTAGATGCCTCAACTGTACTGTTCAGCCGTGGTCTATGCCATCGAGCTGAGATCTAGTCTTGATACTTGATATCCATGGCTTCCATGCCCAATTTTAAATAAGTCCATCCAAGCTGGAATGAAATGCTTGGTATTCACATCCATGGTTGATACCACAGAAAGCTCAGCTGCACATTTTATACAGTATGCAGTGCTAATTAGTAATATGCACTCTACCATATAGTAAATAATGGTACATTTTAGTCACATTGGACCTACAGCACCTGTTTCCTATAATACAAGGTATGGTCTGGCTATGAACAATGCTGAGAAAACAATGTATAGTTATGTTTCAGTGCATGGAAATGGACTGCATATGACTCTGTATGGTGATGTGGTGAAACTAACGTTAATTGCTGTCACTGAGTAGCAGATATGTTGGTTTGTGTTACCAACATGCCTAAACTTCTACTGAGGGGTGACCAAACCATAGTGACATCCCTTTCACAGACAAAGCCAACTACTGCATTTCTCAACCTTTCTCACCAGTAGATCCTTCTTACATATGTGGTGGCCACAAAGAAGAGCAGCTAAAATGATTTACAATGTGTAGAAGAAGTACCATATGACCCTTTTGCTCATTATAGCACTTCCATAATATGAAGTGAAAATCTGAAGATTTTAAAATGGCCGCTGCTACTGCCACCGAAAATGCGGTAGTTACTGGTGTCACATAATTGCTCCTGCCACCGGCCGGTGGTTTTAAAAGCCATATGGCTACTCCAACCACCGGACTGTGTGATTAACCCTAGCCTTAACCCTAACCCTAACCCTAACCCTAACCCTAACCCTAACCCTAACCCTAACCCTAACCCTAACCTACCAATATTTCGTTGGCAGCAGCCACCCCATTTTAAGATAGACCATCCAACACATGGCATTGTGTGTTCTTCGCAGTGTAATCTCAGAAACCTCTTGCTCTGCTTATACGGTAGCTACTACGTAGGGACAAATGACCATACCAATGGTAGCTCAATGTCCACGCCTCAATGAACTGAAACTCCCACCAAAGACCTCAGGGTACAGTGTACGTAATCACTACCAAAATTTTAGGTCTTGGCCAAGACCTGTGTACTTTCTGTATATCTATTGCACAAGGAATTGCTTTGTGGAAATCACTATGAGTATCAAGCAGTATTGGTTGTAATGCTGGTACGTATCATCTCCATATATGATTTCACACGTCTTGCAGTGTCAGTACAAGTAGATTTGACTTTACTAAACATGCCAATGGTCAATATTTGTTGATGAAGCATTGGAATAAATGATATTAAGCTCCTAAACCCTGGTGGGTGTTGTGATAATTGCGCAGTTCTAATGTAATTGCCTTGCAAGGATCACTTCACTGTATACGTCACATTTTTGATTAGTTGATTAGTGTCAAAATCATACAGGCAATCATCAGTGAAGTGCATGCAGCATTTCAAGGTGCAGTTGGTAAGAATTGAAGACAAAGCTTGATATTGAAGTATACCCTGCCTCAGCCACAGTTTAAGTGTAGTCATGTTACAATGATTCATATAGCCACTATACTTTATGCACAGATATTGGACCTGAAGGCATCAGCTGTTGGGCTGCTGGAGGTCATGTTGGAGGATACTCATGTAGACGCACCCAAACGTGCAAGGGTGAGCTCAAGGCTTCAAACATTATCATCCTACTACCAGGCTGAATGGTGATCTATGGCAAGCATGAAAATCAGAGGCTTGAACTTTAGCATGTGAAATCTCATGTGATTCCATTGCTGGAGGAACTATTCCATTATTCTTAGTACAGCTGGAGAGGGAGCTCTGGTTGTAATGCTGGTACTGTATGTTTTTCACTGGCTTCCTTTCATTTGTCCTTTACCATTCACACAGAATGTGTTGAAGTCACTTGACGTTGAAGCACTTCATGACAGTCTTGTGTACTACCATGGCATGCAAAGTGACAGTGAAGTGGTGAGTGTGTAAGCAGTTCAGCATAAGGGAACATTTCTTTTTTTAGTCAAAGCTTCATTTGTAATTGTGCTGTTGTCAAAGTTTTATTGTTATATTCAGTTCTGTGGTGTAAATAGTGCTACTGATAGAGTGTTAATGCTGAATTATCTTAAATGGTTTAGAAGTGCTTTCAGCATATTTGAGAAACTCAGCTGATGATGCCATGCAACTTTGAGGTGCCCCAAACAAGGTTGAATGTCCTGCAGGATATAAGTAGCCTGCAGAGATCATCATGACATGTACTCCAACAATCTCACTCCAAACTCCAACTTGATCAGAATGGGCCACTGATACAGTGTGTGACAGACACTCTATGAATGAGTGAAGGTTCTGTACAATGAAATGTTGTTCAGAAATCATGCCAAAAAGAATCTATTATAAAGAATTGTACTTTTACACTTATGATGGAGTAGGAGTTCTATATGTGTACATGCCCTATGTGGACAGCAAGGTCCACTTGTGGTATGCTTAACTATCAACTTTACTAGTAGACCCATATGTTTGCAAAGTGTGTCCTGTACGTGTGAACAGTACCATAGACATGGAACCTCTGTTTGCCTGTCAGATTGACATGTTATGCCTACATATGTGTACAATTTACTTACAGAGTGATAGTGTATGGTGCATGTAAACTCACCTGTGTAGTGCTGCACTGCTTTCATTCATTTCACCTTACAGCTACAGCTGAGGAAGGATGATGATGCTCAGAGAGCACTCTTCAAGACCTTCCATGTACTGAAGCATCTCTGTGATTTTGAAGGTGTTTCTGAAGAAAACCTGAGTGAGTATTATGTACATGTGTATGCTGGGAAAAGGTCGTTCAGTAAGGTATACTGTTTCTATGCAGTGGCTAGAGTGCAACTGCTATAGCTTCCCACAGTTGGAACAGTTGGCATTCACATGCAGATTCAGTCATAGGTTGTTGAATTGTCTGAATTATTACCGTTATTATAGATGTTCAATGTGTCCCTTTCTATAGTACACAACTCATGTAGTATAGTAGCTAATTATTTCCTTGTTGGAAACTTGCTAAAGGAGACATTGTATGCTATACCATGGCTGTACTGGCTCACAAACCACATGGCATAAATTATACGTCACTAGCAGGAAAGCCCACCTTCGGCGGGCTTCCCTGCTCCAGCGCGTCAACGACGTCACACCGACACCTGTCTGCCGATGCTAGCATGTTGTGTGACGGTGCGTTGATGTCAGCTGGGCAGTATGCTGGTATCTGCAACGTCATGTTTGCATTGCATGTAAGTATGCAAGGGGGAGCATTAAGCAGATTGTATCATTATATAGCATGGAGTGCCAGCAAGTGGAGCACATGCCAGTGCACATAGTAAGGGACAATGCTATGCCTGCAATTTAGTGTATGTATTTAATGCTATCATGTTCAACATACTGGCTAAGGGCAGCATGTGCAAGGTGGTGATTCATGTATGCACTGAGAATGAGGCTGTGCACCAATATGGTGTATAGCTATGTAGATTGTCTGTCTGAAAGAGCATGTGTAATTCCTTAAATTAGTCACATTGGCATGCACCGACGCTAACAGGAAGTGACGTCACATAATGTTATCGGTGTTATTCTGACTTCAAGCATAGTCATTTAATTTAATTGTGTATTGTGTATTGTGAATTCCTAACATTTTCTTCCTGTATAAGCTATGCTTCATGTGACTTTCACTATTAATACAAATCTACTTGTGTCAATATTCACTGGTGAATGCAACCATAGTGTTGCCAAAACATCTGATTTATCTTTGATTGACCTGGCTAGTATTTAAGCAAAACTATCATGCTAGTAAAGTGTATATTCCAGGTTTTGATCTTCTCAGCCGTTCAACTACTGTAAATGGAGTATCCTGATGTTTTCTAATGTTGTTTGTCTTCCGAAGAGATACTTATGATTGTCAATAGATTGTTTCAACCAAGAAGTGCGGATCTATTAAGTGATTCACATCAATTTGTGGGTGATTTCCTTGACAGTCACATCTGTAATCATAAGATGGCTTGTAGTAGCTATGATTGTGAAGTTACTAGGCAAAGCAATGTACCCTACAGGAAGCTTTTGGCTGTACCTTAAGAACAATTATACTCTCATTAATGGCTCATTTATCTGGAAGTATGTATGCTCATATTTCTGCCAGTAAAATTTTTCCATTGTCTTTCTGGTCTGCCAACAGTACCCAGTGAGCCTGCTGAGGATGATGAAGATCACCAGCGAAAGAGTGAGATCCTAAAGGTGTGGAAGTATTGCTGTGAGCAATCCAGATCAGTGGAAGTGCTTTATGAGAACCTTGATGGAGAGAAGGTGCTTTCCAAAGTTCACTTCCAATATGACCCTGATGTAAGTGCAGCTGTGCATTAGGTTGAAATTACGCAGTGCAGGTGATTAGAGGTATGCATACACATATATGTGAGTGGATTTGACAAAATGGCCCACTTGTCACTATTTGTTGATTTTGAGTTAGTGGCACTGGGTGGAAGCACAGTAGATGAGCTCTTCATTGCACTTTGTTGTGCTTCAATAACTGCTCCCATTCCCGAGATATGCTCGCTCAAAGTATGAAAATACGGTGCAATTATGGGAAAACAAAACCATAATACTTCCATTATTATATCCGTAAACATGGCGACGGCGTAACTATTCTTTCTGGTTTGAAGCACAGGAAAAGACTACAGGTTTTAAACTTGGCCAGGGTGTTGGGATGCTACCACAGGTATGAAAGATGCAAAAATTCACAATTTCTGAAAACATCACTCTGTTGCATGTTTTCGTCTGTAGTGACACTTTATACATAGCAACAAATGGGCCCTTTTGTCAAATCAGCTCACATATTTTTTCAGCTCAACATTCCATGTGGTAGCAGCTGGCTTGCATAATATCTTCTTACTGTATCTCATATGAGGATATATGTTAGTAGATGTACATTGTACATTGGTGCATCCTGACCAATTCTTAATATACATGAATTTCTTTTCCTGTATGCATTCTTGCATGTTTGCACTGTTGTTAATACAAATTTAGCTAGCCTTTATCAGTATAACATATATACTGATACGCGATTCTTGAGCAAGACACAACTGATAAAGATAAATCAATCAAATGCAGAACGTTTCAACCCGAAGGTCTCTGTCAACAGCGTACAGATGATCCTGTACGCAGCTGACAGAGACCTTCAGGTTGAAACGTCCTGCATTTGATTGATTTATCATTATCAGTTGTGTCTTGCTCAAGAATCTCGTATCAGTGTATTATCACCACAACTATGAGCCTCTACAATATCATATACCATATATGTCTAAATAGAGTCCCAGGCCTCTACTTCTTGTCAAAGGCTTTCTACCTGGTCTCTATTGGAGCCCAGATTTTATTTGTCAAACTGTAGTATTGGACTGATTCCTAGCCATTTTTCCTATATAAAAACTGTAACAAAACATAGCTTCCGTTGAAATGTGCATGCTGAGCTCTTTCTAGGAGGTGTGTGTAGTGAGAAGTCACCACACTCACAGTCTGAACTGGTCCAGTGACTCCCATCTCACTCACACCGGTTTTGGCTCTTCTGTGTTCGCTGCATACATTTAGTTAGAGGAAGAGTTACGCAGTGCATATTTTCTTGGATATTGTAACTGCAGTGGGGACTCCAGTCAGTCACAACACGTCGCACTGCAATTGATTTGTACCTAAAGCATGCATATCAGGTACTGAAGATTTCTAGTGTATGCATTCTATTCCCTGTGCCAACTGGCCTCTTTTCAAAACCGGCCTCTATTAAAGAATCGCTGCTCTGACCCCAGCTTCTATACAGACAAATACAGTGTATTCATTAGGATGGGACCTAGAAACATCTGTCATGTGTGAAAACATACGTATGTATACCTCATGTGCTATACATGTTTGTCTGTTGGTACATACTTGTCATTATGATGGGCAGTAGATGTTACAAGTTATCTATATATTCATAATTTGTGTTCCTTAATGGCACAGGACCAACTATCTGAAGAAATGGTGGAGAAGGTGAAGTGGCAGGTGAGTCGTGAATCTGCAGAAGACAAAGTGCGGGACTTCCTGGAGTGGCTAAAGGCTGTCAAGGGAATAGTTCACCACTTGGTGAGTTAATCATACATTGCACTGTGTAATTATTATATCTTCTATATATGCTGAGCATGATGAGGTGAATTTAATGAAAATAGAAAGTCCTATAGAAACAATATTCTTCCTTGTTCAGAATGCCCTGAGGGAACACTGGTACACAAGGGTATTCATTACTGGACGGTGAGCCCAATACAGCCATACGTATCTAAAGTTCATTGGAATATACATTATTTAATTGTAATATTATGTGTAAGGTAAATACAGCTATTATAGAATTATACAGAGTATAAGTAATTGTTCAAGAGCAAATTTGCTTCACAGTAGGTATTGTGCAATAACCTACGTAGCTATGCTCTCCTGCCTGTGTACTTCACCCTTTCCAGCAACATTTGGCACTGGGCGTACATCTTCCTGACCATTCTGCTCAACATTCTGGTGTTGGCATCCTGGAAGGACTATGCAGATGTCAATTCTGAGAATGAATCGTTAGTGCATAGGCCTGTATGTAGGTAGAGGTTATTTCTGTCATTAGAAATCAGTTCATCTGTTTATTCAGGTTATTTGTTAATCCGGTTTCCCAATAACTTTCTCAGCTTTCTTGTACCCTTCAGCTGTAATAAAGATATAAGCATATTCTCACAGCACTCAGCTTCTCAATTGTCCCAGAGCACTTCAATCCATGGACCTCCACAGCTGGTGCAATGTGGGTGGCTAATGTGATATCTGGGAAGGAAATCTTTTCCTTAGATTTCCTCTCAAATTTTGACGTTCTGTAATCAGATTGATTCTGGCAGTTGAGGTTCTATGGAACTCTCCCATACTGTGGTAACAGTTGTTTGACCCATTTGACACACCATCCAACCATTTAATGAGATGTTTGATGGATCAAAATGTTCTGGACTGAATGGAGAAGCTAAATCCTGTCATGTTGTGCATCAAGTAGCCTTGACAGTATCAATCACATAGCAATGAACCTACAGCTATGTCAGAAGCAGTCATATAATAATTTTTGCATTGTATTTGTGTACTAGTTCCTTAGAACTATTACATATACTTACTTGTGATGTATTTGTTTGTAATTTCCTGGTGTACTGCAATACTAAGTCTTGATTTCATGTAGATGATGTACACTCTGTAAGCAACATTTAACATTTTCATCTGATGCTTGTTTGTGGTCTCTATTCCAGGCAATTCACAGTTCGATCGCTCAACTTAAACAACAGGAACAATACTCAACGGTCTGGTGTGGGCCTGCCCACTATTCCTGCAGTGGAACTGTGGTTTGGGTACTACTTGCTGATCATCCTTGGAAGTCTACATTTCATCATGACACTCGTGATAGTGTTCACCTACTTTCTTGTGAACTGGCCCAACTTTTACTTCATCCCAAACTTTGTCTACAAAATCAGGTACAATGTGCATACATTAAATTGCATATGGATACAGTCTGCAAGTTGTAAACTTAAGGATACTGCATTGAATGGTTTTGAATACACCTCACTATTCAAGACTATTGTATTAGCATTCAGCTATATGTACAAAGGAAATGACAGTTATGTCATTCAGTTTTAGCACACTCATCTCTGCAGGCGCAAAGAGAGGGATGAGAGCTATGCAGATGTGGCTTTCTTTGGCCCTAAGACCTTGTACTATCTTGTGAGTGCCTTTAAAAAGCAAATGGATAAGGTTCCATACTTGTAATTTTACTGTGCCAGTCTTTCTGTCTGCACATGCAGCTGCTGCTGGCCTGTTCTGGGCTATCCCTTGGATTCTGGGGCTACTTTTACCCACTCTGCCTTTTACACATTGTTGTCAATAATGACATCTTGCAGAGGGTGCTTCGCTCAGTGACACAGAACTGTGAGAAGAATGCATGTTGTCACCAACTGTATCTTCACTGACTTATTGTGAAGTATGTAGTGGCATGCACAGGCATGCATGAAAACACTGAAAATTGATTTGCTGACCACTAGCACCTCTGAGCTGATCTATGTGTATGTACACTGTTCTGTGTTAAGCCTGTGTCCAAAGCTGTTGATACGTATACTTCAGCTGTCATTTTAAGGAACTAAGCTAGGAATGCCGTGTACGTATACTTAATACTTAATACTACTAAAAGCAATAATTAGAATGTCCTTAAATGTAGAAGGAACTAAGGAATAGTGAGCTTAATAGCATAGAAACAAGAAATAGTATGCACTCAACATGATGTCAGCCTGCTCTAAACATGTGTGATACTTCAGTGATGTGGCAACGTAATCTGCATATTAGTCAGAAAACAAAACATCTCCCGTAAATCTCACCGAAAGAGTTAATGATCTGATTGAAAATGTTACTACTCTAAACAGTGAAACAGATTCTTGGATCTTTCTGTCACTTGGGCAAATCTATGTATCCTTAAAATTAACTGTACATACTTCTCCAAATACTGCTTTATGTGCAAAGTATTTTAGACATTCCTGTAAGCTCTCAATCATGCACCTACAAGTTAGCACGTTGAAGGATGACCATTGATTGTATCTGCATTAGCTTCCAACTGTCTAAACATTAATCCTACTTCCTTTCAGGGATCTCCCTGTTCTGGGTTGCCATGCTTGGACTGGTAGTCCTGTACATCTATGGTGTACTGTCGTATGCAGCTTACCAATCCTACTTTGATCACCCGGAGAGTGGCTCCCACTGTAGGACAGTGTTCCAGTGTGTAGTGTCAGTGATCAGACTGGGCCTGATTGGTGGTGGAGGATTGGTCACAGTGAGTACATGCAACATGTTACAGTGCACACATTTGACAGACGTTGTGAATAACAACAAGAATTGAGACCTATGCTGCTCACATGGACTAATGGAAGAATAAATGCACACACTAATGGTAATGAATAAATAGTAATGGTTACACAACACTATGACCAATCACGTTTCCCGTCTCAAGACATTCAGTGTCTTGGCTGATTGAGATTTTGATACGTATTCCTTTTTCATACCACTCCTTATTGGATTGGTGGTGATTACATTGTTTTGTATCCTGTGTCTGGTGCACCTTTCCTGCTCAAAATGGCATTTACAGTTATTACAATGATTACAGTACACATCTCATTCTGAAGAATGTTATCAGCACAGAACCTAAACATGTTGATCATTGGAAATCCCTGCTTGCTATTTTTAGCTAGCAGGGATAGCCATACACTCTCCTGACTAGCCTCTCTGGTCCCATCTCTGTCAAGGCTCACTTGTCTCCTTTGCACTTTCTCTAGTACCCCTCCTGCTTTAGCTCCTCTTGAATCTCCACATTTCTCACCCTCTCCGTCCTACTCTTCTCAGCAATATGCCTCAATACACCCATTTCTGTTGCCTGTACAGCTGACTCCTGTTGTTTGTTCAGTACCCACGTTTCACTTCCATATGTCAGTGTGGGTACTATGAGGGCATTGTACACTTTCAGCTTTCTTCTCCTATTCAGTTCCTTATGCTTCCACACTGGTTCATTCAACTTCCCTATCACTCTTGCCACCTTCCCAATCCTACTCCTGATCTCCTCTTCCATCCTTCCATCTCCACTTATTATCACTCCCGAATACTTCACTACCTCCACTGCCTCCATCTTCCTGTCTCTAACTTTCACACAGCAATATCCTCTCTCCTTCCCTACCTCTCTTCCCTTCTCAATTGCCTTCTTCAACACTTGATCTCAACAACCTCTCTCCTCTAAACCCGCCTTGCTCTTCCATCACTCTCCCCTCAGTGCTTGCTCTTAACCTAGTGTTCAATACTTTGCCAAACCATTTCCCAACCAAGCTCAACAGACTTACATATTCTTCTGTAATGGCTGCATGTCAGCCTGCAACCCTTCTTGTAGTCCACTGCTCCCTAATCCTTTGGGGTCTTATTAAACTTCATCACCATATTGACCTCTCACTTTGCTTCTATATACTGTATCTCTGACTAGAATTACCCATTTCTACTTCCAACATCTTTCGGTATGCTATTTTCTTTGCAACTACAGCTCTCTGCATTTCCTTGTTCCACCATTTTGTCCTTTTAGCACCTCCCTTCTTCCTACTTACTCTACACACTTCACTAGCCACCTCTACTGCTGCCCCTTCAATTCATTCCATGCTATCTCCACTGAGCCCCCCTGACAGTACCTGCTATTCATGAATTTCTCTGCAATCTTTCTCTCAAATTTCTTTCCACATATCATGCACCTCCACTTTACTTCAAATTGCAACTTTATGAATATTAATAAGGCAAGGAAATGGTGGCCAACAGCTCAAATTGCAGCAATTTCAAGCCATTTCGAGTACAATAATTGAAGATATGACAGCACTGGCTTCTGAACCATTTCCAAAGTACGTTGATGTATAACATGTGACAGAACTAAGTGGCATGACACAAATGTAGTTTTCTACCTTAAACATTTTAACAAGGTGGCGCACTCACCTAGAAAGAGAGTGCTTGTGGCCTGAGTAGGGATGTTCAAGCCTTCAGGAGGTGTGCTTGCGCTTTGAGGGGAAACGCATGAGCCGTAGCGGAGAGTGCACCCGCTTTGCGATTCTTCTGCCATCCAACTTCCTCTGTTACTCCACGCTACAGCTTTGTACGGGCACCTAACAAATACCAATAGAAAGCCCCTTAAAAGCAGTACAAGGGCACAACAGGCAATCTACATCGCATCTACACATCATGGTAAAATTGTCTGGTAACTTTGGACGCAGTTTCTTCAAAATGAACTTCTGTATATTGTTCGCTTTCTCACCTCCACTGCCACATTAGTAGTAGGTCAATGTTTGCTGCATGAGTAGGAAGGATCCGCCAGCAGGAGGTCCATCTTGGTACTGTAGATGTGTGTTGGCTCATCCTGGCATAAAGCAGAAGTCTTGGTGATAGCGTCAGTGATTGTACCAACCCGCTCATCCCACCTACTCCTACACCATACTCCAAATGACCTTGACTTTATCATATGCATCTTGGTTGCACAGAGCACAGAATAAGGATACCAAAATTTGGGTTGACTGTCCCTCTACCAATAGAACAGTTCGTTTTGCTGTGACAATGTGATGGCAGCCCAAAGTTCGCTATAAGGAAAGATGGCAAATTATAGTCACATAACAACAGAAACAGCCATCACGGGGGTCTGCTGTGGTGTGGGCACATCTGAAGTATGAGGAATGCATCTACATATTTGGCTTAAAACATGATGGCATTATGCCACATGATGATGTATACCTATGTCTCAGACTTAAAAATTATGTATGTATGTAACTTATAATATTATATGTGGCATGCTGGGATGACTATCTGGATGACACATGGTTCCTGTGTATAAGTAGCCATTCCTAGCTAGCTGTCACTTTTAGCTGTAAACAGCTGGCAAAGGTCCTCACAGCCACAATGTCCTATGGTATTGGTTGTTCCTGTTATGATTCTTTGAAGGTCAGTGTGAGGAAATGAGCCTCTATAACATCATGCAAGTACTGTCTGGTCACAGGTGTTTTGGTCATCATGTATCACACTTCTTTTCCCTATTTGCATAGAATGCAGATGGAGCCTTCAGAGACAACGATATACTAATTGGCTCTTTCCCTGCCTACATTCCTCGGACCATCTTTGATGTCACTTTCTTTGTCATAATAACAACTGTAGGTCTGGGAGTTATCTTTGGTATCATCATTGATACCTTTTCAGAACTGAGGGATGAGAAGGTGAGCATCTTCCAACACATTCTGTACTACATTGGATACCAATTGACTAGTACTTGACAAGGCGTATGTTTCATGATTGAATTGCAAATTAGAGTTCCAGGCTGTGTTTGAGCTGCGGGTCCATCTAATTCAAATTAATACTTCTACAAATCAAAGTAGCATTCACTAGCAAAGCAACCTTTAGTTACCTAGAGGAATGTCAGCTGTGCCCACTACAACCTGGCGTACATTGCAATAATGTTTGTTATAGTCTCTGCAGGCCCACACTTGATTAATATAGATGCATGTAAACAGTGAGTGCTTGTAACTATAGACATGCGATGGTCTTTACGTTATATCTTTGGTTGTGTCCTGTAGTACAAAGCTGATGCTGATCGGAGGGACTTCTGTTTCATCTGCAATATCCCTGCTTATGAGTTTGAGCGAAGGGCTCAGGTCAGTACTCACTGAAAGGGAGGTTTGCTGCATGTATAGCTAATGAATTTTATATGATAAAATAATGCACATCTGTCGCTCTGCAAACTATTTGTAATCATTATTATATAGTCAGCTGTGCATTGGTGCTTTTATTGCTCGAGTCCCAAGGGTGCAAAGCGCCAGAGGGCAAGTAAAATAAAATGCTAATGCAAATGCATAGTTGACCAACAACTTGCTTTTTGTATGCTCCCTTCTGAGCTTAGTGCCTGAACAGTTATTTTTAGCTTTTGGCAGGACGTTGCTTGTTGCTCTGTCAGCAGCTGCCGTGGTCTGCTTGTCCTGCTGAGGAACATTATGGCTACTAATCGACAAGCTCCTGACAAGGAAACTGTCTGCCGTCAAGGCGTTTCGCCTTCAGCCTTGACGATGATGACTTTGAGACGATGTCCAAGCTGTTCCAGCCCAAGAATATGCAGCAGTCTACTCTTGAGGTCTAAAAACCTTCTCTGCTTGGGTCGAGGAAAGGAACAAACACAAGCCTCAGGATATATGCCAAGATTATGTTCTCAGGATTGCCGATAAAGAGACTGTTGTGCCTCTGTCACAAAGCATCCAAGCCAGTAGACAAGCGTAGCTTTATCAGCAGTCCTCAGCACATCCTCGGGTCATTTATCGTGAGGCTCGTGGAGACAAGACGGGCAGCTGTGTCCACCGAAGACGCTTCACGTTACAATGAATGCACCTTTAGTGGGTGTACCTTCGCCATCACTGTCATCCAGAAAACAGACTCTTACCTTCAAGGTGTTGATGTTGATGTTCAAGGTATTGAGTTTCTGTATATAGTTTTGGCTATGTAGGACTAGCATAGTTCATCTAGTTGAGTTGTTGTTGCATGCAGGGTGATTGTATTGACAACATGGACTCTTAAAGGTGACAATAGAGAGATTAAAATTTCCTATAATGTGTGACGCGTAACCTCTAACCGCGATTACGTGTCACATGTTACCTTTTCATATTATGTGATTGAAATCGTCCTGCATGCATAACCTGTAATGGGGAAAAAGCCTTCAGTAATTGGCTTATAAAGCTAAAACAGGAGTATCTCTTGCAGATGAGATGTAGAAGACAAGTTGCAAGTCCTCCTATATGATATAAGTGGAAACAGCAGCGACTAGGAGAACATTTCAAGCCTTTCTGGAATGCCTTGCATGCGCCCAAGGTCCCTGTTGAACGAAACTCTTTTTCACTCAAAACTCCTGGTGTCGTAATATCTGCCCAGTCTTGAAGCTTACTGCGACGACAGGAGATCACTTCACGGGCGAGGGGCAGGCCGTGCTTCATTTTTGGCCACCAAAATGGAGGCACGTACCAAGTCTTCTTTAAAAGCAGCTGAACAAGTTGCAGAAGGGATGTGAAAGCGCTTTCTTGGATTGAAGGTTGGAGCAGACATCAGGCTGTACTATAAGACCATACGTGGGAACGTTGTGCTATCTGCCAAATACACGCACAGGTAATTCGCCTTAGCATGGAAGCTAGCTGGTCTACAGGTTGAAACGTGTAATGCATACCGGTGACTTGTGGTTTGCAGTCGCTCACATGACTTTCCCACATGTTACACGTTACGCGTTTGCCCAAAAATCGAAATTTTAATCTCTCTAATTACCAATCAAGCACACTTGTGGTTGAAAAGCTCAAAAATGTGCAGTTACATTGCACACTTTCTACCTTTGATTTTAACCGCAACAATACAACACGATCCAATAACTGAATGATATATGTATTAGGCCATTCAGTACTAGTATTGTTGTATGTTCAGTACACTCTATATTCAGTGGAGCAGAACTGGTGCTTGAGATTATTCAGATGCAGGAAACAATTCAACTTACATGTTATAGAATAGAGCTGATTAGTGTGCACAGTGCAAGTTACGTATGATCAAAGACACGATGGACAACATATTGGTCATCACACCTGGCCATCAATCATGGCTGTGTTTGCAGATGGATTAGGTGTATTTATATGCTCTCATCTATGTATGAATTAGTAGTCAGACTAGGCTAGGCCTGGGAGACAATCTAGCTCATACATACATACATACTACTCTAGTTGCTTGACATACAAAATGCTGTACACACATCTATAGGAAGACCTTTTGGCATTCCGGTTCTGTCTACTTAAAATCTACACACTTTGGTTACAGCATATGTCACCAGAGACTTGCTTGTAAAGCATGGAGTACTGTAGTAAAATTTTAGCCTTCAAATGCAATGCACTTAAGCAACTATATAAGGATATGTTAGTTTCATTTGCATGCAACATAATGATAATATGTACATTTGTGAACTTTTCTCCGTGGGACTGGTACTGTAAACATCTAGACACTGAAAATCCTGAAAGTTACATCCTGTGTACATTTTTGCACACCTACCAGAACCAGAGCGCTCAGCGATACTTTTTGCACTTCTGCAATACATTCTTACTATATCTAGGGCTTTAAACACCATGTGGACTGTGACCACAACATGTGGGACTACATCTACTTCTCCCTTGAGCTGGACAGAATAGACAGCAGTGATCAGAATGCTATACAGCTCTTTGTGTACCATCAGGTATGACATTCTACTGTAATGAACAAGACAACTGCCTTTTTAGTTATGCAGTACCATACTTATTTCTGTGCACATGCTGTTTGCTATGATGAACAATTCATAGTGAATGTGAATAATATACATGTCAGATTCTAATTTCTGTCAACTCAAAGTATTGCTGTACAATTCTGCCTCAACTGTGCATGTGTGCTCTGTTCTGATCTTGCAGATTCAGGAGGGATCACCTCACTTCTTTCCTGTATTGAAAGCTCGCTGCTTCAAGAGAGCTGATGATGAGACAAACATCAGACTCACACATATGGAGGACAATGTGCAAAAGATCTTAGACCGCTTTGAGAATGAGGTTAGCTGTGAACCTCAGTAAGTTCCTTGTTCTTTGTTATCAGCTTACCGGTAGGATATTACAGAGTTTTACATCCTAACTACTTTTCTGCCAAGTTAACCCAAAAACTCATGGTACTTCACTTCAAAGTTTAGTCACTGCATAATATGTGTATAGATAGACAGATAGATAAATAGATAGATGAGCCACCACTTCTAGACACATGACCTGGTAGGCATGATAGTAGTCTGGTTTGCTAGACTGCCCCGTCTAATTTCCAGGGGCAATGAATGGGAAGTACGGTCAAGGTGTGAAATAATGAGTAGTTCATACCTTTAGATTAGCTACCTCACACTTGTACTGTAATATATTATGGGCCAATCACAATAACAACCTAGCATACCAACTGCACAAGTTGGAGCAGTTCCTCTCTATTGGATTAAAATGTGTACTTATTACTTCAATCAATCAAGCAATTCTGAATTGGACATCAAAATCCCAGTAGTGGGGTCAGCTGTTAGAATACCAGTTTGCATATATGTATGCATATAACTTACCTAAGTTCAAAAAGATGTGGTAATGGTAGTTAGTTAGTGATGGTAGCCACTTACATTTACATATATTCACTATTAGAAATATGGTGTGATCGTCATGCCAATCAGTGCTCACACCAAGGGTGTGATCAATCCGGCAATTACTTTAGTGTGACATTCACGCTGACACCCAGTGCACTGTTGTTCACATCATCAGACAGCACGGTAGTGCTGTCTGTATAGGAATGGCAGTGTTTCTAATAAATTAAGCGAAGAATTTCATACACACAAAGATGAGAGTTAACTACGAATCCTACAAGATCTAATTATATATGTAGCTACTGTCAGAGACAGGTAAGCCTGATAGTATGCTGTGTACAGTGGGAGGACTGCCTCAAACTATGCTGTAGACTAGTCGTGTAGTTCAATATACCATTAGGTACTTTGTGTCACCCACAAACAATCAAACCAGGTAGTATGCTGTGTGCTACCATACGTGTATGCAAATCATCAAAGTAGTGTACCTCATCTACAGTGAAATGTACAGTGAAAGTCAATTAAGCAATTGGTCTTGTTACAAACTGTTCTAATGAATGGTTTGCTGCATACTACATAATGCAAACCTTCGTGCGGTGTAGTGCACCATATCTGCAGTGAAATGTACTGTGAAGTGCCTAGTCTCTTACAAATTGATCTCATAATGGCATGTTGCGTACTGCATGGTTGGAGTGAACATCACAGTGCTAATTGGTGTGCTCACTGTGGCAACTAATTCACACCATTTTGAATGTGAACATCAGTGTTATATTGCACAGTCACTGAGTCTGTATAATTTCATCATGGTGATCATGTATACACACAAACTTGGAAATCGTTAGCTTTGAGGTGTCCTGAGGAATGTAGCTAAGCCACTAGCTTCAGCACGCTACTGATTCTTACTGTGAAACTGAAATGCAGGAGATGTGATGGCCATACTACATTAATAACATAAACTTATGTTTAGATACAATGGTTTGTCTCTGCTAGATATGCTACCTGCCAACCTGACATTTCTTAATGTCTAGATGCAATCCCTAATCCTCTACATTGTGTTCTTTGTTACCAGCCCCCTTGTAATTATACTACTTTGTATATTTCTGGTATATTTCATTGCAGGAGAAGATGACTGCAAAGTTGCAGTTCTTTCTGCAAGAGCAAGATGCTGTCCAGGAAATGAGGGGAAGAGAGACACTCTGACACACACCTAGTTTAAAGCCTATTGTAGCTACAAGTGCTGGTAATCCAAACCTATTACTTTAATAGTCCTGCTGCTAACATTAGGTATTCAAACTTGAGAACTGTGCTTATTACGGCAAGTTGCATTTACCACTGTTGCCACTGTTTATGTAGGCTTAAAACAGCTGTATGGTATATGTCGGCTTACAGTTGTCTTATATCACATGTATCTAGCTCACTCCATGTATTAGTTCTATGCTGATCATTGCATTTGAGTCTTATCCAGGTCTACAGCATAGCATGGAGCCACACATGTTTTAGTTGCAGTAGTGGCAGCACATAAAGTACATTACACTTGCAATCTTTGTGTGCATGTCATGGGAAGTAGATTGCTGTGTGTAGTGATTGATATGAAATGGACCATGAGTGAAATCACAGCAGGAGAGGACGGTAGTTTAATAAGGTCTCAAAATCAGTAGCAACTGATAAATCAGAGACACTGGGTGTGTTTGTGTGTTCCTCCAGTGTAAAATGCCCAGTCACTGAGACTTATCTTAACACTCTTACTCACTGTTCCTGAAAGCTGAAAAATCTTTGACTTATATAGCAATTAGGGCGGATGGTGGGCATGGCTACACTTTAGCCCACAGCCTCAATAGCCTTTTGTTGCTTACACATTGCATGCATGCATGGAGCTCTCAGTATAGAGAAGCACTTTAGGCCATGCAGATCAAGAGGACTCTTAAGGGGTTACAGCCCCTTACCTCCCCTTACTTTTATCTCGTGCCTTCTACACATGTCATTCATGATCAGGTGTGACATTATGGGTGACAATGATGCTGTGCCAATGCTAGTAGTCTGAAACCACGCATGGTGCATCACAAGCAAGTCATACCACTGTGGTCTTCACTGGCCACTCTGTCGTCAACAACTGTCCTTGCTTGAATGGCGCGTGACTTTCTTCCAGCACTGCTCCATGAGACTCCTTGACTTCCAAACCAGTTTTTGGCTGCTTTTGCTCTGTTAGTCTAAGTAATATGTATTTCATGCATGCACATGATATGCACTCAAGTTCAATGTTGCAACTTTAATGCCATGGTAACAGACTATTCTTCGGAGCAACAAGAACTATGCAGTTAAGTCCCACCAGGAGTTGTAGTCTGTGCAATGAACTGAATGAACTGTGCACTAGATATATACCTGGCCAGTCTAGCTATGCTACACGTAATAGCCTAGCTTTGTATACATACGAGTCCAAACGTTTTTCCTTTGGTGTCACTCTGCAAGCAGTGTCAATCTAGGAGTCCACTCTATGCAACAGTCTTCATTTGAATATGTTTGATTATCAATTATCCTTAGCAAAACGTGTCTTATCCATTAATCGCAACAATGGACTAATTTCTGATCCAATTTCAAGGCTGTGTGTTCACCTGTTGCTTACTGTACTGTACCAGTGTAGTTCAATGAAACGAGATTCTTGAGCAAGACACAACTGATAATGACAAATCAATCAAATGCAGGACGTTTCAACCCGAAGGTCTTTGTCAACTGCATACAGGAACAAAGACAAAGACAAAGACCTTCGGGTCGAAACGTCCTGCATTTGATTGATTTATCATTATCAGTTGTGTCTTGCTCAAGAATCTCGTTTCATTGTAGTATCAACGCAACTATGAGCCTCTACAATATCACCAGTGTAGTTGTTTACCCATTTCTTATCATACTCTTTTGCTATACATTTCAAATCCTTCCTTGTGTAGTGGTCACCGTCCGGTACAGGAAAAGTTGTTTGCACAAGTGGATGCATTGTTGGATGCACACTATGGTGTTCCATACATGGCACTGGTCATCAGTGAAGTGAGCATAGTACTATAGCATTGGTTGAGTGGCATTGGCTTGCAGTTCATGCACAGATTTCACCTAAATACATCTACTACTGCTTCACTATGTGATGTTGTTTTTTGCTTGCACTGGTGATAAAAAATGAGAAAGTTTGGGCCAATATTTTGAATGAGAACACTGTGTGATTGCCTCTCCTACAATATACGTACCTAAAATGCCCATAAAGTGTGCCTTATTATTTTATTAGCATTCATACATTTCCATGTTTAAGGGACAAGGTCACACCCCCACTTTGTTATACCTTGTTGCAATGCATACAATGTGTATTATATAATGAAATATTGGTATCTATCTAAGTTGTGCTACAAATGGCCATGGTATAATTATCATGCATGAAATGATCATGACTTGCACACAAAATTATATTTATGGCATATGCATAGATTTGCAATAATTATACAGAACTAGTCATTGCTATAATATAGTGTAGATGCAATTATATGAGATAGAGAAAAGGAGACAAGACAATGAACATGTCTGTGAAGTCGAACAAGGGAGCTTCACACTTCTGGTCTTTTCCACCTCTGGCGGCATGGGAAGACAAGCCACAGTCTTTTTCAAACGCCTTGCCTCCCTGCTCTCCAGGAAAAGGGACCAGCCCTACAGCCACGTAATTGGGTGGATGAGATGCCACCTGGGATTCTCTCTCTTTGATCCTCGATCCATCACCTGCCTGAGGGGCACAAGATCTATTGCAGGATTCGTTCCCAGCCCCACCTATCTAAAAGCCCTGGACCTCACAATCAGTGAGGGCCAGTTCCCTTATCATGAGCAATGAAACTCACTTTGACATTGTGCTCAAGAGCTATCCTTGATTTTACTCACATACACCTTTAGCAAAATATTTGACTTGCAATTGAATATTGATGTTGCATGACAATTGCATATAATTCTAAATTCTAAAGCAGTGCGCATGTGTGCCTATGTAATTTAATTATCAACTTCACATTGCTCCATTGTTATTCACAGTACGTAGATGCAAGTATAATTATACAAAATTATATAATTCAAATTATAATGCCAAATGCACTGCAAGCTATATAGCCTACAATTGTAAACCAAAATAGTCATACAAACTGTTTAATCAAACTATACGTTCAGTGATAAAGCAACACTATATCAAGTTGCAACTCTCACGTTCAAATCAACTAATGCTAACAGGACTACTATGATGTGCGCTAATGTAAGATTGCACATGTATGTAATAGGCTGAAACTAAGGATCAGAGTTTTTCATTCATTTTTGGGTTTTGTACTGTTCCCAGGCATCTTCCTCATTCTTGAAGAACTGGGATTTTGCAGTCTTCTTCTCCTGCAGTGCAAGTAAAGTTTAGTATATCCACAGTACATTAAGAAGAATGATGACTGCTTCTGTATACAGCAGACCTAGAGTACGGATGTACAGGAGTACATACTATACTGCTAGTTGTTATGCAGTGACAGATTGGTATACAGGTAGGTTAACTTCCAGCAGCATGACATTACATCTAAACTTAAAATTACACATTTACACTACCTATCTCATTCAGTGTTGCACACACAGGAGTCTGTAATTGTTTGCAAATTATACACAAGTATACATGTATGTCATGTGTAGGTAGTACGGGAGTAGGAAGCATTAATAATAATTCAGTAATAGCAAAACTTACAAATCCATATTTACTGGAGTACAGAGCTAACCTCATTCTCAAAGCGCTCCAAAATCTGCTGAACAGTGTCCTCAATAGTTCTGAGCCTTATCTTTGTATCATCATCATCATGCTTGAGGCAGCGAGCTTTCAGAACTGGAAAGAATCGAGGGGATCCTCTCTGAATCTGTATTTATAGACCAAACACACATACAGGAGTTTTACGAGGTCAGAAAGTACTACTTTCATAGCAACTTGGGATAGTAAAAACATTATTAATAGGGTTAGTAAAGTCTCTAGTAACCAATCAATCAATCAATCAGTCACTGTTGTAGAGCAACTCTTACAGTATAATACAGTGCACGGATATGGGCTGACACTACAACATCACCATTTTATCCCAATGCAGACGATTTTCCCATCATGGTATCTGCAATGTCATACCTGATGATACACAAAGAGCTGTATAGCATTCTGATCTCTGCTGTCTGTTCTGTCCAGCTCAAGGGAGAAGTAGATATAGTCCCACATGTTGTGCTCCGAGCCCACATGGTGTTTAAAGCCCTGCATGTCAATGGCAATAGCAATATTAGTATGATCATATAAATCATAACTACATACATCAGACACATACATACGTAACAAGAAAATTATATCATACCAGTATAAGTAGCAGCATGGGGTGCTGCTATTTGGGTATGACGTGCGTACAACAGAAGTGTTACCCTTTAGTAGAAATATGCACATAATGGCAGGATTGGTAATCTGGACCACCTTATCACATTTTCAGTGTGATTCTTCACTCTGTCTGAAATTATAAGTTTATAGTTCACCCGGATGTATTTCATGGTGCACTTTAGAAATAATGAATCCAGAAACAGACAAAAGCAAATATGTAGTCTGTGATTGCACAACAATATGAATTGCCATATCTGCTCTAAAAATGTCATTCCAATTTTATTGTCCAGGAAAAATCCATTCGAGTATACTCTAATTCTGACGGATTTCTTGTCTCTCCAATTTCTATAACATAATGATGGCACAAGACCTGCCCCTAGGGTGAACACTTCACTTTGTCAGGTACGACGAGGCACAGTGAGGGATTGTTTCACGTTGATCCCATGGAAATTGTCTAGGCTTTTCAAGCATGCATTGTTCATAGTTGGTTCAAGTGAGGAGTTACAAGGTATGAAAAATGGCAGGAGAGTGAAGTGAAAGTTAGTATTCCCAATGAAACTTAATAGTTTAGCATGAATGAATGAATGCACGCAAAGTTAGCTATAGTGCGTATGAATATGACTGGCCATTGCTTTGGTCATATAATTATATTGGCAGTTTACCTCCCTACTGCACTATGTATGTTATATAATTGAATGTACTACACTATACTGACAATTCATGCAGTAGACAAGCAGTGATTATATATATTACTAATTCAACAATAAGCACTGACCTCTGCATGTCGCTCAAACCTATAAGCAGGGATATTGCAGATGAAGCAGACTTCCTCCATATCAGCTGTGGCTTTGTACTGCAGAGCACACATAACCAAAACAGTGCTGTTAGAATTATCATAAGCTCAATGGTGGTCAAGTAGTTATGGTGACCATGAAACAGATAAATAGTACACATTTTGAGTTAAACAAATTAATGATTAGGTGTAGGATGTTTTCACCCTACAGTCTTAGTCAACTGCTACAGAATTCAGTGGCATATAGTTGACGAAACCCTTGGATCGAAATGTCCTGCATTGAGCCTGGCTAAAGTGGACTATAGTATTTATTCAAATAAACTTTGGTTGAGCCTGCAAAGATATTTACAGATTAACGTTATTATATTTACAGATTAATGTTAACAATGTACGCTTTAACTTTCACAGCTTGCAAGTTTTCGCGATTTTTGCATTTTACTTTCGTGGTTGCAGAGTCTCAGGCAGGATAGCTAAAGCCTTGCGTAAGTTGTCACAGGATGAAACTTTCATGAATGGTTGCTGAACCATGAAAACTGTAAAAGTTTAACACCGCAAATGTTGAAGCATATAGGGTATGCCCCACTTCCAAGTTGTATGATGTTATAAGCACTCCGCCCTCGGGCACTTTGTGCCTTCAGACGACATGCTTACAGCATCATACAATGAGGAAGGCAGCAAAGCACACCACCTAGAGGCAGTCAGTGCATTTGCTTGACATTTGATACCACCCCTGGGGCAATTGCCAACATCTTGGCAAGTGCCTCCAATTTCATGACATATGTACCATCACAGCCAACAGTGAACACAAAATGTATAATATTATATGCATTACTGACAAACTTGCCAAATATGTACATTAAAGCCTTTACTGGATCAATTGGTATCCATGCAATATGGAACAGAATATATAGTGCAATATGATTTGATAAGCTAAGGTTGGAAGATGCTCACCTTTTCATTCCTCAGTTCTGAAAAGGTATCAATGATGATACCAAAGATAACTCCCAGACCTACAGTTGTTATTATGACAAAGAAAGAGACGTCAAAGATGGTCCGAGGAATGTAGGCAGGGAAGAAATTTGTTAGAGCATCATCTGTGAAGGCTGCGCCTGCATCCTAAGAAAGAAGAGAAAAGTGACGTATAAAAAAATGATCCTAACAGATCTGCAAACAATTAGTATTGGTCGAGGGAGTGATAAAATATATAATATTGGGTATAACATTGGCAAACTGGAATTAGCTATTATAAATAACAGCAACAATATACTTCCAAGAATAACTGTTTCATGCTAACTTTACTATATTATGTCCATATCTTATCATAAAATAAACATTATGCACATTTCTATGTCCGAGAATTACTTCTTCAATTTTGGATGGAATGTCACAAAACATGGTAGGAATATGAAGAGGCGCAGCAAGTGTAACATAATGGAGCCGAAATTAGATTAAAGTCATTCTGTCCGGGTTCTTGCGTCTTTAATGTTCGCCGCCGTATTTAAGAGATATGGAAAATATCGGGGCTGTCACAGCCAACAAGATGGCATCCATCCTCAATGACATCACTTCTAGGAATGATGATGAATCATGGGAACGCTTGTTCAGTTTCCTTCCTGCTGCCTACGAGCCCCTAAAAGAGGAGTCACCATCGTAGCCTCGCTACAGAGGTTAATCAGCTACTCAAGGAAGAAACTGCTTCATCACGGTCTTGCCTCCCACCACAGAACAAGCATCCCAGCCCTCACCCTCTTAGGTCTTTGGCCTCCTGAGTGGCTAGCAAGTTGGAGGAGGGAGACTACAGGAGGTGGCACACTTCGCTAGCTCAGAGGATTCCATTGCAGATCTAGATGTGAATACCCTGGAAGCTTTACAGTCCAAACACCCACCAGCCCACCCTGACTCGTGTATGCCTCCACCCGCATCCTGTCAGCGTGGTGTCTGAGGAGGAGGTGTCGTGTGCCATACAATCCTTCCCTAACGGATCGGCCGGCAGCCCAGATGGCCTCCGCCCCCAGCACCTGAAGGACTTGCTCAATGCACCAGCTGGGAGAGATGGAGAGGAACTACTTCGGGCTTTGGCTTCCTTTGTGAACTTAACCCTGGAAGGGAAGACTCTCCTGTCAGTGCAAGCTACATTCTTTGGTGCCTCGCTGATAGCCCTACGTAAGAAGGATGGAGGCATGAGACCTATCGCCGTGGGCCACACTCTCCGACGGTTAGCTGCAAAGTGTACAGGCAGCCTGGTCCTCAAATCTGTAAGTGCTTACTTGGCACCCCTGCAGCTCGGCTATGGAGTATCACGAGGAGTGGAGGCAGCAGCCCACACTGCATGTCTCTACCTCCAAGGCAAGCAGTCTGATGGCCTCCTGATGTTAGGAATGCCTTCAACTCATTAAGGTGGGATAGGATGCTGGAGGCTGTGAAGTTGCCCAGTCTGTTTTCTTTTGTCAGTTCTACCTATGAGATGCTATCACACTTATTCTGTGGCAACCACATCTTGAAGTCAGCAGGAGATCCTCTTGATTCATTGCTTCTTGCCTGACAATTCATCCCCTGGTGTGTAGTCTGAGGTCCGAGTTAAAAGTCTTCTGCTTAGACGATGGGACTCTTGGTGGCAGTATGAATGAGGTCCTGGCTGATTTCAGCATGGCAGCAGTGCTGGGCTTACACTTTAACCACAGCAAACCTGAGTTGATCTGTGAGGACACTACCATCCGAGAAGCCATCCTATGTGAGGCCCCACTCAGAAAGTGGTGAGCAGCGACACGGCCGACTTCCTAGGTTCTCCTATTGGGAAGCTGGAGGGCATCGTAGAGGCCATTCAGGCCAAAGTCAAGAAACTTCAACTCCTGGGAGACAGACTCAGAATCCTTCATTCCCATGATGCCCTCACCCTCCTCCGACACTCCTTCTCCATCCCCAAAGTCTTGTACACCATCTGCACTGCACATTCCTTCCTGTCAGCCATCATTGAAGCATATGATGGCATGCTCAAATCCATCTTGACTGATATCACCAATGTATGCCTCAAGGATAATTCAATGTGGACTCAAGCATCACTGCCCATCAGGTTTGGAGGGCTAGGCATCCACAGAGTGGCCCAGCTTACTTGGCTTCTTCTGTGGGCTGCTCTGAGCTTGCCAGTCAGATCCTCCCCCCTCACCTCAGAGCCAATCCCAACCCCTTTTGTGAAGACACTCCTAAACAGTGGCAACAAGGGCATGACCAGGCTCCCCCATCTGGTCAGAACCCCACTGCCAGAGGGCTTGGGAAGTCCCAAGAGCACAAGCTTCTTATGACAGCCTCTTGGAAGCCTCCACAGACCCCAACACTAGGGGACGTCTGATATTGGTGGCTACCAGGGAGTCACGGCTGTTTCACTTGTATCCTGCGTGTACAACTTAGTAATTCTTGTGCAATAGCAAAATGGCGCCCATTGCCGTATGCTAGCCATGTATAAGGATATCAGTCCTCCGGCTTTTCCTAGAGAAATGATATACAGCATTTGATCGTTGGTATTATTATAGACGTTTTGGTGTAGGTCCCGTCTTACTCCTTTTTTTCTGCAGGTTTCCAGGACCAGTATGTTTTATATTGTAAACACGTGTATATTTTCTGCTTCTTATCTTCCAGGCTTCAAGATTATGATGAGCTCCTGAAGTCCATCGTAAGTGATATCACCAACATCCGTTTTCCGGATGACAGTACCAGCTGGAGCCAGGCCACACTCCCAGTGAGGTTAGGGGGCCTAGGCATCAGAAGAGCAGTGCAGCTGGCACCATCAGCTTATTTGGCCTCAACAGCCGCCTCCTCTGATCTGGTGCGCCATATTGTGCCTCGCCATCTTCATGATGCACCCCTCCCCAACCAGGGTGAAGCTGAGGCCTGTTGGTCACAGGGTCACAGACTTCCACCACCAGAAGGAGAAGCCAGGCTACATCAGAGGTCATGGGACAGCATCATAGTGGCTTCAGTCGCTGACAGCCTCCTGCAGACAGCGCCCAACCCCACTGCCCGAGCCCGCTTGCTTGCATGTTCAACTAGAGAGTCAGGAGCCTGGTTGGAAGCTTTGCCAATCTCTCCCCTTGTCCTACGCATGGAAGACCAGACAGTCAGGATTGCAATTGGTCTACGCCTGGGAACCCCTTTGTGCAGCCCCCACACTTGCCTTCACTGTGGTGCAGAGGTCGATGCCCTGTCAACGCATGGCCTCAGCTGTCGAAGAAGCCAGGGACGTCACTACCGCCATGCAGCGTTAAATGATGTCATACACAGATCACTGTCTGCAGCTAATGTCCCCTCGCGACTTGAGCCATCAGGCTTGGAACGTGCAGACGGAAAACATCCTGATGGGGTCACTGTGGTCCCTTGGAAGAGTGGGAAGCATCTGGTTTGGGATGCCACCAGCCCAGACACCTTTGCCCCTTCGTACCTCTTAAGTGCCACCAATGAAGCAGGTGCAGTGGCAGCAGCAGCAGAGAACAAGAAGAAGTCCAAGTACAGCTGTCTGGGCCCAGCTTACTCCTTCACCCCAGTTGCCATTGAGACCTCAGGTGCTTGTGGCCCGCTGACCCTGGAGTTCCTGAAGGACCTCGGCAACCGCCTCAGACAAGCGACGGGTGAGGAGAGTTCGTTTGCCTACCTCCTCCAGAGGCTATCTGTGGCCGTCCAAAAGGGCAACGCAGCTTCCGTCTTGGGGACTAGCTCCCTAAGCATTGATTGATTGATTGATTTAATTGATTTGATTTGATTGATTATATTTGATTTAATTGTTCAGTATGATTGTTTAATTAATGTCATGCATGATTTATTGTTAGGATTTCAGTTTGTTTCAATCTTTTATTATTATTATTTGCAATATAGTATTAACTTACTTTGCCCATGTACATTTTGTTTTAATACTAAATGTTCATTACGCACATACATTCCTCAAAACTGCAGGAAAAATAAGGAGTAAGATTAGACCAATACCAAAATACCTAAGCAATTACCAACAATAAGATGCACCGAGCCGTTTCTTCTGAAAAACTCGGAGGAATGATATCCGTTATACATTGCTAGCATAGGAAAAAGGATGCCATTTTTCGAATGCAAAAATGTTGCACAACAACTAAGTTACCCCGGCAAAACAGCCATGGAGTCTAGACCCTGGTTGAGTGCCCCCCTTTGTCCTCAGTTAGTCTACGCATTATTTGGGTTGCTGTGGGATTACGACTAGGAGAATCGCTGTGTGCCCCCTACCAATGCCAACACTGCAAGACAATAGTTGATGAGCAGGCACCCATGGATTGCACTGCCATTTTAGCAAATGCCATCATCCACATCATGCAGCCCTTAATGACATATTTAAGAGGTCACTTGTCACTGCTAAGATTCCTTATCATCTTGAACCAGTGGGCCTCTATTAATCTGATGGAAAGCGTCTGGATGGAGCATCCATAGTCCCTTGGAAGGGTGGGAGGGTGCTGGTGTGGGATGTCACCTGCCCAGATACACTGGCACCCTCCTACTCCAGCTTAGCCACCAGAAAGGCTGGAGCAGTGGCAGATGAGGCAGAGAGAAGAAAGAGAGGCAAGTACTCTCACTTGGAGAGCAGCCACCACTTCACCCCTATGGCTGTAGAATCCCTGGGAGCACTTGGGCCAGATGCGCAGTCCTTCCTCCGGGACCTGGGTCGGTGTCTGAGAGAGGCAATGTCTGAGCCCTCGTCTTATCATTACCTGCTGCAAAGGATCTCGGTGGCAATGCAGCGTGGTAACGCGGCTGCTGTCTTAGGCACTCGTGGGAAGCTGGAGTTGGCAGCTGACCGTTTACCTATTAATTTTAATCCTTTGTCTCAGAATGGTCTTGCTGCTATATTTTGTTAATTGTTGTTGTTTTAGGTCCCCATCACTCTGTGCATTTATTAACTAAAAGTTTAAATACATAATTATTATTCCATTATTTGTTCAAAACTCTGCATCTTCTATCATTAGACTAATGCACTCGTTATCTATCTTTTTTATGACGGTACTATTGTATTACTACTATACAGCTGGAAACTTTGGAGGAGAATATTATATTGGCAGATTTGTAGCTTTGAGAGTAATCCAACAATATTTCCACCTGTCAAATTATTAACATAATATCACTAATGGCATAATGTCTGCCCAACGGACAAAGCAAAATCTGAGAATTTTAACGGTATGAGAAATCTGACAAAATATCTGGCCATTCGATATTGCTATGTGATACATTTGTTGCTTGTGAGGGTAAGTGTGTTGCTCTAGCTGTGGATACATATTGCTATCATTACATGAATGCATAGATTAGAACTGTTGCATCTGTAACATCTAGTAATACAATGCACTATGCTGTGTGTACTCACTGTGACCAATCCTCCACCACCAATCAGGCCAAGTCTGATCACTGACACTACACACTGGAACACTGTCCTACAGTGGGAGCCAGACTCAGGGTCATCGAAATAGGATTGGTAAGCTGCATACGACAGCACAGCATAGATGTACAGGACTACCAGTCCAAGCATGGCCACCCAGAACAGAGAGCGCCCTGAAAGGAGAAAGAAACACAGTGTACACAGTTAGAATGCAAGCTATCTTAGTTCCTACACTGAACTGACTCTGAGCAGATATAGTAGAATTAATCAATAGACTGATTACAGGATTTTGGTCTTCATCAGCTGCCACAAATGATACTGAACATCAAGCCAGCCACATGCCTCACTAGTACTTGTATGCAGTTGTCAAACTATATATATATATATATATATATATATATATAACTATACATTATAAACTACATCTGCATGATGATCAGTGAATAAATTCGAGCGTGCCAAACACCCTTCATCATACTGCAATGTGTTAGTGTAAATATGGAAACAATGCTTTTTCCTCACAGTTCTGTGTCACTGAGCGAAGCACCCTTTGCAGGATGTCATTGTTGACAACAATGTGTAAAAGGCAGAGTGGATAGAAGTAGCCCCAGAATGCAAGGGATAGCCCAGACCAGGATAGCAACAGCTGCATGTGCAGATGAAATGACTGACACAGTAAAGTACAGTAAGGCATGTATGTAGTTATGTTGCAGCACAAACATCAAAAGCTAAGGGTGTCAGCCCCTCCCTTCCATTGAAAGTAACAGTACACAGAGATGCTCATACTGTGGGATACATTCCAGGCAAAGATTGAGTGTAGTGATTCAGTGAAATAGCACACAAGCTGCAAACCTAATACATGGCATGACTTGGAATGAGTCTTCCACAGTGCTTATGCACCTCAAATTCCCACAGTAGAATAAAATACAAGTAAGGCATCCAGTCCATTTGCTTACAAAGTCACTCACAAGGAAATACAATGACTTTGGGCTGAAGAAAGCCACATCCACATAGCTCTCATCTCTCCGCTTGCCCCTGCAGAGATGATTGCAGTTAATACAATTAAGCAACATACAAATCAGCCACCTACGTAGTAAGCGCTAATGAATGGTGCCAAACAGACCAGACGTAAGATGTGAGTTCAGCATTAGAAATGCACTTGCAATTAGTCAATTGATCAGAAATTCAATTCTATTTTGTAAAATAGTAAACTCTCCGGTTATCCTATAATTCAATGCACTGTGTTCTGTACCTGATTTTGTAGAAGAATCTTGGGATGAAGTACAAATTGGGCCAGTTCACAAGAAAGTAGGTGAACACTATCTTGAGCGTCATGATGAAATGCAGGCCTCCAAGAATGAACAGCAAGTAGTACCCAAACCAGAACTCAACTGTAGGTATGGTCGGCAAGCCAAAGCCAGACCGCCGAGTGCTGTTGGGGTTGTTGAGCTCAATAGAACGACTTGTGAACTGCCTGCAAATGAGACCACAAGCAACCCAACAGATCAAGATATAACATTGTAGGGCATTTGCATACAAACAGGAAAAACAAGTGCATCACAGGTGTGCACTTAATCTATCAAGTTAGACCTCTTTCTCATTAAGACGTTAATTAAAGTAATCGGCGAGTACTTCCATTAATGCCTTAACGCCAAAGAGGCCTAGCTTGATAGACTAGTGCACGCTCTAAAATAAGCATTTACCGTGCACTGAATCATGCTAAACACAGTACGTATACATAGGAAGGACTGCTTATATTATAATAAATGAAGGGCAAAAGCAGATCAACTTCTTCATTGCAACACAGTACAAATAGCCTGAGTATTGTAACCAGGTATGCACATCAAATGAGCGAGAGAAAACAAAAAATACTCTTCTCCAAATTTCCACTAACATCTCATTTCCAGGACTGACATCTGCAAAGTCCTTCCAAGATACCATTACCAGGATGTTGAGCAGAATGGTCAGGAAGATGTAGGCCCAGTACCAAATGTCACTGAAGTAAGGAAACATGTACAGAACAATTAAGTGTGTCAGTGGGACAGAGTCACTTTACATACATACCCTCAAGCTTGTTAAGCTAACAGGTGTGTACCACAAAGAGAAGCAGAACGATAACCACATGTAGTAACTAACTAAATATGGCACTCGGCTCACGGTTTGTAAATGAATACCCTCGTGAATCGGTGGTTCTTCAAGGTATTCTGAGTAAAGAAAATGTACACTTGCTACTTAAATGTATTGAGTACAACTTTACCTCATCTTAGTACAACCTTGCTGAATAGTATTATATAGAATATAGAGCATATATGTATATGCAGCTCACCATATGCTGCACTTCTCCCTTGATGGCCTTCATCCACTTCAAGAAGTCTCGCACTTTGATTTCTGCAGACTCACGGTTCACCTGCCACTTAATCTTCTCCACCATTTCTTCAGTCAGCTTATCCTACACAGTGATATGGTAACTAATGGTGCCACAAATACACTCTGATGCAATGCCACTCTTGTTAATGCACAAATAATGCACACACAGTGTGTACTACAAAATGACAAGAAGAGTGCAATCCTGTTCATTATCATGTCAATGATTTGCAACATGGAAGAAGCTAAGGTACAATTATGGATACAGTTGGCGTGTCTACAGAAAGTATCCATTATTGATGAACATCACAAGATCCACTGGAACATAGTCAAGCATATGCTTCTATATGGTATAGGGCCTAAGTTGGTGCACTAACAGGTGAGAGAGGAAGTCCAACACCAACAATATGAGTGGTGAGAATTTACATCTACAGCAAATCAATTGCATAGTAATTGAGACAACTGAAGTCTTTGAGATTGAATAATTGCGTAGTTCAGCTATGAATTACCAAATTACCCACACTTTATGTAATGGTCAAACATAATCATTATTCCAAATATTGAATCATTCAAACTGGTTATTGAGTGTACGTATATCTGTTGTGCAAGCAATATGCATGTGTACCTAACCTGCAGCACTTACATCAGGGTCATAATGGAAGTGAACTTTGGAAAGAATCTTCTCCCCATCAAGGTTCTCATAGAGCACTTCCACTGACTTGGAGCGTTCACTGCAGTAATTCCATGCCTTGAAGAGCTCCTCATCATCATCCTCAGTGGCTTTACTGGGTACTGATCATGAAAGCAAAACCATCAAAACTAGTATGAGATTAGGGGACAGCATAAGTACATGTATAAGAATTACTGTGAGTTAAGGTTGTGGACACATTCCCAACTGACAAGTAGTGCGCACAATGTAATTCTGTGCTGTCCTTTTAAGGATTGACTAGCATTGATGCATGTGCCACTGAGAACAGAATGAGTTTCTACATTGATGTGAAAATGCAATTGCACATTTCAGTATGATGAGAACAGGAAGAAACTAGGCAGAGTACAATGCGAATCCACAGAAAAGTGCACATATGAATTAGAATGAATGCATCCTTTGCTTGTACTAAAGAACCAAGCTGGCTCATCCCATAGATAGTACAGTCATTTCTGGTATAATGCTCACCCAACTTTTCTCTTGGAACACCTTCAAAATCACAGAGGTGCATCACTACATGGAAGGTCTTGAAGAGTGCTCTTTGTGCATCATCCTGCTTCCTCATACTTACCTATAAAATAATGTAAAATTTAAATAGGAAGTGTTACAGTAACTTCACTTGTTGGAAGTAGCCATGGTAATAGGCAGTATATAGCCTACTGTTTTATGTCCATACAATTATGCACGTATTCAGCCATTACGCTCAGCATTGCCAATGAGGAGGTACGTACTAAGAAGTCAACAGAGACCCTGGTAGCTAGCTAGCTACAAATTACAAATATTCATTGTAGCTAGCTAAATGTTTGCAAGAAGATGGCTCGAGCACCCTATAGCTAGCAATCCCCAAATTGCATATCTTTAGCTAGTTACATGAATAGCATTGAAGCCAAACTCCTATGAATTACTGCAAGGGCGAGTTTTAGCTCATTTGGTGTAAAATGCTTTTGACTATAATGCAGCAGTGTATTCAATGATTATGCTAGCAATGCTTCACATGGCATACTCATGATCATAGCCTATCATGGAATGCAGCCATGTCATTCTAAACTTCACATACATAATTACGTTATACAATGGTACATTTCAAGATCAAGTATAGTTATGCTGCTCAATTATTAGCTACATACATGGACATAAAGCAGTAGGCCATGCATATATAGCACATTACAATGGCAACTTCTTACAAGTGTTTGTATAATAGCAATTGCAACTCTGATGGACTTGCAAAGGAGTAAGGAACGCAAAGTGAAATGAGGTGTGTCACAGTATTGAGTTACTATTTATGATAGCTTGATTCTTCCTTGGATTATTGAGCACACCAGGAAACAATTGTTAATTCAATGCAATGGTTCACCCATCACAGGTTTCGTCAGGCATACACAACTGGGAATAAAAGAAAAGGTGACAACTTTATACAAGCACAACGAGCAATGATTGGACAGCTTTTGTTATAACTATGTTCAGACCAATCAGATGAATAGAAATGTTTAATCCTCTACAGGCCTAATTACAGAGTTCCACACTGGGCTCAGGGGGAACCCCAAGTCCATGTTGTAGGCCTTTCTCTTCCTAATATGTACAGTCTCCTTGATTCCTCTCTCTCTCCATCTACTTAACCTGTCCCTACCGTCGCCACATCCCTGTCCATACAGTGGCTTGTCCTCATACAGTGGACTGCATTAGCATTCATGTGCTTACTGCTCTCTTGTGCTCAGTAATCCTGATCTTCAGTGGCCTCCCTGTCTTTCTGATGTAGACTTCATCACACTCTGTGCAAGGGATCTAGCTGGTACACACCACTCCCTTGTCTACATGTTTCTGTGGTCTTTTCACTCTTGTGAGCAGACTCCTCAAGGTGCTTCTCTGCTGGAACACAGGGTGTATTCCAAGCTTCCAGCAGACGTTCCCCAGCTTGTCTGAGGTCCCTTTCACATATGGTAATACACACAAGGTCTTCCTCCCTAGCTCTACTCCTCGTTGCGTCTCTTCCTGTTCCCTTCTCGGCTTCATTGCACCTGTGATGAATCCTCTTGGGTATCCATCCTTGTGGACGGTCATTCTTAGGCTTTCCTCTTCAGTTTCCAAGTCCTCTACTTCACAAATCCTTATTGCTCTACTGTTCAAGCGCTGGATCACCCTGCGTTTTACCTTGTCATGGTGGTTAGATGAGAAGTGGATGAAACAGTCAGTGTGGGTCTTCTTTCTGTAGATTGATGTTGAAAGTCTGTCATCATGTCTAGTCACCATTACATCCAGGAAAGGAAACTTTCTGTCCTCCTCCAGTTCCATTGTGAACTGGATGCTGGACCTGTTTGAGTTTAGATGCTCAAGGAAGTCCAGCAGCTTGTCCCTTCCCTCGTTCCAGACAACAAAGGTGTCATCAACATAACAGAGCCATGTGGCTGGCTTGAACTCGGCCAATTCCAGGGCCATTTCCTTAAAGTGCTCCATGTAGATGTTTGCCACCACTGGGGACAGTGGGTTGCCATATGGCTGCACCTTCTTTCTGCTCGTAGAATCTGCTGTTTTGTATAAAGTATGTGGATATCACACACACAGGTGTAGCAGTCTTTTGACAGGCTCCACTGGCACAGAGAGAGAGAGAGTGGTTCTCCTATCTTTGGCTTCTTGGTCCTCCAGTCTTCTGCCAATCACTTCCAACACTTCTGCAATAGGAATTTTGGTAAAAGGTGAGGTCACATCAAAGCTCACCAGTGTGCTGCCTTCCTCTAGTTTCAGCTACCATGCCGTCTCAACAAAGTCTCCAGAGTGCTGGATGAATGTAGGTGACTTGCCTGTTAGTGGGGAGTCTATGCGTGTTAGGAACTTCACTAAGTTGTATGTTGGGGAGTCAATGCTGGATACTATGACTCTCAGAGCTACTTGGCTTGTGTATTTTGGGTAGGCCATACAGCTGAGCTGTTGCACTGTATGTAGCTCTAAGTCTGTCATACCCTGTCTTGTTCATTTCGTAACGTTGCATTGAATTGACTATTGTACCTGGTGTGCTCAATTGTCCAAAGAAAAATCAAGCTATCATAAACTCAGGATGCCTAATAACTTATTAAAAATAAACTGCTCAACCGCTCACCATTTCCTTGTGACTTTGCATGTGGTAGAAGTAAACAAGAGTGTCATGAACTGCTTCAATGTCAATGGACTTCAATACACTCTGTTTCAAGTGAAAGGAATGAACAAAAGCAGCTGGTTGTGATGCATGCCATTTTTAGACAAGGTTCCTACCAAAATACAAGCATTTGTTCAACCTAATTACTTATGCTACATAACAAGGATCACATGTATCATGGGAAAAGGTCCAAAATCTTGAATCTTTCATATGATGCCTGCCAGAGTTCACTTAGGCAGATGCTCACATTACTGTAAATGCAAGCTCACAATTGCCAACTTGGGTGTGTTGACATGTGTATCCTCCAGCATAACCTCCAGCAGCTCAACAGCTGAGGCCTTCAAGTCCAGCATTTGTGATAAGTGCAGCTGTTGGAAGGAATCAAACTCATGTAGTGACATGAATCTCAGTAAAATCTATGTAGTCATGTCTTTATAGTGAACATTTTGGCACAATACTGAATAACATGGTTTACTCTAAAATCAAGAATTCTGTAGCTCCCATTTTTGATAGTTGTTACAGTTTTAACAGTTAAACAGCTAATTTGTACATAGTGGGATTACAGCATATCAATCCAAAGAGGTCATTGTGTGATTACCACATCACCCACCCCAGGCTAGGAGGAGTAGCTCCAAATAGTGTACTGTACCAGGTGGTTCTAGACCAGTCTTACTAGTTAAAACATGCCTAGTATGCTGTGATACTCCCAGAGGTGTAAATCTAAGGGGATTATAACCTTTACATACTGTCAAATAGTACAGGGATCTACATATATAGTTTCCAGAAAAAAGGGGTATGGAATGCTTGCAGTGGTCCAGCTTGTATACTGGTACAGAATGTTCAGATAAGGAAGGAAAGCAGTGACCCGGTGTCTCTTAGAATTATGTGGGAGCAACATGTACCTGCATTTGTTGACATCAGATGATATTTCTGTGAATTAAAGACACTGAGATGTTGCCAGATGTAGGTATTGCTACTCCTTAATGCTAAGGACACTGAGTCATCACTCCACCTTCCTTATTGCCAAACATGCTTGCCCATATCAGGTTGGAAATGTCACAAAAATTGGTCCAGGATCAAAACCATTCTAGACGTTAACTAGTCTGTAATGATACCCGTGCTTTCAATTCTGTTACGAGTGAAACTTTGCGTAAAGTATTTGTAAAAGAGATGGAGGAGTCGTTCAAGGATATCAAGGAGGCAGTGGAAGCTGGTGATGTGGTGCAGAATATCTACCATGCCTCTCTGCATACAGAGAGCTAGCACTGCAAGTGAACAATACAAAGTAAAGTCACCAAATGTTTCATTCACAATGGTGAGCATTTCTTCCAGAAGCAGAAGAAGAAAGGAATACATATGCCATGAAAGTACAAATAAATATATTTCTGCTAAGTAACTTGCTGAGGTGTCTGTTTATGACAGTATGCAATGTAATACACCAAGACCATCTCTAGTAGCAGATTGCACTCCCCTCATTTTCTGACAAAATATAATATCCCTTAGTTTCTGTACTTCCATAGTGTGCAAGCTGCACATGCTGAACAACAACAGCAAGCATAATAGTTGTTGCAGTTAGCTGAAGTATTATAGTCAACATAAAAAGTTTGGGACAAGCCTTTGGTTTAATGTCATAAGCAATATTAGTACGTGTGCTTGGTCAAAATAATGACTGCAACTAATCACTGTACCTCTCCTGCATTTGGTTCCATCAGCAAAATCTGATTAAGAAGATCCGCAATCTGGCAGTCAAACACAACAACTTGGTTGTAATAGTTGCCCTATCAGGAATACAGCAAAGGAAACTTTGCTCAAAGCAATGCCACATTGTCTTCTGCATGATACCGAACACTTGCGAATGAAAATGAATAGTCACCTCAACAAATGATCTAATTCAAGAACAATCCAAGAACAGAACATACCACACACACTTCCACCAGTGTCTTTAGGACCTGTGTCACCACTTGAACATTGGAGCTCCTGATGTTGCTGTAGTAGTGCTGTGCAAAGGTTGCCACCTCCCCAATGAGATTTACATTGACAATGCTGTCAGGCTGATCACGGAAAAAGTTCTTGATACAACAGAGGAAAAGTGGAAGAGAGGAGTGAGATAATGAAAGAAAGAAAGGGAGGGGAGATGAAAGGAGACAGAAAAGAGAGATAGAAAGAAACTTTAAGAGAAGGTAGTGTTGTAGCTGTAGGTGATTAAATAGCCATATCCTATAAAAACATGCAGGTATTCTGACTACCCTTTGGCTACCATTGACACACTTTGAAGCATTATTGCCACTGAACAGGGTGGAGTGACTGAACCACCCTCATTGACATTGCAACAGGATAGCAGTTTCATATAGGCATATATAATATCCAACACAGTGTAACACCGTATACTAGTCCTCGAAGCCAATGCAATTTAACTGCATTTTTGAGAATCGCAATGCACAGGGAATCACTATGAGCTGCACTTGCCCTGTGCCTATACCTATAGTCTACCCATACTCATTTGCATGCAGTCTAAGGCCAAAATATTACTCATGCTGATGCCTGCATCTGTATTAGTGAGATATAGTATACAAACTTGATATGTTCTGTACTGTATATATCTGTATACCTGCAAATGGCGGTTCTGTCCATCACACATGTGACCCAGCACCTGGAGTGATAGGTGAAAATTAGTTCTGTCATGATGTGCAAGACATTCTGCACCATCCTTCTCCACAGGGTCAACAGAGGGATGGGAATGAGGGAGTGCTTGCAACTCAATTCCTTCTTGCTCCTCTTTCTTTTTACCCTCACTTTCACTGTTACCAGAAGGAGTAAATTCTGACTGTTTTGAGTGGGATGTAAAGACCTATGACACAAGGATATCAGCATATGAAAAACATGTCCGAAGTAGTGCTCACTTCCTTTGTGAGGAAGTGACATATGACATGTGCAATTCACAAGGTGAGCCTGATGTATTGTTACAGTCACCCTTTATCTCTACTTATCAATTTCGTTGGGGTGGCAGCCCCATGGGGTTTTAACACTTGTTTCACTGGTTTGTGACTTATGCCTGATACAGTCAACAGCCACCCACTATGATTAGGATCTTTCTCAGTCTCTTCCAGAACCATCCACAGATACCCAACTAGTTCTCTTCTCTAATTTCCTTCCAAACTTTATCTATGGAAAAATTCTTCATTCTTTGCATTGCTATGTAACTGCCATCCAAGTGTCTGCCTTAGCTTCATGGTACCTCTGTCTCTATAGCTACATTAGTGTCAATGTCCAGTACTCATTTAGCTAAGAATCTCATACACTTGTAAGTTTCCATTATAACTGCACTGCACACTACACATCACCGATATAACAAGGAAGGACACATAGAGAATACACAGTCATATGGAGTGACACTTTTACTGTTCGCTTCAATAGATGACACCCATGAATCGTGTATTCCTGCATTAACCAACCAGCTTCTGTCTCTCTTTCTCTCTGCTCAAGAGTTGAGCCCTCAAAGTGCGGCTGCAAAATGTACAAGCATACAGCAGATACAAATGCATACCAATCACAACAATCCTATTTTTATCACACAACTATTGCAGAACACCACTAGTTGACAGAAAACACTACATACAGACTAAGTTGCTGCAGGTTTGGTCCATGCACATGCAGACAACTAATGGTACTGTATACTACTGGTAGTTAAGGTGCTTAGATGCAATGTAACCTAAGCAAATATACAGCAAGAACTCTCCACGCTGGACCATTTCTCTGAGCTGAATCACTAAATTAAAGAGAGTATATGGTGCTGGCAAACAGGACAGAGTATTCTTTTGTGCAGCCCACTGCGTGCCTCGAGCACCACCCAGATCCAGGTAAGGTGTTGACCAAAGGCTGTGGGTGTTCATAAGTGGACAATTCTGTCAGATTCTTGTAACCTGTGAAAGTATGCTCATAAATTGCAATGCCTGTCAGGATGCCTGAAGTGGTCTCATTGGCATGTACCTACAAATGATTTCATAATTACATTGTGTGCCCTCTACACTTAAAGGCTAAACACATGAGTACAAGTAGAAACTCATGACCTATGACAGCCCTCATTATGTCGACTATGTAACACTGGGAGGAGACCAGAAATACATACTTCACACCAATTGACCACCCCTGGATTTATACAAATATCAAAACAGTGTTTTACATGTATGCATGTGGACACAATCTTACGTTTCCCTGCTGATAGCCACAGCCAGATCCAATCTCCTTTTGATGCCTGCCAAGAACTTTCCCTCTTTCCGATGGCAGAGAAAATCACAGCCATCCTGTGAGAGAACAATCTAATTCAAGAGTGCCGCATACTGTGTAACGGGAATATTCATGGGAGAATACTTTTGCAGATAGATTATGAATCGCAAAATATTCTCCACAAACATTTTGCATTAACCCTATGTTTTAATATGTTTGGTGGCGAACTAAGAAAAGATGATGGCATACATCCTCATTTAGGTGACTAGCAACTGCGACGCATGGCAACAGCTATGTACGCTTGGCTCAGAAGGCCAGAAGAAAGTCTATGTTCAAGGTTGCTACTTTGAGAGACCTGATTCAGTGCTACCTAAGACAGGATAACCCACCTTCGACAGTAGCACCACACCCCACTATCACAGCTGCCAGTGAAGCATAACGTAATCGTCTACAGCAATACAACCGAAGAAGGGACTAATGGTAGCTAGATAGGTTGCTCAATGTGGAGTGTACAAGGCTCCCCGATGATTGGTGTAGCCAGGAGCTTTCAAAAGAATATGTATGTATATGCAGTTTTTGGAAGCTGTAAAGGTAATACCTGCACATCCTTGTTCCCATCATACATGAAAACTGTGAGGAAAGCAAGCACTTCTGCTCCCACTTCATCATTTGGGTGGTGGAGAATAGGGATAATCTGCAGTTGACAAGCAATGAGTTTACTGAACCAGTAGCTTTGACTAATGTGACAAACTAATTAGCTCCATGCCTATACATACGTACATTACATATACTACAGCAACACCAAGGAATTGGTGAGTATACACCTAGCTGCCTACAGACATTATACAGTATATTCACAAACTGGTAATATACAACATACACTGCATGTCACTAGTACAAGTTGGTTTTGCATTAACTTAACAGTGCATGTCAACACATGGACACATGGAGTAACAGTGCATACAAAAGATTACACAGTGAACCCATCCTAATACTCTTATTCTTCTCTCACCTTAGCTGCAGTATTGCCCCCCAACCGCTGGACAGTATTCTGAGCCTCAACAAACTTAGCTGCAAGTCTGTAATAGATTGTGCAAATGTAATTGAAGAATGCACACAAGTCAGCTCTGCATTAGTTTGAACTTGCCTGTGATATTTCAATGGCTGGTTTTCCTTCACTTCGGGGTCAATTCGCACAATCTCATTGTGTATAATTGCACGTAACACCTGAAGTAGAGTAGTAAATATCACCTCAAAGTAAGTATTAGGCATTAAAAACACAGTGCTGCCACCCAACTGCTGCTGAACATGTCTAGGAGTTTTTCTGAGCAACTGCCATGCCACAACCCCAGAATACCTGTGTGCTTCAGTTGCTGCTACATATGTAAGTTACTACATTAAATGTGCACGAAACAGACTTGTACATACATAGATAAAATGAACACTGTTCATGAGTGCGCTCCCACCCATACTCCCAACCACACACACATGATGTCATACATTAACTGGAGCCCTCATGATAGAGCACAAATCCGATACAGCAGGGTCAAATGAAAGTGGTGTGGTCATGTATATATATCCATTCATATGCCCACACATGCACACACCACTCATAGCGCTGTAGGGGCTTATTGCTATGTAGTGTCAAATAAAAAATAGTCAAACTTTGGAGTAATGGACCTGCAAAATTAGTAACTCATGAACAGTATGTTACAGCCAAAATGTATTGTTCCCACAAAAGTTGTTTTACTTTGTCCAGTGCTCCAAAGTTATGCATCTTTCATAGCACTGTTTGCACCCTTGCAAACAGTACTACATGCACACTTGCACAAACAAACACATGCAGGTTCTCACATCTCCATAGGCACATAGTGATATATACGTTAAGTAAAATTTTGTAACAAGAGCCTCGTCAGCCACTGGTTCATGTAACTAGTCAAATGTCTAGTACACTCACTTGCAGACATTTTACATCCAGAGCATCTTGACGAGCCTGCTCTGCTTCTGTCAGTTTCTCCAGCTTGTTGAAAGAAACGCTATGTATGCAATCAATAATTTGTTTCTTAGATACATTGCATACTCAAGGATGCATAGTGCAATACATAGTCTTTGTTAACATGTAGTAGTCAGGCAAAGTTTGGCTTGTCACACTGGAATGCAATTATAGCACCAGGAATGCACTATTTGCAACTGGAATGCTTTTGGTGCAGTTAATACTTGATGCACACATGTGTGCTGTGTACATACGTAGTTGAAAGAGATCGTAAGCTGCAAAGCTCAATTCATTCGCGTCTAGTTGTGAGTACACAAGACCATCCAAATGTGGTGTGCCTTGCTTGCGTCAAAGTACACTAGGAAAAGTTCGGGTTCAACCAAAGCACAACAGACATTGTGGTGCTGTAAAAGACACTTAAGAACTCAAACTGAATGACTTTAAACCAAATTTGGCTCAACCATCTTACATTCACAATGTCTATATTCCTACTATGTTTGGTGGCCATCCGTCACAATTTTGGCAGAGTAATTTCTAAACATTAAACATTCATTATAATGAAATTGAGGTGTTAATGAGCTGTCCTACAATCTAATTTGAGTGCAATTCTAGTTGCGCTATGCACATGTCAGTGTACACGGTGGTACCTGACCTTCCTTGTGGGGAGGGGTCAAGTGACGCCTGACTAAACATGCAGATAGTGAAAAAGACTGAAATGCACTTACTCCAACTGACGAATTAGATGTGCAGTTGCTGGTAAAACCTGAAAGGCTAACCGATCTCGGCTGCATAGATGAGACCATTCAGCATTCATTGAACTGTTAATGAACATGCATTGCTCCTGGCCACATTTACACATATATACTGTACTGAATAAACAACATACTGGACAAAGCATGACACAAGCCTTTGAAAGCCTGGTCCAAGAGGGAGGCCACAAGAACCCTCAGTTGTGTCACTGTACTCTGGAGGAAAGGTGTAAATATCAGTGTACATGTAATCAGGAGTTAGCATGCTCCATGTGCAAGAGATTCATACACTGGTCAAGGCAGCTGCCATATTTGACCATTTTTGTATATATTTTGAATGATCCCACACAATACTCACTCTTTTCCCTCATGTACTTGTTCTTCACTCCCAACAGGTGTTGAAGGGTATTTGGCCCATTGTAGGCATCTTCATAGGCAGAGACAAACTGGTTGAAAGTTGTATTGAGTTGCAGCTCTTCAGAATATGCCTCTGTAAAAGCCTGCAGACATGCAAACATAGAGCAGCTCATAAGTGGGAAGCAAGAAACTTACTTATAAGTTGCACGTTCACAGAATAGCCTTCCACCACAGTAATGCTTATCAAATTACATTTCATGGTTATATACATACAGTTTGCAGCAGGCATTGTCATTATGCTGCATTCAAAAGTAGTAACTAAATCTACAAGACACATTGAATACAAGTTCTCCACACACTAAGTGCATACACCCCCCCATACATGCAACATGGAATTTGTCATAATTGTAAATCCTTTGATCTTCTCTGCAAATATATAAGATGCATAGTAGTACCTCACACACATACCATCAGTACACTGCTCTTGGTGTCAGCAGCTGTGTGAATGAATTGTACCACCTGCAGCCAGACACAAGTCAAATGCAATATACACATATCTATCAGGATGCTTTGACAAGCAGCAACAGCACTTTTTAAATTGGCAGAACACTAGGTCATAGTGTATGTAATAGTCTGACGTACGTATGTACCTCTGTGGAGACCTGAAGGCAGTGGTCCACAACTGGAGGGCTAGTGAGTGTGCATAAGGTATCTCGCAGGAGGATGGCTTCTTTGGCACCGCCATGGAATGGCAGTACCACCTGGACAGACTCCTGTGAAGATAAAGAGAGAATTTCACCAAATGTCCATGAAGTAAGACACATAGTGTATTTCTGCCCTCAGCGTGTGTTAGCTGGTGGACATCACAGCCGCAGTGTGAGTCTTTGTGCAAACCATGCATCTCATAATGTTGTAGAAGCTCATCATAATGTTGTTAGGTACAGCAGGCAGCTAATCTGGAGCACATACTGTACATGGCATAATCTATTGATCACATCTGATTGCAGGAGGTTTAGGCTTTGTAGGCATACAAACAGCTTATGATTACGATGACAAAGGCCTACACAGATAGCATTGAAGAATCAGTTATCAGCTGATTAATTCATGGAACATGCAAAGTTACATTCAACTGTGAGTTGATCCCAGAGGAGACTGAATACAAGGAACAATTCCACATGTTAATGGATTAAAGTGGTCAAATGACAGGTAATTAGACTTACAAGCAATGCTGTTGCTAAGGATTTGAGCAACTTTTGAGTGTCTGTATCCTCTGCTGCTCTTTTCATGGCCACTGATTGCTGGCAGTAGACCTGAGATGATAATCATAAGCAAGTCATAAATGGATGCACAGAACCACTGGCTTCAATTTTGCAGTCAAATAATTCTATCTTCCTCATGTAGTTTACATGCATTGGAATTTGTGCTTAAAATATTATAATTTATGTACTTACAAGGTAAGTGTGCTTAACAACTAATCAGTATGGCAGTCTATTACAGACGTTTTCGGGTTGGTTGTCCACACTGGGCACCGGGTACCGGAGTAGTTTTCATGGTATTATACATAAACAGGAGCAGTATTGCTGTATAAAATCTCTAGCTCGCAATGTATGTCAACACTAGATTTTGCAATTATACTGTAAGTATGTGTATGAATCCGTATAATATTGTACAAGCGTTTCCCAGATACCGGCATCTGGTCGGGACAACCGACCCAAAAAGTACTGTATCAGTGTAAGCTCTGTCTATAGTAGATTACAAACTTGAAAGTTGGCCTCATACCATGCAGCTTCCACATTCTGATTATCATACCCACTTACCCTGAGTAGTGGGACTATACCATCCAAGAAATAGGTCAACACTCCTGGAGGCAGTGGACCAGCAGCCTCAGCACTGACTTTATCCCTACTAGAGACAAGACATGATAAACACATTAGCCAATTGTTACACAGTAAGAAGATTAAAATACTAACCAGAAGTGTATAAGGGAAGAATGGATTATAAAGAAAATGCACTAAACATGCAGAAATGACTTGACTGCATAAGCAATTTGCATTATGATACAATTGAAGGATATAAAGCAAGAAGATACGTGATTTATAGTATTTAAATGTCAAATCGTTACGCGTTACCTTTTCCTAACCCACAGTCAGCCAGAGTGTGTACCATGTCATCACCTTGTATGTTCCTCTTGGGATCCAAAATGGGTGTACCGCAAATGCCTGACCATTTCCTCACTGTGCTCTATGCGTGGAAGCTCGTGGGCTAGTTCAGTAACAACATCGCATGTCTGTTGCATGTACTGAAGCAGACGTTGGTCTCTAAGCATTGAGAGAAAGGATTAGAGATTATAGTAAGAGGTTACATAAAGGGGTTACATAATGTGTTATACAGAAATGGTAAAAAAAGACATATGTAACTACAATATTTATAGGAATAGTAATTCCTTGCATAAGCTATGTATTTTACAATATTCTGAACGTAGTGTCAGGCACTTACTTTATCTCCAATGTGTTGTGCGTCTCTGTAGCCATTAGGTCAGCATCAAGGTACACCCACACCAGGTACAAGCAGAAGGGCAGCTTCCTGCTGATGGCAATCTGGTCACTACACAGCAACTGAGTAAATGACACAGATACTTGTATGCTCAGTGTATGTGTGCTGACATACAATCTTAGGCTTAGTCTTGCATAAAAAGACCTATCCTTCCATTTCTGCTAATGCACAATAAGACAGATCCCGACTGATGATGTAAGAATATACAAACAGAGGGGCAAAGTGATCTGGGAGATGCAACACTATCTAGTTAGGTTAATTATAACAAAGTACCATGCATTGTGTGTATGTTCATACCTCAAGAATTTCATCACTACTGAGAATGGTCTGACAAATGGATTGAACAGATAAATTCCTCCCTTTGCTGCAGGCTGCCAACAGGTCTACCACACTCAGCAGTAGTAGCAAGCGTGGGTCATCATCGGTAGATGCTGAGACAATGTGCAACCTAGAAAATGCCAACCACACATCAATGAACAGTTAAGCCTTTGATAAAGGACACTCCAAAAAAGGAAAACCTCCAAACAATAAACGAGCTGATAGTACATTTGTATACTCAATTTATGCAAAATAGCCTCTGAAAGAGGACAACCTCCCTCAAAGACAAAATGCTGGGTCCCAAGCGTGTCCTTTATTCAGAAGTTCCACTGTGCTTATATGAAGGGAATGTTTATGGAAAACCATGCACACTTTGATTGGAATATGCTTGCGGCCTCCCGTGCACAGGCTTCATGCATGCATGGTGACCTCAGTAATATGTCACTGCACACTTTAACAGTGTGATCCAGACTGCAGATGCAGAGTCAATGGTAGTGGTAGGTACAGTGTATGAAAGTGGAATGTTACTTGAGAGGCAGAAACTAACTTACACCCATTGCAAGTCATCCTGAGTCAATTTTTACACAGCATGTAAGCAGAATCGATCATGTGAGGTCATAATTTACCAGAGATTTATCAGGAAAACACAATCAAAGATAGTATCCACGGGCCTTCATCACTACTCATCGTGATAATTTAGCAACTAAATGATTTCAGTTAGGTTGTGTAGGATGTTAACTAGCTATCACCTTAAATGCGAAGGAGCTTGCATGTCACACAAATTTACCGATTCTTGCAGTCACTTGCTTCTTGTCCCAGGATATCACTGAAGCACTCTCTGTGGCGACAAAAATACTTCATCACATAATCTTGTGTCCTCTTCACTGGCAGATCAATACTGTTCACCTGCATGTAGCACGTGACAACACTCTGGAATACTGTATGCAATTTATAATTATACTCACATGTGTCAAGAATACGTTGGAATGTCTCTGTGTAATGGAATGATATGTTTTGGCTTGACTACTGACTTACATTACATTTACTTACAAACAGCGTAGTGTTTCATTGTACTGTGTACTGAACTGATCCATTTACAGATCACCATTGTTAAGTAGAACCTGTCAAAAACGTATTTTGAAACTCTAATAAGACTACAGCTAGGTTTATTCATTTGAATATAAGAACACAATAAAATAATAAGTTCATCTTAATTCAGAGCATGCATACAAGTGCTCCAATGCAAGGAAAAGAAATTGTGGGTGATTGAAAGCTCAGGGAAGGGCTTAAGGGGCATTATATGTGCAAATAGGTACACTTTTTCTTGTGTTCCTCATGATCTGCTCACTTCACGATGCTTGCTGGCTAGCAGTTCTTTGTAGCATATGACAGTGAGCTCTCAATAGATCTGTTCAGAGCTCAGCACACCTAAGCAATTCCACCCTCCACCTGCCCTAATAGTTACCTCTTAATTCTTATCATTGGTTGAAAGGTTAATCACTGGATATTACGCCTGACCTACCAACTACACCAGTATTGGTGTCTCAGTTGGCAGGGGGGCACGAAGCCCTATTGGTTGGCAACCAGTGATCGCCTCCCCCCAGTCATCCAACAAAGATGGGAAGAGCCACAGACAGCTGTTTCGCCCTAATTGGGGCTCATCAGTGTGGCGTACTGATGGTTAATGGTTGGATGCAACCACTACTACATATAACCTACACACTCACTCTAGTGATTGTCATAGACTTGAGTGCCTGTAGCAGTGCAGCTTGTCCTAGTGGACTGCTCTTTGTGATGACATTAACAGCCTGCTTGATCTGAGGCCCCTGCAGCTTCACACATAGCTCATGGTAGTTGGTGAACACCTGGGGGATAGGGTTAAGCTAGGGTTAGAGTTAAAGTGTAACCATAAATACTCTACAACATCTATGGTATAACAAAGTGGGGGTGTGACCTTGTCCCTTAAACTTGGAAATGTATGAATGCTAATAAAATAATAAGGCACACTTTATGGGCATTTTAGGTACGTATATTGTAGGAGAGGCAATCACACAATGTTTTCATTCAAAACTTTGGCCCAAACTCTCTCATTTTTTATCACCAGTGCAAGCAAAAAACAACATCACATAGTGAAGCAGTAGTAGATGTATTTAGGTGAAATCTGTGCATGAACTGCAAGCCAATGCCACTCAACCAATGCTATAGTACTAATAGTCACTATGCTCACTTCACTGATGACCAGTGCCATGTATGGAACACCATAGTGTGCATCCAACAATGCATCCACTTGTGCAAACAACTTTTCCTGTACCGGACGGTGACCACTACACAAGGAAGGGTTTGAAATGTATAGCAAAAGAGTATGATAAGAAATGGGTAAACAACTACACTGGTGATATTGTAGAGGCTCATAGTTGCGTTGATAATACAATGAAATGAGATTCTTGAGCAAGACACAACTGATAATGATAAATCAATCAAATGCAGGACGTTTCGACCCAAAGGTCTTTGTCTTTGTTCCTGTATGCAGTTGACAAAGACCTTCGGGTCAAAACGTCCTGCATTTGATTGATTTATCATTATCAGTTGTGTCTTGCTCAAGAATCTCGTTTCATTGAACTACACTGGTACAGTACAGTAAGCAACAGGTGAACACACAGCCTTGAAATTGGATCAGAAATTAGTCCATTGTCACGATTAATGGATAAGACACTTTTTGCTGAGGATAATTGATAATCAAACATATTCAAATGAAGACTGATGCATAGAGTGGACTCCTAGATTGACACTGCTTGCAGAGTGACACCAAAGGAAAAACGTTTGGACTCGTATGTATACAAAGCTAGGCTATTTCATGTATCATAGCTGGACTGGCAAGGTAGCTAGTGCACAGTTCATTCAGTTCATTGCACAGACTACAACTCCAGGTGGGACTTAACTGCATAGTTTTTGTTGCTCCGAAGAACAGTCTGTTACCATGGCATTAAGGTTGCAACATTGAACTTGAGTGCATATCATGTGCATGCATGAAATACATATTACTTAGACTAACAGAGCAAAAGCAGCCAAAAACTGGTAAGCCTTTCCAGCAAGCCTCTCCTTGGCTTGTTCTTCCTCTAGTATGCCCTTCTGCTCATGGTCAGAGGAAATCTTTACAAAGCTGCTGTCCTTGAGACGATGGAGAACAAGGTGCAGTACATCATTCAAAACTCCTGCAAACAAGAGATTGTGAGTGAGAGTGAATGTGGCAGGGTGTGGGACTATGCATGCCTGAGGTGCTGTTGATAGTACATTACATAGTAATCATGGGATGTGATGATACCAACCACTGTTCCAGATAATTTTCTGGTTTTGGTAGTTTGGCTCTCTCAAGGCTTCATCAAGCACACACAGCCTACAAGTACAACAAGAAGTAAAGTTGGATTAGTAGGTTGACTTTACAATCTCTAATACAAACTCAACAAAAGGCATAATGGTTTAGTGAATTACAATAAATGCTTGAATCCATCAAGTGTAAGTTACAATATTCTATGGTGAAACCATAAATAATAAAGGTGGTGTACTTGAGATGCCTGGGTGGAAAACAAAATTGGGATGTTCTAGTATAGATCTGTGAGGCTAGGATGGGAAATAAATGGCAAATAACTTATACTTTCTAGCCTTTGCCCAACATTTAGATGCCTACATCAACTTCATGGAGTGATTACATATAAGTGAAGGATTCAGGTGTTAAAAGGAAATTTTCAGCACTGAAAGGGTGTTAGGGTTATACAAGTGTTATGTGTGTGAATAGGAGGACGACTTAGGCTGTTAATGGCAGTTCAACCTGGCTTGGTAAACAGGTTGGATCAGTCCTCACCATTCACCATTAGAAAGTAGTTGGTACAGACATAATTAATGTACACATAATGAGCACACCTTCTTAGTTTGTCCAAGACCTTCTCCAGTTCTGCCATCAGAGAAACGTCCAACTCAAGCTGAGTAATCCTCCTAAAGGTAGCAACCTGACTGTCAGCTGTCTTCAGTGCTGAGACAGAAGCAGTTGTCATCAGCAGCTACAAATAGTGTATCATACCATTGGCAGCAGGAAATCAGCAACATGTCAATCTCCAAGCCAGTTAATAGCTACATATATGGTAGCTAACACTAGACTATTTCCTGACTCATACTATGGCATACTACTGGGAGAATCCTACAAGCTCACACCTGTGTATCAATAGCATTCTCAAACACGTCTGACTCTGATGAGAAGAATCTGTTGAGTAGGCTCATGGACCACATCACAAGGTTGGCATCATCATAGTCAGCAGTGTCCTGAGCATAGGAGAGGAAAACAAAGTTGATTTGTAAACACTACTGTGCCAAAGCAGCAGAATATGTACTATAAGAAATCTATGGAAGATGCAAGACAAAGTGACTATAATTTGTTGGAGAGTACTAACCAGTAGGATCTGCACAAAGGGTACATCTCTGGCATGACCCTGTCCCTCTTCAAAAAAAGCTGTGGGCTTCATTATGTCACCAAAGTGTTTTCTTGTTACTGGGCCAAGAGAGCTGTGGGCAGAGGAGGTAGAGCACTGGATGTTACTCAACCACATTGTAGGTATTTAGCACTTTTATCAATTATTTTTACAAATTTATATATTTTAAATTAGCAGTCAACACAAATTTAGGACTTTGGTATTAATTGTGGATGCACATGTCAGCCTGAGCCCATTGGCATAGGCAACATTATACAAACAAACTAACTATTCCCACAGCTATATCTGGAGTTCCAGGCCTGGGAAGAAGCCCGGGGGACTCTACTTGTCAGGCATTAACTGCAATAATGTTTGAGAGCAATAATTACATTCCTATGGTATGATTCAGCTTACATAATGCTACCAGACCATTCTGCTAGGGATCTGACACGTGAGACTACTTACATCCTAAGGAATCACATAGTTTTAACCAATTTGGCCACTTTGTATTTGCATTGTAATTACAAAAACCTCTCAATACACTGTTCTTTCCCTCTTTTAATTATTAGCAGAAGAATACTGTCTGTCTAGATGTCTACTGTACATAAATACAGTAATCGCGTAATGTGGCCGTAGTGAGCAAAAGTCTTGCCCCTCCCCCCAGGTTTTTAGCGTTCCAATACCTACAGCTCCCACATGTGCTTACCAGTGTGGTCTCTCTCCTTCTGCTGCACTATCTTCCAACCTCCTCAGTTCTACTGGAGGACTCTATAAGGATGTACAGAAACAGGACAGAATAGTAACAAAGACAAAGACAAGCAACAGCAACAAAAAAGAATGTCTGATTGGTCAGGATAGTGGTTATAAACATTCACTGCCACAGCTAGTGGTCAACAATAACTAGATGATGCTGTAAAGGCTAGCAGTCGCATTGATAATTCCACTGATAACAGATTCTTGAGCAGGACACTACTGTTTAAAATAAATCAAAAGAAAGACGTTTCGACCCAGAGGTCATTGTCCTGTATACAGTTGACAAAGACCTCAGAGTCAAAACATCCTGCATTTGATTTGTCCTTAACAGTTAGATGCCCACACACAGGGAGTCTTGTCCCACTTTAGATGAGCAGAGAGTACTCGCCACAGTTTGCACAGTACAAGAAGAGATCCTCTTTCAGTCAATGAAGTGTTAATATTATACCACACACAGAGTCCTTGGTTTCATTCACGTTTGTTCACACTAATAAAGAGCTGACAATTCCAATAGAAGTAAGGCAAGTCAATAGACACAAGAGTCAGCATGTCTGGCCTCAGAATGGATAGTAAAATAGGGAGTCATAAATTTCCTACACCAGATAGAGATTCAAATACATGCAGTGGAAAACAGGTGAAAGACAAATCTTGGTAGTTGAACACTACATTATAACAAAGAGGAGAGTCTCACCAAACTCATGATACTTTCTACAGTCCAGGGTTCTGGCTCATGTATATCCACTAAGACTACTGCAGAAGGGTCTGGTTTCTGGCTAATTTGATGACGGCTTCTTGGTCCTTGTGAGCTTAATCCACTCTTCAACATTCGATATTGACAAATGAAACTCTGAGGTTAAAAGGAAACAGAAAAGTATTCATAGTTCAGTAGTCGTAAACTAAACAATCCAATCAATACTTCCTTAAATCATTGAAATGTGAAAGTGCTACATAGAATCTCACCATTAGTCGTAGATGTACACGAAAGTTGAACAGAAAATCAAAAATCTTCATGATTCTGTACATAAAAGCCAGAAGACTATATAAACCTTCCATTCTTATGTTAAAATGAAGATACATCTCAGATGGCTGTACTTACCTGTACTTGACAGCAAACACAGCTCTGTTGGCAGGTGAATCCTTGAAGCGGTCTTTCTTGAATGTCTCCAGGGCTCGCTCAAATGCTTCCAGATCTCCTTGAGCTGATACCTCTCCTAAAGTTGAATGTGTACGTATAAAAATGGAATTAAATAATGGCTTACAGAAGAAACACACAGAGAAGATAATTGAATGACATAAATGCAGAAGATTTAATAACCAACAATTACAATGTATTCCTTCACATAGTTAATACACCACAACCTACTCTTACCCACCACAGCAGTGAATCATATGTCATGACTACATGCATGCACTCACTTGCATAGGGTACATCTGTTCTGCCATCCAACATATCAATCAGTGGGTGAACCACATTTTTTATGTCATCAGGGTTGTCATAGTAACCATACTTCACTAGCATTTCCAGCAAACCCAAGATCTACAGAACATAGCAAATATGCAAATACAAAAGTAAATTAAATACTATTCGTTAGTGCAGTAGAATACTGGGGTGTTGTGAATCTTGACAGAATAGATACATTCCTAAGCAAAAAGATGATATGCCTTAACTTCGATTGGCACAATTAAGTTGGAATGGGATGTACTGTAGCAACAACATGCAACTTGCACAAAGCCACTAACAAAACTCAGAGTTGTGTCCATGTACCAGTTAAAAAGTGTAACTAAACTATTGCTTGTTGCTGCTGCATTTCTTGCAAAGACTACCTGCATAATTCATCAACAGCTACACTTACTTGTGCCAAGAGTTTGTTCTGCATGATCATCTCCTCAGAGCATACTAGCTCGCGATTTCGTTTAACCACTTGGAGCAACCAATCCCGAAGACGGGCAGCATACTCATTTCGCTCCCCAGTGAGAGATATGGCAATGCCATCTGCTTCCTCCTTGTAAGGACTCTCCTGCAGTTCACAGTACACCTGTGTGGATGCCAACCAATAAATAGAGTTATTGATAATGGACACTCATCCATGAAATAATTGGTGAGCTATAAAATGAGGCAATTGTGATGGTACACTGTTTCTTCTCCATTTATCTTGTGTATGCTGTGGTTGATAACCTGGTTATAATGCTGAAGCATAACTGTAGTATATATTATGCAATGTAGAATGCAGCATATACTGTAAACCCATGAAGGGCTGAAGAGGAATTGATTGATTCATTGAACAACATCATATTTACACTGGGGAAAGCAATAGCCTACCCAGTAAAAGAAAGAAATGCATTTCACTGACAGCTACGCACAAGATGTAAGGCAGAAAGGGTCATTTATCACAATTCAATTGATTTAGAACTTCTTGTTGAATTATCCTGAGGCCACCTCGTATCACTTGATATTGTGCAGGACAACCAGAAGATTAAATATTCATTAGTGGTTGTTCCACATTTAATCTGCTTGGCAGGAACAATGAATATCACTGCATGTTTTGTGCAGTTCCCATTACAGTTTCACAGTTGAAACCCAATACTGGTAGACAGTACAGTATCAGTTCAGTTCAAGCTTTTCCACTACTTCTTTGGGGATAGGCAGATGTCACTTGACTCCTCTCTAGGAGGGGGAAGACAAGTCAGTCTAACATACTGTAGCAACATGCCCACGCAGAATGCAATTATGAGCTGTGGGATGTCAATATTTGCATAATTATGCAAAACAGTGCTATTCACTCGTTAGACTCTTACACAATCTTCATAATAACTGTCAATGAAGTGAAGACTAGGACAAAATGGATGGTTTGCCCATTAGCAATCCTAGGTTGAAAATTGGTCTAAAGTTCTGAAGTTGCACGCAGACTTCACAACTGTGAGGCCAAGATGCTGGATGGTTTCCATTGCAGTGTGGAACACTGTGTTCTGCTGCCATTCATGGACACAAATAACTTAAGGGTAATACACTAAATCTAACCATTGACTAGTCTAGGAATTGGTGGGTAACTATTTTAGCAATTTCAGGTTTTCTGCATCTAATAGATTTATCTACAGGGTGAAAATTTACTATATGCAAGTAGTAATCATTTTGCAGGTACAACTTTTGCAATTTTGATTTGCTTGCTAAAAACAGGACCTGTTAAAAAATTGGTAAACTTAATTCAGATACCCTAAAAGCATCATATCTTCATGTGTTAACTCTGCTTAGACAGCAAAGTTTGCTACAGGGTGTGCAGTCAATGTATTAGAATCAGCCTGTCTTATCTGTGTATGGAGGAGTCACATCCTGCATGACTACCACGTATTCACAACTGATAAGCAGTGATTCATGTCTATCATGGCTGACAGTATTATTGTAAGGGCAAGCAGTGTATGATTCATTTTGCCAGTTTGGGCTTTGTCTGTATTCATGCTCTCCACCACAAACAGTGAGACTGCTTACACACGTATATGCCCTGTGTAGCACACAGGGTCAAGACAGTAAATGACGCACTAAGTAACAGGTAGGAATTAAGTACCCAAGTACATGTGTGCATGCATCATCTCTTACAAAGGAATGGGCCAGGGTCTCCAGGACAGAGTGGTTGTGTCCCACATCCACAAACAAGACTGCAGAGGAGGAATGGTTGATGGGGTACATTCAAACAATCTGCTTTGTCTGCATATACCCATTCAGATGGCCTGTATGCTAGCATTCATTACCTATCAAGAGCTCTGCATACTTTGACCTGATGGTAGGATGCAGCTCAGGGTCATCTGCTCCAGCAAGTGCTTCCTCAAAGGTCACACAGCAGAGCTCCTACATGGGTGCACAGACATGGTGGGCTCAATACTGCTGACTGCAACACCCTTCTATCAAATTGATTGGCAAATTTTGATAAAGCACACTATATAATACTATACCATCCAAATAGCCATTTTTGTGAGGTCATTCCTGAATATATACAGTAGATGCCCTAAGCATGTTATATGATTACAGCAGACAGCTTCAAGTGACTGCAAATCCAACTTCTCAAATTGTTTCAAACTATAAGAGCTCATGCATCACTGAATGACGTGGACAAAGAACAAGAAACTTCACATTAACCTTGATGGACACTTGTCTACACCAGTAATAGACACAACACCATTGAGTTTTCAATAAGGCTTGATGCAATTAACTTGTTTACATTGCCTTTAGGAGATATATTCAGATTTGTACCTGAAAACCAATGCCTTCATGCTAACATACACTGAATGCTGTATGTACTGCATATGCACTCTACCTCAGTGATAGCTTTGATAGCTTTAGCATTGTTACCCTGTACAGGAATTGAACACTCAAGTGACCAAATCATAATCATTATGATTTGGATGAATGAAATGTTTGGACCATGTGCTTATTTACTTTACCTTGGCAAGCTTTGAAAAGAAGTCAAGTTGAGATTCCAACAGCTTCCACTGAGTAGAAAAATCATTCTTTTTTGGCTCTAAATCCTTTATACAATGGTAAAAGTATCCAACAACACACTCTCACTCACATGTCTTAGCTACAATGTTTAGGTATGCATTATGGGGGCTGCCAAAAGTGGCATCTTGTTCATAGCTATGCTTAATTCCCACAGGCCAGAACCTCTATTTGTGCAATACTCACAGAGCTGCCTAACCTACAAAGGAATGCAACCAATTGAACGTGTACTGTTGTAAAGATTTGCTCTTATTCACTATACACATGGTCCGTGAGTTACTGCTGTCAGAGAAGACACAACCACTATTGCTACCTAGTAGGCGCTGTACCTTGTGTGCAATCTCTGTCAGACACCTCCATTGGCCAGATTCTTGATCTTGAAAGAACACTCTCGATCTGTCACCAGAGTGCTCATGGTCTGGCATCACTTTGGTCAGAATAAACAGGCTCTGAGGGATGGGCAGAGAGCTGATGCCTACTTTAACCTGTCTCCTCTAGATGACAGCATTACCCTTCAGAATGTGAAACTAAACAAGTCTGTAACTGAATACAAGTGACATGAGAACTTACAGTACGTACGTGGTTATGCTTACACACTAGCTCTGATAATATGTGATCTAGAAGATACAAGAAGAAAGAATGATGCCATTAGATACTGCCTGTAAAGGATCATAAATACGCTGACAGATGGCTACAACGCACCCTGTGTGGAGACCAATGCCTTGCCTTCACATACACAGAGCACACCAAGGTAGTCAAAGAATCTGCAGTCCTACAGCAGAAAAATCACATCAAGGTCAAATAAGACAATCGTACAGTTAAACTTCAGATATATCACATACGTATATACATAGTTGTAGCTGCACTCAGAAACAGAGTGATACCACAAACCTTCTTCTCGCCTTCCAACAAGAAACTCATGATTCTGTCCATCTTAGGCACAGTGTAGGTGGAAACAATCTTCCTAAAGTGAGGACCATACATGTGGCAGTGGCAGTGCAGCTACACAGTGCACAGTAGACCACACTTACAGGTTGTCTCGGACCAACTCAATGAGCATATCCTCTGCATTTAGGCCCATTTTCACCTACAAAGAAATTTTAATTATAAATACATACAATTATCTTTCGATTGATACACCCAGTTACATAGAGCAAGCTACAACAATCCTGAGCAAGTTATGCAAGCATATAATACATGTGGAGTGACAGGATGAAAGGATGGCGGCTTGCAGTTATCATGGTGGTGATACATAAACTTCCACTAACAAAGAAAGTCAGATGCTGCCTACTGACTTTATTAAGCTTCCATACCTGGTCCTCAAAAAAGGGGATGAAGCGTGAGAGATAGAGCTCATTCTTCCGACTGTTTCCTTGAAGGAACACTTCAATCACTTTGTACGCAGCCTGGCACACCTGCTTTTGGTACCCAGACGGGCTGGTCAGAAAAGTGTAGAAAGGATAAAAATTGTAATCTGATCACCAATCCAACAGTGACAACACACATGGTGATTCACAAAACAAAGGAGGCAGTTCTAAACCAAGAGCTGCATTATTTACGCAAGACATCATTCTTATGTGTACATTCAAGTGGTAGTACTGTATGGCAACAAGTGACAACACATTTGCCAAAGTTGCCATGTACTGTTGCCGCAGCTGATTAAGATTGCTCGAGGCAAGCCTAACAGATGTAGTACAAAAACAATTACATTTATCAGTTACTCAATTTACACGGTTGCGTATATTACACAGTCATAGCTGTAACAACTGTTTTGTGTTGGTGCTAGGTGCTGTTGTAAAATAAATTTATTAATACTCATATTTTACATATCACAGAGAGTTAACAACACCTAGCATGAACAGGTATCACTTATAGATACATTCAACCCGGCCATAGTTTCACTACATTAATATGCAAACATGTGCAGCATGGTGGGTGTGTCTAACTCAGTGCATTGTCATCACCCTGAAGGACCATTACAAGTTACCTCAGAGGTGGGTTGAGACCTTTAAGTTTGAGAACATCAACCAGCAACTCCAGTATCTATTGTACATAATTAAAGTAAAGGACATTAATAACATTCTTCTTAGCCTGCAAAATGGGCTACATCATTGAAGCACTAGCAAATGCAAGAAACCTATAATTATACATTGTTGACTTCAACAATTATAGTTGATTTACAGGTTTCTTCATAACATGTTTCAGGGTGCACAGAATTCTCTATAAGTCCACTATTTTTCACATTACACATTGGCAGTGAATTTATGCATTGCAGTAGGGGTAGTCCCTGCACCCAGGGCTGTTGTATGTGTGTGTGTGTGTGCGCGTGTGTGTGTGTGTGTGTGCATGTGTGTGTGTGTGTGTGTGTGTGTGTGTGTGTGTGTGTGTGTGTGTGTGTGTGTGTGTGTGTGTGTGTGTGTACTATCCTCCTTTGCAGAAGGTATTCATTGCCTGGGTCAGCCAGATGTGAAAAGCTAGTCTGGACCATACAACTTAGAATCTATATGTGCATGTCATCACAGGGGCAATTCAATGTATTTGATTAAAGCAAGCAGTCTAGAAAGGCTAGTCAGCTACTTGGAGTGTCAACAGCAGAATATTAATATTCGGAAGACTCCATTTTCTTTGATGGTTGAGAAGTTAAACAGATCACACTTACCCTCAGGTTTCTGACTAGCTTCTGGTGATCTTTACATCTGGCATAGGGGTCAGTCATGAACTCCACCAGCTCAGAAAGGGCCTGTAAAGTGATGGTCATAAGCACAAAGAAAACAACATACTTATGCACCATAAATGAGACCATGGCGATGGTCACATAGCTGGGTTGTCATGCATTAAACGCTCTGAATGATATTACACTTGTGACAATCAAATTGCATAATCACACTAGCCATACCTGCTCCATAACTCTTGCTCGCTTTTCAGTGAGCTCCCTGGTTGACTGCCTTCTCTAAAGGAGCATATTAGAAAATACAATTGGTGTACTACTAGCATAAGTAAAGTAAATGCACAGCTGTCACATACCTCTGCAAGGTAGGCCTGCAGGATGGGCACCATTCCTGCTACAAAGTTGAACTTGGACACAAGGTCTGGACTGACCTGTTAAGGGAAAGCAACAAGGCTTGTGCATCCTAAAATCGGAAATCACGTTTAAACTTGACCTTTAGCCAACTGGACCACAACCAGCAACCTCCAGATCCACAGCCGACCCTTTAGTACCTGAGCCATTGCCACTGCCAGCAGTGGCCCCACGTCAGTACTTAGTACTCAAGGAGGGGATGGATTCAATGCTCCTGGCAATGGCCATGGCTTGGCTGTGAAAGGGTCAACTACAGATCTGGAGGTCTGGTCCTGTTGGCTACAATTTCCCTCCCACTCCACCTTTCCGTACCATGTGCAGCTCTCAAAATTAATAACTATAATTCACCATAAGCAGGTCATAACACACACAATGTCATGCATGCCAACCCCAAACTAACTCCCTTCTATTGATTTGTAAACATTAGGTTCATAGACGTAATTGCCAACTTCAGTTATCTATAAATGTTCAATTGTGCCAGCTTATGTAAATTAAGAAAACAACATCGTTAGAAAACCTTTAATATGCTACACCTTGTCATGTGAATTTTCTTTCACTGTTATTTGTGCCACTCACTGTCATGAGGATGAAAGCATCATGATAATGCATTTTCTGACTTGCTGTGACACAGAACAGCTCTGCTCCATCCCATTGCATTCCTTCTCCTTCATCCACTGACTGCTTCACATAGTTGTCTGCAGAGGGCAAATAGAGTTGCATGTGACTGTGACACCATTTGCACAGTGTGACGTTAAAACAGTCCCATCTGGACAGTGACCAGGACCGGAAGTGTCCACAGGGGGTGCTGGCATTATCTATGTTCAACATGTTAAACTACATATACTATGTCACAGCACTGTTTAAATATGCCCATGCTGCTACACAAGCTTCATAATCAAAATCCTCTATATACATTGTCAATGCATACCTGTGGATGCATGCAGCCAGGAGTCTGTATGGGGGTGATAGATCCTAGTATAAGATTCAAAATTCACATCATCATCGACCTCAACAACGGGAACCAGTCTGAAGGAGGTGTCGGCTTCAAACTCTTTTCCAGCAGATCGCTCCAGTAGAGTTACTCTGTGGCCTTCCTGGTCTTTCACTACAGCAAGGTATTGCCTTGTGGGCAAGTGCTTGATGCGACACAGCTCCCTCCAGTGCAGAGTGTCACCTGAACATACGTAAGTATGTAAGTGAAGAAAGGAGCAATATAACATATGCAACTTAGACAACTTAGTACCTGCAAATTGCAGGTACTAAGTGAGGCAATGGTTAGATGGGACTTGAAGGTTAATTGGAGGAAGACAAAAAGTGATGAAGGTAGCAAGGGAGAGAGGTGACTGTGAAGTAAGAGTTGGTGACCAGGCTATTGAGCAGGTAGATGAAATGAAATATTTGGGGGTGATGTTAAGTAGTGATGGTAGGATGCAGAAGGAAATGGAGGCAAGAATTGGGAGTACTACGAGAATGATTGGAGGAATGAGTGAGGCAGTATTGAGGAGGAGAGAGTTAAGTAAGGGCACAAAGTTGAAAGTAGTCAATGCCACAATGATGCCATCTTTGTTGTATGGGTGTGAGGCATGGAGCTTGACAAAGCAGCAGCAGTCGAAAGTGTAGGCAACACAAATGAATGTTTTGAGAAGAGTACAAGGAGTAAGTAGAATGGAGAGAATAAGGAGTGAACACATTAGACAGCATCTTGGGCAGGAAAGTGTATTAGAGGTGATAAGGAGAAGGCAGGAAAATTGGAAGGGCAAACTGAATGAGATGAGCAGCGACAGAGTGACAAAGAAGGTGTATGTAGGAGAGATTGAAGGAAGAAAGCCGAGAGGTAGACCAAGGATGAGATGGAGTGATAATTTTAAGTGATTTATGTACTGGTATGTAATGTTCAGACTGATGTATGTTGCCTTAAGACAGCTTGTTTTTTAGGGATGACCTCCAGAAACTGGAGATATGTATCCTTCATGATCACTGATTGATTGATTGATTGATTGAACTTAGACAACAAGTATATAGAATTGCTCAAAACATACATAATCACATACAATCCATGAAATGTGAATTAGTGATACACACTGACATATCTACTGTATAGCACATGTGTACATACTCAGCCACAGAAGGTGCTTCTCAATAGACCAATATGTAATGGCTGAGGTGGAAGGTGGCTTCAGTCGACCACGGTCAGTCCTACGCTTCCTCAGGTGGACTAAGTAACAGACCAAGAGAGAGTACCAAGATTAAAGAGCAGAAAGTTACAGCAAAGGATACATTCTGAGTACACCCAGGTCTGGTTCTTGCTGGGAACTGTAAATTGTGCCTATGTATTGTGGGTCTGTCTTAGGAATTGCCACTTCTGTGAAGGTGCATGTATTGGATATGCTTTACCATTCTCAACAACGTTAACTCCAACTTCTTCAATGTCTGCAAAGGAGCCTTCTGCCACAAGGTAGCATTCCATCTCACGGTGAAATAGACGCACAACACTGCCAGCCTAAGGGGAATACAGTATATGCAATATCACTGCTCCTTTACAGTGGTACAAACACTGCATGTATAATGTAGTCTTCAATGACACATGCAGAATGTAATGTTATAAATGTGCCAAGAACTAACTGTCAGGACATCAGTATTCTCTGTTTCTCGCTTCGGACAGAAGTGGGGCACAATGGTGAAGGCAGACCCAGTGGCGGACAGGTTCAGTTCATGGCTGCATGCATCAAAATGGGAGAGGTAAGAGTTATAATTCATCCATTGAGTATATCATTTTACAAGTGCAGTTAAGAAGTTTAGCATGCCTTCAAAATTAAAGGTATACCACACTCTTAGTGGGTAGTAATTTCAGCAAAATGTTAACAAGTTATAAAATCCACTACAACATGTACTTGTCAAAATTATTCTAACTTGAAACTCTGTGAATGTTTTGTGGAGCAAGTTGTAATGGGCAATTCCAAATATAGTTTAGTTTGCCTTATTCACTAAAAAAGTAATACCCGCTAATGTGAATTAGATATCTAAAGATACACTAACATTAGTACTCTCTAATAATAGTACCATTAAGGTAACTCAGTTCCCTTTGCTTCAGTCCTTCTGGAGACCAGTAAGAATACATGCATTCAAGTTCATACAGCTGTTACCATTATTCCTCTCATCTACATGTGCCCAAAGAGTGCTAATTGTCAGTAGACTCACTACTTGCTATGCAGTTGCCGCCCTGTCCTCCCAATGCAGTCTGCACTGCAGTGTAGGTACTGGCCCTCTGTCTTTATGCTTTCACAAATGACTTGATCATTCATCAGCACCTAAGGTAAAAGCATCATGCAGACCTGTAAGGGTTACTTTACTGTGTGCCTGTCTACAAGAACTTAAAAGACAGGATAGCTAGAGATACCAAAATCCTAAACTTCAAGCACAGTACTACCAGCATGGTTGTGTATTTGGAGTCATCACTTGAGCAATTCCATGCACCAGGTATTTATTTGGGGGAGGGGGGAGGGGGGGAGGATCAGACACGTTCATAAGAGCTTTAAAATGGCTAATTCAGCCATCAGGGATATCAGTAACGGCTGAGGTGTTAAAGTTAGTGCTGGCAATGCCCAAGGAAGGTTGCTGTGATTTGTGAAACCTTAACTCTGAAAGGAGTCCAACAGGTAAGCCCAACTCATTGATTTGTCATTACGGATCCACGAGTCATGTCACATGTATGCTCACCTCATCTCCCACAGATCTGACTTTGTACCGAGGGAAGAATCTGAAAATGCAGTCCTGCGAATTCTCTGCAGACAGTTCCATCTACGTATGTGATGGAGGTGCATTGACAAAAATACTACTGATAAATAATAGCTAAGGTGTTGAAACAAGAAAACAGATGATTGCTGTCATAACAGTAAACCAAATGCATATCTAGTACAGAAAACTAAACTAAGCTTGTGTTGGGAAGTGCCCCTCAAGCCCTCCCCCGGGCCCAATCATCAATGACCTATTTAATTTCTTGCATGGGAGCACATGCATGCGTGCTACTGATAATAATACAGCAATAGTTGCAGTAGTAGAAAGTGGTCCAAACACATAAATTGCAATTTATAGGCATACAGTATATTTACATAAGTAGCCATACCCCTGCAGAGTTTTGTAGGTAGGTTATACACACACTCACACACACTCTGTCAAAGCAACACGTAAAGATGTAAACACCTTACCCTGAGATTGGTGCTTTCCAAAGCGGAGGTTTGAGATGCATTGACACAGAGATACTTTCCAGTGTAGATATGTTGCAACTGCAAATGTATGGAATTATAATGGTGACTGAGCAGGTTAAAGTTTATACAGCACTAGCTGTAAATGTGAAATGCTGCAGAATTTGTACAACTATTGCATGCAACTACTTACATGCTTAAATAATTCCTAAATCCTGTTTTTGTGTATGAGGTGTTATAATTTGCCATGAAGTTACATGACACATTGTGGCAGCCCAGCACAGGACAAGCACACTACAAACAGATCTAAAAACACGCACCTGTATCTTTGCTCCATAGGCTACAGCATTCCCTCTAATCCTTTTCTGCTCCTCTTCATTGTTCACATTCTCTTTGTTCACAATCCTCTATGATGTGAAGTACAATACAATAAAAGTTGTTCTGAACAGGGTTGTTCTGGAGCAATTGCATAATAAGGTGGAGGTAAATTAGTGAGATGCTCCGACCACAAGGGTCTTAAACAGTCACTAACAGTCACAATATTCTAAATAGTGACTGAGGCAGACTCTCGTGGTCGAATGGTCTCACTAATTTACCTAGCTATCTCCTTATATTGCCCAAGAACAATCCTATTCCTGTCTGAATGCCGTAGCATGAGCCTCTACTGCATCATGAAAGTTGCAATGAGACGTAATGATAATTTGGAATAATTATATCCTACCAAAGATTGTCAGTGTGCTGGTAACCCATGTAAAGTTTTAGCAATGATAGGCATTGAGTTAAGTAGTGAAATCTCCAGATTTGAAGCCAAAAGGATAATTTCTTCATAAATAGAAGCATCTAAACTTGCATTTCCTAATGCATACATTTGCATGCATGCAATGCATACACACATAGGCAAAGGTCGCCCTGGCACCCTTGCCTATGTAAAGTATGGGACAAGGGTCATCTTTACTAAGCTAACCCTGCATTTGGCTCCAAACTAAGATTTTATCTTACATACTAATTAAGATTTTACTACTTATCCCAAGGCTTACCAGTGCTGAAACAACAGCATGTTTGGGAAAGTTAGTTAGGCTCTATTTGGATTATTAATATGTCATTCTTTTTATCCAGCTGCTCAGAATAGTGTGTGTCAACAAGGGAGTCTCCACTTATGTACCTCGGCTGCCTTCAGTCGCCGCCTATCCTGTGGAGTGAGTTTCTGTTCGCCAAACAAGCTCAACTCCTGCTTGAGCTGAGACAGATCCTCTTGGGCTTTGTACTTATTGGCAGTGAGAACTCTTAAGCAGGCACCTTGTCAGGGAAAGTGGTAAACAATAGTGCACTGTGAAATCAAATAACATACTGATAGTACTGTATATGCAGTGTTACCATGTGTGTCAGGCAAGTTTGGGTCATCTTGTTGAAAGGGTTGTGAAACAGGGCATACTGCCACACTCTGGATGACATTGCTACAGGAATGAGGAAAAGGAAAGATATCAATCATTTAGTGTTAATGATGACATCACTATTGCAGTGTATGCACCTGGTTCCTACAGCATGCATGTAGCATTCTACAAGTAAACTGATAAAAAATTAATGTGTAGTGTGCAATATGTGTATTCTGTATACATATGAATGGAAGTGGTTGTATACAAACCTGCCAACTGGAACTGAGTCAATAGATACAGCGGTGCTAAATAGCAGTTGTGAATGTCCTTTAACCGACAGTTCTTCGAATGCAAACAGTAGCTTGTACGGTGACTTCTGGAGTTTATCTGCGAGGAAACTGCGATTAGCTACTGTTTTCATTCGAAGAAACGTTTCTGCGCGAACCACCTATGAATACTTGTCAATATACCCATTTCCCTTCACTTCGTTCGAACTTCGAACCTTTCTAGGTAGAAACTCGCGCCAGCGACACTTGTTCACGTACGAGTCGTCTGCCAATTAACATGATATCAATCATTATTCGAGTGCACCGCACCAGAAGGTACTAGGACACAGATAGGTCCAGTGTAGCACTATCACAAAGGTACATAGACTGACATGGACATGTGAAGGAAGTTGTTACATGAATAATAGAGCCATAGACCAAAGCGGGCACACCACATTGATCTGGTGCATTTGATAATGATAATGATAATGATTATTTGAATAGGGAGTCGCATCAGCAATTTGCTGGTCTTCCTGCGAGCCCTATAACACAACACACATAACACATACACACACATGATCAGTCAGTAGCTAATCAGTTTGTTATTTGTTCAGTGGGGAGTTCGCTGTTAGGGGGGTGCTGCCACTGAAAATTTGTTCCATGGCCAGGGCTTGAGCTTCAAACATCCCATTGTCCCTGGATCACTGGACTTGATCTTGACCACCAGACCACCAGCACCCCCAATTTTCATAATACTATAATGTTGGTATGATATTCCGTTATTCCGCTATTCCGTACTCCGTATTTTAAAGATGCCCTCATTATGATGTAACATCACCAGCACTTACTTCCTCAATGGTATGGCTCTGTAGGCTGGTAGCTAGGAATGGGGGCAGCAGCATTGTGATCCGTTGGCGTGTAGCCGGTACGGCAAGCGAGAGATTAGTGCAGCAATGGCACAGCTCTGATCTGATAAATCATCGTGTCATTTCCTCGCCGAAGTCTTTGCGCGTACGTACTTTCAGCCGTATCACTGGGTTTTCCTCTGCACGCCAAGGCTTGGCACCTAGGCTACCCACCATCGTTCGCGAAAATAGCTATACGAGTGATTGGAGTAGGGAGTCGACTTCATTACATCGACAGTCTACGACACACATTCGGGAGTGTCACAGTGAATGCTTCAATCAGTTGTACGCAAGCTTACCACCGCACCCACTGTACCTTGATATGTCTGAGAACACGTAGCCTTTCTTGTCCTGCGCATACAGCAAAACTACATCTCCCAGGCGAAGAGTGCCGGCCTGTCCCCCTACAGGTGACACACTCGAAACAGCAGCACCCGGTAAGCTGCCGTACAGACCTGCCTGAAGCGAGTGAGCCGGATCATTGGCTGCAGAATCAGCCGTATCAGCCCTCATGGGTTCGTCCATGGTGATAGGGCAATGGCTATGGGGTTTGTCCTATGTAAACAGTAGTCAGGTGTTTGCAGCACCCACACGTGACTAACAAAATTTTGCTATATTTGTTCACATTGACTTGAGACTCCCGTGTGAGCCATCGCAGATCAACGACCCCTCACAAACGTGTGCATTGGCAGGTGGTCCTATATATGTGATATAGACCTGAAAAGAGGTCTGATATCACGATATCAAAGCTCTGATTGCGCAACAGGTCTGATATCAAGAAGGAATGTAATGAAACCAGAGCCAAATGTGTGTACTGTCAGGCAAAGCAGTCTTACCATTTCACTGTGGCCGTGACAATCAGTGCTGCGGAGGATCTTGACGCTCCAAGAAAAAACGCGACCGCTAAAAATCGTCGCACGAAGGAAAGTCAGTTGGACAAGATACATGCGTAAAGGAACGTATTCTAGGAACCGAGCACTGAGTCCGGCTCTGTTGCGCGAAACTATGGCGTGGAAGACGCGCAGACACGGTCCGTTGAGCGACTTCTTCAGATGACGAACACAAAGTCCAGCTGGATATCGTCGAAAGCTCTCAAATGTGGTTAAAATTGTCCCCTCTAGTTCTGAGTCCGCATCGAAGTCGGTGTTCTGCCAGAAAAGAAGCGTTTTCAGGACTCTCCGTCCAGCACCCTGTCACGGCCACAACCAAAACTGCTGACTGTGCATTATTTTGAATTCGGTAATCTCATTGGTCAGCGTACTGCCAATAGGCGCGCAGTATTCTCATTGGTCAGCCCTGAAGCTTGTTGTGACGTCACGGAGGCGTCTACTGAATGCAATGGTGGCGTAGACGTAATGCAGGCGCTTATGGAATGCAAATGGCGTCGTCGCCAGAGAGGTCTAGGCTCGATATTGCTGCAGAAGGTTCGTTCCTGTTGCGCACTCACCATACTATATAAGACATAAAGTACGGTAGGTCGGTCTATAGCCACTATATAGGACCTCGGCGCTCATATTTACCTCGGCGCTTCGCGCCTCGGTAAATATGTAAGCGCCTCGGTCCTATATATCGGCTATAGACCTCCCTACCGTACTATATGGATTACACATATATATATATATATATTTACAGGAAATAACACAAAACCGAGTCCATCAACTACAGGCAAACACTAACTCTAACGGCAACAGTCCTAAAGAAATCAAAAAACTCTAACCCTAACAGCGACAGTCCTAAAGATGTCAAAATGACGAACTACATCCTAAAATTGAAGCACAATTGAAGTTCTGGATACACACACTAAATCTTTGACACAGATTAAGATACTCTAGGGGTCCTTGGAAATTGATTGCAGATGTGATGCCAATTTGCATATATATATATGCCTATATTATACATGCTATCAAGCAATCTGTCACGCCCTTTAACATTGACCAGTTTTTCTGAACATTGTATACTCATCTGTGTCACTGCATCTTTCATGGTGCATGATGTGTGCAGTGCTACATTGGACTATGATGTGTCCTAAGTGCCTACTGCTGGCATGGTACACTCTAATAATGAATTGAATTGAATTGAATTGAATATATATAGCTAGCTATAGCTCAGCTGTCTGGTATATAAATGGTGTCATGGATTGTATTACATCACATGACCATGACTTGTGCCCTCGCCTAATATAATTACCAGCTACATTCATAACATGTCATTTTCCCATTCAAACAATCCATGCAGTTCTCATCACACATTTACTACAAGATCGCATGCGTTGCCAGTGTGGATTCGAATTGAGTCAATGATTTGACTACTACAAGGGATATGCCAAATAATTGCATTGAAAGTTTCTACAAATGTAGCTAAACCATATTAGCTACACCACCTGTTTAAAACTAAACAGTGGCAAACTACAACTTGCCTATCTAAGAAAACTACAGCTACAGTTCTCAAGTTTGAATCATCTAATGCTATATGGCAGCAGGACTAGAATGTGCCAACTTTGGATGTGTATAGCTACTACATTATATTGGATTGGCTTAAACTAAGGAGTTGTCTTCTTTACTTCTGGGTCTTGTACTGTACCCAGGCATCTTCTTCATTCCTGAAGAATCGAGACTTTGCAGTCTTCTTCTCCTGCAGTGCAAGTATAACACATTATATCCACAGTATGGCGATGAAAATGATGAATGCTGAAATGTATGGCAGTGGGTGGGGTTAGAGTTAGGTGCTACTTCTTGTGAAGAGTAGTTAAATGGGGAATGCACCTTCACTGGGTATAGAACTAACCTCACTCTCAGAGCGCTCCAAAATCTGATTAACACTACCCTCAATAGCTCTGAGCCTGCGATTTGTCTCATCCTCATCATGCTCAAGACAGCGAGCTTTCAATACTGGAAAGAATCGAGGTATTCCCTTCTGAATCTGTACGTACAGGTCAAAGAACCACACATGTGTTGAGAGGTCAGAAAATGTTACCATCTGTACAGTATAAGCAGTTAGATTTACTGAAGAGGCCACCATTATCATTGTACACACAGTATACATATTAAACCGTTGATCAGTAAACTGCACGAAGTAGAGATATAAGTTTGACCCTGCAGCACCAACATTTGATCTCTGCAGACATGTCATTCTTGTTATTACTAGTAATATCATACCTGATTGTGCACATAGAACTGAATGGCATTCTGATCACTGCTGTCTGTTCTGTCCAGCTCAAGGGAGAAGTAGATATAGTCCCACATGTTGTGTTCACAGCCCACATGGTGTGCAAAGCCCTGGATATTAAAGATAGATAGTGACTTGCATTGGGGATCAAAGGAATTTTGAGTGCTTTATATTGTATAATCCTATAGCATGCCTTACGGCCATACATAAACTTCCATAAAGAATGTTAGGGTGCCATAAAGGACATTAGGAACTCTGACGCCTTCCTTGCACTTTGAATTGTAGAGCCAGTCATGTTTGATTTACGTTGCCAATTTTAATTGTTCCTCTAAATTTCTGCCATTGCTCGACTGGCTCACCACTCTGCACGTTAAAGCCTGTCATATTCATTATTTGCTTCCGGAAGGCAGCAACGAGTGCTCCAGTAAGTGGAGTGGTTTGTAATCTTCGCAGTTAAGGGTAAAGCAACCATGTAAACAACAACTTGCTCTTCCTCAACAAAGAGTCTATTCACCAGTGGAGGAGCACATTCACCTGTTACTGCTACAGCTACTCACTTCACCCTCCTCCCCACTGCCTAAAATGCACATGACAAGTTAGATTGAAATCAACCGATCGGCTTCTAGTTGATGGAAGATAGTCATTCAGATTACTGGATGTCGAACGACTTGAAAAGGCCAGCTTTTAGCCCTCGCATATCACTCAATTTTATTTAACTTGGGCTAGGAGTGCCTTACACCATTTATGGCACTCAGTACATGTTAGGGTCTCATGGCATGATAAAGCACTCACATTTTATCAACATGTTTTATCAGCAACTTGACCTCCACACCTCAGTTGCAAGCCATGAATCATGTAAAACACTACTAGCCCACTTCAAGTAACATTTGTACTAATGAGTATATATTACGAGCAAGCATGGCCTTCGGCTGTGCTCGGTCCGCATTTCGTTGCCCAGTAGACAACGCAGGCCATCCATCACCATTTGGGTGATTGCAGCTGGGTGACACTGCCTGGGTATAGTGCTGATCTTATTTGCACTGACATTGGCCATACACTTGCATGCACATAGCTATACATAAAGCTAGCTACACCTACACCATGTTAAAAGAATTGCTTGGTCATGTATTTCCTTAGCCAATAAGGCAGTGCCGAAGCCAAGCAAGCTTTCTGCCCAATAGCTTACTTCGCCATAGAAAAAGGGCTTTCAGCAGCCCAGAGCGCTGACAGCTAAAGTACCCAAATAACGAACCAAAAATACTCACGTGCCGATAGCCAGGGCAGTTTCCTCGCACCAGACAATAACAGTAAACGTCTGCGCAAGTGGGCTTCGCGCCTGGGAGACCCAAACTGAGGGGCGCAGAGTGTCTAAGAGACGGTTGGCTGCGAGGCACATGAATACTGCCAGAGCGGCCACGTCATTGCGTCGTCCAATCAAATGCCCGTTTTTTCAATGCCAAAAGTCATGTATACACATATGACATAAAAAATAACATAGTACAAGAAGCAGCACTGGATGCTGTTACTGGGGGCCGTATGAAATCATGACATAATTTATGGACAGACTCTTCTGTTATGTATCAGACTCACACTATTCTTCAGTTACTTAAAGGACGGGCACCATGCATAGTAGCACTGGAAACTGGGCACTGAATATGGGTGACTAATTAACACTCCATCAGTTGCCAGTACCTTCGCATTTCACTGAGCTGAAAGCTGTTGAATTACCCATCCAGACCACTAACTATTGTATGGTTGTCCCTTTCAACATATAATATTTCCCACACACCAAGTCAGATTCCACTGTGAATTTGTATATTGTTCGAGATATGTAGGCCGCATGTAGTCTGGTGGAAGCCTAATAATATTTAGCTCATACTGCTGGCAGAGGCCTAGGGATGGGGTCTGTAAAGTCTCCCATGTTACTGGAGTGCTTAATAAGTCATAAGACTTTCAATGTGATTATCAGCAAAACCTCAAAGTATAGAGTTCAATGGTCTACTTCAAAGTAGACTCCAGAAAACACAGGATGAGGGTTCACAGGTAATTGGCTATATTGGACTGATGTTCTGCAGATGTAGGGAACAATGATTGAACTGGCTTGGCTATAATTGAAGATGGACGCTGAAGGCTACATATACAGGTGTCAGAATGGTAGCATGATTGGGTATGTTGTTCCCCACAATGTGACTCAATTTTTGGTGGTGCTTTATTGAGCTATAGCAGGGGACAGTGTTAGGCATCCACAGATGGAAGTCCAGAAATTAAGGATAAACTTGCTAGAATGACAGGATGAGTGACTTGCATCATGTGTTTCCAGGTGTACTTTAGAAATGACAATAGATAACCCACAGATAGAGAATAATTTAGCTTCTAAGTATAATGTTACAGCGCTAACAGTTTATGCTCTAAACAAGCAATGATTAGTCATAATAATGACAAACACTGACCTCCTCTGTATATCGGTCAAACTTGTAAGCAGGGATATTGCAGATGAAGCAGACTTCCTCCATATCATCTATAGCTTTGTGCTGCAGAACACACATAACCAAAATAGTGATAATTTTTCAGTGATGCTGTAGAGGATCATAGTTGTGCTGAAACAATAAATGGTATAACCACTTTTGAGTAAACAAGCTAGTAATCATAGTTGAAAAACATTCATGGGGCTGCTGCCCTAACTCAAATCACTTGCTCCCTTCAGTTGCTGGTCGATAATCAATAATAGGTAACTAACTATGCAGATATCGGTCTTGAACATAAATGTGCATACACTATTATAATTACAGGCACAATTGATTGAACTGAACGGAATACACACAGAACACACCACACACAGAAACACATACACACAAACACACACACACACACACACACACACACACACACACACACACACACACACACACACACACACACACACACACACACACACACACACAAAACCATTCACTTAGACTTTAGGGAAGGCTTAGATTCTTTCGTGTCCAAATAATCCCACCTTTACGGGGCCTATAGTGAGTCAAGTACAATGGAACCTATGGCTCTCTGGCTTCAATGACAATGCCTGCACTTTTGTTGCAGAAGCCATTTGCACGTTCGAAAATGAAAGACTTGCCTAGAAAATCACATGGACCTATGGAGGGAGAGCAAAATACCTGAGCTTGCGTCTGAATGTAGATGTATCCAGCAGCGATTGAATGTAAACAAGAGGAAGACTAAAGATGAAGATGACCAGCTTGCCCAATCATTTTCAAAGTTCATGAGACAGGGAAAGGTCAAGTCTGCCCTTAGACTACTGTCAAAATATGAAGGAATGGTTTTGGATGTTGACACCCCTGTAACAAATGACAGCAATGAAGATCGCACAATTCTAGATGAGCTCAAATACAACATCCAGACAAGGCACAGGTTTCTTTGGAAGCTATCACGGAGGATGAAGGAGAAGAATTCCATCTGGTCATATTTGACAGTATTGATGGAAACGAATGTGTACAGCCTTCAAACTCCACTCAAGCTGTCTCTGTAACAGCCTTGCTCTGGTAGCCAAGAAGCTCAGCACAAGGTATGTGAATCCAGTGGGTATAACCGCCTTCACTTCCAGTAGGCTCATAGCTGTTGATAAGCAACCCGGAGTTCAGCCAATAGCTATTGGCGAAGTACCCAGACGCATCATTAGCAAGGCCATTTTGTCTGTAGTGAGATCGGATGTTCTTGAGGTTGCAGGGTCTGGCCAGCTTTGCGCTGGTCAGGAGGCCAGATGTGAAACTGCAGTCCATGCAATGCGTGCCATCCTGGAAGGTGAGCATACCCAAGCAGTTATTCTTGTAGATGCACAAAGTGTTTTAACCTGCTTAACCAGCAGCTAGCATTGCTTAACATCCATAGAATCTGCCCATCCATTGCTCCAGTCCTCACCAACCTGTACAGAAGAGATGCTAGCCTGTATGTCCAAAAAGAAACAGTGCAATCAAGTGAAGGATCGAGTAATGCAAGGCGATCCACTGGTCATGGCCATGTTTGCTTTCAGGATCACCCCTCTCATCAGAGCACTGAAGACTTGTCATCAAATCTGGTTTGCAGATGATGCATCTGCTGGAGGGACCTTGGAGGAAGTCCATCAGTGGTGGGTAAAATTGTTACAGATTGGCCCTAACTATTGTTACCATCCCAATCCCAAAACGATGTGGCTCTTGGTCAAAGAAGGAAGTGAAGATGATGCACAGGAACAGTTTCAAGACAATGGCATTAACTTTGTAACAAGTGGCCGAAAGCATCTTGGTGCAGCACTGAGCAATGCTGTGTTCATAGAAGAGTACATCTTGGCCAAAGTTAGCCAATGGAAAAAGGAGCTGAAGACATTGTGCATGGTACCTGAAATAGATCCCCATGCAGCTTATGCTGCACTTACCCATGGGTTGACTAGTCGGTGGCAGTATGTCATGAGGACAGTCCCCAATGTCTCTCACCTCTTCAGTCCACTTGAAGACGTCATCCGATACAAGATGATTCCACTGCTAACAGGCTGGGACAACATCACAGATGAAGAGAGACAAATACTTGCCCTTCCATGTCGTCTAGGTGGTATGGGTCTTATCAACCCTACTGCTGTGGCAGATGAGAAACTTGAAAGCTCCCACACCATCACCTCTCCACTCGTTTTCCTGATCTTGGAGAAGAAGTATGGAATGAAAGATGACTTGTACTCAGAAATGAAATCAAAGAAAGCTGAGATCACACAGACAAGGAGGGCAAAGCAAGAGTCCGCTGCATCTGACCTCTTAGACCACCTGACCCGGAAGCTGAAGAAAAATGTGCAATTTGAACAAGAGAAGGGTGCTTCCATATGGTTGACATCTCTGCCAACGGAAAGTCATGGCTTTGCCCTCAACAGGAGCGAGTTCCAGGATGCCATTGCTCTCAGGTATGGCTGGACACTGGTTCGCCTTCCACTATTGTGTGCCTGTGATACCCCTTTCTCAGTGGAGCATGCCCTCAGCTGCCCTAAGGGAGCCTTTCCTACTCACAGGCATAACGAACTCAGAGACATAGCAGCCACTGTCTTGGCCGAGGTGTGCTCCGACGTCAGCATTGAGCCAGTCCTTCAGCCATGCAACGGACTTGCTACCAGACACATCACAGCCATCACTGATGAGAATGTGAGAGTTGATGTACGTGTAAGGGGCCGGGATTCTGGGGATCAGCACAAGGCCATCAGAGCGCATACTTAGACTTCAAGGTGTTCAATCCTAGCGCTCTCTCCTACTAGAAACCCCAACCCCAAGCATGCTATTCTCAACATGAAACGATGAAAATGAGAGCATATGAGCAGTGCATCAATGAGATTGAACATGGATCATTCACCCCTTGATTTTCAGCACCACAGGAGGTATGGAGAAAGCTGCAACTTTGTTTTACAAGAGATTGGCCTCCAAATTGGCGGAGAAGAGGAAGCAGCCATACTCACTATGCATCAGATGGCTGAGGTGCCAATTAACGTTCTCACTGATTCGATCCTCAATCATGTGCCTAAGAGGGAGTCGCTATCGGAGATTTCCATCAATCCCTGATTCCCTACTCTTGGCCATCTCTGAATCCAAAATCTAAATATAATTATATATATATATACCGCTACTACTTCAGTGTATATGATTGACAATGCTATATACTATTGAACGATTGTTTTATTGACTCTTGTCTATGTGTTTATGGAATGTAGGTGCTCTGCTGTATATTTCTAACTGTCTTCTAAAAAAATCACATGTTACGTCACTGTTTGCGCAATTGCGGTGTTAATGCAAGACTCGTGTGAGTACGTGCAGACGGCCTAGTCCAAACTCATGTGCTGTGCGGTTTAATGGTTAAGTAATTTTAAACAGCACTGTATAATGTGGATTATAAAAATAGATTCAATGCATAAGTATGAGGTTGGGCCTGTAAAGTTATTTATGGCATACGTTTATACACACACTCTAGTGCATACACCATGCGTGCTCTAGTTCAGTCTATTGGTGCATTAGTACCAGATAGAGAGGGAATACAACACAACCTGTTTATTAGACCGACAAACCTGTGCCATTACACTCAATAATTAATAACCGTGCAATGTGGTACAGAAAGGGCACTTTCTGCACCACATGAAATTGTGAGAATGAAATTGTGAAAGATGCTCACCTTCTCATCTCTCAGTTCAGAAAAGGTATCAATGATGATTCCAAAGACAACTCCCAGACCTATAGTGGTGACTATGGCAAAGAAAGAGATGTCAAAGATGGTCCGAGGGATGTAGGCAGGGAAGAAAGAGACTAGTGCAGGATCGGTGAAGGCTTCATCTGCATTCTAAGAAGGATAGAGAAAAGTGGATTATAAAAATAGATTCAATGCATAAGTATGAGGTTTCCCTGAGGGATTTACTGGAATTTGGAATTAATCCTGTTCATACATATTTTAGAAAATATATTGTTCGTGCAAGCTTTAAATGTATAACCATGTGTATAAATGTGTAAGTTACACACTAGCAATTAGTAAGTTCAAGCATATGCTTGATGTACGTAGCTTATATGGATTAATGAAATCCATTCAATTTGGAGAGCTAATTTAGTTGCCTTCTTCATTCTTCAGATGTGCTCAAGCATCTATTAACAGTCCTGACTCAATAACTTCATGGCAGATGGAATGTCTGTTGCTGAAACAGATAAGATGAAGAATTCCAGGATTTCTCCCATAGTTTTGGAGTTTGAATTGGATTACATTTAAAATACAGAAGTGATGTTTACACTCTGACAGCAGGTGAAGCATGGGCAAAGAATTGCTATAATAGCAATCATTAGAACAGGTACAAGTATATACATAGAACAGAGGAAGAGAGTTTCAGCAGAGAAGGTGCAGGTATGTGACATTTAAATGACAGGCAGCATGTGCATATAGCCAGTCAAGTGTCGGAAACCATTCACAAGAGCCCCTCTACAACTCACGCAATGCTGGAAAAAGAACATTGCAACATTGCCCAATACACACACTAAAGTTTTCATTATGATGCTAAGACATGCAACCATATTACTACCATTTGGTACATGTGTTCCTCCGGCCATGTACGTACTGTAATTATACCATTGCCATCAAGCTCACTTCTCCATAGTCTGTAAGTAACATATTGTATTATGCATTGAATGCTGCATGAACTCACTGTGACCAATCCTCCACCACCAATCAGGCCAAGTCTGATCACTGACACTACACACTGGAACAGTGTCCTACAGTGGGAGCCAGACCCAGGGTCATCGAAATAGGATTGGTAAGCTGCATACGACACCAGACCATAGATGTACAGGACTACCAGTCCAAGCATGGCCACCCAGAACAGGGAGCGCCCTAAAAGAAACATTAGAAGGCAATATATAAAGTACTCAATGCAAACAGACGTTAAGCAAATACTGATTGCAGGACACTTTGGCATCATAGGCCTTCATAAGCTGCATACAAAATATCTAACTAGTCAAGAATATCGTACTTGTATGCAGTTCATTAAGGCCTACGAGGCCAAAAGTAGTCGATTAATTCTGTTCTGATATAAGAATATGTATGCATTGCCCTCACAGTTCTTTGTTACAGAGCGAAGCACCCTCTGCAAGATGTCATTGTTGACAACAATGTGTAAAAGGCAGAGTGGGTAAAAGTATCCCCAGAATCCCAGGGAAAGTCCAGACCAGGACAACAACAGCTGCACAGGCAGACAAAGGTTTAGCAAAGTAATTACAGCACAGACTTTCAAGTCAATAATGGGTATCACCACCCCTTCTATTCAGTGAAGGTAACAGTATCCAGAGAGGTTCACATGCTCAAGCACATAACCTCGAAGTATGTTGCTGATATGAGTTGGGATAATTTTGGAAATGTTCAGGGAGCATGAAGCTGTCACCAGTAGCTGAAGTTGTAATAAAGCCAATGCATGAAGAGTATCTAGTAATCCTCTGGCATTAGCTACATGATGGTAGTACCAATGTTAGCTATTGAAGAAATGTGAGTGAATTCTGGCACACACTCTGTCATTTCAACTAGACCATGAGCAAAATTGCATGAATGAATTATACAAAATTTGAAGCATGCATTTTTGCACTGACAGAGACAGACGCAAGCTGTAGCTAGCCACTGCATGCATTGACTAACATCACTCTAGTCAAAGTTGAACAACAGCAAAATGGCAGGACATTGTCTCTTTCTCTTCACTCCAGTGAGGTAAGTTGAGGAATTACCCAATCGCACAATTGCCCCATTTACCTTACCCATATTTCTTGGGCACATTCCTAAATGGACATCACAAGTGTGACATCTGATATGCATACTTCAGTCTAAGTGCATTCTAGCTCATTACATGATCTATCAAAGCTATCAAAGAATAAGAATAAGAAAGAAGACAATGAAATACAGGAAACATCAAGGTTAGTTATGCATACTTTACAGGCCCTGTTTTTATGGGGAGCTAAATTGTTGGTTATCGGTCCTGTACAGGAGCAGCACAACTTTTTCATCGTATTACAGCATACAAACAATCGCCACTGCCCACATAGACAGCACTACCATACTATCTTATATTACAGACAGGCATCCACTTCCTTTGCTTCAAGACACTCACAAGGAAGTACAATGTCTTTGGGCCAAAGAAAGCTACATCTGCATAGCTCTCATCTCGTTCCTTACACCTGCAGAAGTGCAATTAATACCAATACTCTACATACTGTACACAATGACCAGCCATGAAAATAGCACAATATTATGCACAAAGCAGACCTGAAAGAAGAGGGCCAGCAATGAAATTTGTACAATTTTGAGTGCCAAGCAGACCTGAAAGGAGAGGTAAAATCAGCATTAGCAATGCAACACCCAATTCTGGGAAGATCTGAAATGCATGTGACTTTTTCCTTGTACAGTAAATGATACATATAATCTTTGAGCTTATAATAGTGTAGTGTGCTGTTGTCTGTACCAGATTGCATTTGTGTAGAAGAAGTTTGGGATGAAGTAGAAATTGGGCCAATTCACAAGAAAGTAGGTGAACACTATCTTGAGTGTCATGATGAAATGCAGGCCTCCAAGAATGAACAACAAGTAGAAGCCAAACCACAGTTCCACTGCAGGTATGGTCGGCAAGCCAAAGCCAGACCGCCGAGTGCTGTTGGGATTGTTCAGGTCAAGAGAACGACTTGTGAACTGCCTGCAAATGAGATCACAAGCAACTGAATAATGACAAAATCACAGGCTTATATAATAAAATATTATTTCAGACACTGGAAAACAACAACTACTTCACAGATGTGTACTTTAAGTGCATACAATCCACTGGATCATGCAACAATACAGGACATGTATACATTTTGTGGCAAAATGAAGGGTACAAGGGCAGAGCAAATCTATAATTGCCAAGAGTGCAAATAGCCTGACAACTGAAACTGAGAAAGCTGTGTGGGAAAGTGACTGCACTATCCTCTGAGTATTCACTAACACATCATTTCCAGGTGTGACATCTGCAGGGTCCTTCCAAGCCACCAATACCAGGATGTTGAGCAGAATGGTCAGGAAGATGTAAGCCTTGTGCCAAATGTCTCTGAAGTAAGGGCACACATGAAGAACAAGTGTGTCAGTGGGACAGGGTCACTGCACATACCTTTGTCAAGCAAACATGCAAACACATGTCAAAGTGAAGCAAAAATGATAAACAGAATAGAAATGGAACCATAAATACTCAGTAGTATCCCCACCCACCCACTCACACAAGCCCCCGCCTACTTACAATTAAGGCATTCATTATTTCATTGATGATACACAAATAAGGGAAACAGATTTATTACGAAGAAACAGTGATTGCCTACATGATGGGGGTGCATGGCACAAATCTTTGGACAAAATACATCATTTTTCATGGGAGTGGCGTGTGCATATGGATTGGTGTATTCGTGTGTATGTTTGAATATATTGAGTGGTGTACATGTATAGGCATACAGTGTGTGTGTGTGTGTGTGTGTGTGTGTGTGTGTGTGTGTGTGTGTGTGTGTGTGTGTGTGTGTGTGTGTGTGTGTGTGTGTGTGTGTGTTGTGTGTGTGTGTGTGTATGCATATATGCATACCGTAAATACAGTGCAAGTAACAATATACTTATACAAACATATATCACAAGTAGAACCATCATCTCAGCAAACCCTAGGCCTTGTGCAGACTTACATGGTTAACTGTGTGCGCTAGAACAGGACACTGCTGCTCCAGCAGTTACTATAGATATATATATAGTCATAACTCCGCATGAACATCCAAAGATTATTTGCATTAGTGATTACAGCTGTACATGTATCAAAGCTGGCATGTCCAGCTAGCTACACAGGCCTCTGCATATACACATATTAATGTCTAAATATCTCCCACTCAATGTAATGTAGCAATTGTTACTAGCTAGCAGCTGTGACTTTTGTCCTATGACCTCGGACCCCAATAATTAAAATTAATGCTCATTTAATGTGTTAAACTCTGATGCACAGAAACTACACACCAATAAGTGGACTGCCATTTCTGAAAGAATACTCACCTAAAGTTTCTTCAGAAACACCTTCAAAATCACAGAGGTGCTTCATGACATGGAAGGTCTTGAAAAGTGCTCTCTGAGCATCATCATCTTTCCTTAGACTTACCTATGTATAAGTGTGAAATTAATAGGGGGTGTGGCACAGCATAGAAACGTGATCAGTTGATAGCATGTAAGTATATACTCCTGAAAGTCATGAAAGACTTCAGACCAATGTAAGATATCTACCCACATGGCCCCAAAGCTCCACAATTGAGGCATGTTACTTCTGTAAAGTGTAGTAGCTAGGTTTATTAAGACATTAGGGCTAAGGAGTTTTGAGACAAGAGCATGAATGCTATACAAACTACTGAGCAATGCATACATTTAACAGCAATACCATGTCAGAAAACCCTTACCCAAAATATTAAATTTTGTACGTAAGGCTTCCAAAAGTGAACTGCTCAAACACTCACTAAGTCCTTGTCACGTTTCATGTGATAGAAGTACACAAGAGTACCATGAACTGCTTCAACGTCAAGGGACTTGAGTACACTCTGTTTGAACACATGAAGGAGAAACAGAAGTTAATGGTTGTGACACATGCTATCCTCAGGTCAGTATTATCTGATTTCAGGCATTTCTAGAACATAATTCCTTAAGCCACATTAATAGATTGACATGATCATGGTCTTGAAGCTTGATATTATGACCATTATAATAATATGAAGAGTATACAGTAAGTCTCTGATGCCTGCCAGAGTTCATCATTCAACCTGATAGACTATGTCAATAGAACAATCTAATGCATGCAAGTGCTAGCTCACTCTTGCCAGCTTGGGCGTGTCTTCATGTGTATCCTCTAGCATAACCTCCAGCAGCTCAACAGCTGAGGCCTTCAAGTCCAGCATCAGACTCTGTGGGTTTTCCTGCTATCAGAGGCAAACACACTGATGTAGTCATTTCTAATAATGGCTATTTGGCAAAATAAGGTAAATGTATGTAGTGGAGACAAGCCACAAGTATGGGTGGAAGTGATGGAATAATTGATTGCAGATAGACGACTTCAAAGTAATAAAATGACGTAGTTGCAAAAATATTCTAGAAGAACAGTAAACTGCCTTTAGCCTAATGCCTTGTAAAGTAGTTCTTTTGTTATTACACAAGTTACTGTAATCACTGTACCTCTCCTGGCATGGATTCCATCAGCAAAATCTGATTCAGAAGGTCCACAATCTGGCAGTCAAACACAACAATTTGGTTGTAATAGTTGCCCTGACAGGGATCAACAATAACAAACAAAGCTTAATTCAATATCATATTTTTCTCTGTATGTTGCAGATCACTTGAAAACAGAACATACCACACACACTTCCACCAGTGTCTGCAGAACCTGGGTGACCACTTGAGCATTGGTTTGTCTAATGTTGTTGTAGTAGTGCTGTGCAAATGTTGCCACTTCTCCGATGAGATTCACATTGGCTAAGCTCTCTGGTTGATCACGGAAAAAGTTCTATAGACAGGCGGAGAGTGGAAGAGAAGAGTAAAGAGTGAAGGAAGGAAATGGAACAGGGGGAAAAGATTGAGAGTGGTGTAGTTATGGACAATAAAAGAACCATGTCATTAAAATATGGAAATGGTCACAAAATACACCAAAGTATGGGTCTTTTCGTTATATGAATGCCTTCAATGCTACATTTAGATATTATTTGGTGCTTAAAGAGCTCTATTTTTGGCTGGTTCGCTGCTCACTGAGACTACTACATACATTTTCATAGCCTGACCTCCTTGTACACCATGTTGGTGCCTCAACAGGAAGGGAGTCCTCAAACCTAATTAAGAGGCAGTGATCATTCTCCCATAGTCATCCTACAAAGATGCATGGACTGGAATAGCCACAGACAGCCGTTCATGCTGAGATACCAATACTAGTGTAGTTTCTGCACACTACGTATACTATGATATGCTTCCACATGTATCTGTGTCTTTTCTTCTCAAGCACACTATGCATATCAGTCTATGCTCATACATTCCCCTATATAATATTATGCCTGTATATTCAAATTATACCATCATCTATACTACAACTGCAGGTATATACTATATAAACACTAACTTGGAATGTATTGTATGTGTGTACCTGCAGATGACGGTTCTGTCCATCACACATAAGACCCAGCACCCGGAGTGAAAGCTGAAAATGAAATCTGTCACGGAAGGCAAGAGAATCTGCACCATCTCTCTCCACAGGGTTAGCAGAGGGTTGGGAGTGAGAGGGCTCTTGTAACTCTGAGCCTTCTCCACCATGTTCTGAATCCTCCTGCTCTTCGAGCTCATCACTCTCACTCTCATTCTCACTCTCACTCTCATTCTTACTCTCACTCTCACAGTAACCAGTAGGAGCCATTGCTGGCTGTTCTGAATAGGTTGGCCAGGGTAAGACCTGTGGCAAAATTCATCACACAATAAGCACAAAGATGTAATGTTCTCACTCTATCTCAGGAAATGGCCTGGCATATGATATTGACAAGTTGTCATGTATCTCTACTCTTACCTTCTGCTCATCAACTGCTCTTTTGCAATCCTTCATCTGAACAAATACACAATCAGGAGAGGTAAACGTTATGCTGCACGCTAAAATGCATGACAATCAATATTAGATCCATGTAATCTACATTACCATCTTCTGACTCTCTTTTTCCCTGATCAAGAGTTGGGCCCTCAAAGTTCGGCTGCAAAATGCACAAGCATATACTACAGACATTCATTGAGCTTTGTACACACACTTGCCAACAGTTTAGAACAACTTGAAAAGTAGATCCACAAAAAGCTTGAATTCTGCCATTTCCTTAAGTCACAACAATAATGCGACCAGCATCATCATCACAATCATTTCCACTGTATACAGCGTTTCACCCACCTTTGTTCACCACATGTACATTGTATCTACCATATTTGTCTGTATAGAAGCCGAGCTCAAACAGAGGTCAGGGCTCGAATAGAAGCCAAGATCTGAGCAGTGAAGCTTTAATAGAGGCCAGGTCTCAATATAGAGGACAAGTCTCAAAATAGAGGCCAGGGTCTCAATATAGAGGCCAGGTCTCGAATAGAGGCCAGGTCTCAAATAGAGGCTGGGTCAAAAATCTCTTGAAGGAAATAGGGCCCAGGCCTCACAAGTACTGTATATATTTTGCAAGCACGCTTTCAAATTACCCATATACACAGACACTGAAAACAGTAGTCTTTCATGTGTTTGGACATAATCTTACGTTTCCCTGCTGATAGCCACAGACAAGTCCAATCTCCTTTTGATGCCTGACAGAAACTTCCCCTCTTTCCGGTGGCAGAGAAAATCACAGCCATCCTGTGAGAGAAAGAGAATTCATTAGTATCATAGTAGTGCAATGAACCAGCAGATCACGTAATCATTATGTTTATTAACTTTAAGAGTAACATAATTTATAAGTACAAGGTTCCGAGATGATTTGTGTACAGTATATAACCATGACAACCAAATTTGTTGACTAGGAGAAAGAAAATTACATGCAGCTTTTGGAAGGTGAAAAGGTATACCTGCACATCCTTGTTCCCATCATACATGAAAACTGAGAGGAAAGCAAGCACTTCTGCACCCACTTTGTCATTTGGGTGGTGGAGAATAGGAATAACCTACAGTTGACAAGGACCTTGTGAAATGGACCAGCAGATTAAAAGAATGCATAATTCTATACAGACATGTACACATACACAACATCAAAGAAGACCACTTGTACCATTTGTATATAAGTAAGTGCACATGGATACAGATGTGCTCTCTACATGCTTATCACCAAATGAATGTGTTGAAAAGACTGTTCGTTAAGATTGAAGTGTTAGAGGGAGAGTTGTTCAAGTGTAGGAGTTGGTGATGAAATGATAGGTGCTGTTGGACAATGTAGTATAGCAGAAAAGGTGGTAATAACTTGTATATAAATAACTTTATGCATAGAAAATAGGTCAGAAGTTCCCCCTTTTCAAGTTGTATGATGTTGTAATGAAAAACTACAATATAATTATATGGCATATATGTCGCATGTGCTGTCTAACTTTACTTGGTGCGATGCATAATTATGTCAACATCTGTCAATTAGAGTATAAATAGAGACACATAAAATTATCAACAATGAACTCAACCTAATAGCTCCCGATACCTTTGCTGCAGTGTTGCCTCCCCACCGCTGAACAGCATTCTGAGCCTCAACAACCTTTTCTGCAAGACTGCAGTGTATTGTGAAATTTAATGTGATTGAAGAATAAACACAAGCACTGAACTAGTTTGAACTTACCGGTGATATTCCATTGGTTCATTTTCCTTCAATTCAGGGTCAATTCGCACAATCTCATTGTGGATAATAGCACGTAACACCTGAAGTCATGGGTAGAACATTGTCCAGTGAAGTAGGACAGCTAAAATTATGTGACAAGAACTAAAATCCCATTAGGGTTCTATACCCAATTAACTCAGATATTTGCATACTTCTAGCTGTTGCTGCTCCATGCCAACTACTAAGAATATGCCAGGAAACACATGCACACATGATGTGTACATGCAGGTAGCCAAAAATGAATGCAAATTTTCAGTGTACATGCATCCAACTCGTCCAACTCTCTGCCCATGGAAGATGCCCATCAGACATACACTAAACCCCAAAGCAAGTCAATGAGATCTAGAATCATTGAGCTGATGCTTAATTGTTACTTCGGCAATGTGATGATGCATCAGCTAGTTAATGTACAGTAACTTGCTCATTCAGTGATTTAACACTTAGTCACTTGTACTAAGAAAACATGTGTATCAAGCAAAACACCCAATGGCCTAAAGTCCATTGCATGCAGAAAGAGATGAAGTTAGTAAGGTGTGACATGAGTGTAATTATTCAATTGCTACAGTGCTATGTTTTTCTGACATCAGGCAGTAGTAGCACTTACGTTCAGTTTAACATATGAAGCAAAGAAAAGTAAAATTATCCCATTCATACAATCATTCATTTGGACCTTGTCAGCCAGTGGTTCATGTAACTAGTCAGTTGTCTGGTACACTCACTTGCAGGCATTTTACATCCAGAGCATCTTGGCGAGCCTGTTCTGCTTCTGTCAGTTTCTCCAGCTTGTTGAAAGAAATACTGTGTATGCAAACATACACAATAATTATGTTTCTGACTTGCGTACATACATAATTATGTAAAGATACATAATGCATGTAATACATACTCATGCATTGAGAGAATGCAGATGGTGCATGCCAAGCTGAAATTGCACTTACTCCAACTGACGAATTAGGTTTGCAGTTGCTGGTAAGACTTCAATGGCTAACCGGTCTCGACTGCAAAGAGAAGATAAAGTAAGAGATTAGTCAACAAATCAGTGAATTGCTGGTATACAAAATTCCCGGTGCACACCATGCTGGCATGTTATACACTAACTTCTTCCATTTCAAAGGCTTGCCATTCACACATATACCATTCTGAACACAGAACTTACCAGACAAAGCATGACACAAACTTTTGAAAGCTTGGTCCAAGAGGGAGGCCACAAGAACCGTCAGCTGTGTCACTGTACTCTAATAAAAAGATGTAAATATTTTCACATAGCACTGCACCAGACCTACAGAGCCACAGGAGCTAGGCTACACACACTACACGCACACATTCACAAGTGCAGAAATGCACACTCATACCAACTGGCCCATCAATACGCAGAAATGTCTTTCAATAATTAGGAATACTGTTTATTTGTGACTCCCAGCTCAAAATAGATTATAGTATTCACTTTCAGATCTGCTACACCTCCATTAATCATGCAGTGCTTGAGGAACCTGTTGCTAGATTTGTTCACATGCTGCTTTCAGACGACAAATCTGTCTTGTGTAAAGATTGGAGTCTTGGGGTAGTTGAAGTGAAATGGCATTGGCATACTCAATCAGACCGTTACCAAAATGAAAAGCATTAAGAGGATGCCCCAGGAGAACCGTGGTGGTCAAATACCGTATGAACTTAAATTTTCGCTGTACTAAACTTGCAGTACGCAGTTTACACAGACTGGCAGCCATCCATAAAAGTTAATTTAGTCCCAGCCAAAATTTAGACAGTGACACAGTGAGGAAATATGAACAATTGAACTGTATATTAAGTAGTAGTTATCACATGGCCGCGAGGGCGTTCGCTAATTTAACACACGAGGGCGCGAAGCGCCCGAGTGCGATAAATTAGCGAAACGCCCGAGGGGCCATGTGATAACTGGCTTGTTACAGTTCGAACAGAAACGATTTGCGCTTGAATTGAATTATTCCCTTGCCGTCGAATCATTTTACCGACCGAACTAGACTGTAATTACTACGGAAACCGGAGAACACGCTATTCTTGACGAAGAAAGGTGAAGGGCTAAGTGTAGTGAGGGTAAAGGCTGTCAGCGGCCTCCCCTTCTAAATTAGCCGACGCGGTGTTTTGAGTCGGCGCTATGGCAGATGATTTGAAGACCTGCTAACGGCGTATGTACTCAGAGCTTCCCTGCAGGATGCAGACTGCATGGGATTGGAAGGTCTGTAGAGCTTGGAGAGTGGACGGACCTTCTTACACACTAAACTCCCATTCAGAAAACTCTAAAGATATTGCATGCACAATTCCAAGTCTCTGACATCAAACATGCATGTGCAGTGCTGTGCTATAGACATAAATTTTTGGGGATTTCTAAGTGTCATGCACTCATCATTGAGGAGCCAAAGTTCATGTGAAAGTTCACAAGGTGCTGAATATCAAAAGTATTTTGCTAAAACAGCAGACAAAACGTTTACATAAGGCTAGAAAATGATTGGATATGTCAATAAGAGCCCCTTTCAAAGCAGTGCGTTATAAAACAAACAATGCGTTATACACTTCCAAATAAGGCAACTGTGCGTTATCCAGTGCATTTGCCAAAATAACGCACAGTTGTTTCCTTTGATGTATGGCTTCATCATGTAACAAGGTAACTTAAACCTTTGAAATTCCATGAGCACAAAGAAATCCGTAGTTCTATATTACCATTAGCTGATACCTCATTGCCATGGCAACAGGCTGATTTATGGTGGGCAGAGCATATTCTGGATATATACAACATCATATAATTACTAATTAGACATTTTTGCATGCATCCAGTATATTCCCCACAAAGATTTGATCAGGATGCAAATCAAATAGACACCTTTGCACTGGTCAGCAATGCATGAAAGCAATGCACTTGATTGCCAGGTTTGTTATAGAAAATGAGCCATGAACATACAGTGAACTTGCAAAGACCAGCAAAACACGTAAGTAGCTAGCTAGCTATTCTGCCCTGATGGTAAGAAAGTGTAGCTACTTTTCTAGTTAGCTATGCACAGAAGCACTATGTCATAGGAGGACCTGTCACTTAGGATCTTCAACTTTTGTATAGTGAGTGCAACTATAGTCCAATACTTCCAGGAAGACTACTTCTGCATATAGTAAACATGATCTGCATCAGAATCAGGAGCAAAGTTGGTTGCTCCAGTGCTATTCTTTCACCGGCTGGGTTGGGTTCCCCCCCCCCCCCCCCCCCCCGATTGCCATGGCAAAGGGGTATAAACAAGTTGTAGCCCATGGACTCAGACTTCCACCTGAATATATATAATTACTCAGCTTCGGCTTTGCCCCGGCCTCAGATTATATTCTGGCTGCTGTCCCCGTCACTGAGTAATAACTTCTACTTATTGATTAGTATCTTTATATTGACTCAGACACGTCAAAACACTAACTGAGACTCAGAGAACTATCATGTGCATCTAATCCAGATTGGATCCAGATACTAATCAAATGTAAATCAATCAGTGGGTTAGCAAGTGTCATATATATGAACAAGGTTGAGTACATTAGTATAGTGATGGAAAAGTAAAATTGTATTTGCTCGGTGGCACTTTATCAGTAATGTAAATTGAATGACACTTGTACCACTCACCCTTTTTCCTTATGTACTTGTTCTTCACTCCCAACTGGTGCTGACGGGTATTGGGTCCATTGTAGGCATCTTCATAAGCAGAGACAAACTGGTTGAAAGCAGTGTTGAGTTGCAGCTCTTCAGAATATTTCTCTGCAAAAGCCTGCAGACACACAGAAAAAAGAAGTTTGTGCAGAGAAAGTATACACTTACTTTAGTAATATGTCTTACATAAAATTTCATAAAAGAATCTTATTACATTTCATTCACATTACATACTATAATGTTCGTAATTCTGTTGATTAAAATGGTCATTTACAGGACATGAATCATATATGTTCTTTTCATACATCATTGTATTTAGCACAATGCTGAACCCTTTGAGCTTCTCTTCAAATATGATGCATAAATAATCTCACATATATACATACCGTCAGAACACTGCACTTGGTAGCAGCAGCTGCTTCAATGAATTGGTTTACCTACAGCCAGACACAGGCCAATTACAGCATACGTATGTACCAGAAGCATTCACAAGCAGCAACCATATATATGACGCATTGTAATAAGCAAGTTAGTGGAACACTAGGTGATATATATATATATATATATATGCTTAACAGACATACTTCTGTGGAGACCTGAAGGTGGTATTCCATAACAGGAGAGCCAATGAGTGCGAGCAGGGTATCTCGCAGGAGGACGGCTTCTTTAGCACTTCTAAAGAATGGCTGTACCACCTGGACAGACTCCTGAGAAGACAGAGAGATAGCTTCACCAAGTGGCCAGGATACAGCCAAATAGTATTCTGTTATCAACTTGTGCTAGTGGGTGGACAATCACAGTAGCAATGTGAGCTCTTTGTGCACAACATCTGTGAATGTTGTAGAAGCTCACTGCTACTTTGTTCAGCAAAGGTAAGTGAAATTGGCCAAATACCCAGTAGAATCAATCACAGCTGATTGCAAGAAGCTTTGGCCTTGTTGGCTTTGCCAACTGCATACATAGAAAACTGCTTATGTATGTAAATCACAAAGGCCAGTGGGAATCAGTTTATTGTGATTGACTGATTATGCTATGCATTTGCTCAGTATCTACTTGCCCTCAATGCACCTAATTTGTTCCAGGGTAACTGTGGTAACCTCAAGAGCACAAAGCTCAGTTAGAGGGCAAATGTATGTATACAACTTTGGTAAATATCAAATGAATTGAGAAGAACACAAACATTACACACTTCAGAGGAAGCATGCTGCCATGACTGAAGGAAATGAAAGAACAGTTACACAATGGATTAGATGTATGGGGCTGGCTATGAGGCCACCTCCATAAGAGACCTAGTTGCAACATTTCCTCTGACATGACTAGCTAGCTTACTTAACTCCATCATGACACTTGATCAATACATACGTATATAGCTAGATAGTTAGATATTATGCATTCTAGCTGGCTAGACTAGTACTTCAATCTCACCCACTGTGTAGACCAGTAACTGTAATGAATTTGGATGAAGTATTTTAGAGTAAATGCAATAGTTTAGAGTGTTTTGCAATGATTAATGCCTTATTGCATCTACAGCCACACACAGGAACATGGGCAGCTTAGGAAATAATCTCTATATTGCCTTTAATATATTCTTTACTCAATTTTTACTGTTCTAGCATCACAATCACACAAGCTGCTGTGGACCCCACAGGCTGCAGTCATTTACATGACCAGTGATCACCAGATGTTCCATCAATACATCCGCATTGATGCAATGCCCCATTGAGGGGAAACAGTTATCTGTGAGTATTCATGCGTCTTTAGGATAATCCAAAATGGGAGGTGATCACTGGTTGCAATCAATTTTGCCTTCAGCTCCTACATTCACTAAGAAACAAATGGAGTGTAGCAGGCATGTATGTAGATGTACAGTAATACCTGTGTGTAATCTCAAATTTCTAGGATAAGCAGGGCCCCACTGTAAGATACATCACTGTTCTCCTTGATCAGTGTACCTTCCGGCCACTGACCCTCCTTCTCATATCATGATGCTACCTCACACTCCATGGCCCATAACCCTGCCATTTTTTGACCATCATAAGTAAGGTTGTACATACTGTATGTACGTAGGCTACAAAGATGAGTAAGCTAATTATAACATCAAGTGAATATGAATACACCTATGCTGCCATTTTTGGTTCTAAGTATATAGATAAATTCACTATTGATTCAATACCAGGATCAGTTCCACATGTTTAATGGGTTGAAATCTATATATTTAGACATGACAAGACATACCAGCAATGCTGTTGTTAAGGATCTGAGCAACGCCTGTGTTTTCTTATCCTCTTTTGCTTTTTTCAGCACAACTAATGATTGTTGGGAGTAGATCTGAAGGGTTGAGTAATATATAGTGAAAGCATAAATGAATGTATAAGGACACTCACTGTGAATTACAATAGAGTAAATATACATTCATAATTGTTACTTGTACTGTATAACGTCCTGGAGATGCTGAAATTCCTTGGGTTCAAGATCACTATCAGCACCTACCCTGAATAGTGGGAGTATACCATCCAAGAAATAGGCCAACACTCCTGGAGGCAGTGGACCACCAGCCTCAACACTGACTTTATCCCTACTATACAGAAAGGAAACAAGGCATGATGGTATAGACAGTATGATGGTGACAACACAAACTAGAACAGAAAAGCGCAAGAATGGATGCATCGATACACAGAGTGAGTAGAAATGAATCAAATGAATTCAATAGTTCAATGCACAAGCTATTGAGTCACAGAAGAAGCTGAGCTCAGGGTATTCACTGCCATGGTGGTGTCTAACTTTATCTAAAGATTGAGAATGGGCTACACTGAGGAGGTTCAAGATTAAGTTACAGGGAGTGCAAACAATGTTTTCAAGGAAAGCAGATGATGTGACAGGGCTGATCAGAGTGAGACAGATGTGAGGAGATCTCTTAGACAGGAATTGGCAAGGGATATTTGCAAGGCAAGCAAATTAACGTGGTAGGTGACTAAGGAGGAAATTCATAGAGACTGATTAGTGAAGGAAGGGTAATAATATGAAGGAGAAGTGACAGGAAGGAGACCCATGCAGCAGAAGACCAAATTACAGAAGCAATGGAGAGACAATTTGAAGTAATAATCCAATGGCATTTGAGAAACAGGACATTAATTATTGTACGTATTCTAGCCGCATTCTGTTACATTTTTAATGTACCAGGCTATCTATCACCTGCAGAGGAGATATTGCCATTGCAGTGGCGGATCTAGAGAGGGATCCAAGGGTGCAAAGGAACCCCCCCCCCTTTTGCTAGTCCTATGTATAATTTTGGACAGTTTTTAGACCTAAAGGAGGCGTGGTGACCATATATCAGGGGTACTGTGTGCGCACCTAACTACTTTAGAAAACCCCTTTCATAAATCCTAGATCTGCCACTGCATTGTTGAATGGTAATGAAGATGAATGCACAAGGTAGCTATTACATAAGTTACATGTGTGGGATCACTGCACCCCAGGAGGTACATGTGTGGGATCACTGCACCCCAGGAGGTACATGTGTGGGATCACTGCACCCCAGGAGGTACATGTGTGGGATCACTGCACCCCAGGAGGTACATGTGTGGGATCACTGCACCCCAGGAGGTACATGTGTGGGATCACTGCATATGTTTGTACTTCTAATACTATGAGTGACTAATGTACAGAATAATGAACAAGCCATAATAAAACAGTGAAACTAGCAGCAATAACCATATATTGATAAGGGCTCTAAGTATGTACATGTGTATATCATTGCACATGCAACACAGTAACAATCCACCGTGTGTACCATGTCATCACCTTGTATGTTCCTCTTGGGATCCAAAATGGGTGTACCGCAAATGCCTGACCATTTCCTCACTGGGCTCTATGTGTGGAAGCTTATGGGCTAGTGCAGTAACAACATCGCATGTCTGTTGCATGTATTGAAGCAGTTTTTCATCTCTAAGTATTGAGAGAAAAGGGTGCATATTAATTTTTATAGTAAGAGGCTGGTAAGATGTTTCATAATATGGTACAGTGAATTGTGAACATTTGTAGTTAAAAAAAAGTCAAATACATAGAAACTTCTTGCAAGTGAGCATATGCCACAAAATTAATGTTGAAAGTAGTGTACAGGTGCTTACTTCATCTCCAATGTGTTGTGCGTATCTGTAGCCATTAGGTCAGCATCGAGGTACACCCACACCAGGTACAAGCAGAAAGGCAGCTTCCTACTGATGGCAATCTGGTCACTACACAGCAACTGATCATAAACAGACACAGGCAATCCTATTCATTCAGTGTCTGCATACCAACTTCTTCACTAGTTTTCAATAAGTGTATGTCCAAAATGCAAAATTATTCAAGTATTTTGTGTCAATCTATGGTACACACTACATTCATACCTTAAGAATTTCATCAATGGTGAGAATGGTCTGACAAATGGACTGAACAAATACATTCCTTCCTTTGCAGCAGGCTGCCAACAGGTCTACCACACTCAGCAGTAGTAGCAAGCGTGGGTCATCATCCACTGATTCTCTGGCAACGTGAAACCTAACAAAAGCCAACCACACATGAGTGAAATTATGTCACGCTAAAGCTTGTGTGGAGCCAGGTAGAATTCAGTGAACACTCAAGGCCCCCAAAGCACAGGAGGCTTCATGATTGCATGGTGACTTAATTAATCATGACACTGCACTGTTTAACAGTACACTCACAGAACGTATGCATTGTTTAAAATACAGTGTGATGGTCAAACCAATCAGTGCTAGCTATTACCAATGCAAGAGTGAAATTATTCAGTCCTTTAATACAGCATTTGTACAAATGCCAATATCTGTACTGTTGTTTACATCAGTTGTGATCACATAAGTCATACATATGCACAGAAGTAGAGTTTACGGAATAGGACATCCTCATGATCTAAGTCCATGTGAACATGGCTCAGCCTGATGGTAGGTATGTTGTGTACAGAGGGAGACACCCCTCAAACTAAGTTCGCTATATAATCTACTTATTATCTACTTATCCATACAATAACTAGTAATGTTACGGAAAACACAGTGAATGCCAAGACAGTGTGTCTGAACTCCCAAGATACATACAGTACACATACACAGGCTGTTGAGCATGTATTCATCATGTTGTATGTATAGTATATACAGTACCATTGCTTAGAGATATTTGCGTCTTGTCCCAGAACACCATTGAAGCATTCTCTGTTGCGGCAAAAGTACTGCATCACAAAGTCTTGGTTCCTCTTCACTGGCAAGTCAATACTGTCCACCTGCATGTAGCATACAAGCAGCACTCAGGAATTCAGGAATGCCTTGCAATCTAGCAGTTAACAATAGTCAAGTAATTCCTCCCTATTCAGTTTGGAATGTTAATGAAAGTAATTTGGGTGCAAGTAAATTTGCATTTAGATTTATAGAGATTATGGAAAGCTCTTGCCGATGGGGCAGTCACGTACATGTAGAATGGAATGTACATCAGGATCAGTCACCAAGACAAGAAATAGATTGCCTAATGGTAGGTAGTCATGCCCATTACAGAACTATTGAGGACAACAGACAAAACTAGCTATCCTTTCATTTGTGGAACATGTAGTCAGCTCACTTCCTTTAAAGCATGAAGAAGTTCCACACAAGCATGAGGCTATGTAGTGCAACTCAGTCACAACAGTCAAGGAGTGGTGTGCACATTAGATTCAACTTACAAATAAGACAGCTATAACTATTATACTGTTACATATATTATGTTGTACATGCTGTAATAGATGTGAAACCAAGACAAACACTACCAAAGTTAAGCTCAGCAACCACTACTTCATTTCGTCTGCACACTCACTCTAGTGATAGTCATAGACTTGAGTGCCTGTAGCAGGGCAGCTTGTTCTGCTGGACTGCTTCTTGTGATGACATGAAACACCTGCTTGACCTGAGATCCCTGCAACTTCACACACAGCTCGTGGTAGTTTGTGAACACCTGAGGGATAGGGCTAAATTAGGATAACAAAAAGTGGTGGTGTGATGAAAGCAATAAGGTGCCCTAGGACTCTGAACCATGCTTACATAACTGCAAATATGATAATACATTGATGGTGCAGATCTTCCTTACAAATTCTTGACACCAGTGTTGCAGTAATAGGGTGCATGTGCCAGCTGCAAGTGTACATGTGTTTGCAGCAACTTCATGTAAATGTACAAGCTATGCTACTGTGGATATATGTTTTGTGTGCAGTGTAGTTGTACAAGTGTGTGCTTACATGTTCATGTCGACATTCAGCTCATACATTGGTGTTCATTGGTGTCTATGTACGTATAGTGTATTCCTGAGCAAAATACGTACGTAAGTAGTGATTATGAAGTAGTGACCAAGGGGAGCAAGTATCAGACAGCACGGTAGGGCTGTCTATGTAGGGATGGCAGTGGTTGTTTGTATGCTGTAATACAAACGAAAAGTCGCGCTACTCCTGAACAGGACCGAAAACCGGCGAACGAAGCTTACCATGACGAAGCGGGGACTGAACAGTGCACATATATAACCTTACCACCCAGCGAAGGTGCGCCTATACGTAGATAGCGCCCTCGACATTTCTCACGTTTCGTCTTCTTCTTCTTCTTCTTTGACAGCCGTAGCGCACGAACCAGAGGGACCAGAAAAATATTTCTCTCGCCATATTGCACCATTTTTGGCTGGCTGCATTCCTTTGTAGGTTAGAAGGCGGCGCGAGATAGTGCGGAAGACAGCGCTTGCCACGACTCCTGCCGTGTTGCTTGGACAAGCGGGACGGACGCCATTTTCAAATTACGTAATTAAACCGGATGAAAACGGAGTGACTGGTGCCATTGTTAGCAGCTGCAGCAGTTAGCTTGCGCGCCGTTTGAAGGACTTTCGCGGTCGTGCGTGCATTTCCCCGCCTTGGTTGGCTTCCGGTCGCCGTTTCTCGCTGGGTTAGCGCTGAACCTAGGTGCTAGCCCACACCTTGAGCTTCAGGATTACAGAAATGAGGTGTAATGCCTGCACCAATGCCTTATGGTTGAGACTAAGTGTGTTGCTTCAGCTTAGCTGTCCACTATAAAAAGTACAGAAACTAAAAATAATAAAAATTTTCTACAAAAATTGTAAGAATGTAGGGATGGCATAAAAAGGACAGAAACAAGTAAAGGCTGTTACACAGTGGAGCATTAACCATCATCCCTACATTCAAGGGTGTAGGACTATACAGTGCGACATTCTTGCATGTAGGGACGATGGTTAATGCTCCACTGTGTAACAGCCTTTACTTGTTTCTGTCCTTTTTATGCCATCCCTACATCCTTACAATTTTTGTAGAAAATTTTTATTATTTCTATATATGTCAAGTTGGGGCAGCAGCCCCATGAGGTTTACCTCAGAATGGTTGTTTGCCATTGGTACACACTCAGAGATACATTTAAATACCATCAGTGTGCATAATTAAGCAACATCACATAGTGCAAGGGCGGAAACAGAGAATGCATCTTGGCTGCTTCTCATGAGTGAACTGCAAGCCAATGCCACTCAACCAATGCTATAGTACTATGCTCACTTCACTGATGACCAGTGCCATGTACGGAACACCATAGTGTGCATCCAACAATGCATCCACTTGTGCAAACAACTTTTCCTGTACCAGACGGTGGCCACTACAAAAGGAAGAGTTTGAAATGTACAGTAAAAGATCTTCAAATATGCTATGATGGGAACTGGCAACCCTTATACTGCAGTACTAACAACAATTATACCCTTGAAATTAAACCAGAAATTAGCCTGTTACAATTTACTAGTTAGACAATCAAGCATATATGCCATTTCAAATGAACACTCACAGCAGATGCACTCTTAGAGCGACTATGCTTGCAGAGTGACTCCGAAAGAAGAGATTTTGGGCACATGCACACGCATATGTAGTTTGAGGTTTGTGTAGCATACCTCAGCTGGCAAGGTACACAAATCGGTTAACTAAAACTACAACCGTAGAAGTATAGTTCATTGCCATATGGCAATGGAGTTACAAAGTAAATTTGAGTGCATGTGACAGTATTATTAATCATATGCAAGCATGTACACAATGTACTAACAGAGCAAAAGCAGCCAGAAACTGATAAGCCTTTTGAGCGAGTTTATCCTTGGCTTGTTTTTGCTCCAGTTTTTCACCCTGCTCATGGTCAGATGGAGTCTTTACAAAGTTACTATCTTTGAGTCGATGAAGAACAAGGTTGAGCACATCATTCAAAACTCCTGCACACATGAGATAGGAAGGACTGTGCATGCATGTACATATGGGCAAGAGAATATGCAACTGGTAGTACATCCCAAAGTATTTATCATGGAGCAGACATGCAGTGATACCAACCACTGTTCAAGAGGATTCTCTGGTTTTGGTAGTTTGCCTCTCTCAAGACCTCATCAAGCACACACAGCCTACAAGTACAAGGAGAGGTGAAGTCAAGTGGTAGGTTATGGTTAAGATGCATGCTTGTTATGGCCTGTGAAGTAGTTGTACACTCGCTGACACAGCATTATACGTACCTGTATGCCACAACGTTATGTGTCTTTATCAACCTAACCCGACATGCATGGCTTACAAGGCAAAGGCCACATTACACAATTTGCGGAGTCCTGAGAAAGTTACCCTACACTTCTAAAAATTATATTCCCTGAACAAGCATGCACAAAATATCCTTAGACACAGAACATACAGCCTTATGTATATGATAGAGCACAATAGTATATGAAAACAATCTACAAGTGGCATGTGGCAGCAAAAACAATGTTCTACAAAATCAGAAAGGACTTGAAACAGATAACTGTGCATACACGCACCTCCTTAGTTCCTCCAAGATCTTTTCCAACTCTGCCATCAGAGAAACATCTAACTCATGTTGGGTAATCCTTCTAAAGGCAGTAACTTGACTGTCAGCTGTCTTCAGTGCTGAGACAGAAGCAGTTGTCACCAGCAGCTAGAAACATAAAGCGTACTATCAGCAGCAAGCAATCTGAATCAGATATTAACCACATATTAATAGATAAATGCTATGAAGTCATAAATGGCATTTTGCAGATGCTATCAGGATGAAGAAAGCAGTGCATCCATGTCAGATATATAGGTTAAGTGGCAATCATGCTGTATTTAGAGAAGTTTAAGCACTGTGTTGAGAGTACTGCTGACAAGTAGTCTCCAATAACAGACAAGTGACTCCATATAACCGCAAGATCTACTTTATTAAAGCAAAGGCTATATAGAAGGTCCCTCAGAACTGTGTGTTAATCAATCAACCAATAAACATGATGAGGGGGTTTATCTCCCATGTGGGAGGTCGCCCTATACTTACAGTAAGAGCTTTATAAGAAATGAAATTAATGCTAATGGAGATGATCTATGTAAAATGGTAACGCAACGTTTTCTAACACAATCTTTCCTGACTCATAGTAAAGCATACTACTGGGAGTATTCTACAAGGCACACCTGTGTATCAATAGCATTCTCAAACACTTCTGACTCTGATGAGAAGAATCTGTTGAGTAGGCGCATGGACCATACCACAAGGTTGGCATCATCATAGTCAGCAGTGTCCTGAGCATAGGAGAGGAAATAGCTCATTGATAAGCACTATGCATCAAAGGTGCAGAATAATTACGTACGTACACTTTAGAGAAGTCAACAGAAGATACAGAACATATTATATGAATTTAATCTGTTGATTGCATGAACCAACCAGTAAAATCTTGACAAAGCGTACTTCTCTGACATCTCTGTCTCCCTCTTCAAAGAAAGCTGTGGGCTTCATTATGTCACCAAAGTGTTTTCTTGTTACTGGGCCAAGAGAGCTGTGGCCAGAGGAGGTAGAGCACTGGATGTACATGTTAATCTATGTTATTGCAAGTTTCTAATGCTGTTACATGTACATACACATGTGCATTGTGCACTCAACATAAGCTTTTAGAATTGTGGTGGCACATTACAGCCTGGGCCTATTGGCAAAAACAATGTCATGCAAACAAACCGGCTCTTTCTCTTAAATACATATGTACTAGCTGGAAAGCCCGCTTTCAGCAAGCTTCCCTGCTATGGCACACCGACGCTGGCCACTTGGGCACCTGCATGTTTGTGTTTGCTGCCAGTAAACAATTTAGCAGCAAGAAATGTCCCGAAAGAAACCCATGCAATACCTGCATGCATGAGCATGCAGTCATATAGCAAAAAAACTTTGGCATAGAAAGCAATGTATGATGGCAGCTCCAGGATATGCATTGCTGGTCAAGTGATGCACAGCGCAATCCAATGCCATCCTACTGTCCCTCTGATGCTGATCTTGGTTACATTGCCTTTTGACAGCTGTAGCCAATGTACCATAGTGGGACAGAGAGCACAAGTGGCTTGTCTTAGGTATTGTGCCTTTTCACATGTTACGAACAATGGAATCTCGCTTACGCCATCTGTAAATGCACAAAAACATGGCGTATTCCTGTAATGAAGCAAAATTGTGTGGCGCTCTTTGCGGGCACAGCGAACTGTCTTCCGTCTACCCCCTATACCATCCCCATGTGGCACCCCATAATACTTCCGAGTTTGGCATCAATCATGTGTGAGCTGCAAGAGGAGTTTGCGAACAGAGGATTTCAGCTCTCACAAAATATATAAGAGATTATGAAGCTCTGTAGAAGAAGCCCAGCAAACTCTGCACATCAGACAATCACGGCAATAAAGTTTGGAGAGTTCACTCTGCACAGAATACTCTGAAAGGGCTTCAGTGAAAGATGGTGCCAAATCTCTGCAAATTTTGAATATACCCAATGTGTACATAATATTGCATTCTTGAAAATTTCCATTATTTTACTAACTGTTTTATTATTTTAGTCAGAGCTCCCACACAGTGCTAACCGATCTGGCCTCTCTCCTTCTGTTTTCTTCTCTAGCAACTTTCTCAGTTCCACAGGAGGACTCTGTAAGGATTTACAGCAACAAAGCAGAACAAAGCCAAAAAATGGACTTTTATGTGATAACTACATGTGGTGAATGAAATACTATAATGTTTGAAATTTAACTAGATATGCATACATGAGGAATCAAGTGGTGGATCAGTGAGAGAGCTAGCAATCGTTTACACTGCACAAGAAGAGATTCTTCCAACTATATAGTGAGTGTTATAGTGTGCACAAAATTGTTCCCTAATTGTTGCACAACACGCTGTTAAACTGATTGATGAATTGGAGGTTAGAGTGAAGAAAGATGTGACCACTAAAATGAATAGTGAGGTGATAATAGTGAATAGCAAAAACTAGGGCATGCAAAGTAGGCAAATATATAGATTGTGACAAACAGCATACATAGCAGAATCAATCAACAACTAACTGCAGGACAGTCAGCTACATAGGCCTTCATGAGCTGCATGCAAAACTCGTTTTATATTTCTAGTGGTATGCAGCTGACAAAGGCCTTCATGGCTGTAATGTCCTGCAGTTAGCTTCTAACTGATTCTGCTGCATCATGGCTCATGATCTATTCACCTACATACATTGAAGAACATAATGATTGCGTAGAAGATTGTAGCTATGTTGGTGAATCAATACAATATGCCGAGCAATACTGCAGCTTATAGAACACAAGGTGGGAGCAGGACATTTCAACCCGGAGGTCTTTGTAAACTGCTTACAGTGTGAGATATGTAGTGAGTGACTGACAGTCTTTAAACACCCCTAAACCTGCTAGATGCTTGAATAAAGTGGCAAAAGGCATAATAAGGCAACTGATCACTGCAGTACATAACATGGAAAATCTCACCGAGGTGGTACTGCTGTTAACATGTACGGTCCAGGGTTCTGCAGGTTCCTGTATTGTCACTAAGACTATTGCAGAAGGGTCACGATTCTGGCTCATTTGATGATGGCTGCACATGCTTTGTCCTTGTGAAGCTAATCCACATTGCATCATTCGGTATTGACAAATGAAACTCTGAGGTTGAAGGAAACAGACAGTGTTTCGTACTTCAGCAACAGTAAGGTATAGAACAAGACAGCACATAAACAAGAATGAGGTTCAAACTCATGGCTAAATACCACTCAACATGATTGATCAAGTATAGCTCTCGCATACATAAAAATTATAGAGGTGCCTCCAAATTGAAGATTACATTAATTAATTCAAAATGTGAAAGTGCTACACAGACTCACCATTAGTCGCAGATGTACACGATAGTTGAATAGAAAATCAAAAATTTTCATGATTCTGCACAAAATATGTGGGAAGGAGTACTTTAACAACCATCCATTCCATTGCTAAATTAACAGCTACATGGTGCAGCAATTAAGCTGTGGTGGTATAGTGTATTAGGGTAAAGTAGCCACAGTGCATGGCACGGTCAGGCACTTCCAACTGATTCAGCTTGACTCTGACTTTGTTGCATGTATGCACAGCATTTAGGATCCTGTAGGCATTTGTTATCGTAGCTATATATAATACTTAGTATTATATATCATTAATTAATGCATAAAATTATAGTTATTGCTAAACAAAGTAATATTGAGGTATTAAACACAGGCATTGCACCGCCTAAGAAAGTATAAAGAACATACACAGGGAGAAAGCTGATAACTAGCATAATGCTACAGTATATAATTATGTCATGGCAAATAGCAATGTGTCAATACAAGAAAGACCGACTGTAATCAATAGGTAGTGAGTCTATCATATTCCACATGTCCGTTTGACGTTATGAGGTTAGTGGCACTTAGATCAATTAGCCCTGGGTGATGATAAGATAACCTTGCACTTCTGAGGCATGAGTTAGAAGACTGCAAGAGGGTGAAGCTCAGGCAACGGTGAAGGATTTCCATGAAATGGTGCTTCTCTGCATTTTAATTTATTACTTCTATTAAATAATATTAAGTGCTATCATTAGTGACATTATAATAATTACAATATTGTAATGCGCAAGAAAACCTAAACACCCACCCACACTTGAATGACTATACGTACCTGTGCTTGACAGCAAACACAGCTCTGTTGGCAGGTGAATCCTTGAAGCGGCCTTTCTTGAATCTTTCCCGATCTTGGTCTGAAGTTTCTGAAGTTCATGAATTACGTTGTGCATGAAGCACTTGATTTTGAATAATTGTAATGGCTTACAGAACAAACAAACCAGAATGGCACTGAGTATAACGAAGGGAGCAGGTTACGATAAACAACCCTTGTAGTAAAGTAATACACATAGTTGGTATATCACAACCACCCTTTCCCGTCAGTGTAGTCTATTGTATATTTATATGTCATGACTACATGCATGCACTCACTTGCATAAGGTACATCTGTTCTGCCATCCAACATCTCAATTAGTGGGTGAACCACATTCCTTATGTCAACAGGGTTGTCATAGTAACTATACTTCACTAGCATTTCCAGCAAACCCAAAATCTACAGAACACAGCAAATATGCAAATACAGAAGTAAATAGAAATTAATACCATTCTTCTGCAATAGAATATTGACATGTTGTGCATGTGTATCATGAACATGACAACAGATCTTCTTCCAGATGTAATTAACCATTGCTGTTACTTCTTTTGCCTAGAACACTACCTACATAATCCATCTATAGCTACACTTACTTGTGCCAAGAGTTTGTTCTGCATGATCATCTCCTCAGAGCATACTAGCACGCGGTTGCGCTTAACCACTTGCAGTAGCCAGTCCCGAAGACGGGCAGCATACTCGTTCCGCTCCCCTGTGAGAGACAAAGCTATGTCACCTTCTTCCAAACTGTAGGGGTTCTCCCGCAGTTCAGAGTACACCTGTGTGGATACCAACCAGCAAACATTGTATGGTGGTAAACTGTTCATGGACAATGATCCACTAATTACTTGCAGAGCTGTAAAACTATAATAGAGCATTCCTATTTATAGCTTGTGTACACTATGCTCAACACACTAGTTAATTCTGCATGAGGTGTAACTGTGAGATATATCATGAAATAGGGACTGTTTATATACCCACAACAGGTTGATCAAGACAATGATTGCCTTGGTTGATTGATTGATTGTTGAAATGCTACTTAGACTGGGGATACCACCTGCCCTGGGGCTACAACTAAGGTGCCAAGCAATGGGAACAAAGGAGAACAAACTGCTAAAAGACTGGTCTGTATCAGACAGAAGCAAATCAATGATTCCCTGTTCAATCATTCACCTACATTTGGATTTCAGATTCCCACTCGATGGATGATTGGGCATGCATCAGTGACACTCAACAGGCTTTGGTTCCACACAATCAAAGTTACCCAACCATCACCTCAGTATTGGACTACATATATTCTGGTTACTGTATTTGCCCCAAGTCTGGTACGGTAGCCCATTCCCAGTAATAATATGCACCTGATTAAAAGTGTGGAGGGGAAGGGACGTTTTATAGCATTATAGATTATAAAGCAATTCCTTCACCTTGTTCTACTCATCTTATACAAATACTTCATTTGAGGATGCTGCCACATGCCACTGTCATAAGCGCACATCATTCCACTTATCTGAGTGGAACAGCGTGCCCTCAGGACAGCGAAAAATGAATAATGTTAAGTGGTTGCTCCCTATCTGCTCTGCTTAACATGATTGGTGATTTATACCTGTACACTGTATGTAATGTTTTTACAGTTCTTACAGTTAAAATCATTACCAGTGCTATAGGTTCCAAATGAAGGGAGCAGTCACAAAATAGAAGAATCTAAAACCTTGATTTTGCCGTTTTGACCTTTGTATGCGTACATGATCTTCACATACAGAAAGGTTGCTTACACAAGTGTATGTCACATTCTAGTACATACTTCTAGATGGTGGATGACATTCTGAATTGTGTAGATTAAACACCCAAGTACATGTGTATGCATCATCTTACGAAAGAATGGGCCAGCGTCTCCAGGGCAGAGTGGTTGTTTCCCACATCTACAAACAAAACTGCAAAGGAGGGGGAATGGAATCTGCTTTGTCTGCATATACCCATTCAGATGGCCTGCATGATAGCATGCATTACCTATCAAGAGCTCTGCATACTTTGACCTGATGGTAGGATGCAGCTCAGGGTCACCTGCTCCAGCAAGTGCTTCATCGAAGGTCACACAGCAGAGCTCCTACATGGGTGCATAGACATGGTGGGCTCAAAACTACAGACTGCAACACCCTTCAATTAACTTTGCAATGCTCTCCAATAGTGAAGTGAAACCTTCTATTAACATTATGTAACAGCAGACTACTCATATGTGATGCTGAATATTGGATATTACATAATTCAGACTTATGAGTGATCACTCCTTCATGATTATTTACCCCATGGTTAAACTTAGAAAGTAATTGTATCTTTTGAAACTTTTTATTATTTATGAATAGAAACCAATGATGCCAAGAGAATGCACAATACATGCAGACTCATTAATACATGCATTTTATACTTTACTCAGACAACATCAAGTGACTACAATATGCAAGTGGTTTCAAACCAACAAGACTAATGCATACCACTTTCAAGGACAAAGAGTAAAAATATATACTCCACAGGGTACCATCAGTAGAACAATGAATAAGCACAGTATATATCTAGAGGCATAGGAAGGACTTCTGATAATTATTGGTCACAATTGATACCTGTATATAATTAATGAACACCAACAACTGCCAGTGTGCTATCTTGAGGTTTCAGAAGGTTTAATCACAGTTAATGTGATTCCACAAACTTTAGAAGATATTCATCATAACTACTGTACTTGCAACCCTATGCCTTCATAATAGTATGCACTGGATGTACTGTACCTCAGTGATAGCCTTGATAGCTTTAGTATTGTTACCCTGTGCAGGGATTGAACACAAGTGACCAAATCATGATCATATATATGCAAATGAAACTGTGTGCACCATTGTATGCAGCACAATTGTAAACAAGTGCACATTTACACTACCTTGGCTAGCTTTGCAAAGAGGTCAAGTTGAGATTCCAACAGCTTCCAATCAGTTGAAAAATCATTCTTCTTCTTCACTAAATCCTTTAAAGTGAAGTTAGAAAAAATATGTACTAGTGCACTTTAGAGTGTATGATTGCTACAATGTTCCTAACCCTGACCACTCAAATAGAGTATTCAATTGAACAAAGCTTCTATGCATTTTGGGACTGCCTGAAATATTGCAGTGTTTGGTGTTCAACTCATCATCATCTAGGCCCCTATGTCATTTCCAAAGGCTGTCTACCTTAAAGGCTATTAGGACACTTACTTGGACAAGTTAGAGGAGCAACCAAGAAATTGCTGAAAGCTATGAATTGTACTAGAGTGAATGACCTTTCTTAAAAACCGCCACAGTATACCTAAATATGTTCTTATGGATGATTCCAGAAAACTGTACATCTCTGAACTCTATGCACACAAGCATGTGTGGGTTTGCGTTTGTGTGCATACACATACAATGGATATGCATGTGCTGTGACTATAATGCTGTGCTTGTGTGCTCACTATTGGATAGTTCTTTGACTATGATCAGTGACATTAGTTTCCGTGCACATGTACATACAGTATTAGCTTTTTGGGGCGCCGAAGGCGCCCCTATATTGTTTTCAGATTTAGGTCTTCGTATGGCTTCATGTTCGTATATATATATATATATATATTTCTGTCATTTTGCAAATGGCGGCGCTCACGTCGTTCTTTACAAAGCTTTAAATCCTCTCTAATGACGTTTCGCCGTGTTTGAATCGAACGAAATGTGGTCATAAACATGTGTTAATAGAGTGATACTAATAAAAAGCCTAAGGAACGTCTCTTCTGCGAGATACAGCTCCAATTATCACTGACGGACATTGTAAAATGGCCGCGCGCTCGACGCTTTCTGTTTGCTAGGCTCAAAACCATTCTCTTTAGATTTCGCCGTGTATCCAAAGAACGCAAAGTGTTTCTAGAAGATGTTTAAGTAATATTATTGTGGTAGGAAGCTTACTTAACTGTTTTTCTGCGAGGTACAGCCTTAAATACAACAGAAGTCTAGTGACCCGTAGGCCAATAATGGAGGACCAGCGAGTCATGACACATAATTATAGCCATGATTCGCTCATATAGTCATCATAGGGTAGCCTTTTAGCCAGCACACTCCTCCAGGCACAAAGTAACAATTGCTCATTTAGAATGTCATATAGATCAAAAAGCAGTAGGCAAACATTTGACAGTTTGGTAGGGATGCTTTCACTGGATATGACTGGCTGCTCTGGAGACTTGAAATTCTTGCACACCCAACGGTCTAGTGTGTCTTGATGTATCTTTCAGGCCAACAACAATACTGTACCCCCAACTATCTGATTTACTGAACGTACATGGGAAAATTGCTAGCAAGTAGTTCGAGGTTCAGGGGCGCCGTGGCGCCCCACGAGTTTTTTTAACTCAAAATACTTGTTACTTGCACAATGTCATACTGCTTTTTACAGGAAGACCAAAAGGAGCTAGCTAAGTTTCCAGTTAATGGCATCACCTGCACCACAGGTTTATAGCTCAATCGACACTGTTATATGCATTATGTCTACTATCATTGATAGACATCACAGTGAATGAATCACTCAAATAGAGTTCATTCACAAGGTAAACTAGCTGCTATACCTTGTGTGCAATGTCCTTCAGACGTCTCCATTCTCCAGATTCTCGATTTTTAAAGAACACTCGCTTTGTGCCCCCAGACTGCTCGTCGTCTGGCATCACTTCAGTCAGGAAGAACAGGCTCTGAGATGTGGACAGTGGAGTTGATACTTAAACTTATTATGTCTCCTGTAGAAGACAGCTTAAACAACTTCATGAACTAAACAACAGGTGATATGTAGTGATGATAATTGTGTGACCCTTCTGTAACTTGCATTGTGCTGATACTGTAAGGAGGAGAACTTACATGGTTATGCTTGTGCACCAACTCTGATAGTATGTAATCTGGCAGAGACAGGGAGCAAAAAATCCCATTGGCTATCGCTCATGATTCTAATGAGATACAAGATGGCTACAACACACCTTGATTGGAGACCACTGCCTTGCCTTCACATACACAGAGCACACCAAGGTAGTCAAAGAATCTGCAGTCCTACAGCAGAATATACACAACAAGGTCAAATCTGAACAAGAAATGGGCTTCTGTCGAGCAATTGGACATAGCATCAGGACAAATTTGTCACTGGATGTTTCAGCCCCGAAGGCCTTTATCAACAGTAGAACTGAAGAATTGCAGGAGAAAGTGGTTTAAACGACATGTATTAGTGGGATCAAAGGAGACATCAATTATGTGGGAAAACACTTTTGTCATCTGGCAGCATGGTGAGGAACAGCTGCTCAGGTTCGCACACCCTGAACCAGCAATCGCCCAACATCCGTTCACCATGGAAAGGGAGACTGTCCCCAGTTTGCAACCCCCTGCTGGACCTGACTTGGCTTGATTTAACTAATTTTCCTTCCATTTTTTTAATTACCAATCTACTTCACCTAACTCTGCTAACAGAACCATCAGAAGACTGATATCACATTTCCACCTTTTTGATGTCTCCTTTGATCCCACTAATCCAAGCCCATTTAAACCATTCTATCCTGATGCTTTCCGCTCTACTGTTGATGGCCTTCAAGGCCAACACATCCAGTGACAAATTTGTTCTGATGCTATGTCCAATCACTCAACAGAAGCTCATTTCTTGTTCATACCAATGCATAGCAATTAGTCTCTATTACAAGGTCAAATTTGAAGGAAATCAATGCAGTTAAGATATAATCATATTTGGACACATGCACAAATTCAATTGAATGCCACTACACTTAGAATCATACTGGTACCACAAACCTTATTTCCTTCCAGCAAGAACTTCATGATAGTGTTCATCTTCAGCTCAGTGTAGGTGGAAACTATCTTCCTAAAGTACAGTTAAGACCATGCAGGTAACAGTCGCAGTGAAATTGATATGTTTACAGTAGACTACACTCACAGGTTGTCTCGGACCAACTCAATAAGCATGTTCTCTGCGTTCAGGCCCATTTTTACCTACAAGCAATATATACGTAAATATATATTACTATGATACAGTCTGGCAACCAATCAAACTTAGTTATATTATACAATATACAAGAATACTAATCACGTCCTATGAAGAGAAGTCGGGCGATCTCGGGCGCACAGCAGTGGATGGCCGCCAATCTTTCCCAGTGCTGGGAGGCTGTGAGATAGGGTGTTCGGAAGTATCAGTGTTCTGTATGGCCTACGGCCAAGGAGGAGACAGAGAATGAGTTTTTGAGAAAAGTCGTTTGCCAACCCTTCCTGCATCCATCAACAGTTTGCCATCCAACTTTCTCAGAGGCTGCTCACTATGCCTTAGAGCCTCACTAGTGGAGAGGCATTCTAAAATGGGCTACTCTTGCTGCATACGGTAAGGGTAAGTGTCGGCACAATTTGTGCAGCTATCTCCTCCAGCCTCTGCCGCTGGATTGCAAAAAAAAAACTTTCCAAATCATCTTAGCCATTGTTGTACCTTGTGACAAAGAGTTTCACATTTGTAAGCTGTTCAATTCTGAGCAGCACAAATACAATTCATTGCTACCACCCAATGGATTGGTTATTGCAGCTAGTATAGAAATATATGTAGGAGAGGATGACAGGATAACAACTCACAGTTGCCATTGTGGTGATGCTAATGTTTAGTGCTGGTTATGATAATATACTATAAGCTTCCTTACCTGTTCCTCAAATAAGGGGATGAAGCGTGAGAGATAGAGCTCATTCTTCCGACTGTTTCCTTGAAGGAACACTTCAATCACTTTGTATGCAGCCTGGCATACCTGCTTCTGGGGACCACACACAGTCAGCCTGTCAATAATGTGAACAAACGCATGCCAATTGTAATCTGCTCTTCTAACCAACAGTAACAACAAAAGGAGTGATTAACCAGGCACTGTGTTACAGCCACAGTACATCATTCATAATTGCATTATCAAACATTCGTTGTCTCCCATCACCTAGAATGAACAACACTTATATGGAGTGCCATTTAAGCCAAAACTGCACGTGTTATTGAATATTTGGTCAAGTTAGCTATAGCATTGTCCTACTCATCAGTGGAACTGTCCTACATATTAAGTGGACCTATCAAACTCATTACCTTACAAGGTAGTAGGGAAGGCTCAATTCGTGGTACAGATGTTGATTGAAACATCTATTATGCGCACCCAAATATGGAGCATATCACTTCTTCCCTGCATGAGTTACGGGAGTCTGAAAAGGTATTCCACTAAAGGTGACAGGTAATTTAATGAAACAAGTGCTAAATGATAACACAAAACTGGTATTTCCAACCCTATTCAACTACAGTCTGTAGTCCACGCGTGATTAGGAAACTGTTCAAGTTGATTTACTCGGTGCCTTCTAACTAGTACTCCAGGCCGCTTGGTAGAAGTGTATCGAGCATTGTTCCTCAGATCAACTGTTGCAGACGCTGGAGCTAAGCCATTTCAATCTAAAAATATCAAAAACAACTTTAGTCTGTTGACAGGAGTGCCTAAAGGGATACCCCATGCACAGCCGGCGAAGAGAAGCCAATTGATCTGGCCTATTAAAAAGATTACACCATTGCTATACCTCACCGATTTGCAAAGAGGGGTCTATTGTCGCGCTTATTGGCTTTACCGACCGAACAGCGGCCATCTTGGCAAGAAGACACTTTGAAGTCCAGGTGTGAAAACCAATCGATCAGTGGTTCTGGTCAGCAAAGACTGGAATCGCTTGTTCTAAGCATAATGCCAGGGTTCCAGGCACCAATGGAGTCTTCTGGTGGCCTCTCTGACGCAGTGGAGTAGAAGAATATAAAGAATACACGTTTTCAAGTTCTTAAAGCACTCCAGCATCTTTGCCCTGAAGAAGACCAGAGCATCTGGTCGAAACGTCGGCAAGGTTTTCAACCCTGTTGTGAAGCTGGTATTAGAGAACCAACCCTTTCTGACTCCAGCACTGCTATAGCAGCATATTGGTAAAGGTGCTGCTCAGCTATCTAGTTTGCAGCTTTGCTGACGCTTCAAATACAGCGTTGGGTTCACCATTATGTAAACAACCACGCACAGAAATCTATGGGAGGCCACCTGGAAAATCGCACTTACAAGCAAAGTTATTGCAAATTCGCAACTTTTAAATGAAAAGAGAATAACTCTGTGACAGACTCAATATGCCAAGTTTGGCTCTCCTCAGCTATTCAGGACACAGCTAAGTAGAGTTTCCTTGAAGCAATGTCACCCCAAAATGGGTGATAATTTTCACTTTCAATTACAATATGTCGAGAAGGGAGTGATGATCAATTAATTGGTATACCATATTCTGGGATATTTACTTGACAATTACACTTGAAATCTTCAAGACATTTAGTTGTAATATGCTAGAGTTACATAGGCAAAAGCAATGTACGAAAGAAGCCTTCCCTACCACTTTATAGCGGGAGTGCATAATTAGAATAAAATAGGGGGGTAGAATACTCAGTATGATTTGTTAGCAGTTGCCCTTTACACTGGCCCAAGCATCATTGTCTGTCACAGATCGTTCACTTCTGTGAGTCAAATCGTACTGAGTATCCAACCGTTACATCTTCTGCACTAATTCACACTGCCGTGTAAGTGGTCTGTTCACCAGACAAATCTAGTGCATGAGTGCATCATGCCTACCATTTCACAAAGTAGTATATTAGTGTCCACCCTTTCCATTTGTGGAGCTGATGCAAAAATGAAAAAGTCATACTACTGGTCTGGGCATGCATGCAACAAGCTTTAAGGTAATATAAGTTTAACAGGTCAACTTAATAAGTAAGACAGTTCCACTTCTAAATAGGACAGTGTCATAGCTAAGTTGACCAAAATTTCAATAGCTAATGCAGTTTGACCTGACTGACATGCACCCCAAACACTTAGATGTGTTCAACAGCATAATCATGTTTTCACATGCAAAGGTATGAAGTATGGTACTAAAGGTGGGTGTGTCTGATACAGTGCAATGCAATCACTCAAGTTGTCCATTGTGCAAAGTTACCCTTCAGGTCCTTTGAGCTTTAGATACTTGATCAGCAAATCCAGTACCTGTTATGCATAATTAAATACATGGCATTCTTAGCAATCAATTTAGTCTGTACAATGGATAACACAAATGAAGCACTAGCTAATACAAACATGAGGCCTGCTTGGCTGATTTCATTAAATTAAGGTCAATCACAAGGATTGGTCAACACATATTTCAGGGTGTATAGACATCTCTTTTGTGCCAGTTTTACTACACCATTTGTTACATTACACTTTGACAGCTATAGAGCACTAGAAATAATAAAAGAATTCTACAAAAATAGTAATGATGTAGGGATGGCATACAAAGGACAGAAACAAGTAAAGGCTGTTACACAGTGGAGCATTAACCATGGTCCTTACATGCAAGAATGTCGCACCTTACAGTCCTACACCCTTGAATGTAGGGACGATGGTTAGTGCTCCACTGTATAACAGCCTTTACTTGTTTCTGTCCTTTTTATGCCATCCCTACATCCTTACTATTTTTGTAGAATTTTTTTATTATTTCTAGTTTCTGCACTTTTTATAGAGCATGAGCTAGAAGGCACAATATAGCTATTTAACTTCCTTGTATAACTCCTGATAGAATTAGCTGCAATTTACATTTAAGAAGATGTATTGACGATGTAACTAATTCATTCCATAAGCCAATGCCACGCCAAGTCGTAGAGCAAGGTGAAGAATTCCACTGTGGTGCAAAACAACGGAAGAAGGAGCCTCCGGAACTTGTACGCAGCTGCTCGCACCAGTGACGCCGGTTTAATTACGTAATTTGAAAATGGCGTCCGTCCGCGTCCCGCTTGGCCAAGCAACACGGTAGGAGTCGTGGCAAGCGCCGTCTTCCGCACTAACTCGCGCCGCCTTCTAACCTACAAAGGAATGCAGCCAGCCAAAAATAGTGCAATATGGTGCGCGAAGTATTCTCCTGGTCTCTCTGGTTCGTGCGCTACGGCTGTCAAAGAAGAAGAAGAAGAAGACGAAACGTGAGAAATGTCGAGGGCGCTATCTATGTGTAGGCGCACCTTCGCTGGGAAGTAAGGTTAGCAATGTGCACTATTCAGTCCCTACTTCCTCGTGGTAAGCTTCGTTTGCCGGTTTTCGGCCCTATTCAGGAGTGGCGCGACTTTTCGTTTGTATTACAGCATAGAAACAACCACTGCCATCCTTACATAGACAGTACTACCGTGCTGTCTGATAGGATAGGGGTAGTCCCTTCACCTAGGGTTGCAATTAATGGTTTACACTAATCCAGCCACTTTCTGCAGAAGGTATCCACTCCCCACAGGTCAGCCAGAAGTGAAAGGCTGCTCTAGCCCAAGTTTAATCAATGTCATCAAAGGAGCAAGTCTATGTTCTGCTTGTCGCCAATTGATTAAGGCAAGCAGTCTTAATACAAGGTTAAAAGCTTAAAATTTGCCCACTACTTGAATTGCTAAGGTAGTAGCAGCCAATATAGCATAGTTGGTTTAGCTGCTTCCAGATTGAGATGTCTTACCTTGAGTGTAGTCAACAGTCAATTTACAGAACAATTGCTCGATGGGCATATACCACTAACAGCAGCCTGGACAACTTGTTAAAAGGCACATCCAGCATTAAGGATGAGAAGACATGCTCAAGCAGCTCCTAATTTGAATATGTAGTGCAGTATGTAGTGAGAAGTGTTGGAAATGGCTAATTGTACATTAACCTTAATAAACAACTACACCAAAATTTGTGCAGGATTGCCTTCACCCACTGCTAATAACATAGCAGAGTAGTTAGGAAACAATTTACAGGTAACTCCATGTTATTTGGGGATGGAGAAGATAAACAGATTACACTTACCCCCAGATTCCTAACTAGCTTCTGATGATCTTTACGTCTGGCATAGGGGTCAGTCATGAACTCCACCAGCTCAGAAAGGGCCTGTAAAGTGATGGTTATAAGCACAAAGCTGCATACTGGGCTGTCATGAGCAAACACTTTTGGAAAGAATGTTTGACTAGTCTACTATCAAATTATATTAACACATTGTCACACCTGTTTCATAACTTTTGCTCGTTTTTCAGTGAACTTCCTGGTTGAAATCCTCTAAAGAAGTATATTCATAATAATTGCATAGCTGCACTAATGGCATAAATGAAGTTACTACATGGATTCTACATACATACATACCTCTGTAATGTATGCCTGCAGGATGGGCACCATTCCAGCTACAAAGTTGAACTTGGACACAAGGTCTGGACTGACCTGTTAAGGGAAAGCAACAAGGCTTGTGCATCCTGAATAGCTAGTCTTAACACATTCCTGCAACCCTAATGATACTTACAATTAACTTGCTTTTGCTCATTTTGCAAGTATTTGGTATGTATAGAGAGGTAACTGCCAATATCAGTCGCCTAGTTACAATTGATTAATGGTGTTTGATTAAGATAACACTGTCATTAAAAACTTTACAATGATTCGTGCTGCTGAGCCATTTTCCATTTACTACTTAGTGTGCTATTAACCTTCATAAGGGTGAAAGCATCCTCATAATGCATTTTCTGACTTGCTGAGACACAGAGAAGCTCAGCTCCATCCCACTGCATTCCTCCTGAATCAGCTGCATGCTTCTCATAGCTGTCTGCAGAAAGGCAAACAATGTAATATTAAGTGCAATACAAGTAATATTATTACCACACAATCAGGCACTATATGCACCATCTGAACATAGATACCTAAGTACAATTATACTGCCGCCTATTTAGTTTGACTCAATGAATCATTGATGGTACGTGTGCACCAACATAAGTGTCCTACATCAATTCATGCCATTTGAAAGCCATGGTAACAACAGTAAACCTACTCCAACATATGTACATCTCACATACACACAGATTGACAATGCACACCGAGGTTATGAGGGAGGTGGTAACCAATTTGCTCAATAATTCATTGTGAATTGATTTTCTATATAATGTCATTGGTCCACATTGAATCAGAAAAATGTCCATGCAATGCTTTAAATATGCCAGCTATATGGCTGCTGCACAGTCTGCGCGATTGATCCAATATTTGTACATTGTGAGTGCACACCTGTCGTTCCATGCAGCCAGGAGTCGGTATGGAGGTGATAGATCCTAGCATAGGATCCAAAATTCACATCATGATCACTCTCAACAACGGGAACCAGTCTGAAAGTGGTGTCGGCCTCAAAATCTGTTCCAGTAGATCTCTCGATTAGAGTTACTCTATAGCTATCTTGGTCTTTCACTACAGCAAGGTATTGCCTTGTGGGCAAATGCTGGATGCGACACAGCTCCATCCAATGCAGAGATTCACCTAAAGATTAGTAAAGGAGTTGTAAAAGAATTTTAATGTTATAATCATGCATAGGTATGATCACACATGATCTACGTATGAGATGTGAATTAGTGATGCTTGTGAGTCAGTGTGTACATACTCAGCCACAGAAGGTGCTTCTCAATGGACCAATATGTAATGGCTGAAGTGGAAGGTGGCTTCAGTCGACCACGGTCAGTCCTACGCTTCCTCAGGTGGACTAAGCAAACAGACCGAGAGAGAGTACCAAGATTTAAGAGAAGAGGGTACATTCTCGGTGTGCACCCAATCTAGTTCCTTGCTGTGAACAGCATTGCATAAATTCAACATATTGTGGGTCTGTCTTTGGAGGTGCCACTTCTGTGAAGATGTATGTATTGATTATGCTTTACCATTCTCAACAACTCCAACTTCTTCAATGTCTGCAAAGGAGCCTTCTGCCACAAGGTAGCACTCCATCTCACGGTGAAATAGACGCACAACACTGCCAGCCTAAGTGGAAAAATATCTATAGAATGTCACTGCTTCTTATTGAACTGGTACAAACACTGCAGTTTAGTCTGCAATAACATGGTATGAAGTTTAGCAAATACTCAAAACACTAACTGTCAGGACATCAGTTTTCTCTGTGTTTCGCTTTGGACAGAAGTGGGGCACAATGGTGAGGGCTGAACCATTTGCAGACAGGTTCAGTTCATGGCTGCATGCACCAATCATAAAAGATAATCAATATAATTCATGTACATGTTGTGTATACAACTATTATTAGTCCTTGTAGAGAGTAGTAAGAACGTGTGCATTCAGGTACATAAAGTTCTTGCCACTCCTGTTATCTTCCCATGGCAAAATGTATTAATTGTTAGTAGACTCACTACTTGCTATGCAACTGCTGCCCTGTTTGCCCTAGGAAATCTGCACTGCAGTGTAGGTACTGGCCCGCTGTCTTTATGCTTTCAAAGATGATTTGATCATTCATCAGCACCTGTAGAATAGCATCATGTAACCCTATCATTGCTATTTCACTGTGTGCCTGCCTACAAGCATTGTGACACTGTATATAGGTACACAGTTGCTGAAGTCATAGGTATGTCAAAGGCTTCAGTATCTGCCCGACATCTGATACTTAGAAACATGATGGGCTTTGGAAGGAGCTTATAGTGAGATAAGTGACAACCCTGGTATGAGTAAAGAGTGCAATCCATGACTAAACAATGAAATGAAATAATTATTGCACCTTCCATTTAATTGCTCTGTACCAGCAAGTCAGGCACATGCTTCTTGTGAATAACACAGCAACACAGGACTTTTGTCACCAAACCTGCACATGTCCTTTGTGCTTATTTGTGCTCACCTCATCTCCCACAGATTTAACTTTGTATCGAGGGAGAAGTCTGAAAATGCAGTCCTGAGAGTTCTCAGGAGACAGTTCCATCTATGTAATGGCATTGAAATCAATTAATAATACTACCAGTGATAGCAGAAGTAGTAGAAGAGTGGTCCAAGCACAGCCTATTAATACGGTGACAGTATTACTTTATGTAGCCATGTCCACACATGCTGACATCACTTTCACATGGCACCTTTAGGCTTACCCTGAGATTGGTGCTTTCCAAAGCAGAGGTCTGAGATGCATTGACACAGAGATACTTTCCAGTGTAGATATGTTGCAACTGCAGAAGTACGAAATTATAATGGTGGCTGGCTAACGGTTACAGCATTGTACTGTATCTGTGAAATGTTGCAGAGTCATGTCCACAAATGATACATATTAATGCATTTGTATGGCTATGGTACCAAATGAAACAACTGCCAGCTTAGGAAAATTGGGAAAGCATTCAACTCACCACTAGTGTATTGCATAGTTTCATTGCTGTGTAATGATCACTGCAGGGTGCCAGCATTCACTGCACAGAGTGTACATTCCTACATTTGCATACTTAGTAGGGTTCCTGTTTTTCATGCAGAAAGTGGTTTGAGTTGTAAGATGTTGCTGAATCTCCAATTAATCACAGCCTTGCTAAGCATCAGCAGAAAGGTCAGAAACAAGTATGGGTGCAGCAACATCACTCAGCATTGCGCAGAAGGACTATATACACTCGATCTGGTTTGAAATCAGAATCCATTCTGATCACATGCATTTTGATCCATTCCCAAAACTGGCAACCTTTGCACATTTTGTTCACAAACACTGCCCATTGTAGGATTGTAGCTGAAAATGTTTAGCAAATCATATGGATTGTTGCAAATTGTGTTCATATTATGGCTCTGAGGCACTAACATACTTAGGGTACATATATTGTTGATCATGCTGATTATCCAACAAGTGGATCAGGTTTCCACTGAATGAAGCAGACTTGATAGGAGTTGTGTACAAATAGTGAAGAAGACCCAGTAGGCCTGATCTACTGGGTCTACTACCAGTAGGCCTTGCATGCTGCCCAAGTTCACTGTCTCAACAGCTATCTGCAGTACTGCATTTCTGTACACATTCACTTTGTACTGTGCTGCTATGCATGCAACCACCACTTGCATGCGCAGTGCAAGAAAAACGTGTTGCATGAGAAATTCCTGTTGATACGTAGTGCACTTGTGGAATCTCAACATAGGGCAAACGCACATAGAAAGCATAGAACAATATAGAAGCACACACTTGTATCTTTGCTCCATAAGCCACAGCATTCCCTTCAATTCTTCTCTGCTCCTCTTCATTGGTTACATTCTCTTTCTTCACCAATCTCTAAAATGAAAAGTACATATACAGTATATTGAAAGGTCAGCCTGCATTCATCCAGTTAATCAAAATAGTGTGTCCAGAAGGGAAGCTCCACTTATGTACCTCAGCAGCATTTAGTCGTTGTCTATCATATGGACTGAGTTTCTGCTTGCCCAGGAAACTCAACTCCTGTTTGAGCTGGGATAGCTCCTCTTGGGCTTTGTATTTGTTGGCTGTGAGAACTCTGAAGCAGGCACCTTAAACCGGCCAGGGAGAGTGTCAAAATGGTAGTACAGCATTAATTGTGAAATCAAACCATAGATTGTGTCTGCAGTGTTACCATGTGTGTCTGGCAAGTTGGGATCATCTTGTTGAAAGGGTGGAACAACAGGGCATACTGCCACACTCTGGATGGCATTGCTACAAGAAAATTAAGAAGTAAAATAACATTTTTAATTATGTTTGGTGATTGTTTTCCATAATTAACAGTCTCTACTAGTAGTAGGTGATCTCATCCAGTAATAGGGTGCATTTCACTAGCTTCTATCGTCAGTTCTGGGGGATACTTTATACGGGGGAAACTTTAACAGTTACACCGCGGGAATTCGAGAATGACGCGTGCGACGCGTACATGCTTGTCCGCGTGCACCAGAATTGCAGAAGAACGCAGCAGCTCAAGGATTAGCCTCGCTCTCCGCGAGACAGCCGTTTCTCCTACGCCACAGAACCGGGTCGGCTTAGTTACCATTCCTACGTGTGAACGACGGTGCATGTGGACGGTTCCGAACGCGGTATGATACGATTGGGGACGGTTCGCTTCAGAACGGTTTCTGTCGTGTGACGCGGTACGTCGTCGACCCGCCGGAATAGTAGCAGGAAAGCCCGCCGAAGGCTTCTACATGAACTGATAGCTACCATGCACTCAGTTAGTGGTCACTCATTCATTGTGACATGGGTAATTGGCAACAGGAATTCTTGAGCATAAACAAAGTAGTCATTTCAATGAAAGACAGGATATTTCGATCCGTGGATCTTCTCCAGCTGCTGAAAGCTTAGCAAAGTGCATCTGTCATAAATACTCTAAGTTTCAGTCATATTCCATCAATAGCTAACATTGGCGTGTAGCCAATACATAAGGCTTGCTTGACAGCATGTTCGAGCTTCGGCATGCACAACTTCACTTCCCGAAGTCATCTTCGTGTGCTGTGAAATTTTCCAAAAAAAAAACGGAATTACCGCAACTCCAATCGGCGACCTACTTCTAGGTCGTGCGCTTGAACGAGGAAGAGTTGAAGGCTCGTAATAGGTACAGATACTCGACACAAGTTGTTACTCTGCCAATCAAGATTGGACGCCTGTACCTTCTTGCGTCGTCGTTGTCTACGGCATTGCACTCAATAGATTACGGAATTAGCTACCCCCGTTTACCTTATCAGCACACCTACTGTACGAACCTTGAAATGTCTGAGAACACGTAGCCTTTTTTGTCCTGCGCATACAGTAAAACCACATCTCCCAGACGAAGAGAGCCGGCCTGGCCCCCTACCTGTGATGCGCTCGAAGCTGCAGCACCCGGCAAGCTGCCGTACAGATCCGGCTGCAGCGAGCGACTGTGATCGCTAGCTGCAGGATCAGCCGTGTCCGCCTCCATAGCAGGCTATAGAAAGACAGGATCATGACGAAAGAATGCCTTTTTTATACATACCCATGGACGTTGATACACTATGACGTCATAATTAGGCCTAATAAACAGGAACCCCCTTGTAAAATTCCTGGCTACACCCCTGCGTAGGATACTATTTAGTGCATGGCTTGCGGTCCATCCATGTCTTTCCCGCCACATGAATTCGTCGAAGTAGCTAGCTAGGTAACATGTCTTCATGGAAGCCTCTCATTCTCATATTTTTTGCTCCTGTTCTAGTATGACTCAACGTTTTGTGTATGAGCTCCTTTGGTTCAGTCAGCAAATTCTACTGAGTGGTTCACAGTTTGGTGGGTGGCAACTGCTGGTAGCGACTGCACCCTGCCACTCATCACTGTGGATGATTGTGCCTGCCATTGTGTGGGCTTGTATAATGGGCAAAAGAGTGGCAGCATCTCATTGTTGGACTACCTCCATGTATCCCAGAGCGGGGGATTTGGAGGTGTCCATTAGCCCAAACACCCACACTTCATTTGTTGCAGCTCTGCCATGGTGGTTCTATAGTAAGAAGACCAAGGAATGTATGTAACATAGGTTGGTATGGAGCTAACAGCCTCATAAAAATGACCCTGGGCTTGTGGCTGTATAATGACTCATTGATTTGTACAATTATCCCAGGTCCTCCCAACAGAATAGGTGCTTGGAGCAATTTTGTTGTGCATGCACTCAAAAGTGATGGTAAGCTTGTACTGCTGTTGCCCTGGTGACCTTAGCCTCCTCAGATGCATCACCAACAGGGTATTCCCACACCCACCAATACACGAGGAGGAGCCACTTCTGCAGCATAATCTTCGATTTTGTGAAGAAGCTCCCCTTGCACACAGAGATACATTTGTGGCACTGAGAGCAATGCCACCTTGCACAAGAACAAACCAATGTAATTTAATTGCATCTCGTCTGTGTTATATTTTATATTTTATATTCGCTTGATAAACATTATTTCATCACCAATATATGTGCACCATGGTGTAATTGTACGTTGTGCTATAATGAATACATCCTACAAGTTGTGGTTAAAACAAAATTAATTTACTTATATTATTTATATACATAATTACCTGCTTCACTAATGTCAGCTCTACTGCTGATGACCATATATAGCTGCGCCACATGCTGAGCATGTCTTAGAGGAAGCCAAGAGGTGCTTCCCCTGCATCCACTGCACAATGTCAGAAACTGGCTGAAAAATAACTGAACCTAGCTCCAAGATAGGCATTTCCAGTAAGCTCACCAAAAGAGCACACCAATTAACATTTGACGCGTTTCACATGTGAGTTTCGTGTATATGGCAAAGTATGAAACAAATTAATAGCACAAATCGTTCATTTAGCTATATCTACCGTTCTTTGTGCATACAGCTACTAGCTGTAGGTCTTGACTGCAGATAATGTGGAATGCCCTGCAGAATAAAGGAATATACAAGACGATCAGAATTTGAACAGTGGGAAAGAGAGCATTGCAGACAATTTCAAGGGTGTAGCCAGGGGAGGTTCGGGGGGTTTGGACGAACCCCCCTCCCTCCTGACCGTGTCCATGAATTATGTGCATTTCGGTAGCTAGAAATCTGGCACGCGCGCTAGCTAGCAGACAGTGTCTCGTTTAACGGTAAACGGTTACATACCAGACCCCACCTGTCCGTTGGCGGCCATTTATTCGTGACGTCATACGAGTCACACGGTGTGCATCCTTGGTACTAGAACCCCCTCCCAGATTCCTGGCTACACCCTTGAATTTAGTTCTCTAGGGTGGGAACTGCCGTCCGTACACTGGTTAGAGTGCGTCGTGTTTGTGCGTGAAAGTATTGCACAACTTCCTGTGACGTCATTAAGTGGAGACTGGCCGTGTCTGTATATTATACATGATCTCTAATTTTATGCTAGACACACAAGCAGAAAGAGCCTGTTTTCTCCTAAATGTCAAGGGTGAAAACTTGAAATGTCTCCAAAGCTAAGTATATACTTAATTCAAGAAGTTAGAAGATTTAGCTAAATGTCTCTCAAGGTGCATGCATCCATCATGTGATGCAATAATGCCCCACAGGACTATACCAACCAAAAGATGTGGTGTGTTATTTCTGTAAACACCTTGCACCCAACACACATAGCAACTTATGCACATGTAACACTTTCACGTACACAATCTGACCTGGCAATTTAGGATAGCTCATGGTAATAAATTCTGTGGCACATCTTCCCTGAGCAGCTACAAGATTACTGACTGTGTGCTTCAAAGGAGATCAGATTACATCAGTGGTCAGATTTGTGAGAACTTAGGAAATCCTGTTTTCCCACTCAAATGACCTGAAACCTGAAAGCTGACCAGATAGGCTGATAGGCTGACCTGCAGAATGTGTATGCAGCATGTATTCCCAAACCAGATGTACAGTTAAACTGGCAAGTGAAAGAGGCCAGATCTCACAGCACTCCACATAATGCATTCACCAAATTGGGAGTGGAAACGCACTTGTTGATTGATTTGGATGTGTAGTCACAATGTACCCGACATTCCTTTACAGTGCACTGAATGTTCATCTGATGAGTGTGTCTGTGATATAGGATGTATTTTGTGTAAGTCTAAGTTCTAGTTCAATGCACTTCTAGATCTTACCTCCTCCTTCCCATGTGAGTATATTCACTCACTACAGGATCCATCTTAAACTTCACACTTCAAAGTACATACACTAAAATAATAGGAAAGTCACGCAAATGACAGATCTGTGCGGTACAACTTCCACACATACTCCACTGAATCTGCTGTTCATTAGTACAATTGGTGGATGTCTACACTAGTACAATAGATGAATTCTGTGCCCACATAATTTTATGGAGAGAGTATGGAGTACTCCCAATTTCAACAGTTTTGAATGGCTTACACTCAAATTGTAAACAACAAACAGGCTGGGAATCCACAAGACTCGTATAACCATTCCCTTACTTTTATTGCAGTACAACAGTTCATTATGTACAGTAAAAGTGGAACAGAGGGTGACGTTCTGAATATGCAAGTCCAGGAACCCACCCAAATGATGGGTATTCAGTTTTATTAAATGCTTGAAATAGAGCTTTGTGTAGTCCGTGTAGCATTCCTTTAGACTGTATTACATGGTCTGTCCTATTTCTGGGGTGCTGTCAAGCCTCATTATGTGACAACTGCTAAATTTACTGGTTGATGTAGTTCTGTACCATTCTAACTTTGCAATTTTGCACTATTACCAATTTATTTATATCCTAGGTAATGTGCACTGTGCTTAGCTGACTTTCTGAATTTCAAAGTCAGGGAGTCTCACGGAGCAGTGCTGGAAGAATGCGCCATTCAAGCAAGGACAGTTGTTGACAGCAAAGTGGCCAGTGAAGACCACAGTGGTATGACTTGCTTGTGATGTACCATGTGTAGTTTCAAACTACTGACAGTGGCACAGCATCATTGTCACCCATAATGTCACACCTGATCATGAATGACATGTGTAGAAGGCACGAGATGAAAGTAAGGGGAGGTAAGGGGCTGTAACCCCTTAAGAGTCCTCTTGATCTGCATGGCCTAAAGTGCTTCTCTATACTGAGAGCTCCACGCATGCATGCAATGTGTAAGCAACAAAAGGCTATTGAGGTTGTGGGCTAAAGTGTAGCCATGCCCACCATCTGCCCTAATTGCTATATATGCCAAAGATGTTTCAGCTTTCAGGAACAGTGAGTAAGAGTGTTAAGATAAGTCTCAGTGACTGGGCATTTTACACTGGAGGAACACACAAACACACCCAGTGTCTCTGATTTAACAGTTGCTATTAATTTTGAGACCTTATTAAACTACAGTCCTCTCCTGCTGTGATTTCACTCATGGTCCATTTCATATCAATCACTACACACAGCAATCTGCTTCCCATCAACAATAAGTCATGCACACAAAGATTGCAAGTGTAATGTACTTTATGTGCTGCCACTACTGCAACTAAAACATGTGTGGCTCCATGCTATGCTGTAGATCTGGATAAGACTCAAATGCAATGATCAGCATTAGAACTAATACATGGAGTGAGCTACAAACATATAAGCTCTTACAACTGTAAGCAGACATATGCTATGCAGCTGTTTCAAGCCTACATAAGCAGTGGCAACTATAGTAAATACAACTTGCCGTAATAAGCACAGCTCTCAGGTTTGAATACCTAATGTTAGCAGCAGGACTATAAAAGCAATAGGTTTGGATTACCAGCACTTGTAGCTACAATAGGCTTTAAACTAGGTGTGTGTCAGAGTGTCTCTCTTCCCCTCATTTCCTGGACAGCATCTTGCTCTTGCTGAAAGAACTGCAACTTTGCAGTCATCTTCTCCTGCAATGAAATATACCAGAAATATACAAAGTAGTATAATTACATGGGGCTGGTAACAAAGAAAACAATGTAGAGGATTATGGATTGCATCTAGACATTAAGAAATGTCAGGTTGGCAGGTAGCATATCTAGCAGAGACAAACCATTGTATCTAAACATAAGTTTATGTTATTAAGGCAGTATGGCCATCACATCTCCTGCATTTCAGTTTCACAGTAAGAATCAGTAGCGTGCTGAAGCTAGAGGCTTAGCTACATTCCTCAGGACACCTCAAAGCTAACGATTTCCAAGTTTGTGTGTATGCATGATCACCATGATGAAATTATACAGACTCAGTGACTGTGCAATAAAACACTGATGTTCACATCCAAAACGGTGTGAATTAGTTGCCACAGTGAGCACACCAATTAGCACTGTGATGTTCACTCCAACCATGCAGTACACAACATGCCATTATGGGAACAATTTGTAAGAGACTAGGCACTTCACAGTACATTTCACTGCAGATATGGTGCACTACACCGCACGAAGGTTTGCATTAGGTAGTATGCAGCAAACCATTCATTAGAACAGTTTGTAACTAGACCAATTGCTTAATTGACTTTCACTGTACATTTCACTGCAGATAAGGTACACTACTTTGAAGATTTGCATACACGTACGGTAGCACACAGCATACTACCTGGTTTGATTGTTTGTGGGTGACACAAAGTACCTAATGGTATATTGAACTACACGAATAGTGTACAGCATAGTTTGAGGCAGTCCTCCCACTGTACACAGCATACCATCAGGCTTACCTGTCTCCGAAAGTAGCTACATATATAATTAGATCTTGTAGGATTCGTAGTTAACTCTCATCTTTGTGTGTATGAAATTCTTCGCTTAATTTATTAGAAACACTGCCATTCCTACATAGACAGCACTACCGTGCTGTCTGATGATGTGAACAACAGTGCACTGGGTGTCAGCGTGAATGTCACACTAAAGTAATTGTCGGATTGATCACACCCTTGGTGTGAGCACTGATTGGCGTGACGATCACTCCATATTTCTAATAGTGAATATATGTAAATGTAAGTGGCTACCATCACCAACTAACTACCATTACCACATCTTTTTGAACTTAGGTAAATTATATGCATACATATATGCAAACTGGTATTCTAACAGCTGACCCCACTAGTGGAATTTTGATGCCCAATTCAGAATTGCTTGATTGATTGAAGTAATAAGTACACATTTTAATCCAATAGAGAGGAACTGCTCCAACTTGTGCAGTTGGTATGCTAGGTTGTTATTGTGATCGGCCCATAATATACTACAGTACAAGTGTGAGGTAGCTAATTTAAAGGTATGAACTACTCATTATTTTCACACTTTGATCGTACCTCCCATTAATTGCCCCTGGAAATTAGATGGGGCAGTCTAGCAAACCAGACTTCTATCATGCCTACCAGATCATGTGTCTAGAAGTGGTGGCTCATCTATCTATCTATCTGTCTATCTATACACATATGCAGTGACTAAACTCTGAAATGAAGTACCATGAGTTTAGGATTACTTTGCACAAAACTAGTTAGGATATAAAACTCTGTAATATCCTACCAGTAAGCTGGTAACAAAGAACAAGGAACTTACTGAGGTTCACAGCTAACCTCATTGACAAAGCGGTCTAAGATCTTTTGCACATTGTCCTCCATACGTGTGAGTCTGATGTTTGTCTCATCATCAGCTTGCTTGAAGCAGCAAGCTTTCAATACAGGAAAGAAGTGAGGTGATCCCTCCTGAATCTGCAAGATCAGAACAGAGCACACATGCACAGTTGAGGCAGAATTGTACAGCAATACTGTGAGTTGACAAAAAGTAGAATCTGATATGTATATTATTCACATTCATTTATCATAGCAAACAGCATGTGCACAGAAATAAGTATGGTACTAGTACTGCATTGGAACTAAGAAGGCAGTTGTCTTGTTCATTACCGTCCGTAGAATGTCATACCTGATGATACACAAAGAGCTGTATGGCATTCTGATCACTGCTGTGTATTCTGTCCAGCTCAAGGGAGAAGTAGATGTAGTCCCACATGTTGTGCTCCGAGCCCACATGGTGTGCAAAGCCCTGCATGGATATAGCAAGAATGTATTGCAAAAGTGCAAAAAGTATCACTGAGCGCTCTGGTTCTGGTAGGTGTGCAAAAATGTACACAGGATGTAACTTTCAGGATTTTCAGTGTCTAGATGCTTACAGTGCCATCTCACGGGGAAAAGTTCACAAATGTACATATTATCATTATGTTGCATGCAAATGGAAGAAACATATCCTTATATATTTGCTTCAGTGCATTGAATTTGAAGGCTAAAGTTTACTACAATATTCAGTGCTGTACAAGCAAGTCTCTGGTGAGTACATATGCTGTAACCAAAGTGTGTAGATTTTCAGTAAACAGAACCGGAATGCCAAAAGGTCTTCCTATAGACACGTGTACAGCATTTTGTATGTCAAGTAACTAGAATATTATGTATGTATTTATGAGCTAGATTGTCTCCCAGGCCTAGCCTAGTCTGACTACTAATTCATACATATGTGAGAGCATAAGTATACACCTAATCCATCTGCAAACACAGCCATGATTGATGTGTGATGACCAATATGCCTACTGGCTTGGATGCTTTGTGACAGAGACACAAGAGTCTCTTTATTGGCAGTCCTGAGAACATCATCTTGGCATATATCCTGAGGCTTGTGTTTGTTCCTTTCCTCGACCCAAGCAGAGAAGGTTTTCAGACCCCAAGAGTAGACTGCTGCATATTCTTGGGCTTGAACAGCTTGGACATCGTCTCAAAGTCATCATCGTCAAGGTTGAAAGCGAAACACCTCGACGGCAGACAGTTTCCTTGCTAGGAGCTTGTCGATTAGTAGCCATAACGTTCCTCAGGAGGACAAGCAGACCACGGCAGCTGCTGACAGACAAGCAACAAGCAACGTCCTGCCAAAAGCTAAAAATAACCATTCAGGCACTAAGCTCAAAAGGGAGCATACAAAAAGAAAATTATTGGTCAACTATGCATTCACATTCGCATTTATTGCACTCACCCTCGGGCACTTTGCACCCTTGGGACTCAAGCAATAAAAGTGCCAATGCATAATTGACTATATAATAATGATTACAAATAGTTTGCAGAGCGACAGATGTGCATTATTTTAACTTATAAAATTCATTAGCAGTACATGCAGCAATCCTCCCTTTCAGTGAGTACTGACCTGAGCCCTTCGCTCAAACTCATAAGCAGGGATATTGCAGATGAAACAGAATTCCCTCCGATCAGCATCAGCTTTGTACTACAGGACACAACCAAAGATATAACCTAAAGACCATTGCATGTCTATAGTTACAAGCACTCACTGTCTACATACATCTATATTAACCAAGTGTGGGCCTGCAGAGACTATAACAAACAATAGATCCCGTTGCCATGGTAACGTGTGTCTAAACGATGTTTCTAAACGTCGTAGACACCCCGGGTGTTGTTTCGCGCCGTGGTCTATTTCGTCTAGCCGTGTTCTAATTCGACGCGCGGCGTTCGCGCCTATGCTCTAAATGCCGATTTAGAGCATGGGCGTGGCACGCGCGTCGTTCGCAATATGCTCTAAATGCCGATTTAGAGCATGGGCGTGGTACGCGCGGCGTTCGCGCCTATGCTCTAAATAGCGATTTAGAGCATAGGCGTGGCTTGGGCCCGTGGTCTATAGCAGAGAAACTGCAGCTGCGATAACAATAGTAGCTAACTCCACAATATACGATGCACAGTTCGCTCGGATTACTTGTTTCGTCGACAAACAGGGTAACGCAACAATCCGGAATGCAGCGGCCTACGAACCAGAGCCGAGAAAGGAACTGGTTACGAGCTGGGAACAGGCTTAGGACACCGCTCTGGGAAACGCTGTGGCTGACGGGGCTGACAGTGAGTAAGCTTACGTTTAGCTTACGCGCCGCATACACTGCCGACCTTTAGGAACGTCTGCTGCGAGATGACAAACCCAATAACAGAACGACGTTTTCTCGGCCATTGTCAGAAATTGCTAACTACATCCGGAAGACGCGTGATGACGCAAGTACGAGTAGTTAAACTGATTCGCTGCCGCTCCTTGCCCAATCATTGGGATCTATAACACTTAAATGCTGACCAATCGGTGTCTCTGAAGATTTAGACCACTCGGCACTCGGGCGCTTCGCGCCCTCGTGTCTCGTGCTCTAAATCTCAGAGACACCTCTTGGTCAGCATTTAACTATTACTTAATGCAATGTACGCCAGGTTGTAGTGGGCACAGCTGACATTCCTCTAGGTAACTAAAGGTTGCTTTGCTAGTGAATGCTACTTTGATTTGTAGAAGTATTAATTTGAATTAGATGGACCAGGAGCTCAAACACAGCCTGGAACTTTAATTTGCAATTCAATCATGAAACATATGCCTTGTCAAGTACTAGTCAATTGGTAACCAATGTAGTACAGAATGTGTTGGAAGATGCTCACCTTCTCATCCCTCAGTTCTGAAAAGGTATCAATGATGATACCAAAGATAACTCCCAGACCTACAGTTGTTATTATGACAAAGAAAGAGACGTCAAAGATGGTCCGAGGAATGTAGGCAGAGAAAGAGCCAATTAGTATATCGTCGTCTCTGAAGGCTCCATCTGCATTCTATGCAAATAGGGAAAAAAGTGTGATACATGATGACCAAAACACCTGTGACCAGACAGTACTTGCATGCATGATGTTATAGAGGCTCATTTCCTCACACTGACCTTCAAAGAACCATAACAGGAACAACCAATACCATAGGACATTGTGGCCACGAGGACCTTTGCCAGCTGTATACAGCTAAAAGTGACAGCTAGCTAGGAATGGCTACTTATACACAGGAACCATGTGTCATCCAGATACTAGTCCCAGCATGCCAACATATATAATTTACATACATACATAATTTATAAGTCTGAGACATAGGTGTACATCATCATGTGGCATAATGCAATCATGTTTTAAGCCAAATAATGTAGATGCTTTCCTCATACTTCAGATGTGCCCACACCACAGCAGACCCCCATGATGGCTCTTTCTGTTGTTATGTGACTGTAATTTGCCACCATTCCTTATAGCGAACTTTGCGCTGCCATTACATTGTCACAGCAAAAAGAACTGTTCTATTGGTAGAGAGACAGTCAACCCAAATTTTGGTATCCTTATTCTGCGCTCTGTGCAACCAAGATGCAAATGATAAAGTCAAGGTCATTTGGAGTATGGTGTAGGAGTAGGTAGGATGAGCAGGTTGGTACAACCACTGACACTACCACCAAGACTTCTGCTTTATGTCAGGATGGGCCAACACACATCTACAGTACCAAGCTGGACCTCCTGCTGGTGGATCCTTCCTACTCATGCAGCAAACATTGATCTACTACTAATGTGGCAGTCGAGGTCAGAAAGCGAACAATATACAGAAGTTCATTTTGAAGAAATTGCGTCCAAAATTTCCAGACAATTTCACCACGATGTAGATTGCCTGTTGTGCACTTGTACTGCTTTTAAGGGGCTTTCTATTGGTATTTGTTAGGTGCCCATACAAAGCTGCAGCGTGGAGTAACAGAGGAAGTTGTATGGCAGAAGAATTGCAAAGGGGGTGCACTCTCTGCTACGGCTCATGCACACCTCTTGAAGGTGCACGCACTCCCCCTCAAAGCCCAAGCACACCTCCTGAAGGCTTGAACATCCCTACTCAGGCCACAAGCACTCTCTTTCTAGGTGAGTGCGCCATCTTGTTAAAAAGTTTAAGGTAGAAAACTACATGTGTGTCATGCCACTTAGTTCTGTCACATGTTATACATCAATGTACTTTGGAAATGGTTCAGAAGCCAGTGCTGTCATATCTTCAATTATTGTACTCGAAATGGCTTAAAATTGCTGTGATTTGAGCTGTCGGCCACCATTTCCTTGCCTCATTATTATCCATAAAGTTGCAATTTGAAGTAGAGTGGAGGTGCATGAAATGTAGAAAGGAATTTGTGAGGATGATTGCAGAGAAATTCATGAATAGCAGGTATACTGTCAGGGGAGCTCAGTGGAGATGGCATGGGATGAATTGTAGGGGGCAGTGGTAGAGGTGGCTAGTGAAGTGTGTACGTACGTAGAGCAAGTAGGAGGAAGACAGGTGTTAAAGGACAAAATGGTGGAACGAGGAAGCGCAGAAAGCTGTAGCTGTGAAGAAAATAGTATACAGAAAGATGTTGGAAGTAGAAATGGATAATTCTAGTCAGAGATATGTAGAAGCAAAGAGAGAGGTCAAGTGGATAGCGAGAGGAGCTAAGAATGAAGAGTGGAGTGACCTTGGTAGAGAGTTGGAAGCAGACACACAGGGTGGACAGGAGTAGGTAGGGAAAGAGAATAGGTATTCAGAAGAGTGAAGGATGAGGATGGAATGATAGTGGGCAAGGAAGAGTTGGTCATAGATTGATGGAAGAGGTACTTCACAGGACTGTATTCAGGGACAAGAGAGGATGTGGAGAACAGTAGGGTGGGTGTGAGCATGACGAAGGAGATTGAGGAGATTGAGCTAGAGAATGGAAAAGTCCAGGTGTGCGTGAGATTTAAGTGGAGTTGTTGAAGGCGCAGGAGGAATGAGCTTGATGAAGTGGATGCAAATGGTGTTCAATATGGTGATGAGGTTTAATAAGGCCCCAAGGGATTAGAGAGCAGTGGTCATTCCTATCTACAAGAAGGATTGCAGGCTGACATGCAGCAATTACAGAGGAATACATAAGTCTGCTGAGCTTGGTTGGGAAATGGTTTGGCAAAGTATTGAACACTAGGCTAAGAGCAAGCACTGAGGGGAGAGTGATGGAAGAGCAAGGCGGGTTTAGAGCAGAGAGATTGCTGAGATCAAGTGTTCAGTAATGGAGAAGGCAATTGAGAAGGAAAGAGAGTTATTTGTGGCTTTGATCTGGAGAAAGCATATGACAAAGTGAATAGGGTGAGGCTGTGGGAGGCACTGAGACAGGCACAGGTGGGAGAAGAGCTTCTGAAGGCAATACAATCTCTATATGTGAACTGTGAGGCAAGAGTGAAGGTGGGGGAAAAGCATTCGGAGTGGTTTGAAGTGGTACAAGGGATGAGGCAGAGGTGCACCCTCTCACCATGGCTTTTTAATGTATTCTTAGAAGCCATTGTGAAGGAAGCAAGAGAGGGCTTCAGTGAAAGTGTGACATTTTGCTTTTCGCTGATGAAGCATTGTTGGTGGCAATCAGTGAAGAGTTCCCAAGTGTGAATTTAACAAAATTGGATAAGGCGTTGACAAAGTAGGAAATGAGAATGAATTGGGAGAAGAAGAAAGTAAAGGTAGGGAAGAAGAGGGCATTGCTGTGTGAAAGTTGGAGACAGGAAGATGGAGGCAGTGGAGGTAGTGAAGTACTTGGGAGTGATGATAAGTGGAGATGAAAGGATGGAAGAGGAGATCAGGAGTAGGATCGGGAAGGCAGCAAGAGTGATAGGGAAGTTGAATGAACCAGTGTGGAAGCATAAGGAACTGAATAGGAGAAGAAAGCTGAAAGTGTACAATGCTCTCACAGTACCCACACTGACGTATGGAAGTGAAACATGGATACTGAACAAACAACAGGAGTCAGCTGTACAGGCAACAGAAATGGGTGTATTGAGGCACATTGCTGAGATGAGTAGGATGGAGAGGGTGAGTAATGTGGAGATTCAAGAGGAGCTAAAGCAGGAGGGGTGCTAGAGAAAGTGCAAAGGAGACAAGTGAGTTGGAGAGAAGCCTTGACAGATATGGGACCAGAGAGGCTAGTCAGGAGAGTGTATAGCTGTATGTATATACTCCACTTTAGGCAGGATAGACCTTGCCAATTGTAAGATAATCCATGCTGTTGAGGACCCTGAAAAGGGTTGAAACATGTGGAATTGACAAGGATATCTTTCCTATGATTTCAAACAGAAATAATGCAGTTTTCCTGCTGATCAAGTAATGCGTTTTCCTAAAAATAGCAAGCAGGGATTTCCAATGATCAACATGTTTAGGTTCTGTGCCGATATCATTCTCCAGAATGAGATGTGTACTGCAATCTTTGTAATAATTGTAAATGTCATTTTGAGCAGGAAAGGTGCACCAGACACAGGATACAAAACCATGTGATCACCACCAATCCAATAAGGAGTGGTATGAACAAGGAATATCAAAATCTCAATCAGCCAAGACACTGAATGTCTTGAGACGGGAAATATGATTGGTCATAGTGTTGTGTAACCATTACTATTTATTCATTATCATTAGTGTGTGCATTTATTCCTCCATTAGTCCATGTGAGCAGCATAGGTCTCAATTCTTGTTATTATTCACAAATTCTGTCAAATGTGTGCACTGTCAAGTATTGAAATATGCTGCATGAACTCACTGTGACCAATCCTCCGCCACTAATCAGGCCAAGTCTGATCACTGACACTACACACTGGAACAGTGTCCTACAGTGGGAGCCACTCTCCGTGTGATCAAAGTAGGTTTGGTAAGCTGCATATGACAGTACACCATAGATGTACAGGACTACCAGTCCAAGCATGGCCACCCAGAACAGGGAGATCCCTGAAAGGAAGTAGGAACAATGTTTAGACATTTGGAAGCTAATGCAGATACAATCAATGGTCATCCTTCAACGTGCTAACTTGTAGGTGCATGATTGAGAGCTTACAGGAATGTCCAAAAAATACTTTGCACATAAAGCAGTATTTGGAGAAGTATGTACAATTAATTTTAAGGATACATAGGTTTGCCCAAGTGGCAGAAAGATCCAAGAATATGTTTCACTGTTGAGAGTAATAACTCTTTCAATCAGATCATAAACTCTCTTGATGAGATTTACAGGAGATTTTTTGTTTTCTGACTGATATGCAGATTACGTTGCCACATCACTGAAGTATCACACATGTTTAGAGCAGGCTTCTGATCCAGTAGGCAATGGAGTGAGAGACATAGTGTTGTTTCTTGAATCAGTCTTCTGCACAATCTAATTGTAACTGAATATGCTGAACTTTAAATGGATCTACAGTAAAGTAAGAATGGGATACTCGTAGGAGGGAGGGAATGGTATCATGTTAGACCGAACTCAGGCCTAGGCCACTATTTCTTTTCAGTGGTTTTCCACCCGGCCTCTATTCACAAGGATAACCCCATGGTTGAAGCCACCAAATCACCTGCAAGCACATCCCTTGAGCCACCAGCCACAGAATCTATCTCTGATCTACCAGCTACAGAATCCTTCTTAGAACCACCCAGCAACAGAACCCATTTCTGATCTACAGTACCTCTCCCTTCAGATCAACCAAATGCAGACCAGAACTACCTGCTACAGAACCTGGTAGCAGGCTGACATCATGCTGAGTGCATACTATTTCTTGTTCCTATGCTTTTCAGCTCACCATTCCTTATTCCTTCTATATTTAAGGACATTCTAATTATTGCTTTTAATAGTATTAAGTATTAAGTATACGTACATGGCATTCCTAGCTTAGTTCCTTAAAATGAAAGCTGAAGTATACGTATCAACAGCTTTGGACACAGGCTTAACACAGAACAGTGTACATACACATAGATCAGCTCAGAGGTGCTAGTGGTCAGCAAATCAATTTTCAGTGTTTTCATGCATGCCTGTGCATGCCACTACATACTTCACAATAAGTCAGTGAAGATACAGTTGGTGACAACATGCATTCTTCTCACAGTTCTGTGTCACTGAGCGAAGCACCCTCTGCAAGATGTCATTATTGACAACAATGTGTAAAAGGCAGAGTGGGTAAAAGTAGCCCCAGAATCCAAGGGATAGCCCAGAACAGGCCAGCAGCAGCTGTATGTGCAGACAGAAAGACTGGCACAGTAAAATTAAAAGTAAGGAACCCTATTCATTTGCTTTTAAAGGCACTCACAAGATAGTACAAGGTCTTAGGGCCAAAGAAAGCCACATCTGCATAGCTCTCCTTCCTCTTTTTGTGTCTGCAGAGATGAGTGCCCTAAAACTGAATGACATAACTGTCATTTCCTTTGTTCATATAGCTGAATGCTAATATAATAGTCTTGAACAGTGAGGTGCATTCAGAACCATTCAATGCAGTATCCTTAAGTTTACAACTTGCAGACTGTATCCATATGCAATTTAATGTATGCACACTGTACCTGATTTTGTAGACAAAGTTTGAGATGAAGTAGAAGTTGGGCCAGTTCACAAGAAAGTAGACAAAGTTTGGGATGAAGTAGAAGTTGGGCCAGTTCACAAGAAAGTAGGTGAACACTATCACGAGTGTCATGATGAAATGTAGACTTCCAAGGATGAACAGCAAGTAGTACCCAAACCACAGTTCTACTGCAGGAATAGTGGGCAGGCCCACACCAGACCGTTGGGTATTGTTTCTGTTGTTTAAGTTGAGCGATCGAACTGTGAATTGCCTGGAATAGAGACCACAAACAAGCATCAGATGAAAATGTTAAATGTTGCTTACAGAGTGTACATCATCTACATGAAATCAAGACTTACGTAGTATTGCAGTACACCAGGAAATTACAAACAAATACATCACAAGTAAGTATACGTAATAGCTCTAAGGAACTAGTACACAAATATAATGCAAAAAATATTATATGACTGCTTCTGACATAGCTGTAGGTTCATTGCTATGTGATTGATTCTGTCAAGGCTACTTGATGCACAACATGACAGGATTTAGCTTCTCCATTCAGTCCAGAACATTTCGATCCATTGAACATCTTGAGCCTGAAGCGAAGGCAACTCATTAAATGGTTGGGTGGTGTGTCAAATGGGTCAAACAACTGTTACCACAGTATGGAGAGTTCCATCAGAACCTCAACTGCCAGAACCATGCAATCTGATTACTTCACAATTTGAGAGGAAATCTGAGGAAAAGATTTCCTTCCCAGATAACACATTAGCCACCCACATTGCACCAGCTGTGGAGGTCCATGGATTGAAGTGCTCTGGGACAATTGAGAAGCTGAGTGCTGTGAGAATATGCTTATACCTTTGTTATAGCTGAAGGGTGCAAGAAAGCTGAGAAAGTCATTAGGAAAACGGATTAACAAATAACATGAGTTAACAAATGAACTGATTTCTAATGACAGAAACAACCTCTATCTACATACAGGCCTATGCACTAACGATTCATTCTCAGAATTGACATCTGCATAGTCCTTCCAGGATGCCAACACCAGAATGTTGAGCAGAATGGTCAGGAAGATGTAAACCCAGTGCCAAATGTTGCTGGAAAGGGTGAAGTACACAGGCAGGAGAGTATATGTAGCTACGTAGGTTATTGCACAATACCTACTGTGAAGCAAATTTGCTCTTGAACAATTACTTATACTCAGTATATTTCTATAATAGCTGTATTCACCTTACACATAATATTACAATTAAATAATGTATATTCCAATGAACTTTAGATACGTATGGCTGTATTGGGCTCACCGTCCAGTTATGAATACCCTTGTGTACCAGTGCTCTCTCAGGGCATTCTGAACAAGGAAGAATATTGTTTCTATAAAACTTTCTATTCTCATTAAATTCACCTCATCATGCTCAGCATATGTAGAAGATATAATAATTACACAGTGCAATGGATGATCGACTGACCATGTGTTGCACTATTCCTTTGACAGCCTTTAGCCACTCCAGGAAGTCCCGCACTTTGGCTTCTGCAGACTCACGGTTAACCTGCCACTTAACCTTCTCCACCATTTCTTCAGATAGTTGGTCCTGTGCCATTAAGGAACACAAATTATGAATATATAGATAACTTGTAACATCTACCGCCCATCATAATGACAAGTATGTACCAACAGACAAACATGTATAGCACATGAGGTGTATTATATATGTTTTCACACATGACAGATGTTTCTAGGTCCTATCCTAATGGATATACTGTATTTGTCTGTATAGAAGCTGGGGTCAGAGCAGCGATTCTTTAATAGAGGCCGGTTTTGAAAGAGGCCAGTTGGCACAGGGAATAGAATGTATACACTAGAAATCTTCAGTACCTGATATGCATGCTTTAGGTACAAATCAATTGCAGTGTGACGTGTTGTGACTGACTGGAGTCCCCACTGCAGTTACAATATCCAAGAAAATATGCACTGCGTAACTCTTCCTCTAACTAGAGGTATGCAGCGAACACAGAAGAGCCAAAACTGGTGTGAGTGAGACGGGAGTCACTGGACCAGTTCAGACTGTGAGTGTGGTGACTTCTCACTACACACACCTCCTAGAAAGAGCTCAGCATGCGCATTTCGACGGAAGCTATGTTTTGTTACAGTTTTTATATAGGAAAAATGGCTAGGAATCAGTCCAATACTACAGTTTGACAAATAAAAGCTGGGCTCAAATAGATGCTGGGCCCAACTACAGCATGCGTGGGTCTCTATTTAGACAAATATGGTATGCTGATACAGGCTAGTTAAATTTGTATTAACAACAGTGCAAACATGCAAGAATGCATACAGGAAAAAGAAATTCATATATATCAATAATTGGTCAGGATGCACCAATGTACAATGTAAAACTACTAACATATATCCCAATATGAGATACAGTAAGAAGATATTATCCAAGCCAGCTGCTACCACATGGAATGATAAGCTGGAGAAATATGTGAGCGGATTTGACAAAAAGACCCACTTGTTGCTATGTATAAAGTGTCACTATGGACGAAAACGTGCAACATAGTGATGTTTTCAGTAATTTTGAATTTTTGCGTCTTTCGTACCTGTGGTAGCATCCTAACACCCTGACCAAGTTTAAAAACCGTAGTCCTTTCCTGTGCTTCAAACCAGGAAGAATAGTTATGTTGTTGCCATGTTTACGGATATAATAATGGAAGGGTTACGGTTCCGTTTTCTCATAATTGCATCATATTTTTGTACTTTGAGCAAGCATGTCTCGGGAATGGGAGCAGTTATAGAAGCGCAACAAAGTGCAACAAAGAGCTCATCTACTGTGCTTCCACGCAGTACCACTAACTCAAAACCGACAAATAGTGACAAGTGGGCCCTTTTGTCAAATCCACTCACATATATGTGTATCACAGTATGCATACCTCTAATCACCTGCACTGCATAATGTCAACCTAATGCACTGCACTTACATCAGGGTCATATTGGAAGTGAACTTTGGAAAGCACCTTCTCTCCATCAAGGTTCTCATAGAGCACTTCCACTGACTTGGAGCGTTCACTGCAGTACTTCCATGCATTCCACACCTTCCAGATCTTACTCTTTCGCTGGTGCTCTTCATCATCTTTAGCAGGCTCAGTGGGTACTGTAGGCAGACCAGAAAGACAATAGAAGAAATTTTATTGGCAGAAATATGAGCATACGTACTTCCAGACAAATGAGCCATTAATGAGAGTATAATTGTTCTTAAGGTACAGCCAAAAGCTTCCTGTAGGGTACATTGCTTTGCTTAGTAACTTCACAATCATAGCTACTACAAGCCATCTTATGATTACAGATGTGACTATCAAGGAAATCACCCACAATTTGATGTGAATCACTAATAGATCTGCACTTTTTGGTTGAAACAATCTATTGACAATCATAAGCATCTCTTCGAAAGACAAACATCAGAAAACATCAGGAAATTCCATTCAGTTGAATGGCTGAGAAGACCAAAACATGGCATATACACTTTACAAGCATGATGGTTTTGCTGAAATACTAGCCAGGTCAATCAAAGATAAATCAGATGTTTTGGCAACACTATGGTTGCATTCACCAGTGAATATTGACACAAGTAGATGTGTATTAATAGTTAAAGTCACAGGAAGCATAACTTACACAGGAAGAAAATGTCAGCTAGGAATACACAATACACAATACACAATTAAATGTCTCAATTGACTGTGCTTGAAGTCAGAATAACAACAATTACATCATAATTTTAGTAAATTTAGTACTACGTATAATTTATGCCATGTGGTTTGTGAGCCAGTACAGCCATGGTATAGCATACAATGTCTTCTTTAGCAAGTTTCCAACAAGGAAATAATTAGCTACTATACTACATGTGTATGTTGGAAAAAGGTAGTTCAAAGGTATACTGTTTCTATGCAGAGGCTCAAGTACAACTGCTATAGCTTTCCACAGTTGGAACAGTTGGCATTCACATGCTGATTCAGTCATAGGTTGTTAAATTGACTGAATCATTACCGTTATTATAGATGTTCAATGTGTCCCTTTCTATAGTAAACAACTCATGTACATAATACTCACTCAGGTTTTCTTTAGAAACACCTTCAAAATCACAGAGATGCTTCAGTACATGGAAGGTCTTGAAGAGTGCTCTCTGAGCATCATCATCCTTCCTCAGACGTAGCTGTAAGGTGAAATGAATGAAAGCAGTGCAGCACTGCACTGATGAGTTTACATGCACCATATACACTATCACTCTGTAAGTAAATTGTACACATATGTAGGCATAATATGTCAATCTGACAGGCAAACAGAGGTTCCATGTCTATGGCACTGTTCACACAGGACACACTTTGCAAACATATGGGTCTACTGGTAAAGTTGATAGTTAAGCATACCACAAGTGGACCTTGCTGTCCACATAGGGCATGTACACATATAGGACTCCTACTCCATCCTAAGTGTAATGGTACAATACTTTATAATAGATTCCTTTAAGCATGATTTCTTAACAACATTTCATTGTACAGAACCTTCACTCATTCATAGAGTGGCCGTTACACACTGTATCAGTGGCCCATTCTGATCAAGTTGGAGTTTGGAGTGAGATTGTTGGAATACATGTCATGATGATCTCTGCAGGCTACTTATATCCTGCAGTACATTCAATCTTGTTTGGGGAACCTCAAAGTTGCATGGCATCATCAGCTGAGTTTCTCAAATATGCTGATAAGCACTTCTAAACCATTTAAGATAATTCAGCATCAACACTCTATCAGTAGCACTATTTACACCACAGAACTGAATATAACAATAAAACTTTGACAACAGCACAATTACAAATGAAGCTTTGACTAAAAAAAAGAAATGTTCCCTTATGCTGAACTGCTTAAACACTAACCATTTCACTGTCACTTTGCTTCTCATGGAAGTACACAAGACTGTCATGAAGTGCTTCAATATTAAGTGACTTCAACACATTCTGTGTGAATGGTAAAGGACAAATGAAAGGAAGCCAGTGAAAAATATACAGTACCAGCATTACAACCAGAGCTCCCTCTCCAGCTGTACTAAGAATAATGGAATAGTTCATCCAGCAATGGAATCACATGAGATTTCACATTCTTAAGTTCAAGCCTCTGATTTTCATGCTTGCTATAGATCACCATTCAGCCTGGTAGTAGGATGATAATGTTTGAAGCCTTGAGCTCACCTGTGCACGTTTGGGTGCGTCTACATGAGTATCCTCCAACATGACCTCCAGCAGCCCAACAGCTGATGCCTTCAGGTCCAATATCTGTGCATAAAGTATAGTGGCTACATGAATCATTGTAACATGACTACACCTAAACTGTGGCTGAGGCAGGGTATACTTCAATATCAAGCTTTGCCTCCAGTTCTCGCAAACTGCACCTTGAAATGCTGCATGCACTTCACTGATGATTGCCTGTATGATTTTGACACTAATCAACTAATCAAAAATGTGACGTATACAGTGAAGTGATCCTTGCAAGGCAATCACATTAGAACTGCACAATTATCACAACACCCACCAGGGTTTAGGAGCTTAATATCATTTATTCCAATGATTCATCAATAAATTTTGACTATTGGCATGTTTAGTAAAGTCAAATCTACTTGTACTGACACTGCAAGACATGTGAAATCACATGTGGAGATAATACATACCAGCATTACAACCAATACTGGTTGATAGTGATTTCCACAAAGCAATTCCTTGTGTAATAGGTATACAGAGAGTACACAGGTCTTGGCCAAGACCTGAAAGTTTTGATAGTGATTACACTGCAACCTGAGGTCTTTGGTGGGAGTTTCAGTTCATTGAAGTTTGGACATTGAGCTACCATTGGTATAGTCATTTGTCCCTATGTAGTAGCTACCGTATAAGAGAGCAAGAGGTTCTCTGAGATTACACTGCGAAGGACACACAATGCCATGTGTTGGATGGTCTATTTCAAAATTTTTAGATTTTCACGTCAGATCATTAAAATGCTAAAATGATCAAACAGCAGTAAATCATTTTAGCTGCTCTTCTTTGTGGCCACCACATCTGTAAGAAGGGTCTACTGGTGAGAAAGGTTGAGAAATGCAGTAGTTGGTTAAGTCTGTGACAGGGATGTCACTATGGCTTGGTCACCCCTCAGTAGAAGTTTAGGCATGTTGTTAACACAAACCAACATATCTGCTACTCGGTGACAGCAATTAATGTTAGTTTCACCACATCACCATACAGAGTCATATGCAGTCCATTTCCATGCACTGAAACATAACTATACATTCTTTCTCAGCATTGTTCATAGCCAGATCATACCTTGTATTATAGGAAACAGGGGCTGTAGGTCCAGTGTGACTAAAATGTACCATTATTTACTATATGGTAGAGTGCATATTACTAATTAGCACTGCATACTGTATAAAATGTGCAGCTGAGCTTTCTGTGGTATCAACCATGGATGTGAATTCAATTCCAGCTTGGATGGACTTAATTAAAATTGGGCATGGATATCAAGTATCAAGACTAGATCTCAGCTCGATGGCATAGACCACAGCTGAAAAGTACAGTTGAGGCATCTAATACATTAGGTACGTATAGAAATACACTGACTAGACAAGCACTGCCTTGCCAATGGATCCATACACTGACTAGATAATCACTCACCTCTCTTGTGCTGCATCTACGTACAGAAGTCATCTACAAGATCTGGTTTAGAAGGTCCACAATCTGACAGTCATATACAACATCTTGGTTGTAATAGTTGCCCTACCAGAGAAAGTGAAATCAAAGATGGTGTTCAGCACAATTTCTTTCTGTAGTCATCTATCAAATATACATAATCAAAGGAAGAATCTCATGGAAGTAATAACACAGGACCTCTTTAACCAGGAACAGAACATACCACACACACTTCTACCAGAGTCTGCATGACTTGTGTGACCAGCTTCACATTGTCATGGCTGATGTTGCTGTAGTAGTGCTGTGCAAGTGTTGCTACCTCCTCAATGAGGTTCACAGTGGAAATGCTCTGTGGCTGTTCACGGAAAAAGTTCTATAGAGCAGAAATGCAACAAACACGGAAACAGAGAGACAGGAATAGAGGAGAGAAGGAGGGGTTGAGGGAAGAAGTGGTAAACAGAAGATGAAATAAGTCTACCAGAAAGGCGTAGGAACAAAAGGGAGCTAACTCATTTATATAGTAAGCTGCCAAAGATATGTTTTTGGCATTCCCTTCTCAAAGATGGCATTTAACCTTTTGCCAACTTTCACGATTATACATATTATGGTCCCATTTAATAAATAAGCGAATCTGTACCTGAAGTTTGCGGTTCTGTCCATCACACATTAGACCCAGCACCTGGAGTGTAAGCTGAACATCAGCAGGATCACGAATATATAAAGACCCAGCAGTGTCTCTCTCCACAGGAGAGTGAGTGTGAGGAAGATTTTGCATCTCTATTCCTTTCCCATCTACTTCCTCCGGTTCGTCCAGTTCGTTCTGTTCCACCTGATCTGTCTGTTCTTCACCCTCACCCTCACTCTCACTATCACTGTCACTGACATTTGGGGAGGTGGATCTTCGAAACACTCTTGAATGGGATGGAGTCCCCTACAGCAGAAGAAGTCAGCTTAAATGCAGATCACATGCAGCAATCTATGTGAAGCATTTGCTTAAAGTGCTCAGATGACAATGTGTAAGGTACTTCTTCTACACTCACCACTGTGCTCTTCCACTCCATTTCTCCATTATAGATCTTCATCTGAAGCAATAGGCAAAATTAATCGGTGACATAGAGTACATGTGCATCTCACAAAGTAAGCTGCATGCTACTATCCTGTAGCATACGTATGTAGCATGTGAGAACATAGAGAAGGGATGACACTTATGCAGTTCACAGTATGGCATCCTAAGTTTCATGAATTCAAAAACTTGTTACAATTTCACTGCCCTAACCAACCAGTTTCTGATTCTCATCTTGCCGGGTCGAGAGCTGGGCCAACAGGGCAGAGCTGCATATACAGCAATACATAGTGCACATATAGCACACAAATCCCACCACTGTACATGAGACAATTGCATGATACAAGTTTCAGGGCATGCAGCACTATAATATATGTAACCACCAAAAGTCATGCATTGTGTACATGCAGTTATAGCTAGCACTGACTATGGTCTGTATCCATGCAGACAACTATTGAACTGACCTACATTATGCATTAGTATCTTTCAAACAATGATTTTATGGCATCTACATTCTTTCAAAATCACTTGAAACTACGTAGTATATAGCATATTGTGAAATCCATTTTAAGAGTAATAAACTGCTGTTTAAATTTGAGGTGATTTCAAAGTAACTATCAATCATGCATCTTCTTTGGAAAGTTCCTATTCCACAGATCAAAGATCTAGCTGTTTGCCACTTAACTTGATTACTGTCAAGCCTACCAGCAAATCAAGTTGTAGAAAAAGTTAAAGTAGGCTGCAGTCAGCAGTATCCAAAATGACTGTTCTGATACAATCAAGATCCCATGCATTTGAGTGCCTTCAGTAGCTGCTAAATCCCAGAAAGCAATGGAGTTATTACAAGGCATTGCACCCAAAATTGTTTAGGTTAGCCTCCAAGGACAGCAGTCAAAGCATTACTACCATAGTCTCATAAGTAACATATTTAGGTCACAAGCTTAATGCGGAGTCACTGCACCCAATTGCTGAGAAGATAGATGCTGTATAAAGTGCATATTACAGTAAGCAATACCAGTCTCCACAAATGTAACTGAGTTAAGTTGGTTGCTTTTAGTTGAGCTAAGACATTATCCAGTGAGAGATCCCTAATCAACATGAGCTGCTCATCATTGGGGTGCATAGAAGATGAAATAACCTGACAAGATTGCCAGTTAAGGATGTGCAGGTTACATGTAAAGATCACATCATGTAATTTTTAGGTTCTTCTCTCATTTTGTTTTGCATGATTTATAGAAGTTTGGATTGCTAGTTATTGTGTTATCTTGTTGTAGCTAGTAAGGACTGGTTTGGCGAACACTGGGACATCTATGCAGTTAAAGGGGATTGCTGCCTCCAGGTTACCGCACATCTGGAATCTCAAATATCACAAACAGAATCTATACACATGATATCTGATCAGATCAATGTGTTGTTGCTGGATAGAACCACATTCCACAGCAAAGATTACAACTGTTCAAGATGCAGTAAGTGGTGGCTATTTTACAGGGCCGGCTAAGCCAAAGGTATTTAAAGTTGCCTACTATGTCACTGAAATCTGCTGACACTCACAACAGATATATAACATACACTGAAAGCCTCAAAGCCTACTCTATACACAGTGATCAGAGGTGCAAGCATTGCTTTACAGTATGTCCATATACTTAGACACAAACTGATACAATACATATAACTATGCACTTAAAAACTCACTTTTCTCTACTGATAGCCACAGCCTGCTCCATCCTTTTTTTCATGCCTTCCAAGAACTGACCTTTCCGGTGGCAAAGGAACTCACAGCCAGTCTATTAGATACAATCATACATACAATAATGTCATGCCATGCATGTCATATCTCTGAGTGTGTCAATTATTAACAGAAGGTAATCAACTGCATGATACAGTCAAATGTCTTGCAATGCTACTCTCTCCTAGCTCTTTATTTGTAAACTCTTCTGCAAGTATTCAGGGTGAGTGCACGTACTTTTGGAGATACAACACCATCTCTATATACGTATCTCCTGCTTTTCTGAAAACCTTTTTATACCATTATAGTACTGCTCTTCATAAGCTGCAAACTGCATGGATTCAACTGCACATAGAGTTTCTGCTTTTAGCTACATATGGGAGTCCTCACGTCAATCATACATAACGTCATATACAATACATGCCACACCTAAGGTAATGAAGGCATAAGTTTCCATAATTACATTTGACACAGACTAGTTGGAGTCACCTAATTTAGTTGCACAACCAGAGCCATTTCTGCATTGCATGAAATCATAATTATGCATAGTAGTGAGGTGGTATATAACGAATTACCTGCACAGACTCGTTCCCATCATGCATAAACACAGAGAGGAAGACCAGTATTTCGGCTCCAACTCTTTCATTTAGGTGATTGAGCATAGGAATAACCTGCAGTCAACAAGCAATGAACTAAAAGATCCATTCTCATATGATTTTTTAATAATGTATAAATAAATGTGCAGGTACAGGATAAAGTTACCCTTTGATTGAGGTCAGTCTCCCTTTGGCCTGTACACCAAAGAATCTCACACTAAGTGACTATCCTATACATAACTTTGTAATGTCCACTTCTATCATACACGAAAGTTTGATGTACACCAAAATTCACCCTACTGCTCACTTTCTTCTCTCACCTTTGCTGCAGTGTTACCTCCCAACTGCTGAATTGTGTCCTGGGCCTTGACAACCTTAGCTGCAAGCCTAGTATAATTATGTTAAAATATGCAGATTATCATGTAAAGCTCATTCAGTGAACACTGAGCTGATTTAAGACTTGCCGGTGATACTTCTTTGGCTGGTTTTCCTTCAACTCAGGGTCAATCCTCACAATTTCATTGTGAATGATGGCACGTAGTACCTAATGTTATAAACAATTCATACATAATACATTTCCAAGGCAGATCAAATATCACATTATATCAAACAATAGTTTGCTTCAAACTCCGTACATGCACCATGTGTAATGTGAAATCTGCAAATTAGGAATAATGATACAGTGCTACAATTTGCATTGCCAATGTGTGTAAAGGCAATCAAGCAAGAGTACAGGAAGTCCAATGTGCTTTCTTATTAATACATTTGTAATGTTTTCATCCCTTATAAATGCTTTCGTATAATTATATGAGCATCCACAGGAAAGGAAGCTTGCACAAACTATATCTATCTCTTTGAGAAAATTGCATTAGAAATTTGCACAACTTCATAGGGGTAAAATGTCATCATAAGACGACATAAGAAAGTGAGTTGAATGTCATTTGATTGCCCTTGCACTGTTCTTTAAATAGATGGCAGGGCAGCCAACTTGTGACTTAGACTAATACATAATGAAGAGGTAGGGCAAATGGTCACTGCTTGATGGCAGAAACTCTGCAATAGAGAATCTTGTAGGTGGTAGTAGGTAGTAGGTCTCAGGTATAATTCCAATCTATCTGGCTAATTTACCTTTCCTCTCACTCTGTGTTGCCCTAGAGAACACCCCTTAGGCATGCAGACACAATAGCTTGAGAATCAACTTTGTGTGCATTTTGTCTCTGGCATATGCAAAGACATTGCCAAAGAAGTAACTGAAGGAGCAAGTGATAGTTGGCAGTGACTGTAAGGGTTTAGATCAAAGTAAGTCGTTGCTTAGATTGAACTACATGTTTGGTTTCTGGTTAATTTCAGAGGTTGCCACAATGCTAATGCTCTGTACTCAACGACAATAGGTAAAAAGTGGAGTAACTCTTGTCAAATACTCCTATACTCTAGTGTTTGTAGGCAGACATGGGCACAAGCTATAGGAAGTTAATTCCAAACCTTTGATATCTCAAACCTTTGGTAACTTAAACAATGCATGAGTTCCAATACATTCAGTCAGGCCTTTATTTAGTGATGTCAGGCTATAATTATATCCTTTACAGCGCAAAACAGAGTATTGTGACTCATACATCAATATGGTGAAGCATTAGCTAGACACATCCTAGACTGAGGATTGGGCTGCAATTGGTCATCTTTAGCCATCTACCACCTCACTTGCAAGCACTTTATGTCCGTTGCATCATGACGAGCCTGCTCTGCTTCTGTCAGTTTCTCCATCTTGTTGAAAGAAATACTGTGCACACAAGTACACATAATATATTTTTTAAATACATTCCTCAGAAGTACACAGTTTGACATACAGAGATAAGGACAAGTGATACAAATCAATGATGAGTAATGAAGTTTACTCACTCTAACTGACGGATGAGGTTTGCAGTTTGTTGTAGGACTCGGAAAGATGTCAGATCACGGCTATACAAAGCAAATGGGCACACATAGGCTCATGCACTGTTGCATACCTCCAATTGGTACACAGGGTTTGCTGAATACTCCTATTCATATACTTTCAATTCATGCATACTATCATACATATAAGGAGACAACATACTGAATAAAGCATGACACAAGCTTCTGAAAGCCAGGCCCAAGTGGGAGGCAGCCAGGACCATCATCTTCACGACTGTATTCTGGAGGAGAAGAGATTCATTGAGTGAACCAAAAGGTATGGCACAACATAATTCATGGAAATCTAGCTGCACATGGTTATATACCCCGTTGCCATGGCAACCGCGCGAAAATATATCGCGTAAACAAGCCAGCCGGGATATAACAGGAGCTAAGAAGCATATATATGCACAGGGGCGCTTAAATCCTGTTATATCCCAGCCCAAATATGGAAGGTGTGAAAGATAAAAAGGATTGTTATTGATAACAACGAAGGTGTCAAATCACACCAAAGCACACACACAAATGCAGCAACTTGCAGTCAGCTTCAAATTTACGTTGCTTCGGGAGAGTCCGCAAAGCATTGAAAAGCCTCATATATCACTCCACCACGCTGCAACCAATGCACACAAGCTAACAACGTAAAGCGCTTCGTAACCGAGCTAGATAAACCATGTACGCGCGACCCGCAGTGTACAAACGAGAAACAGCAAGCTAGTGCGCAAACTCGTACGCAAGGGCATTCAAAATTACTGCAGCAGTGGGAACGCACTGTTTCACGGAGAATAGAAAGTCGAGCAATGAGCGCAAAGAACCCTCAAAGGCCGAAAACGTCGCAGATGCCTCAATCGCTTCACTGGCTTCTTAGAGTGTTGCTCCAGTGGCTTAACAAAAGGCAAAAACTTCACAGCACTTGCGAATTCAACAAAACGTGACAGCCGCTCTTCAGAGCTGCCATCCTGGAAGAAGCCCGCCTTTCGAATAAGAGCCTAGACGCGCTAGGCGGGGTATATATCACTTATACCACGGCGCTTCGGTGTATATGGATTTTAGACGCACTCGCCCTCGGGCGCTTCGCGCCCTCGGGCATCGTGCGCCTAAAATCCATTAATGTCCTTCACTTGGTCAGCCATACCGGACCAGATTACCTAGGCATGCTTACCTGCTTGTACCTCGAGGTCTTCCGCTGCCTAGTGGCTTTGCGTACCATAACCTTTACTCTTGCATCAAAGATACAATGAGTTGGCGGAAGGCCCGGGTATGCAGTATCAGGAAGTTAATTGGTTGTGAGGGCTGTAAATTACCCAACCCTCGCAACCACTTATAACCCATAGGTTGACAGGACTCACAGTCCTGTGTCATTACCAACCCAATAATAGCCTACCGACGGCCAACTTGTACCTTGCTAATGACACCTTCCCCCCTAAGTATGTGCGGTATCCGTAGACTGCCTAACCGGAAGTGGAAATTCAAAGTTCCTATCGCAAGTGCCACTTCAAATCTGTGCACGTGGTTTTTGGGAATGGGGATTTTTTAAGCCACATACTGCCACGAGTGCTAATGAGCTGCGTTCAGCAGTGAAAGAGCACTCCCCCAAAAAACACAAATTGGAAAAGGGTAACACTACGCTGGATGATATCCGGAGCCGTGCCGTACCCATGGGTTTGTAAACGAAACCTGAATGAAATAACAGCTTAGGGACGATCCTGAAGTTACTGAGTACTTACCCATCAGGGGCAACAAACAAATTGAGGAATAGGGGCCAGCAAACTGGCTGACAATACAAGGTAAGACAACAACAACAACAGAAAGATATGTGGCAATATTAGGACACATCAATTGGTATCGACCAAAGCAACTACAAACGAGTCTGTTAATATAAATAGTTATATCTTGGCTAGGATGGGGGCGATTGAGGCCAGTTCCTGACGAGGGGTTCGCAGGTAGAGCTGGTAAGCTGAGCTTTCCCACCTTCCCAGCATTTTAATCTTGGCATCTGAAACTCCTGCCCGAAGCGCTGTAGTCGCAGCTCCAATGCGGAAGCTGTGGCCTGCATATTGCGAGTCGTCAATTCCGGCCTGGGCAAGGGCATTCCTGAGGTTGACCAAGAAATTGCTCCGTGTGAGGGGTTGGTTGTGACTGGTGAGGAACAGTGGGCCTTCCTTTGAACCCCGCAGTTGGATATAATCCACCATGGCTTCGACTGGGCATAATGCAACACCTGTCCGCTGAAAGTGGAGCCACACGCCTTTGCCAAATTGATCCGTCTTCGACATCTTTAATCTTACTGCCATAGAGGATAGCTGCTTGTCAGACTTCACAAACATGCCCCCCCACCGTTAGGTGTTTTGCGGGGTCAAAAGCGCTCACTGAAATGGAGGTGAACTCTGCGCATCTAAGAAAACCGAAGAAGCCCAGACATGCCGCTGCCCAAAACATTCTGTTGTCTGGGGTGTTAGAGCCCCACACTTTCTTTAAAGCGACTAGGATGTCCGGAGTGATTGGAAGCCGAACCTTTGAAACCGCAGAGAATCCCTTTACGCGTTTAATCCCTCTTAACACTAGTTCCACCCGAGGTGAATATATGCTAATGTTCTGAAGGCCATTATTTATCAGTAAGTTGCGAATCGAGGCGAGGTAGCTCTTGATGGTAGACATAGATAGACCATCCACGCCCAGTTGGGATATAAATAGCATGATAGTGTGCTCAGGCGGGGGGAGGGCGAGGAGGTTAAATTGGTTACAGAAAGCAAGAAACCTCTTTTGACCTGAGGTGTAGGCTTTCTGAGTGGAGACTGCTAGGCCTGACTTGTAAAATCGCTGAAGAGCAATCTCCACCTTTTGGATGTCCAGTCTGGGCGTTCCAAGACTAGGAGTGACCAGAGAGGGTCCGGGATAGGCACCGGCTGTGGTTGAATGCCTGGGACCTGTATCAGGAGAGAACCCAGATTATTCCTGGAAATGTCATCGGCAACAATGTTGTATACCCCTGCAATGTGACTAGCAGAAATTGAGAAGTGGAAATAGGCGGTGAGAAACGACAAACACCGCAGGAGGTGCAGGATTACACCTGAAGGCTCCTTTGATGCGCCTTTTTGCAGCACCTGAACAACTGACAGATTGGGAACTAAACTAGGAACTATGTAGGTAATCCATAATTCGAAAAAGAAGTAGGGATCAAGTCAGCTAGAAACCACAGTTGAACCTTTCCAACATTTCAACCAGAAAATGAGAACCGCTGGATTGAGCACATGCCATTTAAAGCTGTACAGCTCATCATTTGCTGTCACAGGGAGTTGGGCCATCACAGGATGCCACCAGAGTTACTGGGTTACCAAGATTGCTTACGGTTGGCCCTGCCTTCTTTGCCTTGCAAGGCAACCAGCCAACACCCAGGCAGCTCTAGTGCTATCTCTGTTAAGAGAGAGGGGTTAGAGCAAGCAGATGTGCATAACTTCAACAAAAGCTCCTTGGAGCTTGGTTATCCTACACATTTCCACAAGTGCTGATTTCTCCAGTATTCCCTTCTGACATGTGTCCTAGAGCTCTGACACTCTAGTGTCAAGCCTCCACATCGTCTCCCTCATGTAAGCCTTGCCTCAGTTGCAAGGGATCCGACAACTTGGACTGCTTCACCATCGCCAAGGTGAAGAACATTCAGGCAACAGAAAGCAGCAAAGAGTGTAGGGACCATCTGGACTTGAAAACAACTTTCATGCCAAACTTCCTGCAGACCCAAGCTACAGCATGTACTACGTAGTAATGTTTTGTACACTTTGGATAGCAAACGTTTCAGCTTTTATGGCGATTAGAGGCATAGTGCTGCGCCACCTGTCTTGGTTCCTCCCCAAGGCTGCTCTCCTGCTCTCCTACATCCTGCCTTCTTTTGATTATTGTGATGTGGTTGGGGCTGCTGCTCAAATGAGGAGGCACTGCTGCTGGAACGCCTGCAGAACTTTGCAGCAAGGGCGATCCTTCATCAGCGCCGCTGGCAATTAGCTAGCTCTGCTAGGAAAGAGCTCAGTCTCTCTACCTTTTCCTTCAGGCGAGACTTCCACCTGGCCCAACACTCATACAGAGCCATTCATGGCCTTTACCTGCCATACCTAAAGTGCCTATTTACCCTGTCCTCTGCCACCCATGGGCATCACACCAGACTAGCCTCAACGGACTGTATCAATCTTCCCCAGCCCAAGACCAACTTCGAGAAGAGAGCCTTCAGCTATCGCGGTGCTGCCCAGTGGATCTCCCTACCATCTAATGCTTGTGAAGAATCCACTATTTCTGTTTTTAGTTCTACCACAAAACCCATTCTGCTTACCAGTCAATGATCTATTTGCATATCCAATTTACTCCCTTCTTAGCTGATTACAACTTTCTGCTTTACTTCACAATCCATTAAGACCTTCCATCGTCTAATTTATCACTGTGTACTTTGTTTTCTGTTCTGGGTGCCTATAGAATAGTAGCCCCTTGGGCTAAAGGCTTTCCCAGTTAAAATAAGATTCCCTGACCCTGACCCTGATAGTGAACAAGAAGGCAGAGGGTGACAAATATTCAGACTCACAGCTACAAGTACCTGCAGATGTTCATATGGGATTTATAAACCCCTGCACTCTGCCCGCAATGTACTAGTATGGGATTTAGTGTGCGAAGCAACTGGAATGCTTCTCACAGGTTTAGAATCAATGTTTAGAGGCCCTTTACCATGGCAATGGGATCTATGTAAAGAAACATCCCAATAATTATTCACCTTCTTGCAGCCACCTATGAATTTACTGTTCATTTAGGCAAGCCATTTCTTATACAATTCATGAAGTGAATTTTACATAGCTCACTTTTATCTCTCAGAAAAATGTTCTTCATTCCCAACTGGTGTTGAAGGGTATTGGGCCCATTGTAGGCGTCTTGATAGGCAGAGACAAACTGGTTGAAAGCAGTGTTGAGTTGCAGCTCTTCAGAATATGCCTCTGTAAAAGCCTGCAGACACACAAGCCAGATAAACTTAGTGGTGAACAATAAGTAGCAAGTATTCATGCCTGTAGGACAGATTTGTACAAAAAATAATAATGTACAGTAACATAATGTATAATGTACATACAGAAATATTAAACAAAATCTCACACATGCACATATATACCATCATTGCCCTGCTCTTGGTGACATCAGCTTCTTCAATGAATTGCTTCACCTACAGCCAGATACAGGCCAAATGCATTATACTATGAAACATTTACTGGCTGCAAACAATGCTGTGTGAAACAGATTTAACAACAAGTCAAATATGCTGAAAAAATACACATACGTACTTCTGTGGAGGCCTGAAGGCAGTGGTCCATGCCTGGAGAGCTAGTGAGTGTGAGCAAGGCATCTCGCAGGAGTATGGCTTCCTCAGCACCACCAAGGAATGGCTGCACCACCTGAACAGACTCCTGCAAAAATACAAAGATAGTTTACCAAGTATCCTGAAAGACATGCACAAGAAGTATTTCCTGTTATAGCTAGGTTAGCTGTTCTCTTAGCAGATGGATGCTCACAGGCAGGAATGTGATGTATATCTACAGACATTTGCACATATCCTTTCTGGAAATTTGCAGGAAAAACCTGCAATTCCCATGCATGTGCAATTGCATATAAGTTAGCTTAAGTGCAAATGTTTGTATATCTATGACAATGGCATCACCAAAGCAAAAAGGAATCATAATCTGACTTACAAGTAATGCCATTGCCAAGGACCTTAGCAACTGCAGAGTGTCAGTTTCTTTTGCTGTACTTGGCATGCCCAAGGTTTGCTGACAGTACACCTGAAAAGTTAAAGGAAAGCATATTAACTAGATACATATACACAAGAGGCTAGGCTCATACTGAGTTTAGGTGAACATTGAAGACTAAGTCTTCACCATGCGTCCAAAATGTTTGCATGAATTCATGTATCCTAGCATCCACGGCAATGCTATAACACCAATACTTGAGCAGTAGTATGGTAGACACATTATTAGCAACTACATATCTCTTGTGTATCATAATAGTGTCTGTACAATAGTTCAGTCAGCATGCCTTAGTGTCAGTGCTGTGTATATTGCAGGTATTACACATGTGCACACCATTACTTCTCATTAGGATGATCTCATTTCTGCTGCTAATCACACTCTTTGTACATCTATGGTATAATCACCCTTGTGATCAAGCAATCATTCATTGCCATTGGACACAGTGAAATAAAGTAATGATTTAGATATGAATGCACATCCAGCCTCAGCACATCAGCCTTAAGAGGTGGTAATATTTGAGTTGCCCTTTTGGAGTCTTCACCTATGTATAAGCTCGGCTTATACTAGAAAGTGCAATGCAGCTACAAGGCAACAGATCATTATACATGTCTACCTTGAATAGCGGGAGTATACCATCCATGAAATACAGTAGCACTCCTGGAGGCAGTGGACCAGCAACCTTAATACTCACTTCATCCCTAATGGAGAGGACAATGAATACTGACGGCAATAATTTACAGTAGCACACAGTAAAGACAAAGCTGTAAATCTGGGCACTTGGTTAACAATACACGGGAAGGATCGTGTTATCACCTTCTCTTGTGGCCTCCAAAATGAGTGTATCGCAACTGTCTAATCATTTCCTCGCTGCATTGCACATGTGGAAGTCTTTTCACTAGTACACTAACAACATCACAAGCCTGTTTCATGTACTGAAGCATCCAACGGTTTCTATGCATAAAGACAACAAGGGACCAAATCATAGACGGTTAAAGTACACACCAAAAACTGAAATTGAAGTATTAACAGGGGCAATGTTAATGGCATGGTATGTAGTGAGCTACGTCTATGTCAGTCTATCACTCACTTCAGGTTCAATGTGTTGTGTGTCTGTGTGGCCATTAGGTCAGCATCGAGGTACACCCACACCAGGTACAAGCAGAAGGGCAGCTTCCTGCTGATGGCAATCTGGTCACTACACAGCAACTGATCAAAAACAGACGCAGTCATTAATAAGCATAGTGTCTGCATGCTAACTTCTGCAGATAACATTCAAATGAATGTATGTCCAATATAGAAATGCAATGAATTGTGAAACAAAGTATTAACACACCGTGTATTGTACATACATACTGTACATACCTTCAGAAGTTCATCAGAAGTAAGAATGGTCTGACAAATGGATTGAACAAACACATTCCTCCCTTTGCTGCAGGCTGCCAACAGGTCTACCACACTCAGCAGCACTAGCAAGCGTGGGTCATCGTCCGCTGATGCTGTGACAGTGTGCAGCCTAGAATTTAAAAGCCAAACAAGCCACCAATGGAGATCTGAAGTTCATAAAATTCCCATTGAAACTTCATGGGGCTGCCTAGCACTCTAAGCACTAGCTACCTATATATATAATTGGTAGCTGCGGTGTAAGAGCAGAAACATACGGCAGGACACACATGCACATGAAAGTAGGCACAATCAAAGTGTTCAACTAAAACACATCCAAATCAAGGGTCAATGTGGGGATGTTGTACATTGCATACATCAGAACAGGATATGCCTGAAGGGGAAACTTCCCAATAGCACTATTATTATATTCCTTGAATGGTCAAACAGCACATGAAGAACAATGCAAACTACCTACAAAAGTAAAGATGTAGGGATGGCACATAGAATACAGGAACAAGAAATTGTGTGCATCAACTGCATATAATCAATATGTACAAAGCAAAAGCATGCAGATGTATCTAATGTTAGCAATTATGTCATTCACACATACCCCTTCTCAAAGTCCATTGCATCTTTCCCCAGGACATCAGTGAAGAACTCTCTGTTGCGACTGAAGTACTTCATGACAAGGTCTTGGTTCCTCTTCACTGGCAAGTCAATACTTTCCACCTGCATGTAGCATACAAGCAGCACTCAGGAATACTTTGCAATGGGTAGTGCAGCACGTACTGCCTCAGCAGTACCATTTGTACATAGCAAGCAGACATTTGTGTTGTGTTGGGTTTCCTTTTGCTTCCACACTATCTCCTATTCCCTATCATAATATAAATTGTAACTACAGCAGTTACATTACCACATGACATTGTATCATTAACTTCTGAGAACAGCTCTAGCTGATCAAAAGGAGGGACTGGTGTACAAGTCAAATCAAACGTTTCAACCCCAATCTAGTGGTCCTCATATATCATATATCAGTGATAATGATATTGGTATAGTGACAACCACTGTCACTCACTGAATTAACAATGCACAATGACTTGCCCCTCAGAAGTCTTCAAGTTGATCACTACTTACGTACATACATATAACCTACACACTCACTCTAGTGATTGTCATAGACTTGAGTGCCTGCAGCAGTGCAGTTTGTTCCGACTGTTTGCACTTTTTGATGAGGTGAAACACCTGCTCCACCTGAGACTCCTTTAACTTCACACACAACTCATGGTAGTTTGTGAAGACCTGAGAGCAAATATAGGCAAGAGCATTCTAAACTGCAATTGTGCCAGAGCAGACAAATCAGGAACTAGCTTTCACCGCTTCAGCATTAACATAACGATCATAATAATAAAGTGGATGTATAATGTAATTATTCATTGTACATCGGGTCACAGCTACGCAAAATTAGTTTGCAAGCTCTTAATCGCTTTGTGTATGACGCTGCATGCATGCAGCTACACGGATGTGTAGTCCCCATACAACCCTTGCGTTTGAGAATGTGAAACAATGATATTGTTTCCTAGGAATAATGATTAAATTTAGTGCTGCACACAAGATCATGTTCACTAAAACTATAGCTATCAAAAGACACTAGAGATTTTACAGTCATTGCAGGACACCATATCTTTGCTTTAATAGTAACTTGTAAAGTGTTAAACACATTCACACTCAACAAAGTGCTACAAACTAAAAGCTGTCCTGTACACCTGAAAGGAGGAGCACAGTACTTGGTACACATTGCTATTTAGCACAGTTCCACAATGTCCACACCACTTGGCAGGGTTTCAGCAAGGACATATTCTTGTCAAATCTACATTCATTACGAGTGACATGCAAACATGAGAGCATATAGCACTGGCAAGTTCAAGGAAGCAGCAGTTTCCATTGATTGCCACTATCAGCTCTGTGCTTACTTCACTGATGACTAGTGCCATGTCCTGAATGCCAAACTGTGCATCCAATAATGCATCAACCTGTGCAAACAGCCTCTCCTGTACCGGACGGTGGCCACTAAAAAGGAAATGACTTATGCATAATGTGACAGTACAGGCTACACAATATATAATGATGTCATTGTCAGTTCTCATGCACGGCTGCTGTGATGGGGACGTGCATGAGAACTGACAATGACAATGTCTATGACTTCTCATATTATTGACTGTTTTCCTTGCATGGATGCACACGCACATGCGTGTGCCAGTAGCTATATTAATCAACATGATGTAATTTTCACTTATATAATATTATATATATATATATATATAATTATATCCATAGAAAAAAAAAATATATATATATAATGAAGGAACAAATTGAGCAATACAACAATAAATAACAGCAACGTAATCCACGCCTTGGCTTAGGACAGGTTATGCTTTCACTCGTTAGATTTCATTATGGCTAATGTCATATGGCCAATTTTACACACAGAATACAGTACTTATGTCAGCATTGGGCAAGGGATTACAATGTACTGCTATGCCCAATCAAATATCACAGATTGATGCATGGACTATGGTGGAGAATGGCTTTAGAGGGAGGTATTATGTATGTATTTAACAATAACATTTCAACTGATTCTACAACTCTCGATTGGTGAAATCAGATACTACCAACCTTGAATTACCATTTCAACTCACCAAAGCACAGTCTGTTGCTATGACAACAGGATTACAATACTTGGGGGCATACAGTATGCCTACTAATATTAATCACACACAATTATGTAGCTATGTAAGTTCCCATGAAAGCATATTCTGGAACTAACTGAGCAAAAGCAGCCAGAAACTGATAAGCCTTCTGATAAAATTTCTCTTTGGCTTGTTCTTCATCCAATTTTCCCTTCTGCTGGTAATCAGGTGATGTCCTTACAAAGCTGCTGCCTGGCAGTCGGTGCAGAAGAAGGTTCAGCACATCACTCATAATTCCTACACAGAGAAAACAAAAAGAGCCTGTGGAAACATGAACAAGTTTGTGTGAGGAATTGTACGTATACTGGATGCATGGGTGGGTGCGAGACAATATGTTGCAAAGATGTAAGAGGTAATGACTACATTACATATTAACTGTAGCATTGACATGTGTAGCTATACAAACCACTGCTCAAGAGAATCTTCTGGTTTTGGCAATTTGGTTCTCTCAGGACCTCATCGAGTACGCACAGCCTAAAATGTGCAAGGAGTACAGAGTCAAAGGGTAATTATTCTACTACGGAGTGAGTAATCCTAAAGTATGGCATGATACAAAGACCAGTACGCACAGTGCCCATGCTGCTGATAGCAAAACTTTGCAACAACTGTGATTTGCAGCCATCCTATGAAAGAGTTAGGACATGGTCCAGGCAGTGTGCACATATTGAGCCCACACCTTCTTAGTCTGTCCAAGATCTCCTCCAGTTCTGCCATCAGAGAACCATCCATTACAAGTTGGGTGATCCTCCTAAATGCAGTGACCAGATTGCTAATTGTCTTCAGTGATGAGGCCGAAGCATCAGTCACCAGCAGCTGCAGACATTACAGCATATCAGCAACAGAATTATGGCAAAAGTACGAATACAGTGGAGCCCCTATAATGCAGACACCTTTTGGAACAAGAAGGGTGTTCTGATTACAGGGGTGTTCCATTTCACATACAGTGTATATGCCCATATACAAAACAGACACGTAGTGCATGTGAACAGTATCATAATCAGATGAATTCATAAAGGTGGAAGCAGTTTGCACGAGTACTCAACACACATGCTACTATGAGGACGACTATAAAGGGTAGCTGCACACATGAGCTTTCCCCTGCTTCAGATACTTTAGAACATTGCGGCACTCTGCAATTTCTGTGCTGTTTCTGTTACTTGTCTGAGGTAGGGGTGCAAAACAGGGAGCGGCCATTTTCTGGCAGCTGATCAATGATTGGATTATCAGGTGAGATTCATACAGTGTTGCACATATAGGCCGGTGCACCAGCTGCAGTCTGCAATACGGATTAATGGGGTGTCCACATTTCAAGGGGAAGTTTAGATTGCTAGAATAGGACCAATCATTGGGACTTCAAATAGTGTCTGCAAAATTGTGGTGTCTGCTTTTCAGAGGTGTTCACAAAGTGGGGTTCTACTGTAACATAAAGGGTATTACAAAATGTATGTAAGTGAAAGAAAATGCGTACTTGTTGTAAAGAAATGTTCTGAGTGAAAATAAGTACCAATTGAACTTCGAGTGAGTACAAACATCACTACTGATTCTGAATGAACAGTGCATAATGTCCACAGGGAAGCCTTATACGCAACTGTTAGGATCCACTTCAATGACACAAAAACTGAGGACCTTGTACTGTGCATGATTTGACCTAGAATTTCAGTCTGCAGAATACGTACCAGAAAGGAAGCTGTTTTGATTATTTTAATCCGCCAAAATCTGAAGCATATTTTGACCAATCCACATGTGTGTATAGTGTGTGTTTATCAGCAAACATGCTCACATGATGACCAGTTCCAATAATTATCCTTACAACAATTCTTCAAGTCACTTTACAAATGTCCAGGCCCCTTCTGTTATAGTCATAATGAATGCTGCTAAGATAATCTTTCATACTTTATTTGCTGTTGCTAGGTGGTTGCTATGTTTATCGAGTGACTATAAAAGTGCTACTTGCAGTGAGATGTGACAATTTGTTATCAGACAGCGATTATATCTTATTGGAGAGCGATTATATCTTATAGGAGAGCAAGAATATCTAATCGGGTTCACGAAAATATCTAATCGGGTTCACTGTGATTCAATCAATAGCAACAACACTTCACATGCAAGTGCTTGCATTCAGATGAAACAAAAGAACAGTTCAATGAAGCATACAGTAACTCGTACACTACCCAGCTATTAATATGGCTGGGTTTTGAATATCTATGGTGCCCCTGTAGTTTCAGTCACGGAAAAGGGCGCAAAAAGCTTTACCCTATTGGAAGAACTGCGCAAACTGATTACTGCCGTTCTACCGTACTGCAGCTGTCGAAATTTGTGCATCGATGGTGGCCGATTCTTCCGCACGAGAGGACCCGGTCACGGCGGAAAGACATCTCGAGTAGCTAGCTAGCTACCGAACGAACAGACTCAGATTACGGTCAGTTCCGCCGCAGCTGATCACCGATCCACCGTCCTGTCCCGCCCTCAGATTCCTCTGAGCTAGCTTGGCTCCCTCCGCCTCCAATGCCGTCGGGCTAACCTTCCGCCGACGCACGATTCACCAGCCAAGTCTTGTTTGCGCCTCCGCTCGCGTTGCAGGAACGGGGCAAGAAGTCTCCTCCGTAGGGGAAGAGGTTTCCGAAGGTGTAGCGTACCGACGTTTCTGCCTGATTCGCTTGGCTCCTCGCTAGTTAAGCTCTCCTAAAGAATGAAAATGCATTGGATTCGCCCGCGCTCCCCTAATGCTTTCCTAATTTGGTAAGAAACCAATTAACATTCACCCACGCTTCCCTTTGTTCGGCAAATAAATCACTTATAACACCTCCTTTTCGGGATGTCGCTGATTTATAAGCACTCCCCCCTCGGGCGCTTCGCGCCCTCGGGCCTCGTGCTTATAAATCAGTGACATCCCTCAAGGACGTGTTATAACTAATACATACCTGTGTGTCTATCGCATTCTCGAATACTTCTGATTCTGATGAGAAGAATCTGTTGAGTAGGTGCATTGACCACACCACAAGGTCAGCATCATCATAGTTAGCAGTGTCCTGAAAACGAGAGAGGAAAGAATTCAATGTAAAGACCTCCCAGAAGTAGCAGAAATCTATTTAGAGATGATCAAGGATGTACATGGGACAATAGGCGATTCCCCACTTTGTATGGAACTAACCAACAGTATCCGAACAAATGGTTGGTCCCTGGCATGTGTTTCTGTGTCCTGCATGAGCACAGGAAGGGAAAAGAGTTCCCTGCTGACCTCCCACAGTGGCAATAGAGACATTCATAGTTTGATGTAACGAAGGACATAGCAGCTACATACGACAGAATTAAAGGTTCAATGACCAGCTGACCATTAGTATCTGCAGCTGGGAAAATGCCTGGTCCCTGATGTGTCTCTCTCCATCTTCAAAGAAGACTACTGGCTTCTGTATATCACAAAAGTGCCTCCTTGTTACTGGCCCTAGAAAATTGCTGTCAGAGAACCCAAAGGTAGACATGCTGAATGTTACTCTACAATATTGAACGCTTTTAACATAAAACTACTTGTGTTTTGATGGTATTATCAACCTGAGCCAGATCATTCTGAAGCCAGATCATTCAAGAAAGAATCTTGCATATCAGGCAATAACTACTAAGATGAACTTTAGAGTTGTGGAACTTTCACACAGCGATAGGGGAATACAATTGTAAGCCATTTCAATCACAAAGGGTATTGTCAGTTACAATAAGTGGAAAACTGAAAAAATGAAGTTTTTGTAATTTTGAATTAAAATTTTGTAGTTTTCGTTATGTGAAAGTCCAGCAACTCTCAAGTTCATACCACACTGCAGCATGAGCCTCTACAACATCAACTACAATGATAAAGGAGGCCATTGGATGTGGAACACCCTCCCTCACAACTGCACTCTCAAATGCTACAAATTGCCATGCTACTTGGTTCTGACATATTTACAAACTTGTCCAAGCTCCCATTTACCCTCAGCTAGACTACATAGAACCAGGCTAACCTGTTACGCCTCTGTTGTCCTTTTCTTCCTTCATATTGCAATTCACTTAGTTCAGCTGGTGGACCCTATAAAAAGGCATCAATAAACGCAATGGTTTCAAGTCTGTGCCACTAGCAAGAGCAGCAACTGCTGAATTTGAACATTATCACAGAATAAATGGGTACTGCACCAGACATAAATCTAATTTCTTCTATTACATAACTTAATACAGAAGTGAAGGCTTGGCACATTATATACAAAGGTGCCATTTTACGTTAATGTCAGTGTTTAGGGTTGACTCAGTATTATGTCAGTGTTAAGTTGACATATTTCATAATTGTACATGAAGAACAATCCAAGATTCCACCCACTCCCATGGTGGGCCTCAACTGGGCACCAGTGCACGTGGAAGCAAGTGTTTCACTCGAAAGGAGAGTGTTACTCATGCATGGGCTGCACATTACAAGGAAAGATTCATAGTTGGAAGTTCTGTATGCAGTTGGTGTAGGCATATCAGGTTGGAGTGTCCTTCAAATTGCTGATTAATAGACTCTGCTGCATTTCCTCACATGACCAGGTTGCATTTAAGGACTACCCTTGAATGCCATTTAATGTGAAGTTACATGAGAAACACAATATCAAATGTAGCATGTTTAAAGTGAATGTAGGCTTGACTAAAGCAAAGTAGGTGACAAGAGTGAGTAGCATAGACTATATATAGCACAGTTGCATGTAATGATTAAGAAAGTATATGTGAACTGTAGTGCCAGCTAAACCTGGGCACCCCCCTTTTTATAGGACACAACAAGACAGAAATTATGGCCTTAACAAAACTACCTTAAGAAATGACAATTAATACTAGTTATGCAGGTGTAAGGAATGTGTTATACGTAGGGTAGGTAGTAAGCATGAACAGAGAAACAGGGAGAAATGAGAGAACGCTAACCAAAACATCAATATAGTTCACTGTTGGGGTCCCTGGTTCATCCATGTCCACTATGACTGCTGAAGGAGGTCTTCCTCTCCGACTCAAACGAAAACCACTTCTTCGTCGAACACCAAGTCCTCTTGTCACAGTTTGGTAATCATAGATGAAATTCTGGGTTGACAAAAATGGGACAGTATTTACAGTTCAGCAGCAATAATGCATAAAATGATATATTACCACCACCCAGTCTGCTTGAGCAGTTCTCAGTAAAGCTGGGCAGTATACCAGTCAACACCTTGAAACTTAGATCTGTATTTTTATTACACAATACACTAGAGTATGCATTGGCAATTGGATCTGTACTGTATGGCAGAAAAATTTCAGTTCTAATTTTTTGATCTGCGCGCTGATATTTTATGTCTGTGCTTTGATTTTATGTATTTTAGGTTCTCTTCACAGCAAGTAAGCGAGTAAGGTGTTTCACTAAGGCTGCAAGCCAGGAGTTTCAATTAAAGTGGAAGGCTATGTAAAGGCTACCAGCGCTATAATTGGTAGCAGTACAGTACAACTTTCACATTCACAATTCCCTTTGTACTTTGACTTCCATGTTCCAATGATGCTTTCTGTCAGATCGACACCCCATTGCTTGGAGTACATCACTACTGCCTGTTTATTCACTGACTCCATTATGTAGTTAGCAACCTGTGCCTTCTATTGAGCTGTGAGGAGCAGTCATCATTCGCACTTAAATTGGAAGTGAGGAGAGCAGATACCTTCTTGTTGGTACATACTTCAATGGCCTCTGGAGTTTACTATGCTTGATATGGTACCACTAAGGTCGGCGAGAGACTTTGGCCTAACCAAAAAGTACTTCGTCAGTGTTACAAGTGTATCTATTCACTGGAACAATGGGCCTACGAGCAATGCATTTGATGAATATGATTCTTGTGGATGAAGAAGAACATTAAAATTTTGCAAATTTAGCCAAATTGTGAAGATGCGAAAGTTGAACCTTGCAAAATATTCTGCTATACAGTATACCTTGATGGCAGCAACAAATGAGCTTGCCTTAGCCAAATAAAAGAATATCTGCCTGTATGGATTATTTGGTCTAGGAAGGGGAAGGGCAAGAAACAAATAAGTCATCCTTGTCTGCGTGAGCAGCGCAAGTGTGCAAACAGCAGTGTCGTCCATACCCTCACCTGCTGAAGCTCACTGAAGTTCAACAAAAGCTGTTGTAGTGAAGATTGAATGTAGAAGAAACATGAATTTTGGAGGAATCAGGAAGATATCTAAACACTGGCAGAATTCTATATACAAGAACAGACTGCATTTTCACTTCTCCTGTTTTTGCATACTGTATACACTGTATATTTTTCAAATACTATATACTGGCAAACATTTTTCAATACCACCCAGGTTTAGCACTCACACACTTGGGGATGGTGTGCTAAGTACATAGGCATAGTCATTTCAATTACAATTCCATTTACATTAACTACTTAATAGGCTCACCACTAGTCTCAGATGCACACAATAGTTGAAGAAAAAATCCAAGATCTTCATGACTCTGCACATTAAAAGTAGTGACATGAATATACAGAGTAACATTCCATTTTTAATGATAATCCATATTAATTTTATCAGTCAGTCTGGCTGTACTTACCTGTACTTGACAGCAAACACAGCTCTGTTGGCAGGTGAGTCCTTGAAGCGGATGTCTTCCTTGAACATTTCAAGGTCTGCCTGTATAGTGCTTCCTCCTGAGGTGCAAATAGACAAATAGCTTTCAGTAACGTTACAAAAATTTGGAGTTAATGACTCATCTGGCTGCCACCCAAACTCTATATACTTGCTCCCTTTGGTCACTGCTCTGCAATCATTACTATACTTCTGCAATAGCCATGAACACACTCATGAATACACTTTATGCATAGACATGAATGAACACAAATTATAAACCATGGACATTGGTCTCTACATTCAAGGATGGTGCTGCGTTCTTGCATGTGGGGGCCCATTGTTAATGCTTCACTGTGTAACAGCATTCACGTGTTTCTGTCTTTTTATGCCACCCCTACATCCTTGCTATTTTTGTAGAAATTTTATATTAATCTTAGCCCTTCACATTATTCAATACCATCTGTCTGCTCTCAGTCAGGTGTATATTGGTCACAGCCAACACTGACATTTTACTCCTTTTACTTTCACTATAGCTAACTGTTCGGGTATGCCTAGATCTATCAGTGATCACACACTCGACATGCCAAATCTCTCTGTCTTCTGTGTACTGTACTCAGGCACCTATCTATTGCTGAGTAGACCCTGTCTGAGATGCTTGCTCAATTTCATCCATGTGGGGCCTCTGTTGCTGCACTGTTTTGCCTTATTTCTATATCCTTGTCGGCCTCGAGAAATACCCTCTAATACAGCCCCTTCAAGAGGTCTATATATATTACATATATGTATGTGTGTCCATAACATGAAGCCTTATGAGTCAGACGAAACTTCAGAATGAAAACAAGTATTAAGGCAGCCTGCAGCATCCCCACAACCAACTAGCACATGCACAAAATACCAACCAGAAGATTTGATGGTGTAATGTGGACAAAATAAATTCACACAGTCAGCTGAAACCCACTCTCATCAGTAACATCACTTGGCCCAATTGCATATACTTACTTGCATGGGGAACATCTATTCTACCATCCAACATAGCAACCAGTGGGTTAACTATACTCTTGACACTGTTGGGGTTGCAGTAGTAGCCGTAATTGACCAGCAATTCCAGCAAACCCAAAATCTGCAGAACACAGCATTGCACAAAGTGTCTGTAGTATGCACATGCTGTATATATTTTATTACAGAACAAATTCAACAGTGAAGCAGTTCAAATAAATTACTACACAGCCGGTCAAATGAATCGTAAGGGTCAGTAGTAAAATCAGTGTGTGTGTGTGTGTGTGTGTGTGTGTGTGTGTGTGTGTGTGTGTGTGTGTGTGTGTGTGTGTGTGTGTGTGTGTGTGTGTGTACATAGCTAACTGATCCAAAAATTATCCTACTAACAGAACAAGCACAGTTCCAACATTCACAATGACATGGCAGTTGTTGATTCAATTAGTCCAGTAAGAAGCTAGAAATAAGCAAGTGAAACCCAAAAAGTCTCAATCGACAAGACTGTGTGGTAGAACATATGTATGTATACTGTCGGGCGTTGGATACTTTGCAAGGTGAATAAAAGTGGCTACGTAGTACGTAGGTCTGCTTGTCTAGCCTTGATCCACAATGCATAGCACAAACAACTTATTCCAGGCCATAACAGCAGCATTAGGAATGAAGACTGCATCTTGTTTTTGGCTTTTTTCTGTCTGTCTGTCCTACAATGTTCTCTGAAGTTCTCAAGCATGAACACTTCTTAATCATCATCCAATCCCCGGGCCTTGTATCCACATCCACACTCTATCCCCATATCCATCAGTACATAACACAGATGACTCTCAAAATAAATGAAACAGATGTCAATGGCTCTTCCATCTTTGTAGGATGAGTAGGGGGAAGTGATCACTGGTTGCCAATCCTTCTTGCTGAGACACCACTATACTCATGCAGCAGGTATGTTCACCATACTATAGTTATCCATTAACCTAGCCAGGCTTGTGGTCTACAGCAAGAACTGCCCTGTCAACAATATAGAATTTGCCCTTTAATTTTTTACACTAACAACTGACTCATACACAACATTAGCTATGGCAAACCAGCAGCAGCCACACTCACTTCTGCCAAGAGGCGGTTCGCTAGGACTTTATCACCTGAGCACTCTAGCACTGAATTGCTTTCCACCACATGCAACAGCCACTTCCAGAGATGATCAGCATAGCTCTTCTGCTCCTCTGTGAGAGACAATGCAATGTCATGCCCCTTCTGCTGAAAGTGGTTCTCCTGCAACTCAGAGTACACCTGTGTGTGACAACCATTTGAACATACATGACTGTGTGCACACCTTCTGTCCACACACTCTGACTGTCCACACATGAATTTGTACCCTAATACTTCACTGTCAATATGGTAATGTTGCATGAAGATGGCCTGGTAAGTGCATCATCTCACGAAGGAATGGGCTGGGATCTCCAAGACAGAGTGGTTGTTGCCCACATCTACAAACAAAACTGGAAAGGAGGTCGAAGGGATTTACTGCACAGAATGCAGCCAGTTTCTTTGTCCAAATGCAACAGTAACATCAATTACTGCAAACATAGATGGTGTAGAGAATTACCTTTCAGGAGCTCCACATACTTTGACCTGATGGTAGGATGCAGCTCAGGGTCACCTGCTCCAGCAAGTGCTTCATCAAAGGTCACGCAGTGAAATGTCTAGATGCACATACACAATGCAGCAAACGTGATGATGATTAGTGCCACACTTGGCACAGATTCAATCAGCATAACTTATGAAAGCAACACACCACACGTGGTACATATCTACTTCATTTGTTTCAAGTACTTAATTCAAGTGCTTTTGTCTTGGCAAGCATTCTCATGAGGCACAACTCCAATATCAGAGTAAGGAATCATTGTATCTAAAAGATCAGACTAGTATTCACTTCAACACAGTCATAACAAGCACAGAATGCACCTAGTGGCAAGGGGAATATTTCTTATCTATCAGAGCAACATTTGCAAGTACGTAATCTGTGGTTGAACTATCTTGGCATTTTCTCATAGTTGCTTCAAAGCTGTAATTATAATAAACAGGGCACACAGTGTAAGGGTTCATATTATTGTGCATGAGGTAAACTTCAGAGGAGCATGTACTGTACCTTAGTGATTGCCTCAATGGCTCTAGTGTTGTTTCCCTGTACAATGATTTTGAACACAATTAAGGCATTAAACAGGATCTGAATGAGAGAGGCTTGTGAGCAGGTGCTTGGCCATTACCTTGGCCAGTTTTGCAAAAAGGTCCAGTTGAGATTCCAGCAACTTCCATGGAGTAGAATAGTCTTTCTTCTTCTTCACTGAAGTCTACAAAAGGGATACCAGTAATCACTAGTGTATTCTCAATCATAAGTCTGGAGTGTATGACTACTTCTGTATGCACAATATTTCTTGCAACCCATACACAAGCAGAGAACGAAATGTAGGAGTAAAGTATATATAGCTTAGGGAATGAATTTCCCACACTGCAATTGCTATCACGCCAACTGCCACCTCTCTTGCAGATTCACAATAATATATACTTCAATCAAGTGTAGGTATTGGGAAGTTCGTAAGTAAGATAAACTAGTTGGCAGTAACTATGTCAGGTCTAATGGAAGTCACACCTCGAGAGAAATGTAAGAAAGGAAGGGAAATTTGTACCGCTGGGTAGGGCATAAGTTGTCCCAGGTTCGATGCTGGCTGGTGCCAATTTCCCCTTCCTCGCCTATACTTTTCTAAGTTGTGACTTCCATTAGACTGGACAGTGGGGAGTATACAATTGAACACAAGCATTGTCTTTGCTCCAATGCTGTACAAATTTGATTATTGCAGATCAGATATTCTCTTTTCACTTGCATCTGCCAGGCCTTGTGCAATATTTTGGTCCACAGGTAGGAGTCTATGCACTGTACTTTAGGAGCAGGCTAAAATTTGCAGGTAAGGAAAGCAAATTATGAAAATAACAAATATGGCAATAGTATCCTTGAACGCCTTTCTAATACATGTACTCCAGGCTGGCTTTGAAGACACTAATGTCATATATAATTACTTTTCAAGAGGCTCATCCATGTCCTTGAATCGTTCATCTTCACTGCCACTTGACTAGGTTTTGCAAAGTACACTAATACTGCACATTAAATCATTTTTATCAGGAACATTCCAAAGTACACATCACAAGCATGACTAGTAAAACACTTACTATACCTTGTGTGCAATCTCTGTCAGATGCCTCCATTCACCAGTTTCTTGATCCTTAAAGTACACCCGCTTTGGATCTCCAGACTGCTCATTTTCTGGCATCACTTTGGTCAGGATGAACAGGCCCTAAGGGATTGGTAGTGAGCCAATGTAAAATGCAGTATGAGAAATTTTAACATGCTAACTGCCCTGAGTTTATTATCTATCTAGAAGAAATCCCATTATATATTTCTTAGTTGCATTATATTATGCGTGTTAGTTAGTTCATGCCAGCCAAGAGATTCTATGTGATTAGAGCACAAAGCTTCAGGGTGCAAAGCACCCTGGTTGCTGCGTGGTCTGAATAGTTAGACTGCTAAGTAATACAGATCCCAAAATTGTCCTCTAACCCAATCAAATCATCTCCCCTCTCCCCTTGGTGATGTCCATGTCACTGGTAACAGACAAGGCCATGAAATGGCCAAATAAGAACTCTCCAGCATACATGAGCCTACTCGTGCTACTCACTCGCCATACACGGAGAGTGGAAGGAATGGTTTGGAGTGACAAGTGTGTATTACAGTAAGATACTTGTATATTGGCATTTTGTCCGCGAAAATTTGTGGAATATCTAGCCTAATCACAGCCTGCTCAGACATTGGCAAGCTGATTCACCAATGAATGATTGATCTGCCTAGTTTGTATTACTGTAAATGTCAATTGTTCACTGATGTACCAGCCACAGGCAGTGAGAATACACAGCAGTGCATCATTCTGCCCAAGTGCTATGTGTAGCAATGCATACACTAGCAGAAAACCTGGATTTAGCACTTACTCCCATCATCATGTACATGTGCTAGCTGAGTGCCAGTTAGAATGTATAGCAACAAATACATGTTACAATAGCAGCATTTTTACTACTACAGGAAGGGTAGTCTTGTAACCAGAACCGTGTGTTCCCATGTGGGACATGTGGGTTGGTGAGCAAGACTAACCATCTGGTGAGCTCATCCATTCCAGAGTCATGTGTAGGCCGCAGCCGTTGGATATGTGCAAAAAGTGCCATTTTACAGGTTGCATATTACCGTCAAAATGGTGTTTTACCACCGCTTGCTTGAAGAATGACGACTTGTTAAGTTTCAACGCTTCAGTAAGTACTTTTATTTAGTTTTTTGTAAAAAATATATTGCTCGTGTTGAAAATATTGGTCCGACCAAAACTGGAGCAACCAGACCGGATGCACTGGCCATGACAAATGGAGTTGCATAATGCATGAAAGCATGGAGAGAATGAAGGGAAGTAACTGTGCACCTTAAGTGTAAGTCAAGCAACAGATTGTTCATTTGCCTGTAAGGACATGTCTACAAGGGTACAGGAAACATGAGAACTTACTTGATAATGCTTGCACACTAACTCCGACAATATGTGATCTACAAGTGACAGGTTAACAGTAAACATGAGAGATCTCACATGGCTACTGCTTGTATAGTCTGTCTTGCTAGACCATCCCATCTAAGTGCTTGGCTTTAGAAGGGTTGGCCAGACTAACTTCTTGAAGTAATGCAAGATGAAAAGCAGGTAATAGCAACACACCTTGTGTGGAGACCACTGCTTTGCCTTCACATACACAGAGTACACCAAGGTAGTCAAAGAATCTGCAGTCCTAGATGGGAATATTTCACAGCAAGTTCACAAATGAAGGAAATCCAAACTAAGTCTTTCTTGGGCACTTATACAGATGAATAATCCACTCAGGCCACACCTTCTTCTCTCCTTCCAACAAGAATCCTATGATGTTGTCAAGTTTTGACACCGTAAAGGTGGACACAGTCTTCCTACAGAGTACAGTGCAGGCCAGCTGAATGGCAATGAGTACAACTGCAAAGGACACAGTATATAGCCCCTGCAAACTCACAGGTTGTCTCGGACTAATTCAATGAGTATGCTCTCTGCATTCAGACCCACTTTCACCTATAATTTAAGGCATTAATGAACAATAAACACACCACAGATGCATCGGTCTACAGTACATAGAAATTATAGAAATTTCCTGAATGGCATGTATATGCTTGTCAAGGCAGTGATGCACAAATCACCAATACTTCTAAGCAAACTATACAACAGTTGCAAGTCAAGGTGTGGACTGGATTCACTGCTGCTCCAGTCCTATCAATTTGCCAATGCTACGTTAGGACTGGAAAGTTCACTGTATACATGCATGCTTATGTAGTTAATGCTGGTCACCTCATTTCCACATTTAAGCAAAATGTACACAATACCATCATATTCAACTCTGAAGTGGGTCGCTGCTCAAGGTCCTGAGCATCTACTACAATCTATAGATGTCAGCTGCACCTGGTACACATGATAGCATTTATGCAAAATTGCACTACACCTAGTTAATGCTATTCCGTGAACTGCATGCCTATTTTCCTGACTTCATGTAGTAGAGTGATACGTTTGAGGAGCATATTCAGGAATTTGTGACTGCATTTGTATCCATGTGGTCCATCTGAGCAATTCATGTTCTGAAAGCAAATTGAGCACGCCGTGTAGTACTAGTATTGTACCAGACCCTTCTGCTGCATGCACATGTGAGGAAGTATAGGGTCTGGAGAAATAGACAGGCTCTTGTAACCATTGCCAGAATGTCAGCGGCGCCAATCAGATTTCTAGCTCACATATTATTGTGCAAGTAATCACTTGAAACCTCAAGTTTGATGTCCAGTACACAGGCAAGTAGATTCAGAGTCGAAGAAGCGAGAGAAGCAGTATCGAGAACAGCTATAAGGCAGGATAAATCTGAAGGAAAATCAGTACAACACAGGGGCCAAGTTTGTCTGCGTAGTGAAGACGTCTTGGTCAGTCTTCCGATGAACAGGTGGTGGAAAGCTGCTTTCTAACCTGTGCTGCCCGATGTCCCAATATTTTTGGCAAATGCATCATCCCTATCTCTGTGACCTTTGCTGTGAGTTTCTGAGCCAGAATGCAGCATGGCCATGGTATGGAATCTGCACCACATGCAAATTTGCTCGCCGCTAATTTGTGCACAATTACATCACCCACAGTAATTATTATATTCCATTGTGGTACAGCATCCTGCCGATAGTTGCCACTACATATCTCCTATGGAGGAAGGTCTGGGGACGAGACTGGTATGGCACATCCAGAACAGCCACAAGTTAGGATAGTACAGTCCATAAGCATTCCTCCAAACACACAAGAAATCAAGACATCATGCAATGACATCTAGTCTACTATACTAACAGTTGACATACATATCTACGTAGCAAATGCAGCACTGCATAAGCCAAAGCCACAAAGGCACTTTATCAATTACCAAACATAATCTATCTTGTTATTAAAGCATAATCTATAGAAAGTCTAGCACCTTTGACGTACACAATCAAGTGTAGGATAGTCACCTAATGCTCAGCTCTTTGGTGCCTGGTTCTAGAGGAATGATGCAATAGTTACCTAATGAAGCAAGGTGACAATTACATCATCTTGAGGGACCAAGAGCTGATCTGGCTAAGACAATGGCACCACAGTACCCTTAAACAGCAGCAATTAGGAAATGACACCTTGGGGAATTCACACTCTTCTTTGAGCTAACACAGTGTCCTATACATGCAAAGAAAACACCTCTATGAGGAGCAAGCATTAATGAGTAGTATGTCTGCTATTTCTAATTGAAATAACAGTACTTTTAACATACTTACTTGGGCCTCAAAAAGGGGGATGAAGCATGAGAGGTAGAGTTCATTCTTTCGGCTATCCCCATTAAGAAACTCCTCAATCACCTTGTATCCAGCACGGCACACCTGCTGCTGGAGCAGCCTGTACAATAATGCATCATGCAAGGAAAGATACCAAGTGAAATCTGCACACTTGGCCATCGCGGATCAACATCAGTAGCAACACACTACAGACTGAACACAGTGCCACTAGACTCTGAACCTCTTCCACAATTTAGCATACATGTAAGCACAGTAGCCATAGGGTTGGTCATATGAATGCATCTATACAATACAGTACTTCACTCAGTATGACTATGTGCTGTAAATTCACACCGTTCAAAGTGTAGTGTAAAATCATTGCAAGCCCAGAATTGGCAAGATATTCGTTCACTCATGTTATCTGAAAACACAAGAGTGATGTAGGGATGGTATGGTGTCTCCAACAATGCATCCACAATGTAGAGTAGAAGATGTAGTTCAGAAAACAAGAAGGGGAGGGGTAGTATTGCTCAGTATTATCTGCAAACAACTGTACCATCTTACATTTGAAATTCTACCACATTTTTAGCAATCTATATAGAGTGCTTCCTCAAAAATTGGACACCATCACTCTAAGGGACAGTGTAATATGGCTAAGGAAAGGAAACAGTCAGAATTGTAAACAATCCTCATATATATCCAACTTTAGCTAGTTCGTAGTCACATACTAAGGTGCACGGTAATAGGTAGTTGCTATAGCATATTTATCATTCAGTGTTCCATTTGACAAGATTGTATAAGTCTTTACTTACTGCATATGTTTCACTATCGATGAAATATTCCATGTCCAATCACAGAATACATAGATACGTATTCTAGCTAGATCAGGCAGTATCAATACATGAAGTTTATGAAACGCAATGAGATGTTACCAGATGTAAGGATTGTTCAGAGAGTGTCAGAACTATCATATTCAAAACATAAGCTGGTGCAGTCATTTATCGCCAAGATATATGAATATGATATATGAATATGATCGAACTCTAACGGTGTAATATGCTAAGGGGTCTATGACAATCACATAATTACTTTCACAGGGTTGAACATAATTAACTCAGTGATACATGCATGTCTATGCACATTATGAGAGTTAAGAAATGGTATCTACTGGGAATCTATAGAGAGTTACAACTTATACATTCCTCACTCAAAACCATTGATTCATGCACAAACAATACAAAACTGTAAGAAAATGTCTCATATACTACTCAGAGATGCCACCACTTGAGAATTGATCCTATTTTGCACAAGTATCACTTAAACATACCGAACCTACTTACATGCAGTTTCAGTGCATAAATAGAGCTGAAACAGATGCAAAATGTGGGCATGTCTGATCTAGTTTATAATGTCATTGTACAATTTCCCCTTCATTTATCTGTTACCTGTCACTCTCAGCTTTGTGCTCACTAAGTAGCTTGGGAAAACTGACCAACAACTCCAGAATCTATAGCACAAATTGAAACAGGTTAAAGACAATTCAATACTCACAGCTGTGAAACACTTCCATCTATACACAAACATACATACATACTAGCTCATGCCATCTGTTTCTGTCTTCTTCCATACTGGCTACATCTTCCTTCATAGACCACAACTAGCAATATATTTTCTTACCATGTCGATCTAACATAATACGGACATCCACAGGAATCTTGAAAACTGAGATGGCAATGGCTACTGTGTAAGGGCATGTACTGCTAATGAGTAAGAAGCAGTTGTGCTTTGTCACTGGAACTGGTCAAGACAAATATTCAGTAATAATGATACGACATAGTTGATCCCTGGGTCTTCATGGGTTGCTACAGAACATTGGTTAGTATGCTATATACAGGGAACCAGGTGGAAAGAGTGAAGGAGGATCTGAGGATCCGATAGTTGACATAAAGCTTCCTGTCGAATGATGTATGCAGGTACATGACAGGTAGTGACGTGTGGTAAGAGGGCCTTGACATGTAAGGATGTAGTAAGCAATTTGTTTGTCACAGAGGGAGGGGCAGAGGGGTCTCAAATTGAGTTATGGTAGTTTACTAATACGTATAGGGCGAGTTAATCAGCAGTCAGCAGGGTGAACAAACAGGAGCAACCTGTTGTCAGCCTACAGTGTCTGGTGGGTGTGCAGGGCTTCCCTAACTCTTCTCATGAAGTGATTTCCATTGACTTCCTTTAACTGCTGTGGACTCCACTACACTTGATGTCCAGACCTGCATGCACTGCCATTCTATTCACTTGGTCACACCTCCTTAATAATGCTCTGTGCTCATTCAGCAACATTCTAAATTTATTATTGTTTCTTCAGTTTACACTTGGCTACATTCACCTCACAATTCCATTTTTCTCCATTTCAGGTATGACCTTCACCAGCATTTCTCGGGATTTCCCCTTGAAGTGCTTGTTCCTACCATACATGCAAGGAATCATTGACAGGATGGAATGTGTCTTCCTGTGTTCAGGATTATATTATCCAAACCATTTAAGGTCTCCCTTGTTGACCAAACCTTGCCGTTGTAGAGCCAGACACTGATTACAATGGTCCCATAAAGCTTCAGCTTAAGAACAGTTGGTACACCAAGTGCCTGAACACCTCTGTACAAACGGTCTGTATCTTCTTAGCACATGCATAGGAGATCAAATAACTACTCAGAATATATGTCTCAGGGCTTCCCTCTCCTGAAGAGTGGTAGTGAAACTGGCCAATGACAATAGGATGTGGATACTTGATCTCTGCACTCATTTTCACTGCCAACAGACATGCACACTTATCAAGACTGAACACCAGGAGGGGTGACTCGCTGCCATCAAATGGATATTTTACCCGCAAATATTTCAACATTCATTTCTTCACCAATCATGCATTAACTTGAAACATGTAATCCACAAAAGTGTCATATTTGCAAAATACACATGAACATAGCCAAACTTAGAGCATTATCTGTGCAAACTAAGAGGATATTACTGGTGGCAGCTGCAGCAGTTGCCTTTGGCTGAATAGATAGAACATGTCAGTCTAGCTACCATTACACTTACCCTCAGATTTCTGACAAGCTTCTGGTGATCCTTGCATCTGGCATAGGGGTCAGACATGAACTCAACCAGCTCAGAAAGGGCCTGGAAATTGATGGTTATAATACAAAGCAGTATTAAAGGTCATCCCTTTCACTGGTTATCCATCTGGCAGCTTAGGTATAAATACAAAACTTGCCACACCTGTTTCATAATGACTGCTTGCTTATGTGTGAGCTCTCTAGTCGGCTGTCTTCTCTAGAGAGGCAAATGGGGAAATGTAGAAGCAATAGTGTATTGTAAGCATAACTAACAATACTGCATGCATGGTTACCAACCTCTGTAATGTATGCCTGCAGGATGGGCACCATTCCAGCTGCAAAGTTGAATTTGGACACAAGGTCTGGACTGACCTGTCAAAGGACAAGCCCAAAATTGGGTATTGTACAATGTATTCCTCTTATGCCACAATATACACAAAATAAGCATTCATGCAATTGTACCAGCATAGCTAACTACTTAACTGCTGGTTCGCTAGAATACATATGTTTCACAGCTAGTTTAATATGTGCAGAGTGGATGTGTGATGAGAAAATATAGGGAAATAGCTCTAGCCCTTATAAGTATCCCTTTAAAGTTATTGGTATTACTCACCATCATCAGAGAGAATGCATCATCATAGCACATCTGCTGACTTGATGAGATACAGAAAAGCTCTGCTCCATCCCACTGCAGTCCTTCTACCTCAGCCACTGACTGCTTCTCATACTTGCCTGCCACAGATCACACAAGAAATAGTAAATGCAATGGCAGAGTACCATTCTAATATATAGTAGCATAAATTATACTACCTACACAACATTTTACATCAGTGCTGCTTTTCCAGCACCCAGCCATTCCACAAACTGACATCCCATAAGGCAAGGTGAATGCAGAATCATAGATCAGAATGCACATGATTGAAGATAGGGTCATTTAGAGTATCCAACTACAGAGTACCTGTATTCCTTATATTCACTGTATACGTAGCCATATTTTACTTCCCCAACACACTGGTTACATTAGATGTCCAATACATTAATATGGATGCTACATATGAATAGTGCATCACAGTGAGTGCACACCTATCGTTCCATGCAGCCAAGAGTCGGTATGGAGGTGATAGATCCTAGCATAGGATCCAAACTTTACATCATCATCACCCTCAATCACCGGAACCAGCCTGAAGGTGGTGGCTGTGTCAAAGTCTGGGTCAGCAGACCTCTCCTTTAGAATCACTTTGTAGCTGTCTTGGTCTTTCACTACAGCAAGATATTGCCTTGTGGGCAAGTGTTTGATGCGACACAGCTCCCTCCAGTGCAGAGCTTCACCTGAACGTACATATTTGGAGGAGAGGAAGAGAGATGGATGTACTATTATACAGAAAGAAAGACAACCGCTCAAAAGACACTCTGTGGCATGTGAACTGTTTGGTGATATGCTACAAATTGGTGCCAGTGTGTACCTACTGAGCATGTACCATTTTAGTTTGAACAGTTAAATACTGCATATGCTCAACACTAAATACATATGAAGCAAACCATCATCAAATAACTAATTGAATTAATACATTCACAACAATATATTAGTCACAAACCTTACACATACATACAACTACAGAATACAATTGAGTCATTGCAACTTTGCTTGCAAACCAGACAACATGTCCTTGCTCACCGCTTAGAGGTTCTCTCTGCTTCTCAATGCACCAATATGTGATGGCTGAGGTGGAAGGTGCCTTCAGTCGACCATGGTCAGTCCTACGCTTCCTCAGGTGGACTAAACAACATACAGTACATCCAGGATTATAAGAACATGCAGAAACTGGCGGTGGTTACATTCTGTGTGCACCCAACTCTACGTATGCTCCTTTGATGGAACCTAACTAATTTGTGACTATATATGTGCTGTGGGTTATCTCAGAGGCTGCACAACGCATGCAGGTGCATGTACTGCATCTCTATACCATTCTCAACAACTCCAACGTCTTTAATGCCTGCAAAGGAGCCTTCTGCCACAAGGTAGCACTCCATCTCACGGTGAAATAGACGCACAACACTGCCAGCCTACGAAGTAACATTAAATATCTAGACTTCATTCCAGAACAAGTGCAGATACAGCTGATGAGCAGCATGCAACATTACAAGGCCTATCTACCAGCATGTACTGTTACAAATGCAGCAGTACTAACTCTCATGAAATCCTTGCTCTCTGTGTCCTCCTTTGGGGAGAAGTGGTGTACAATGGTGAAGGCAGACTCAGTGGCAGACAGGTTCAGTTCATGGCTGCAGCAAATACGAAAAGAGAGAAAGTTGTGTTTTTCCATACTGTTGTTCTTAAATAAGAAGTTCAGTTTAGGTTTAAGCTTTAGCATTTCCTCTGGTGGACTCCTTGTAGCTAACAGTAAGCACATATGTATATATGCTTGCAAGTGTGTAAATAGGTTGCACACCTTCCTCTAATCTATCTCACCCCGACAGTGGACTTAGTAGACTCACTACTTGCTGTGTAGCTGCTGCCCTGTTCTCCCAAGGAAGTTTGCACTGCAGTGTAGGTACTGGCCCTCTGTCTGTATGCTTTCAAAGATGACTTGATCATTTATCAACACCTGAACATGGCAGAACCATGCAAACCCTATCATAGCTGCTTCACTGTGTGTACCCAAGAATTTCATCATATATATGTGTAATAATGGATATGTATTGCAAAGGCGGTATCTGATCCACATATATGCAAAGTCATGATGGTGAGATGAAGAGTTAGCAAGACAGGTGACAACCCCCATGGCGTGAATGAAGGGTGCCAAACATAAAGAATATAAAGAATGAAAGGAAACAAGTTCACCACTATCACATCTATTTACATACGTTCAGTATTTTTCCCAGAGCCAGTGCTCAAATTGAAGCTGAGAGACAGAGCAGCTATTCATTAATAGAAGTCAGGTTCAAATTGATGCCAGGTCTGGAATTAACATGCTGGAACTCTTCAGCATCTGAGGTGCAGGCTGGTGGTACAACCTGATCGTAGAGCAATACGTGATGACAGATTGGAGTCCCTGTTACAGTAGTGGTGCCAAGATAAATCACACTTAATTGCTTCTGCTTCTTCCTCCAGCTCAAGGTAGCTATGGAGCGTGTGTAGAAGAGCCACAAACAAGCTGCTGCGAAGAGATGGGCTTCACTGGACCAGACCGAATTGTGAATGTGGCTACTTCTCACCACTCATGCTTTGTAGAAAGAGCTCCATGCACTTACTTCGACAAGCAGCCATGTGTAGTCACTTATTTACATACATATGTAATTATAAAATGCCCGGGGACCAGTTCATTTTTGGGGCGCCGAAGGCGCCCCTATATTGTTTTCAGATTTAGGTATTCGTATGGCTTCATGTTCGTATATATCTATATATATAAAGAGGTAGTGAGCAGAACGGTTGTTCGCGAAGTCCTCCCGCGAGCAACGACGCATCGACACCAAACTTTCCCAGATTATGGACGCCACACCCGGTCTCAATCTAAGGGGGGCGACGTGCGCGAAGAGGCCCCTGCCGAGGAGCGCGCGGCGAAAAACCTCAAATCGACCGTCCGCCATCTTGGATTTACGGAGAAAATATACGGTTTTCCGCGCACGTTCCTATGCTGCCAATACAAAAGAAGAACCCCAACCGTTGTTCGCGAACTCCTCCCGCGAACGTCGACTAAACGTTCCCAAACGTTCCCAGCCGTCGCACGCTGTACCTCACATCAATATAAGGTGGTATACGTGCTAAAATAAGCTGCTGCCGAGGAGCGCGCGGCGATAACCCAGGATGAACCGACCGTCGGCCATCTTGAATCTTGGAAGAAAGTATGCCGTATCCTAGGCGTTCGCGCAGGTGCGAGGATTGCACCCAAGCTAGCGCGATGCCGAAGCTGAGAAAAAGGAAAGGGGGGTTGTCTCACACAGAAACCATCAGCTTCTTACAACTATCCGCTGTTTGTCTACGGTGATCTTCAATGTAAATTTGCATGCACACATGGTAGCTAGGTCAGTCACACTGACATCACCAGGCCAGCCTGGACTATCCTTTGCCAGAACATGCATGACCAGCCAGTGCATTACTAGCTGGGGCCTGAGTAGCAATGGCATTACCAGCCTGTGTCCGACCAGCTGGCATATGCCGAGCACACATAGAGACCCGCCCTTATGGGTGTGTAAAAATATTTCCTCCAAAAACAAGGGCAGATGTAAGGATGGTGCAGTGCGTACCTGCAAGGTATGGCAAAACCACCTGGCAGAAAAACCGTAGTAACAAGGAGGAGGGCCGGTCCATGCAAAGAGGGGGGGGGGGGGGCAGTTGGTCCATGCAACAAGGAGGAGGGCCGGTCCATACAAAACCCAGGTCATTAACATGCGCTGACTTTTAATACGTTTTCACCATCCCTACATCTGCCAACATTTTGCTGCATTCCTTTGTACATTATATGTCTTTGTATTGCAGAAAGTCTGTATGGACATGGTAGGTCGGTCACACTAACATCACCAGGCAAGCCTGGACTATCCTTTGCCAGAGCATGCATGACCAGCCAGTGCATTACTAGCTGGGGCCTGAGTAGCAATGGCATTACCAGCCTGTGTCCGACCAGCTGGCATACGCCGAGCACACGGAGAGACCTGCACGAAGGGCAGGTCTGTCCGCTAGTCTATATATATAAAGAGGTAATGAGCAGAACGGTTGTTCGCGAAGTCCTCCCGCGAGCAACGGCGCATCGACACCAAACTTTCCCAGATTACGGACGCCACACCCGGTCTCGATCTAAGGGGGGCGACGTGCGGGAAGAAGCCCCTGCCGAGGAGTGCGCGGCGAAAAACCTCCAAACGACCGTCCGCCATCTTGGATTTACGGAGAAAATATACGGTTTTCCGCGCACGTTCCTATGCTGCCAATACAAACGAAGAACCCCAACCGTTGTTCGCGAACTCCTCCCGCGAACGTCGATGAAACGTGCCCAAACGTTCCCAGCTGTCGCACGCTGTACCTCACACCAATATAAGGTGGTAGACGTGCTAACATAAGCTACTACCAAGGAGCGCGCGGCGATAACCCAGGATGAACCGACCGTCGGCCATCTTGGATCTTGGAAGAAAGTATGCCGTATCCTAGGCGTTCGCGCAGGTTCGAAGATTACAGCTAGCGCTATGCCGAAGCTGAGAAAAAGGAAAGGGGGGTTGTCTCACACAGAAACCATCAGCTTCTTACAACTATCCGTTTTTGTCTACGGTGATCTTCCATGTAAATGGCATGCACACATGGTAGGTCAGTCACACTGACATCACCAGGCCAGCCTGGACTATCCTTTGCCAGAGCATGCATGACCAGCCAGTGCATTACTAGCTGGGGCCTGAGTAGCAATGGCATTACCAGCCTGTGTCCGACCAGCTGGCATATGCCGAGCACACATAGAGACCTGCCCTTATGGGTGTGTAAAAATGTTTCCTCCAAAAAACAAGGGCAGATGTAAGGATGGTGTAGTGCGTACCTGCAAGGTATGGCAAAACCACCTGGCGGAAAAAAACGTAGTAACAAGGAGGAGGGCCGGTCCATGCAAAGAGGGGGGGGCAGTTGGTCCATGCAACAAGGAGGAGGGCCGGTCCATACAAAACCCAGGTCATTAACATGCGCTGACTTTTAATACGTTTTCACCATCCCTACATCTGCCAACATTTTGCTGCATTCCTTTGTACATTATATGTCTTTATATTGCAGAAAGTCTGCATGGACATGGTAGATCGGTCACACTGACATCACCAGGCAAGCCTGGACTATCCTTTGCCAGAGCATGCATGACCAGCCAGTGCATTACTAGCTGGGGCCTGAGTAGCAATGGCATTACCAGCCTGTGTCCGACCAGCTGGCATACGCCGAGCACGCGGAGAGACCTGCACAAAGGGCAGGTCTGTCCGCTAGTATATTCATATTTCTGTCATTTTGCAAATGGCGGCACTCACATCAATCTTTACAAAGCTTAAAATTATCTCTAATGTCGTTTCGCCGTCTCTCAATTGAACGAAATGTGTTCAGGAAGATGTGTTGATAGAGTGATACTCGTAAAAAGCCTAACGAATGACTCTTCTGCGAGATACGGCTCCAATTATCACTGACGGACATTGTAAAATGGCCGCGCTCGACGCTCTCTGTTTGCTAGGCTCATAATCATCTTTCTTCGCACTTCGCCGTGTACCCAAGGAACGCAAAGTATTTCTAGAACATGTTTAAGTAATAGTATTGTATTAGAAAGCTTATCTAACTATTCTCCTGCGAGGTACAGCCCCAAATACAACAGAGGTCGAACGACCCGTTGGCCAATGTGAGACATATCGAATCATGGCATTACCAGTTAGGGTAGCCTTTTTACCCAGCACGCTCCTCCTCCAGGCACAAAGGAACATGTACATACTCATTCAGAATGTTATGTAGATCAAAAAGCATCAGCAAAGCATTTTGACAGTTTGGTAGGGGTGCTTTCACTGGATGATTTCCTGGTCTGGAGACTTGAAACTCTTGCAACCCCAGTCTATGGCATCATGATGTATCTTTCACACCAGCAGCAATGCTGCATACTCTACTATCTGAACTATTGAACATACGCAGGGAAGTTGCTAGCAAGTAGTTCGAGTTTAGGGGCGCCCCGGTGCCCCACGAGTTTTTTAACTCGAAATACTTGTTTACCAATATTTCATAGAAGCTGTGCTCAATAGAGGCCGGATAGAACCTCCAGAAAGAAATAGATGCCTGGGCCTCTACTCAGACAATTATAGTACAAATAATAATGGTGCCTTTGGAAAACAATTTACTACTCAGGAAGCCACCAGTATAGTGCATCTCCTGTGCTCTATGCTCACTTCATCTCCAATCAATTTGACTTTGTATCGAGGGAGGAGCTTGAAAATGCAGTTTTGAGAATTCCCAGGTGACAGTTCCATCTATGAAGTGGCAAAATAATACAGTGGTACTGACAATAACACTACTGTGGTATGTGCAGTAGTGGAACATGGTCCAAGCCACAATAGACGCACATCAGATACAGATTACCAATTACAAATTTCACATAGTACTATCCAAGGTTATCAAGTGCACACATGCTACTTGCACCTGTCATTATTCACTCTCTCTCAAATCTGCATGCTTGCTTCTATATGCTGTGAACACCTTACCCTGAGATTAGTGCTCTCCAGGGCTGAGGTCTGGGAAGAGTTGACACAGAGATACTTTCCAGTGAAGACATGCTGCAACTGCACAGATGCAGAAGAAGTGGTCAGGTTTGTCACACACAATTTAAATGCTGCAGAGTCATATGTATGCATGGTAAAGGCCATGCTATGTTGCTTAGGGTGGTACATGCAAAGCTATGCTTTAGAATTAAGAGTGAATCTTTCTGCCAGTATATAGACACTGCCATCCCTACATCAATTCTTCTAGCTTTTAGGAAACATTTATATATATCACTTACCTAATACTTGTCATATAATGTCTGCAGGCACTACCCGTTCAAGTTCCTTGTATAGCTGGTACATAATGAGAAAGGGTTGGTTCTCCAATACCAGCTTCACAACAGGGTTGAAAACCTTGCCGACGTTTCGACCAGATGCTCTGGTCTTCTTCAGGGCGAAGATATGCTAGCGCGAGCACTGATCATATTTATAGCCTAGCATCTCATCATGCGCTGTCACCGGAAGCCACATCAAGGGGTGTCACCGGAAGTTGTGGGATTGCCTTCCTCAAGGCGGCCATCCAACATCCAGGCAGCTCCAGCCCACCATCCCTGTTGAGGGAGGGGCGGTTCAGCCTGATGTGGATTGCCTCTTTGAGCATCAGTTCTTTGGGGGTCCCCACTGGTGATGCTTCCCTACACGGAAGGAGTCAGTGAGGACATCAGACAGGTCTGTAGGAAGTTCGGCATGAAGGTTGTCTTCAGGTCTGGACTGTCTCTACGTTCCATGCTAACCAAGGTGAAGGACACACTGGCACTGGAGAAGAGGTCCAAGGTGGTGTACCAAGTCCCATGCAGCTGTGGCGAGACCTACATTGGGGAGACACTGAGGAGGCTCGAGACGAGGATGAAGGAGCACCGGGATGCCTGTCAGAAAGGGACACTGGAGAAGTCAGCCCTTGCAGAACATGCGTTGGAGAACCACCATCCAATCAGATGGGAGGAGACGACAGTGACTGACCAAGCCAGGACCCCCAAAGAACTGATGCTCAAGGAGGCAATCCACATCAGGCTGAACCGCCCCTCCCTCAACAGGGATGGTGGGCTGGAGCTGCCTGGATGTTGGACGGCCGCCTTGAGGAAAACAATTCCACAACTTCCAGTGACACCCTTTGATGTGGCTTCCAGTGACAGCGCATGATGAGATGCTAGGCTATAAATATGATCAGTGCTCGCGCTAGCATATCTTCGCCCTGAAGAAGACCAGAGCATCTGGTCAAAATGTCTTCAAAAGGCTTCAACCCTGTTGTGAAGCTGGTATTGGAGAACCAACCCTTTCTGATGCCTGAGCCAGCTGAGAAGCCCTCACTGGTACATAATGGCCTCACTATTGATGCCTCCAATTTCAAGCAAACACAAAATTACCCAATTACAGCAGAGGAGTGGAGGGTGCAGAGATGGTCTTGTAGCAGACCAGTACATAATACGCATGGCTGTGCAACTAGCTTAACAAGGGATCTGCTGAAGACCATGCATGCAAAAAGGTGCTGAGTACAAGCCAGGCTTCAAAAGCATGAAATGGAGAATAAAGGCCTAATAATCATATAGAGCATGCTCTACAGTACATTGTGCAATGCTGCACTTTTCCAAATGTCAGCTTCACTTCTTATCTTGCCGCTATATTCACATCACAATACAGTAAGTGTTGTACTTATTGTACTGACAAAGTATAAATGGTCCTTGAATGCTGCACATGTGTATTTCATACAGTACTAACTTTTCCCAAGCTCCGTTGTGACTACCCATGGCAAGTAAAAACACACCTGTATCTTTAGTCCAAACACCACTGGATTCCCTTTAACTCTCCTCTGCTCTGCTGCATTGTCTGCATCCTCTGATTTCACATTTCTCTACAATGCAGAAAGCACATGCAGTACCTGCTCAGCTGACAGTTATACTTCTCCAAATTTAACTCTCTCATGCAAGAAGCAGCATTCATATGCATCAAATAGGGATTGCCCAATTACCTCTGCAGTCTTCAATCCCCCCTTATCCTGCGGGCTGAGCTTCTGCTGAGACAGATGTTCTTGGGCCTTGTACTTGTTAGCCAATAGCACTCTGAAGCATGCACCTTATCAGGGAAAGTGTGGGATGGTACTGATAAGGTGTTGGTCTAATCATTGGGAATGTGTCTGCAGTGTTACCATGTGTGTCTGGCAAGTTAGGATCCCCTTGCTGGAAAGGTGGGACAACAGGGCATACTGCCACACTCTGGACGACATTGCTACAAGAGAAAAAGCAAATGATCAGAAATGCCAATTTCTGATAATTGAAGCAGCTACCTATTATGTGTTAGAGTTGATGAAGGTGATGCTTGAACGCATGTGCCTACAGCATACTAACACACAACACACACATCATGCTGCCAGTGACAGGCATGCAGAGTAGCTGGTATTCCATGAAAGTACGTATGTAGATGGTGGCTCACTCAAATGCACCACAAATAGCCAATTCCAAAAATGGTTTTTAAAGCGTAATGCATGTGTGCACTATATAGGCCTTTCACAGCCATGGGCAGATAGCAATCTGCAGCATATATACATGATTCACGGTGCTCATCAAATTATGCAGGGCTAGTTGAGCTATTCCATTGTTCCAAACTAGCCAAAAAGGAGAGGAGGGGCGAATTGTCACGGCATAGGTGGTTGGCTTTGGCTGCTGACACCCACGATAGGGTGTAAGCTGTCTCAGTTTGATGCTGGCTGGCGTTGATTTCCCTTCCTCGCGAGATGAGATTGGCAAGATGGCGGAATGGAGATTCTTGCGTGCTTACATGTGGATCTGTCTGGTGATTATTCGGATCTTTGACTACTACGAATTGTCCCAAGTCTACAAATTGTCTAATATGGAGCTGATGTTCGCTCTGCGAGCATTGTGTGAGGGCAGCTACTCTGGATTTGTTCAACGCCTGTGGATGAACAGTTCGCACCTCCATCCCTGTCTTCGCGAATCGCGCAGGTCGCGATCGCCCACCATCTGTTCCTGTTACTGGCTCTTGTTGCTGTCGGGGATGTTGAGTTGAGGGGCCAGTGAGGTAACCTTGCACCATCTGTAAGAACTCCGTCAAGATCAACCAGCGCAATTTGTGTTGTGATGTCTGTAACTTGTGAACCCACGCCCGCTGCTGTCAAGTGTCAAAAGAGCAATACGATCAGCTCAGCCTCAACCACGTTAATGATTGGCTACGTCCAGCGTGTATATCTGATGAACTGCCGTTTGCCAACAGCAGTGCATCATGTTCACACAAGGATCTGTCATTTGCAGAAGAAAGTATGACCACAGACACCTCCCATCCCAGTCCTCTTGATGTCTCCAAGCCATCGTCACCACTAGACAACCACACCAACAAGGCTATTTTCTGCCACCTCAATGCCCAATGCTTACGAAACAAGATGGATGAACTGTGATCCATTCTCAATAGTGCTAAGAGGCCTGTAATCTTTGGAGTCAGTGAGACATGGCTGGAGAGTGATATCCCTGATGGTGAAGATGTTCAGACATGACCGCAAAAGCAGAGGTGGAGGGGTGGTAGTGTATGTGCCTGAGCGATGCCGAAGTAAGAAAAGACTAGATCTAGAGTATGATGAGATTGAATGTGTTTGGGTTGAAATGCGGATAAACAAAATGAATATCCTGTTGGGCAACATGTACAGACTGCCAAATGCTGACCCAAGACTACTTACCAACTTGGATGCGATGATGGAGAGGATGGCAGCCCAGTGCAAGGATTTAGTCTTGATGGGTGACCTCAACATCAACTTACTAACTCCCTCCTGTAAAACAGACAGACTTCTCCTCATTACGAGTGAGAATAATCTCAGGCAGTTGATCTCAGAGCCATCCCGCATCACCAACCACTCACTAACTCTCTTGGATATTCTTTTTACCTCTTCTCCCGACCTATTTACTTCAGCCGGAGCAACCGAATGCTTAGGAAGTGACCATCTCATGATTTTGGTGAATGCAAAGAAGAGGTGAAGAAACAAGCAAAGGTGTGCATGGTCAGAAGCTTCAAGAAGTGGGAAGAAAAAGAGTTACTGTCAGACATAGAAAGTGCTCCATGGCAGGTCATTGATAGTTTTGATGATGTCAATGACAAATTGAACTATTGGGTGGTGCTCTTACTCAGTATTGTTGACAAGCATGCACAGCATGCACAGCAAGATTGGCACAAATACAAAGCCTTCAGAAATGAAGTGAACCAAAGATTGCGGGTGGCGAAGTCTGAGCACTTTAGGAGTGTATGTAAGAATATCTCTCACTAGCCCAGGTCAACATGGAAGGAGCTAAACTCTGCTCTGGGAAGGAAGATGAATGATGCCATTGATGGAATATACATTGGGGAGGAAGAATCTTGGCTCAACCCTTAGACATTGCAAATGGGTTTGTACAGCACTTCAGCTCTACAAAGCAGTTATCACAAACCAACTTGGAATGCTATGTACAACCCATCCTCACCAACTTCTCATTTACCCCTGTCTTGGAAGAAGATGTGCTAAAGAAGCTGTCTCAACTGGATGAGCGGAAAGCCACTGGACCTGACACAGAATCTGCCAAACTCCTCCGAATGGTTGCCCCTGCTTTATCCAACAGTCTTACCTCCATACTCAATGCTAGCTTAATGCAAGGTTGTTTCCGTCTGAGTGGAAGGAAGCAAATGTGACACCTGTGCCTAAGACTGGGGACAGGAATGAAATGAACAACTACCGTCCCATCTCAGTGATACCCGTGTTAGCTAAAGTATTTGAGTGCATTGTTTGTGATCAACTCTTTGAGTATGTGGAGAAGAACAAGATTCTGAATGAAGAGCAAGCTGGGTTCAGACCAAACAGATCAACCCAAGATGTGTTGTTGCGAGCAACAGATGACTGGAAAAAGGCTCTCAACCTTGGTCAGTTTGTAGCCACAGTAATAATTGACCTCAGCAAGCTTTTGACACTATCAATCATAACTTGCTGCTGAGGAAGCTGAATGCCTATGGAATTCAATGTACTGAACTGGCTTGGTTCACTGACTACTTACCAGGGGAGAAAGCAGAGGGTGATGCTGAACAATGTTCCATCAGAGTGGGCCCAGGTTACCATGAGTGCCCCCCAGGGGTCTACCTTTTGACCCTTATTGTTTCTACTGTTTGTGAATGACCTATCGAATGTTATTGAGGGAAGCTTCGTCAGCCTTTTTGCAGACGACACAGCCATCTACTCAGCAGACTCTGACCCAACGGTGCTTGGAGATAGAGTGGAGAAGGACCAAGGCAGAGTTGCTAAGTGGATTCATTCCAATCGGTTAAGATTGAATGTGGCAAAAACAACTGATGGTCCTTAGCAGAAGAGGGAGGCGCAAAGAGGCTGAGTCCATACAGGTGAAGGTTGGAGAAGTAGAGCTCCAACAAAGTTGTGTGAGGTACCTTGGAGTTGAAATTGACAGGAATCTGACCTGGAAGGCCCATATTGAGAAAGTACGCCATCAGTGCATGGGAAAGCTAGCGGCTATCCAAAGAGCTGGGGCATATTTGCCCTGCAATACCAGGAAGGTGCTATACCAATCATTTGTGCTGCCACACCTTGACTATTGCTCGGTGGTATGGAATTACTGTGGGGTAACTCTGGGCAAGTGCATTGAGAGGGTGCAAAACTATGCCCTAAGGTTGATCTTGCAGAAGCCGCCACTCACAAACAGTGACTTGCTTAGGCAGACACTGAGCTGGACTACCCTGGAGGTGAGAAGACGACATGCATTGCTCTGCCAGGTTCATCGTTGTGTCACTAACCAAGCACCATCTTACCTCTGCTCCAAGTTTACATCAAACTCAAGTCTACACTATGCAGAAACCTGCGGTTCAACCAAGCAACATCTACCCAATCCTAGGACTAAATTTTATCACACAAGTTTTGAGTTTCAAGAGGCCAGGATCTTTAATAAGCTACCTAAGAATACCCAAGATTTAAATGAGAAGAAGCTATTTAGAGATGCCACGCTTAGGCTCAGTAGCCGTTCTAATTTGTAACTAGAACTATCCTTTTCCAATTGAACACAAATTTTCCTACTTGCTTGTTGATGTGTTTAATTGTTTTACTGTCCAGAACCAAATTTTTGTTCGCTTTGATCCAGGACCCGTCTACTGTGTATTGTAGATACGGCAATCCTGTTGCAAATAAAAATTCTATTTATCGATCTATCTCGCCTACATTTCTTCTGAGTCATGTCTTCCATTAGACTTGACATACTCGTTTATCTCAAATACCATTTCTCCTAGTCTAATTAACCTTCCAATTCTCCTTCCTCAACTTCTCCCTAGTATAGCTATACTCTGCATCATACAGTCTATTCACTCTTTCAGTCCTCCTCAGCGCATGTACATTAGCGTGGTCTTTGTGCACCCCAGCTCAATTCCTTACTATACCCATGTCCGTATCATTCACCACTCCAATCACTCTCATTGCACTCCTGTGATACATAGCCTCTATTTCATTCTTCACATTCCCATCACTCATAAATACTTCCAATAGTTATTGTTGCTACCTTTTCAATTATCTCAACTCCTATTTCCACTTCACTTCACTTCTGAAATTTGCAAATCAATTCAATCCCAAACATTCACCATGCACAAGCAGGATTACAATCTGGTTCACCAGCTGGGTAGCCAATTGTGCACACTTTTGGGTTTGGCTTAAAGGATACAAATAATCAGAAGTGCTAGCTGAGCAAAGTTACATAGCTAATAGTCAATAGTCAAAAACAGTAAAACAGTCAAGGACAACTATCACCAAAAATGCTTAAAGCCTTTACTTAATAGGTTAAACCAATTAGCTAGCCATGCATTAAACCTTCCTTTGCAGAGAAATGCATGCATGCTAACATAAAGTAGTAGCTAACAGTGGTCTGGTTCATTTTGTAAACTGCCAGCCAATGAAATGCATCATTAATTTCTTGTTTGAAGCAAAAAACATGGCCCCTTGGGCACTCACCTAACGTACTGCTTTCTAGTATACAGTGTCCTTAAAACATTAAGTTAACTCATGCCATCTTGGCCATGTGATGAGTATATATTGTGCACAAACAAAGGTTCATTCCTGCATAGATGCACATCCTTAACGAAACTTTGACATGTATAATTATATATGCAGTAGAGTGTGTATGGTACAGGATAGTGTGGCATGCTCCATTCCATGCAGTCTACATTACGCTGGTACTCAATATGGCCCACTGAAGAATGACCTTCACATGGCACTCTCTCAAAGATCAAAGGGAAAATAGCTGGTGAATGCTCTCTGTAAGCTCTTGTGCGCTTGAGGAAGAAGCAAGGTCGGCAAGAATACTTAAAGGGAGTGAAGACAGGGAGGAAGTGTCGCTTTCCATGTCACATAATCTGAAACGTCATCAGTACTTACGGAGCCTACCTTTCGAGATATCGTACCAGGCACGCGATAATGTTCGCAGGAACTTGAGGACAGTCACAACTAGTTATTTTCGAGCATTTCTTCCCTGAATGGTGCAAGCTACGGGTGCGCGCACACGCCGTATCGGCTGGGCCGTTAGTCTCGCGTAGCCAGATCGCTTTCTCCCCTCCATTTTTTTTTTATAAAATGACGTCATTTTATAAAAATTGGAGGGGAGAAAGCGGTCTGGCTACGCGAGACTACTGGGCCGTACGATGGCTACGGTTACGGGCGTGTGAAGCCTAAATTATTTGACAGTAGTTAGTAGCTAAAGGTTTTACCGGTAGTGGATGGAGTGCAGTTCTTCAGCAAGTGCACAAGCAATTAAACATGTCGTACACGTTACACAGGTCGCTGCCACCCCTCAAGAGTGCACAAGCAGAAAATATCATAAACCCATGGATTCTCCATGAAACCTACAAATAAGTGGAGCGAACAAAGGCTGCGAGCACAAACAAATGTTTGGTTTGAACACTCTGTACCTTGAAATCTCTGAGAACACGTAGCTGGCCTTGTCCTGTGCATACAGCATAACCACATCTCCCAGGCGAAGAGGACCGGCCTGCCCCCCTACCTGCGACGGGGCTGGAACAGTGGCACCCGACAGGCTGCTGTGCAGAGATGCTTGCAACGGAATACTCTGACCAGGGCGACGCCCAAGAGTAGCCATGGCCGTCTCCGTAATCTAGGAAGTCACCTAAGCTATGCGGTCAACAGCGGATTTGAGCTTAATCGTATCATCCAAGTGGGAATAACTTCAATCGCACTGAGGATATTGGCGACACGGTTCCATAAGTAGCTGCGCATCGGTGTTTGCAGGGGTCATAATTTTTGTGGTTTTCACGGGTTCTAATTCAGGGTTCCTGGAGACAGTGGTCTTAGTTTAAAAAAAATAAAGAATTCACGATTATGCTGAGTGTTGCTGTTAGTCCCAATGGCAGCCGAGCGGCGTACCTGGCGAACTTCGATTGACTCTCAGGCGTTGGCACAAATTAAGTTCTTCTCTTACTTCCACAGAGCCATCAACATGCTTCTCTCAGCTCTGGATTTGGGATGGTGCTTTTTTGGGGGCGCCGAAGGCGCCCCTATATTGTTTTCAGATTTAGGTATTCGTATGGCTTCATGTTCGTATATCTATATATATAAAGAGGTAATGAGCAGAACGGTTGTTCGCGAAGTCCTCCCGCGAGCAACGGCGCATCGACACCAAACTTTCCCAGATTACGGACGCCACACCCGGTCTCGATCTAAGGGGGGCGACGTGCGGGAAGAAGCCCCTGCCGAGGAGTGCGCGGCGAAAAACCTCCAAACGACCGTCCGCCATCCTGGATTTACGGAGAAAATATACGGTTTTCCGCGCACGCTCCTATGCTGGCAATACAAAAGAAGAACCCCAACCGTTGTTCGCGAACTCCTCCCGCGAACGTCGACGAAACGCGCCCAAACGTTCCCAGCTGTCGCACGCTGTACCTCACATCAATATAAGGTGGTAGACGTGTTAAAATAAGCTGTTGCCGAGGAGCGTGTGGCGAAAACTAGGATGAACCGACCGTCGGCCATCTTGGATCTGCGAAAAACGTACAGGACGCACTAGACCCCCCTACAGAAAGCACTAGACCACTTTTCAGTATACAATGGACCCTCCTACGGGGACTTGCAGCTATAACATATAATTATGTTAGAGGTGTATACATTAATGAATGCATTGCACCCTTCAGTGGACATGAATACATAGCAGAAAGTAATATAGTGAATAGTAGTACAATGCATGAATGACGATGGCTGCATGGTGTGCAAAATAATATTCACTTTCATAATATACGCTACAAGGTAGTAACTGATGCTTCACAGACTTCCTGAAAGTATTCATGCATGCATGCATGTATGTACATGTGTATACTGAGCATGTGTACACTTCAAAGCATGCAGCCTATATCCTATCAATGGGCTACTGTCTTAGCTGTGGGTTAGACTGCACATTGCTGTGCATGTAAATGTTAGTTAAGATCATCTGGTTACATTTTGGTTAGGGTTAGGGTATGAAAAGGGTTAGGGTTAGAGAAAGTAGCTATGCCGTATCCTAGGCGCTCGCGCAGGTGCGAGAATTGCACCCAAGTTAGCGTGATGCCGAAGCTGAGAATAAGGGAAGGGGGTTGTCTCACACACAGAAACCATCAGCTTCTTACAACTAGCCGTTGTTAGTCTACGGTGATCTTCAATGTAAATTTGCATGTACACATGGTAGCTAGGTCAGTCACACTGTCATCACCAGGCAAGCCTGGACTATCCTTTGCCAGAACATGCATGACCAGCCAGTGCATTACCAGCTGGGGCCTGAGTAGCAATGGCATTACCAGCCTGTGTCCGACCAGCTGGCATACGCCGAGCACGCGGAGAGACCTGCACGAAGGGCAGGTCTGTCCGCTAGTATATATATATTTCTGTCATTTTGCAAATGGCGGTACTCACATCAATCTTTACAAAGCTTAAAATCATCTCTAATGTCGTTTCGCCGTCTCTCAAGTGAACGAAATGTGTTCAGGAAGATGTGTTGATAGAGTGATACTCGTAAAAAGCCTAACGAATGACTCTTCTGCGAGATACGGCTCCAATTATCACTGACGGACATTGTAAAATGGCCGCGCTCGACGCTCTCTGTTTGCTAGGCTCATAATCATCTTTCTTCGCACTTCGCCGTGTACCCAAGGAACGCAAAGTATTTCTAGAACATGTTTAAGTAATAGTATTGTATTAGAAAGCTTATCTAACTATTCTCCTGCGAGGTACAGCCCCAAATACAACAGAGGTCGAACGACCCGTTGGCCAATGTGAGACATATCGAATCATGGCATTACCAGTTAGGGTAGCCTTTTTACCCAGCACGCTCCTCCTCCAGGCACAAAGGAACATGTACATACTCATTCAGAATGTTATGTAGATCAAAAAGCATCAGCAAAGCATTTTGACAGTTTGGTAGGGGTGCTTTCACTGGATGATTTCCTGGTCTGGAGACTTGAAACTCTTGCAACCCCAGTCTATGGCATCATGATGTATCTTTCACACCAGCAGCAATGCTGCATACTCTACTATCTGAACTATTGAACATACGCAGGGAAGTTGCTAGCAAGTAGTTCGAGTTTAGGGGTGCCCCACGAGTTTTTTAACTCGAAATACTTGTTGCAATTGTTGCCAAAGAATGATGAAGTAAACCATCCAGATATGGCACATTGCTACATTTCAGAACAAAGAAAAGTATGTTTCATGACTAGCAAGAACAAATTGCTCCATAACAAAGGCACTAGCAAAGAAAATAACATTAACTATGTAAATACACAAGACACTGCACAAAGGTGGTGCTGTACTTGTCTTAAAGAGGTAAACAACACACTGTAGATAAGAAAATATTAGCTAGGAATCAGAAAGAAAAACAGAGTCAATCAAAGAGCCCGGCCTCACTCGTGATGACTTCCAACAGCTGTTCACACTCAGGCCCATAGGCTGGGGGGATCGGGGTGTTCGGAAGAACTGACCACAGCACTGATGAGTTCCACTTGCCACTGAGAATTACTAGAAATAATAAACATTTTCTACAAAAATAGCAAGGATGTAGGGATGGCACAAAAAGTACAGAAACAAGTAAAGGCTGTTACACAGTGGAGCATCAACCATGGTCCCTACATGCAAGAATGTCGCACCTTATAGTCCTACACCCTTGAATGTAGGGACGATGGTTGATGCTCCACTGTGTAACAGCCTTTACTTGTTTCTGTACTTTTTGTGCCATCCCTACATCCTTGCTATTTTTGTAGAAAATTTTTATTATTTCTAGTTTCTGTACTCTTTATGGTGTGCAAGCTGCACATGCTAAGTGCCACTAGAGGACATCCATGCAGGTTACAGTGTAGGACCTTACTTCTTTAATCCTGGAGCTCGAGGTGTCAGCTATCTCCTAGCTTCCGCGCCAGCCCACCTAAGAGCTTAGAAACAGTGACCGGAAGTTAGCCGAGTACTAATGACCTTTTGAAATGACGCGCAAGCTAACTTTGGCCTAAGCCCTTGTCTCGTATACACCTGAAACGGCCTACTGACGGTGTTGGCTGGCTTTTGGACAGAAACTGAAGGAACAGTAGGCGGAAAACTGCCGTTCTTCAACGTCATCATAAAATGGCGTCTTGCGCGTAGCAACGTCTCCCGAAAGACCGGTAACCCCAAAGTCTGAACAATACGCTTTCGGAGCCTATACTTCGAAAGAATACAGCTCGGTTAATTTGCAGTAGTTCGAATTAGTTCGATAGCTAATTCTGTTCGTCAGTTACAGCTGGCGAAGAAGAATATGAAGAAGAAGAAGAAGAAGAAGAATATGAAGACGAAAATTGATGTTTTTGAGTGTCATTTTCTCGCCGATAGACCGCGTTCGCTTGCCTTCCAGGTCAGTTTAGTGTATGAATATTTCGTATTTAGCCCTACGAAGCCTCGTTTTGGCAGTTTTCGACGCTTTTCGCGATTTCGCCCCTATACCAATGTATTGTGAATTCGAAACACCCTGTACCATCCCTACATAGAGAGTACTATCGTACTCTCTGATACATTTTAGTCCCACAAATATAAATGCATGAATTATAGTTTTGCACCTGTCATAAGCGATGGTCTGCAACAACTACATATATACAACAACTTCATGCTTCTGCTTGAACTGAAATTGATTCTGCTTGATGAAATGAGCATTGAGTATGACTTGCAAAGGGAGTGAAACCCGTGCTCCACTTTGGCTACTACTCCTACTGCTACTACTATTGAGAGAAACCTTCCAAGTGTAAGCGACTCCAGGGATTCGTCATTTTTCAAGTGACGATACTAAAATGGCGGATTCCTTCAACGCAGTCGCTGTGATCAGTATCTAATAGCTAAATTTGACTGAAGCTTGTCTCTTATGCGCCTCCATAGGACATCTAATTGTCTTGCGAGGTTATTGAACAAACATAAAAGGAACAGTGGGTGGAAAACTGTCGGTCGTCAACGTCATAGTAAAATGGCGCCGAGCGCGTAACAACGTCTCCGAATAGACCCGGTAACCGTAATGAGTGACGCTTGCTGGCGGCGTTTTCTAACATACAAAAGAATACAGTACGGTTAATTTGCAGCTGATTCGTCTGCGAATTAGTTTGATAACAAATTCTGTTTGTCAGTTACAGCTGGCGAAGAAGAATATGAAGACGAAAACGGATGTTTTTAAGCGTCATTTTCTCTCTGACAGACCATGTTCGCTTGCCTTCCAGGTCAGTTAAGTGTAAGAATAGTTGCTATTTAACCCCACCTAGACTTGTTTTGGCGGTTTTCGGCGCTTTTCGCGGTTTCGTTCTTATACCTGTGTATTGCGAATTGTGAAACACCCTGTACCATCCCTACATAGAGAGTACTATCGTACTATCTGATAGGATCTGAGAGTTTTAACGACTTGTTGAAGTGGTATTGAGAGCACCAGGTTGGACTAATAATTCCAAGACCCCCATGTTAACTCCCCTCTTGTCATTTAACTTAGTCATTTGTGAGCCTGGCAGAAACCGTGTGTAATTACCTCCTCCAGTCCTGAGATGTCTGCAAGCATAAAAGCATGAGTTAGCTCCAATTGCTCACCAAGCAGTGAATGAAGACAACATAGGCTGCCTGTGGTTGAAACCCAGCTGTAAGGGACAGGTTCTCCACTTCCTTCACCCATTCAATATCTGGTCTCCAACAAAGTTTAGTGAAGAAGGCAACAAAGAAAATTCGAGTGAAGAAAGGTGTAAACCATACGTATATATGTGCTTGGAGGGAATTAAAGAAAATGGGTATCAGAAGCAAAGAAAGATCGAGCTAGTTGTGCTTCCTCTTATGGAAGGAGAGTGTAAGTCGAGGTGGTGTGCAGGTTAGGAGAAGGGGCCTCAGACAGATATTGACTAAACCCAGAGATGGCACAGCAGAGCTCAGGGTGGAGTCGGGGAGATGGGTTGGTTGTGGGGAGATTTAGAATTTGTACACAATGTCAATCAGGGGTTAAAACAGAGGATACAGGACATGTTTTTCAGAGATGTGAGTGTGGCAAGGGAGAGAATGGTATTTGACTAGCATTTGGAAGAGATTGAAGATGGGTCTAAAAATCAAAGTGATGAAGAGAAGGCAGCAATAGTATTGTATGATGCATGTAAAGATGGAAAGGCAGGCAGAACTGGAAAAGATGTGGTGAAGAGATTTAGGTATTCATAAGTTCATGGTCAAGGAAAAGGCGTGTCACGTGAAAATTGGACCCCATAATATACGACCCCGCCGACCCCCATAGTATATTCACTATTCATATAATTATTCACATCTTCGCCCTGAAGAAGACCAGAGCATCTGGTCGAAACGTCAGCAAGGTTTTCAACCCTGTTGTGAAGCTGGTATTAGAGAACCGACCCTTTCTTATCCCCCATAATATATTTTCCTTGTACATTAATGGTGTAGTGGCAAGGTTGCATGAAGAGAAGTGTGGTGTACCATGTGGCAGTGATATGGTCCCGGGTCTGCTTTTTGCTGATGACACATCCTTGATTGCATCTGACAGAGAAGGGTTGAAGAGGAGCTTGGATGTTTTGGTTAAGTGGTGTGAAGAGTGGGGGGTGAAGACCAAATGTGGGAAAGTTCAGCATAATGCATATGAGGAAGAAGGCGGTGGAGAGATGTGAGATGGAATATCTAGTGGACGGAGAAGTGGTCCCAATGGTGTCTAGCTATAAGTATTTAGGGTGTGTTGTAGATGAACACTTGGAGCTCAAGGAGATGGTGGAGGAGAAAGCTGCTGCTGGGAGGAGGGCACTAGGTGCCTGGATGAACAGATGTAAAGCAGAAGTTGGTGATGTTGGTGTAGGTATGTTCAAGAAGCTGATGAGTGCTCTGGTAGACTCAGTGATGTTGTATGGGGTTGAGATCTGGAAATGCACAAGAGGTCTGGAGGCAATAGAACAAGTACAGATGCGTGCCTTCCGCATGTTCTTTGGGGTGGGTACCTTACACCCAAAGGTATCACTGATGATGGAGTTGGAATCTCTACCAGTAGTGTGGGAGGCAAGAGTGAGGTGCATACAGTTCTGGTATATGGTGTTGACAAGTAAAATATAGGAAGGCAGACTGCTGAGGAAGGTCGTGTTGCAGGCAGTGGAGTGTGGTAAGGAAAGCTGGATGAAAAGCATGGGTAGGTGTATTGGTAGATTTGGATGGCAGGACATGAGTGGTGGTGTGGTCAGGGAGCTGTCAGAGGTGGAAGTGAAATGCATGTTGCTGAGTGTGGCTTGGAGAAATGTAAAGGACGAATGGAGGAAGGAAGTGCACGAAAAGCCAAAGCTGTCCATGATGAAGTTGATAGGAGAGTGTGAGGTGGAGTCGAGTTGTGCATTGTTGAAGTCAAAGGCTGAAAGGAGGATGATGTTAAAGTTGAGGGGCGAAACAGCCGCTTTCCAGATTGAAATGGAAAAGTGGCATGGGATGAAGAGAGAGGAGAGAGTATGCAAGGAATGTGACAGTGGAGAGGTGGAGGATGTATGCCATTGGCTTTTACAGTGCTCTGCATGGGACCATCTCAGGCAACCTCTTTTGGAAGCCATGGAGGAATCAAGGGAGGACTTTCCAGCTAAAAGCGTTGGAGAGAGAGCAGCACTTGTATTGTCACTGGCTTGTAAGAACTATCGTACATTGTCAATTATTAGCTCTATGTGGTCAGCTAGATTCTATTAATGAATGCCTATATTATACATGCTATCAAACAATCTGCCACACTCTATATTAACATTGTCATGACCAGTTTTTCTTTATAACAGACTCATCTTTGCATCTCCCATGGTGCATGTGTGCAGTGCTACATTGGACCATGATGTGTCCTAGTGCCTATTGGCATGGTGCACTCTAATAATGAATTGAATTGAAATGAATATACCACCCCGCCGGTCCAAATATTTCCAAGTAATTTTTGGACTGAGGGAACCCCTATATTGTTTTCAAATTGACGTTTTCATATGGCTTCATGTTACGGATATACATATATAATATATAATACGCCAACCTACGGTTGTACGTCAATGCTTACATTTATATTGAATGTATTGGGCGAAGTATTGGGTATAGGGGATTTATATTGTCGGCCATTTTATTCGGCTGGAAGTGGACCGTGTGCGAGGCCAAGGGACTTTGAAAACCGGCTTCTAAGCGACGTCTTAGCGAACTTTGGACGTTTTCTTCCACCTCTGATCCTGGAACAGACTCTTACAGCACTTCTGGCCGACGGGCAAAGACACAGCTTCGAGACAGCGCCCAACAGGTCATCGACTTCGCCCCGCGCCTTATTCGATAATGGCCGCGCCCGCCTCAGAGGACTTCACTCCGCCGCCTGGAACACATGACAGAAGCAACGTAGAAACTGGCGAACGCCGTGATATGTAGACGCTAACATTCTTCAACCGTTTGTAGCGTTGAAAAGCTTAACTCGCACGGTTGCCCTTCTGAATGCTCTTCAGAACCTGGCCCACGCGTACTGCGCTGTAGCAAACGTACGTAGCTTTTGCCATCACAGACCACTAGCTACTCTGGCGACTGTGAGTTCCTTGGTACATTATGTTTCTGTAATTACTCACTGTAAATGCATGTGATATAAGCAGTCATGTGTCTGTCTTTGCTGGAGATTTCTCTGTGCATGTGTGTGTGTGTGTGTGTGTGTGTGTGTGTGTGTGTGTATGTGCGTGCGTGTGTGTGTGTGTGTGCGTGTGTGCGTGCGTGTGTGCGTGCGTGTGTGTGTGTGCGTGTGTGTGTGTGTGTGCGTGCGTGTGTGTGTCTCATGTGTCTGGTGATAGTGGTGTGTGTGTGTGTGTGTGCTGAGGTTACTGAGGTATTAAGAAACGATGTCATGTTTACCTATTGTGAGTGACAGAGCTGCGACCGAAGGGAGCAAGTATTTCGAGTTGGGGCGGCAGCCCCACGAGTTTTTAACTCGAAATACTTGTTCATGACAGGCCATTTTATTTGTCTCTCTCGGGGCGGTAGGACTTTCGAACCCGGCTTCCAAACGTCGCTCCGCGCCGAGCATATGCGTCTTCTGCCTTCGAAGTTGTAGAACAGGTGAGCACAGTAATTCTGGTCCGTATACTTATAGAAAGCAGCCTATAGCACCCAGCAGGCCGGTGACTTGGTTCACACGACGCATTCAATTATGGCCGCTTACATTGAAGGCCTTCAGTTGGATACATTTGTGTGTATATGTGTGTGAGAGAGTCTTGAATACGTTTGTGTACTTGGTGTGTGTGTGTTGAATGTAATAAGATGCCTCCGTGATTAGGTCACAATCGAGGCTCGGCAAGCGTGCTAGTCGTGCTGAGCACGTTCAGCGTGAGTTTCCTACTTTTGCAGAGTGATATATATAATTATACTAGCTTGAATTTCCAAAAGACGTCAGTAGTAAACCAGTCAGGCGTTGCTCGACGCCTGCCTAGTTGGCGGTTGTATGGTTGTCAGAAGCTAGGGGTGCTAAATTTCCCAAGCCACAAGGTACGTGGATAAAACACTTATGCACCAGACCCTTGACTACATTAGGCGCCGCCGATTCGTATACACAGGTAACAGCAGCATTGCGCGGTGGAGACGTTCAATCCACATCATTCACAGCTGTTGGGGTGTAGCCTATGTGTGCAGAATGATCATCAACAACATCTGCAAATGGCCAAGTCACAGTTAGGGGTGAAGTTAAGAGTCACAGAATTTGATTGCAGATAGCAGCAAGGGCTTAGCTACCCCCCCCCCCCCCCCCCCCCCAACACAGCTAAGAGGCCTACCTCCATTCTACAACTCTACAACTCTAACCGAAACGAATTTCAGGGGCAATCCTTCACTGAGGTGATTAGCTAACAGAGCACTAAGGCTAACACACTGCTTGTATGTGACATGTCCCATCTTTAGTATGGATGTCAGCCTGCAGTGTTGCAACTGCAGTGGAGGGAATCCCCATGCATGAAGGCTTTAGGAAGTGGAAGAAGAAAGATAGGGAGCTTTCAGGGAAGAGAACCTTCTACAGCAGTTCCTTACAGGAGTGCATGGGGGTGGGTACGCCATGTGGCTTAAAGAGAAGGAGCCAATTGCAAAGTCATTTCATAAATCGAAGCTTAAGCAGCAGGATCACAAATAACTATGCCCCTGCCAGGGAAGACAATGCAATAGGGCCCCGAGAGAGACACGAGCTCATAAATTCCATAACCTGTGCGTGACAGTGTAGACAGTCATGTGATGTTTGCATACACTAAGTATCCATGAACTGCTGATCTTGGCATGTATCTTTACAAGAACGAACAACATCCAGGTAGGGTATGCACGCAGGCACAGTTACATGTGCTAACTATATACTGTACAACATCACTCTCATTTCAGTAACATGGAGTAAGATACTGATCATTACAACTGACTTGTATGTGTCCACACTATCTTCGGCAACACAGCCAATATCGACCACCTCGGGAAATTGAAGGAACTTGTCTTCCGTAAAGAACTTGACCACTATTCTCGAGAACACTGTTGGTAACACCTGAAGAACCTAAAATTACAACATTCTGAATTGCTACCGTTTGAAGTTGTCTCAGTATCTTAAACTCTCAGCACTTTGACAGTGCAGGAGCCTCTGATCTCAACAGGTTGAGCCTTAAAGTTGTAATTAAAACTTGCAATTTAGCTAGGCGCTTCTTGGGCTTGGTTTCATCTTGCTCGTTCATCAAGGTGGCTTGAAAGTAGTCTGTTAGTCCTTGTTTGGTGGGAGACATGTCGCTAACTTGAGTGACAATGCCTGTAACCGTAGCCGGTCGCACCCCTTCCTGCCCACTGCACACCATGCCTATATACTACAGTATAATTATATAATAATTATGGGAAATGTACAGAAACAAGATGACGCACCATAACCATACGAACATTAATTTCTTGTAGAAACAGGCCTTTTATTAGCTTCTGATTGGTTTCTGTTGTCTACAGCCTGACTTTTTGTACCGATCTAGCTTTCAGGCGTTACTGCAAGCCCTTGAACGTGCCTCAGATGTGTAAACAGCTCAAGAAGTGTCATATGAATGCAGATGCCACATAAATGACTCTACAAAGCATAATGCTTGCTTCAGCAGCCCGAAACTGCCCACTAGCTATAGCTAGTTTTACATGCCCTTCAATTCAACCTGGAAGGCCCGTGGATACTGAGCCTTTAGCTTCTATCTGATAATATTCACCTTGACAAGTGGATAGGTCTTGCTCACCCTCAACCAAATATTGTAAATGATACAATTGTAATAGAACAACCTTTGAGCAATAAATGAATAGTAGCTGTGCAATACAAACTGTACTAATTTTATATACTAACCACAAAATAATATTACAAATGCACAAAAATGCGGAATTAATGCTGTTTCTAGTTACCTACATACTGTCAGCGATTGTTCACAGCACAACCAAAATTGTTATAAATTTGAAAGGTCTTCAAGAAGCACATCAGCACTTCATGAATGAGTACATACTGCTCCTACATAAACAAAGCAGAAATATGTTTGAAGCGACATTCAAGAGAAGCTATACTTCACATTTATGTAGCACAAGCCTTCATTGTTCAAACTGCCTATTCTTTATGTAGGTGATATAATATGCTTCAGGGGCACTTTCATCATTAGTACAGGAAGGAGGCACCAGGCAGGTACATTTGCGGTGATCATGCACTGAAAAAGGCTTGTCAGATTGCACTTAATATACATGTACTTTAACAGCCAGTTGCACATGTGTGAGCAGTAAATGTGTAGTGATCCTCAGAGCAGAATGAGGCATGTGACTCACATGTCTGTACTTCAAAAATAATGCAGTGGATGTGTACAGCACTCACAACAGTGGAGACCATGTATGGCCTTTGGTATCTTGCTGCTTTGACACTCTGGAACACATCGGCCATTCCTTCCATCCTGATTCGCTCAACTTCAGAGCACATGCAAATGAATGCCCCCGTCCTTCCCATGCCATCACTACAAACATAGCCACAAACAATTCAGACCAAAGTTGTACTATGAGATGCAATCAACAAACAGGTCTGCTTAAAGTGATTCTGTTGATAATTAAGGTACAAGCAGTTACTGTGTGTGGTACGCTTAGAATGCCTAAGCAAGGGTCCTATGCACATATGTGCAGCATGTCATGTCCCGAGTGTCTACCACTAACCTGCACATGACAAGTGCTGGTGCCGTTATTCCCCTCTGTACCCTTTCATACTCCTGAATGGCACCCCACACTGCTTGAGGCTCTGGCTCATTGTTCTCTGACCAGCCATTGATGTAGATCAGAGTGAAGTGGTGCTCCTTAAGTCAAACCAACAGAGAAGGAAAGGTAGATTGCACATAATGGTACTGTACAAATATGAAACACCTTGATTAATGAATGATGCACTCATAAGAAACAACGGTTAGTGAATCAACCAAAATGTCTGCTTGCTTACAGGTCCTTCAGTCCTCGTCAAGGTAATCTTGAGTTCTGTGAACACATCTTTACTAAGCTTGTTTGTTAAGTGCAAGGAATAATGACCAAAGGAAACACTTGCACTTTCTTCAACAGGCCAAAACTTACAGAAGGAAACCTGCAGTAGGCATGGGCATGACAAAGAAGGTTACATTCATCTTACATTCACCTGAATGTGTTGTTTGTGTGTAGCATTAGCTCCAACTGGTGTGGTGACATGCACTAAGATACATGAGTAGAGCTGTGTATTTTGCGTTCTTCTCTTAAAATGGCTCATTCTGCTCCATGTGAATGTACTATAGTCACTTGTTCTCCACATTTCTAAACATCAGTAATATAGATTCAATTGATTGCTGCACACCTGTAAATTAAGAGAATCCAAAACTCACTTCTTTCATTTCCTCTTCAGTGCACAGAACCACTACTGTGCAGCACTGCTTCTGAGCAATCACCTCAAGGACTAGCTCTATCTTGTCCAGAGAAGGAGCCTCTGCAGCTATGAAGGCATGCTGCTTAGAGTAGCTCTGTACAAAGACAAAAAGTACACCAAACACATAGTCTGTACTGCTGTACTGTCACTATTGTGACACGTTTTCACATGATTGTGTTGCACTGCAAATGTAGTGCTTTGTATGTACTTGTGGTGGGGACCACACCAGTGCCCACTATACCAAGATGTACATCAGTACCACATTCAGCTATATGAAGCCATATAGCACACATGCTACATCACTTGTAAGGTATCAAATAATCAAATTAGGATAACTACATCAATATACACAATGAATACACACCATACCACACACTGTACAGTATACTACAAGCAAGTCACAGCCTTACGTCAATAGCTGTAGCATTGATGTACTTGTTGTTCTGTCCAGTCCTAGAGATTGCCACATGGTTTGAAGCATCTGCATAATAATATTCAAAAAATGACCATGAGCAACGGGAATTGATGAGTGATATATACCAATCCCTTATCAGCCCCAGTAGTGGCAAACACACAGGGATATCTTGTTTCATATCTGTTGTCCTCAATGTGTTCCTCTGCAAACACATTGTCTTCCTTCACAGGTTTCCGAGACAATTGCTCCAACAACTACAAAACAAGGCATACAAAAATTTGATGGATCTCATAGATGGATATGGTAATTCTATCCAATTGTGGAAAGGAAATTATAAGCATACTGTAAATAAGAGGCCAACAGTTACAGTGGAATAAACAATGCTATCGTGAGAACTAGTTGCTTTTTTTAAAACAACATACATAGTATCCCTGAAGCACATTTTGCACATCCACATTAATGAGCTCACTTGAAACTGCTTCTCGACAGCAGTGTAGCCTCCATCCTCACTGATTTCCTTCAATCTAGCCAGTTCTTGGTCAAATTCTGTGGCATTAATGTATGTGTTACCACTCATGGCAAAGCCGCATAAGGCATCATGAATGAACTCGTACTGTTCCTGTGCACAACAAACGAACAATCAGGATGGGTGAGAGAGCACACACAAACTCCTTTTCACTACTAACAGACATATGACCAGTGGCAGTGGAACATGATATGGTTTGGGGAACCGCAGCTGCATGGTGGCAACGACAGATAGCCTTAATTCAGGCCCAGAGAAAGCACTTTAAAGGTGGTCAGACCATGTCAAGACAGTCTTACCTAGATGGCCACATGCACAGGCCAGCAAGTATCTTTACTATACAAAAGAATGGCCAGGCCTAAAAATCTGGACAGGCCATGACCTGGGCAGCCTGGGCTGTTCCATCATCGCCTTTGCATATGACTATGACTTTTCTGCCTGTTTCTGATCATGCCCAGTCATTCACTGCATATGTATAATCCTGCACACATCCACTCGGCCCCCCACCAACATACCACATTCATAACCAGGTACATTCTGCAATTTCGCATCTCATGAAGATACTCGTAGATGCTGATTTCATCTCTTTCCTTCATCCTCTGCATCATTGCATCAATGGCAATGAAAGTACCAGTACGACCCACACCAGCACTGCAAGGTAGTGTAGTGAATGGCATTAAATATTGAGCTGTCAGTGTGCACTTGACAAAGAGTCAGGCATCACCTTACATAGGTACATTGAATATCTGCTTACCACATTGGGTTATGCAACTAAATAAGGAATATCACAGCATGCAACATGACATGCAGTCCAGCACAGGACAATGTTTTACACAATATAAGAGACACCAGGATGGACACACCAGTGTTGGCATGACATCACATGTACTTACCTGCAGTGCACAACCATGGGTGTGTCCTCGTCCTTGTATGCATGGCGCACACTTTGCACAAAGCGCACCAGAGAGGCAGGGTACTTTGGAACATGGTAGTCAGGCCAAGCAGTATACTGGAAGTGATGGACTACCAGCGCAAGCTGCTCAGAGTCCTTCTGTAAAGAGAATGCACAGACTTGTTATTCAGAAGAATAAACAATTGGATCATAAAACAGCATTATCCCATGGATAGCTCTACAAGACCACATTAGTCCTAAGTGCAAATGATATGTACAGTACATACACATGTCATGATATTGTTCACAATGTTTCTGCATTCACTTCAGTACACAGTCATTCATGCATGCTCCATAGAGTGAACAATGAAACAAGATAGGAATACTGTTGCATCCACGTGGGCTCCTTGTCAAGGTGCTAATTGAATGCTAGGTTACAGAACATTAACTAAAGCTAGTAAAGTGTACTTTGAGTAGTACTTATTGAGTTGCACTGAAGTATTAATTGCTGCCAAGGCATGTTACTATTCATTATAATTGATTAAGTCATCATCCAAGGGCAGCTAAAGTGAATCACATACAGCTGACATCACAAACAAGTTGCGCCGAAGTCCCAAATTCAGCCTTCCAAATACGCATGCAAACATTACAGCATAGCTCAATCACCCAGAGCATGCATTGGGCCTAGAATTCCAGTATCCTCCATGCTTCATGAGTAGGCAATGTACAGTGCTATAAATTAACACAAAATCTGATGATGATGGGACAATCTTTGCAGATTTAGGAGCGTTCAGAAACGCTGTCTGTTGAACAGGGTTCTTCATCCTGCACGTTTCAACCCTGATTGTCATCATCAGCAAGTCAAAATGATACGAACCATGCCCTCCTTATATAGGATTTGGGCCTCCTGACGTAGCACTTCTGGTCACATGACTTCTGCTCCTTGGGTGAACAAATGGGGTCCATGATGGATCCAGAATCAGAACAGCATCACAAGAATTCGACTTCCTTCAAATTGATGTAAGCACTAAAGGACACTTAATTGTGATAGGAATTAGTGGATACTGGAAAGACAAGCTGTATTGCAAACTAGCTACTTTCAGTATCCATTCACAGAGTCAGAAGAAGTTGCTTACATGTGTGACTGTGAATATCCTGTATTCATATTCCGCAAAGAACTTGTGCTGATCTTGGCATACTGAGATACCATTGGGTAAATGCAGTGGCTTATTAAGTTGGTCCTCCCAGTACTTGTGACACTTCGCCTGAACAGAGTTGAAAGCAAATGAAATCAGATCACACCATCTGCATATGGTACCAGACACTATATTAGGTTAAAGGGTAGAACACCTACATATGCTACCCAGCTTCATGACTGTGCAAGGTACTGTATGTAACAGTGTACTAGTCTTCTACGCTCAGAGTGAGGCAATACATGAAGTTAGGATGAGGCAACAAAGGACTTACAGTGCCTGCCTCTGCCAAGTTGGTCAGCATAGCAATAACACTGCATCTTTGCTCCCAAACCATCTGCCAAAAGTCACTGACAGTGCCTTCAAGAGGACCTGAGGTGAATGCCAGAAAATACTTACAAGATGCTTAATACACAGCTCACATGTCACTGAGCCACAGACTACAACTTACAAACATGCTCAGTACCACCATTACATCATTACCCTGACAGTAACATGTTACATCATACCTTGTGTGGCAATGTACATTTTCGTTCTCTTGTAGCCCTGAATGGTGTAAAGCATGAGGTTCTACTGCTGAAATACATGCATTATTATCATCATGTATAATGCATGTCAAGTTGTCACCTTTTACACAGCATGCAACCATAAGACACTTCAGCCTCATTCTATATTGTGGCGAGTGTCCTCAGCCCTAGGCTACAACTATTGCTTACTCACATTCACAAAGGAAGCATTGATGTAATTATTCTGTCCAGATAGGATGACTCGTGACTGGTCATCTGCAATAGTGGTAGGAACATACTGTAACTACAGAGACCCATACTATTGCATAGGTATACTTAGAAGTACATACACCTCCTACGTATTATACTGTGCATCATCATCATCACACAATGACCACAGCTTATACAGACAACAAGTTATCTCACATGACTCAGTCATGTTGACCAGTGAAGTTTACACAATTCCAACCACAAAAAGAATAATGAATACAGAACACATGTTGCTTACAGGGAACTATGGCCGGATATCTGTTCTTTGGTTTGTTGGCCTTTGCCAAAGCTTCAGACATTGGAGCACTTGTATCAAATTTGGGCACACTCTGCAAAGTCAGCATGAATAGCCACAAAATGTTTTGACAAGTCAGCAGTAGCACCCTCCTCATGACATTCCAAGCAACTGAGTATCACTACAACTGCAAGTCAGGTCACAGGTGGTGGGCGCATATAGCCTAGCACAGCTAAATGAGGTCCGTATCTCAGGTACTCTCCCAGTGTAGGTAATGCAAGGGGAGTCAATCACTGTGTATGGTTAGGTCCGTATCTCAGGTACTCTCCCAGTGTAGGTAATGCAAGGGGAGTCAATCACTGTGTATGGTTAGGTCCGTATCTCAGGTACTCTCCCAGGTACTCTCCCAGTGTAGGTAACGCAAGGGGACTCAATCACTGTGCATGGTTTGGTTGCGAAGGTACACGCATGTTCACCTCAAACTCAACCCCAAACCGGTTGTCTTCCCTCATCCTGTGACAATACTCAGAAAACTCAGAAACCTTCACAGGTGGTTGGGTGTTTTCATAGCTCTCTGTACAAATAGAAGCACCACATTTGCACTATAGAAATGACATGCCACACGTACTGTACGGCAAAGACAGGGAGACACATAGTGACACATGTCTGCACCTCTGCCTTCCAAAGGATTCATCACTTCTAGCTGTTGTGCAAATCTTTCGCTAAACAGCACTGACTCTCGATTAGCTACATACATAAAAGAAAACAAGGTGAAAATAGGCCAGAAGGTACTCAAAAGGTCACACACTGTCAAGATCAGTGGAGCATGGATATCCACACCCCCACTATATTCATCTATGACAATCATGACCTAAGGCTTCCATAACAGAAGCCACAGTCATACATACACATGCACACATGCAAGCATACTCACACTCTCATTCACCATGCATGTACACAAGTAACACACACACATGCATACACACCTGGTGGACTATTCATGGGTGTACCATGCCCAGTGATATACAGCACCTGCACCTCAGTTGCTTCGAACTAGTCGTGGAAAACAGACTGTTTGGTACAACACATACAAATTACATGCATGAATCGTCAATTGTCTTACCCCACTATACTTCCTCCTTGTGCTCCTCCACCTACTGCAGAAGATACAATACACAGTTTAGTAATCACGCTTTCACTTGGCTAATCAAATTAGCCCACATTAGCTCAGGCAACTTACAGAATGCACACAAAGGTCAGGACCACAAGAAACACACTAGCAACAATGAGAACAGCCATTATAGCTGTTCCCACTCCAACTCCCACTGCAACACGTGCAATGAGGGGTGCAGCAGTTTCTGGTATCTCGGGTATCTCACTCTCAGTAGAAATGAACACTGCATACCCAAAGCAGAGTACACAGGGTATCAAGAAGCTGCTGATACTGATTCTATACTGTGTGCTGGCTGACCTGCTCCGTTTGCTCCTGCACCTGTGCCAGCCACCGTTTCTACATTCACCTGGACTCTGTAGCGAGTATCTGATAATAGTCTAGTGACTATTGCAGGTGGGGATTTGACACGAATCTCCCTGGACCATAAGCCTGCTTGAAGATGGATCGTGTATGAGGGGAATCCTCTAGCTACGTTCAGGGATAGTTCGGTCCAGTTAACTCGTATAGCAGTGGCATTGATGGCAGCTGCTGACAGTCCTGCCACTGCTTCACGTGGCTCTGCAAAATGAAAGTAGGCTCAAGAACATGTCTACACCATATACATCCTACATCCAGTCACAACCTCACTCACCTAGTTCTCTAGTGAAGAATATTCTAGGTTCACTTGCAGTAATAATGTTGGACACACCAACCTCCACTGTCACAGCATAGGGCACTCCTGTATCTGTTGTACACATAAAAAGTAGAAGCTCTACTCCACATGCATATCAAACACAGACAAAAATGCATGCATTCTCTGCAATCTCACCTAGGTTACTAATAGTCCAATCAGTCAAGTTTACAGGGACTGAGATCTTCGTTTTCACTTCTCCGTTGCCTACAACATGGAATACTAGATTTGCCGTACTCTGCATTGAACTTGCTCCTGCGACAACGTGTGGTACCTCCCACCTCACTATCACGGAGGCATCGCCATTTTTGGATACAACAACCTCAGGCAACTCCACTGTGAAGTTGATGGGCGCTGAAGCAGGGCCTGATCCATTTACAGTGGCTGCAGAAATCCAACACGAATAGGTAGAGTGGTGCATGGCTGAAATCTGATAGGACTGTTGTGATGGTGAATCAAATGTTGCATTTTCTACAATGACACTTTCTGTGGTGCTGCTTTCCATAGGACCAGACACGATGCAGTTGACTTCATAACTAATAACAATTCCATTTCTTTCTCCCTCAATAGGCAGCCTCCAGGAAATGGTAACAAGCAGAGCACTTTCAATGAAGACAATGATGCTCTGTGGTCCACCAGAAGGCCCTGCAACAAACAGAATGACTTAGTAGCATACCCATAACAGTACTCAGGACACTACCAGTTGGATGCATGAATCACCCTATAACGCACAAACAAGTGACTTACTGTCTTGGTAGGTTGTAATATACACTTCTTGAGATTCTCCCACAATAGAAACTGTATAATTAGTGTATTCCTCCAGGCCAGAAAAAACAAAGCTATTCAAACTTGTATCTGCATTTCCAACCAGACATTCCACTCCATCTGGGCAACAGTGAACTAGACCTGTACTTGGCATAGTACTCCACTGAAGCATGACAGCAGTAGAGTTGAGAACTACAACGTTGTCTAAAATATCTGCAGGAGACAAGAACAGCTCAAATCCAGGAAGGAAGGCAAACGTAAGCACTTGGTGGATGCTTAAATGATGAATGTCAACCAATAGAGTATATTAAACATCTAAGGTCAAACCAAATCTATGACCTAACCATACAATTATGGTCTAACCTTCCTTGAGTTCCACAAAACCTTCAGAAGAGTTAGCAGCTTTGCAACTATAGGTTGCAGCTAGCACTCTTTGAAAGCTTTCTACGTGCAAAAGCTGAACGCCCTCGCTGCTAGATGACTGGTACAAGCCGTTGCCCGTGTTGACAGAGGACACAGCTACGGTCGACAGTACTAGCCAAGTCAGACTGCTTCCGCCGCTGCAGGTGAGTATCACCGCATCCCCTCCTTTAACAAAGTACGTGCCATTCGTGATGTTTTTGTCTCCAACAGTGATTCGTATAGCGGTTGCAGGCGAACCTAAGGAGAGGGAGAATAGGAAAGGTCACGGGCCGAAGATCTTGCCGCACACACTGTACCACGTGTTACTACACCTTGTACATTGTACACACCAACAACATACGGCGGCATTGGATTCACTTGTAGTCACTTACCAGTTAATCCTACTACGGCTAGTAGTGCTAGAGCCCACAAACTTGGCATCTTGGCGAAATACCTGATCGGATTCATCGCTGCGACCATTAAAGCCTACGGGTGATGCTAATATATACCATTGCGTCATGGCTATTAATAGTGCAAAGTCGGCTTCCCAGCTCATGGATTGGGCAAGCCCGTTCTCGCCCTTTGTCCTACTTGAACGGATGCGCTGTGTGCACTCATTGACATAGTGTCTGCAGTGCGAGTAAATCCACTTCGCACCTGTCAGTGTGTGTGATTAATCGTAGACGGCTAGTGAGTGAAGTTGCATGAACACAGTCACAGTTGTGCCCATGTGCAAGTTGCATTGTTGCTGTATCCTGCTTCAACTTGCACCGATTGATGCTGGCGCATTGTCCCCCTGACCTTGAACAACTTGCACTGGTGGTGTTTTCCTTCCATCAACTACCGCAAACACGCTACTTCAGCCTTGCATAGTGCTGGGTATCCTCTGTAACTTGCACTGGTGGCCTTTTTCCTAATGGCACTGGCAGTATAATGGAGTGCACTTGTTATGTGGTGGACATGGCAGGTAACTTATGAGAAGAACAAATATTTCGTGGGGCTGCTGCCTCAACTCAAAATACTTGCTCCCTCCGGTTGCTGCTGTGTAATTCATCAACACACTAGTGAACCCGCTCCATAGGCAAGAATGGAACAAAAATGACTAAAGCGAACATGAATAGAGTCAAAAATATTTGACACACGTGCACAATGGCACAGTACCTTAACTTATACACTGTTTTCACATTCTCAGAGTTGCCAAAAACACAATCAATTGAGAGAGGCAAACAAAATGGCCGACAATATAAATTAATGTCATAGATGAAGACGAAAAATGTCGAGGTCTGTTCCTGCTAGTCTGGCTAGCTAGAATGTCCCTAAGCACTCAGGACACGGAAGGTGCGACGCCGGAGGCATTTGTTAGGGGCGGTCTAGCTAGCCAGACTATGTTTCTGCGCATGAGCGAGCTGCTTTCACCAAAGATCGATCTTCGCTTTCACTTGCACGTAAGGTCCCAGCGTAATGTACAACTGACGGAGATTTTGTAACCCTAAATGGTAATAGCGCTACCTTTTGTTTGTATTTCAGCAAAACAACCATGAATACCATCTCTACACAGACAGCACCACTACCGTGCTGTCTGATATGTGTGTACCCCACATGTGTGTCAGCATGTATCAATATCAATATCAATATCAATAAATATTTAAGTGCACCGTACCCATAGGTACTAGGACACCACATGGTCCAATGCAGCACTGCACAAATTAAAAAGGATAGGGATAATAATAGTAAGTGGCGTCATAGTGAATGAGTTAGGCTAGTTAGAATGTACAGGGGGACTAATAGAACCTAGCTGACCACATAGAGTTAATGATAGACAAAATATGATAGTTCCTACATGCAAGTGATAACACCAGGGCTGCTACATCTCCATTGCTCTTTCCTGAGAGGTCTTCTTTTGCTTCGTCCATGCAAAACATATGCACTATGGCATACATGCAAACATGATACAAAGTGATCGTATACCCCAGCGAAGCCACTCGTCAGAGGACTTGAAGTTGAAGGGCACTGAGAGCTGCAAACGGACACTGCTAGCCATCTCACTGCACTTCTGATTCCATGTACAATATGTCGATGACCAGTTGATGGTTCACGTTCACTGACAGCGTGCCAAGACCGATATCATTATTAAGAACACGTGCATAAGACAGTTACAAGACAATGGGCATTGTTATACAAATAGTTACCATCAGGTATTAACACAACCGCAGTGGTAATGCATTGTATCTAGTAACAATCAGGGTTTTACTTTGTCATCTAAGTGTTAGTATGGCTACCAGTATGCCACAGAAATGACTATATGAAGATCATAAAACATTGCAATGAAGAGCAAAGGAACTACGAAGCTAAACATGCATGGCCAGTGTGTCAATTAGCAACTAGTAATTTCACTTTTTCAGTTGTATGTTCAGTTGGGAAATTCAAGGATGATCTGCATGGCTTGTTTCTGGCAGATGTCATGATGTACCACAAATACACTGAATGGCTGAACAGATTAGAGAAAACCCTGCACACAATAAAGCCAGCCAGTGGTCATGAAGGAGGGGTTCCTGCCTTCTCTGAAAAAAAGTGATACCATCCTCCTGTACTGTATGTCACAGTTGCTGCCAGTCTGATATCACCTATCATGCAGAACACCAGCTGCAGGCTGGTTAATGACCCATGCTCAGCTTCGATAGTCTTGTGTTGGTAGGCAAATACACTTTCTTCTTGCTCTGGTTCTCATGCATACATACTTGAGTAGTGTACATACAGTACATAATGTGTGCTTTGCAATTGTGCATGCATTTGTGTGTGTATGTGAAAGGTTGAACTATGGGTTTGTTTGAGTCTAGATCTGTGCATGGATTGGTGTGTGGGTTTGGGTTTGAGTGTACATGTAGCTATACAGGTTTTAACTGCACATGCATGGAAGCTGCATGCATACTGTACGTGTGCCTGCATGCTGAAGATGTGTGAGTATATGGATAGTTTAATTATGTGTCTGTGTTAGTGCATTGTGTCCCTTGCATGCATTTTTGTGTATTCTGGCATATGCAGAAAATATGCCCCATTACAGAGCAGCGTACCATACGGAAAGAGCAGGTATCTAGCTACTTATTCATGCTGTGGTGACGACCCATGTGCTATTTAAATCAAAAGGCTCGTTCCCTCATTGCGCATGTTCTATAGTTCCCCAACAGATACATTTATTATGTGCTGCAGGAAGAAATTCTTAAGTGCAAACACAGCTAGGCCGTTGGAAGAGGGCCACGTCCGAAGACAGGCACGATGGAAGAAGGCCAAGTCCGAAGACCTCCTGGCAACATTCAACAAGACACAACTGGCGTTGTTACTGTCTGTAGACCTTTGAAACAACATAGGACTAGCTGTGTTTATGCTTAAGAATTCCTTCCTGCAACTGTTCTTCACGCAGCAATTAACTCTGTAGTTAGTTTATTATGTGTCTCCTAATGGGAAGTTTGTAGGTAGTTATTATCACATAGATTCTGTTGCCATGGCAATGGGCATCTAAACAATGATCTAGATCTCTGAGAAGCATTCCAATTGCTTCATGCGTGATTCTAAATTCTTGTAGGGTATCAGTCAGTCTTTCTTTAACTGTGCTTTGCAGCAGATTGGCCTCAGCATGCAGTTGTGCTTCCACCCCATACTACATCACAATGAAAAGTACAGAACCCAATGTAGGTAAAGCAAGAAGAACTGGAGTCACTTTATACCACTGCATGGCTGTAAAGACTATCTCTCTGCACGGTTGAATATACTGTGAACATTGCTATGGTCCTTTTAGGGATCCACTTCTGAGACTCAATGACATCAGCAATGTAGTGACATGTCGCCTGAGCGAAATACACCGCAATGTTGAATGGAGCCAATCTTGCAGCCCATTTCTGGGAGAGCACTGGTCATGAGGTATGTGCAAGACTGCCAACATCCAGGGTGGAACCCACCTTGATGTGAAAGCTCAAGGATTCTTAGGAGACAGGCAGGTGGACAAAGCAGAATATGTATTGCAAGTTTTAAATCTTGTGCCGTGTGGAGTGTTTGCAGTCACTTGTACTCCCCCATGCTTGCAGCACACACACACACACACACACACACACACACGCACACACACACACACACACACACACACACACACACACACACACACACACACACACACACACACACACACACACACACACATGCCACTTAGTACATAGGGAACACACATGATGAACACTTCTGTCAAGTGAATCAATTCTTGCCCATTGCCTGGCCAGTTCAAAACTGCCCCGCTTCAAGATGGCCTGCAGGACACTCCCTGAATCCTCTTTAGTGTAACTAGGTAGGTACAGGTGTCAAGAACAAAGCCCTCGAGCCACGTGGTGACAGCATGTTTCAGTTGGGGAGTCTGCTGCAACATCTCCACCGTTCTTGTCTTCCGCTCTGTAGTCCCATCATGATTATGTGGTTCCCAATGGTGGTTCACACCACTAGCTACTCTGCCTCCTTCTAGCAAGTGTCCTCATGATGGCCATCTTATAATCACAAGTTTTCACTACAGCATCTTCAACCACAAGAGTTACATCTCCGATGCTGTAGTAACACTAGTGCTGCACACAACACACACTGGGCTCAGTAAGAAGATACTACTAGGATGGCATGCAAAGGTTGGTGACGTAAAATGATGGCCATCGTGACGTCCTCATGATGGCCATCTTACAATCACAAGTTTTCACTACAGCATCTTCAACCATAAGAGTTACATCTCCGATGCTGTAGTAACACTAGTGCTGCACACACTAGAGCAACACTGGCTCAGTAAGAAGATACTATTAGGATGGCATGCAAGGGTTGGTGACGTAAAATGATGTCATAGTAAAGTGCGTGGGCCTTGACCAAAGAATGCATCATGGCTGTCTATTACGAGAAGTGGATTGAAGGTCGGCCTTCAGGCGGCTTCTGACAGACTAGAAGAAATCAGCACCACGCCAACGTAGTTCGCGCGCCCATTCTCTCCATATAAGTAGTCTTTCTCGCCTTTGGAACAGCAGTGGACACAGTGGGCGCGGGTCTTCAGTGGGAGAAAAAGTGTCCTATTGGCCTACTCCACCCACTGCGGAAGGTTGTGCCTTTTAGAAGTCAGTACACATTTAGAAGAATACTTACTGAGACATGGCCTCCGATTTCTCTGAGGCCGAACTTCGCCTCAAAACCCTGGATACGCTCTTCGCGGAGAGGCAGAGCGGGAATGGCCAGGATGAGGCGTACAGCGTGGAGACACTGCTCGACTCGCTGTTGGTCCTCTACAATGAGTGCTGCCTGTCTTCCTTCAAGAGGGAAAAGGCTGTGGCGGAGTTCGTGGAAGTAGGTTAGTTGGGTTTGGGTGACCGGGTATCTTTGGAAAGATAACACGTACTCACTCGGGCACGTGCATTCGAACTGGTAGCGTTTGCTGCGTATGTAGCTTAGTGAGAAGATTGCCCCTTGACCAACTAGGGAATGTAGTTCCTCACACACGTAAGGCTATAACTCTACACAAACACGGATTTGATCTTTCTATTGCACATGTGACTAGCCTCGTGTGTGCGCAGGTCATGTAACACCTTGACATGTGTGAGGCAGACCTGTGCTAGTTCTGTTGCTAAACAGCCTCTTCAAGGGAGGGGACCATATGTCACTAGACCCCCACACACATGCCCTAATGGGTTGCGGCATGTTTGTACAGTGCTGGCCTGGAGGGTACCCGTGGTAACACATGCACACCAATGCCTATTTGCTCAATACATACATTGCCTGATGTGGAGAGTCTGTATTTCATTTCTGATAACATCTCAGTAGTATCACCGTCAGCTTGCTTGTCTTGATGTGTAGTGTCTCCCCTTACCTAATGAATGCCATCTGTACCACTGACTGATAATGCCAGAACAACGTGTAGTGTGTGTGAGGGCGTGTGCCCTTGCTGACTGTGAAACTCATCCTGAAATAGTGTTACCTGAAAGTGAATGAGTGGGTTGATAGCAAGCCGGTCATCACACAGGGGTCTTGTACACTATCAGTCAATGGGTGTGTGCAGTGCGGGTGGTAGCCTACAGCATCAAATGGCTTCTGTGACACTGTAGTTGACTTGTGGTTGACCACACTCAGCCCTGTACTGGTGTAGAACTGCCTCCTTGGTGCACTGTACCGTGAGATTGCCAACTATTTAGCACAGTATTGGTTGTAGGTGTGTATTGGCTAACAGTTAGCTATTGTTTGTTCTTCTCACAGCAAAGCCTGTTATCACACGAATCAGAGAGTTACGCCTACACAGGGAAGACTTTGAGACCCTGAAAGTGATTGGACGTGGAGCATTTGGAGAGGTAGGGTGCTAACCATAAACCTACGCAGTCTTGATGTATCCAAGGTTGTTGGATGATAGTAGTAGCTACGTAAGTAGTTTGCTGTGTGGGGCCAGAGCTATACCGAGCTGTAGCCAACATATGGCACTGTCACATGCACATCACATCCAAGTCACATTCACTTGTATTGCTGGGACAGTGTGGCCCATATGTGCGGAGTAGGTGCATGGTAGAGTGTGCACTTCACTGACAGTGCATTGGCTTAGAGCTACACTATTGTGAGTGTATTGGTTGACATGCTCCGTAGGCAACCTGACTGGAAGGTGTACTGTGGCTTCCTCTGGCTGTGGTGTAATGTGCTACGTATGTGGTATACTCATGCACATGTACGTACACCATCAGTTGTAGCGGACACATCTCACTAGTTGTGGGCCATGTGTGTACAGCAGTGTGAGGAGTAACAGGTGTTGTATGTACGTACGTGCCCATCAAGCGGTACAATGGAGGTGTTGTGTATGAGGGTGTAGTGTGGCATTCATTGCTGCCTGTATCCGTTTACATGGCTACAAGAGTAGTACAAACGTGCCTGCCTTGTGGTTAGTGGTGCCTACACTGGACTCTGTGGGTCTGGAGGGAGGCTAGATTGGCATGTTAGCGACACTGCATTCTTGGTGGGGGAGGGGGTCCCTTGCATGGCCGTGCTCGCACTGCCAATGGGAGGAATGCAGGTGCATACGTACAAGGCTTGTAATCGTGTATGGCTTGTTTAACTGTATGTACGTATGTACTTGGTTATTGAAGCAGCTGGGCGAAATGTAGCAGTGTACCTGGTAGGTGTATGCGCAAGTATTCCTTGTGTGTTTCTTAATGCTCTACATACGTACGTACGTATGTTGTGTAATGTGTGCATTTTCAGCTTATTTGCAGTATGATGGACTGTGGCTTTACTAAAATGCATTGGCTTTCTGTAATGTCTCCAGGCCTCTCCTAGTCAAAACATGCATTTGACATCACATTAGATGGATACCCCAGGGTGTCCTGCCCTTGATCTCACTCTCATTGAGTGATATTAGCTAGTTATCTTAACCAAGGAGTATCTAGTCTGACACCTTGTTGGCTTCTAGCTACATTCATTAACCACTACTTACAAGCAGCTACAATAATTCTCTAGCCCCACATGTGATGCACAGTAGTAGTCAGTGAGTTAGAGGCCACTGTGTGTGTGTGTGTGTGTGTGTGTGTGTGTGTGTGTGTGTGTGTGTGTGTGTGTGTGTGTGTGTGTGTGTGTGTGTGTGCACGCGTGTGTGTGTGCGTGTGTATATGTGCATGCTGGGGATGGAATGTTGCTTTGGAGTGGTGCTGGCTGTGCCATATGTCCTACTGGCAGTAATACCTCATATTGTGTGTGCATGTACGTGTCTACATAGTACTGTAGATACAGACAAGTGGAGCCTATGCCTTGCCTTGCTATAGTAAGTACCTGCTTCCCTCACTCCTCTTCCCCGCACTCTGTTCTCTCTCTCCCAACTCTTCTGCTCTCACTTTTACTCTGTCTCTCTTCCTCCTCTCTGTTCAATTCCTGACCATGTCTCTCCCTCCCTCCCTCCCTCCCTCGCCCTCACCCCCCCTCCCTCACCCTTACCCTCCCTTGCCCTCACTCTCCCCTCCCTCGCCCTCCCTCCCTCCCTCCCTTGCCCTCACCCTCCCTCCCTCCCTCGCCCTCACCCTCCCCTCCCACACAGGTGCAAGTGGTTAAACTCAAAGGAACTGATCGTGTGTACGCACTGAAGATACTCAACAAATGGGAAATGCTCTCCAGACAACATGTGAGTGTTTTGGGCCACTGAAATGAAGCTAGTCAAATGGCTAGAAACACACTACAGATACACTAGAGTATAAACTGAATTATACTGTACATATATGTACTGTACTTAGCTACATTCCTGTAACTATGTATATAGTGCATGTTGCCCTTGAGTGCCCTGGTACGCTGTAACACAGGAAGCGCACTCAACCACTGTTGCTAGGCAATGTTGCTAGGCAATGTGTATGGCAGTACCTAGGTATGCCTTATTAGTCTGTCCTGTGCCATCCTATGACGTCATGACTTGATTCAATTTCAGTGGTATTGGATGTGCTGTGAACTGGGAAGATATTGCACTTGGTTTTGCCATGAAGTGTGGACTAGTTGTTTTATGGCTGCATGAACATTGTGGACGGTGCTCTGATATAAAAGCAGTGTTTGTATGCAGACTGTCCCTACGTATATGCTCTATCTCCCAATTGAGATGAGTGGGTAGTAAAGAACTGGAGTACTTACTTTTTGTCTTGCACTTGATGATCGATATACGTGTACATACATATGCATGCACTGCTTGATGTCCTGTTTTCACACTCGTTTGTGATATTGACTGGTGTCAGAAACACTCTGTGCATTGCCAATTACAGTAAGTCAGTGAGAGTGTGTGATTGGTGATGTAAGTGTGTTGTGGTGCACACCACTGTGATTAGGAAGGAAATGGAAGCGTTGGCAGGGAGAGCAAGAGGTGTTCTAGGAATAGGCTCGCACTTCTATTTGTTGAGATTAGTTAAGTGGCTGCTGTTAGCCCTCAGTGACCTGCTTGTCTGCATACGTATTTCCAACAGACGGCTTGCTTCCGAGAGGAGAGGAATGTCCTAGTGTTTGGTAACCAAGACTGGATTACCAGACTCTACTATGCCTTCCAGGATGAAAGGAACTTGGTAAGCTTTACAGAGACATCTTGTCTAACGATGTGTGTAAAGTGATTCCTGTCCAAGTGAGCTCATTAGTGCTGTTTAGTATATATTGGTGTAAGTGGCTATATCTTGCACCAAAGCACTAGAGTGTGTACTGTCAACACAGGTGTACAATGCATTACAGTATTTTGGGGCATACATAGATCTCACCATGTCCTCCCTCCCTCTCCAGTACTTGGTTATGCAGTACTATGCCGGTGGAGACCTCCTTTCGCTGATCAGCAAGAATGAGGTGATATCAGAGGACTGGGCCAGGTTCTATGCAGCTGAGATCATCCTGGCCGTGGACTCCATTCACCAGCTTGGCTACGTGCACAGGTTAGGTGTACAATACAGAGTACCTGGGCCTGAAACAAGCATTGCAACACCTCATGTGTAGTATGTGTGTATTGGATGGTGAATTTTAATGGGTGTTGGTCTGTACTGTAGAGTAAATACATAGAATATGACCACAACCCCGAGATGCAACTTCTGTGTACATGTGTCACGTATTACAATGCCATTCACACCCCTCCAATCTACATACACACCAGGCCTAGTGTGGTAGAGAATGTATTCATGTACGTAATGCCCCAGTCCTCTTGGCACGTACGTTGTACTGTTCTTAGCTGTTTTCACCTCATGCATGCCTACCCAGGCACACCTACAACATTACATGAACAGACCATGCTAATGCACTGAGCAACCTGTTGTGTTCATGAACAAGCTACATATTGCTACCAACTGTAGGTGGTTCACATGTACGTATTTTCAATGCATATGGTGGCATACCTGTAGGGGGAAGGGTGTGCTTATCAGCTTAGTTCCCTGGGTGTTTATCACACAGCATGCCACTTGGACATGTCTACATATCACAAGGTAAAACTTTCCACGGCCACACTTCACATTCCATGGATTGCAGTAAAGTGTCCTATTGCTACTGACAATGCATGTGGTGCTAAGTACTGAATACAAGTTGGCGATATCATTTGTGTCTTGGGTAGCTTAGAACATTGGCAGATTGTTACGTAGGGTTATTTGAGAGTGTTCCTGATGTCTCAATATGGGTTACTTGGGACAGCATCACATCTGTGTGAGAATTAGTGAGCAGTCAGTGTAGCACGAAAGGGTGAACACGATACAAAGCAACCATTGGGTTAGTGTACTGTATTGATGCCAGAGCTGTAGCAGCCAGTGGGTGTGTTAGTGCTATGTACAGTACCAGTTTGTAGCTCTCTGGTACAAACATTACTGTACAACCTGCAAGAGAGTGGTCCAGGGCAGGTACTTAGACAGTAGGCCTCTTTCAATGAGTTGTTAGAACTCTGTTTGAGGAATTACAGTGGAACTTGTCTAAGGTGTTCACTGTGTAAAGCAGGCACCTCTCTAAAACAGCCTGCCTCTTTTGCCCCAAATAGCACTGTAACATTGCACCTCTGTGGCAACCACCTCTCCTTATGATTGTGACAATTAGAACTGGCCCCCATGTGACTGTCTTAGACGGGTTTTGCTGTACTCTAGTCTACCATTACCTTCACCACCTCATTCTCAGGGATGTCAAGCCAGACAATGTCCTCCTAGACCTGGATGGCCATGTCAAACTGGCTGACTTTGGCTCCTGCCTCAAAATGGATGCCAATGGACAGGTGAACTGCACCGTTGCTGTAGGAACACCTGACTATATCTCACCTGAGATCCTCCTGGCCATGGATGATGGGATGGGTGTGTATGGCCGGGAGTGTGACTGGTGGAGCTTCGGGATCTGCCTCTACGAGATGCTGTTTGGGGACACGCCATTCTACGCTGAGTCACTGAAAGAGACATACAGCAAGATCATCCAGCACGAGGTATGTACTTGTGTGAATGATTGGGATGTGTGTTGTTCAAAAGAGGGAGGAGGAGCGAACTTGAGTGGAATGGTGTTCTTGTATTCGAACTCCTTAAATGTATTCAACTATCATTACTCACTATTGCTTCTTCTAAAACAATTCAAAACAGCTAAGATATTACCGTATAGTTTCTAATATAGGCGCCCCTTAAAAATAAGTCCAGCGCTGAAGGGCGCTTCTTATTAGAACGGCCAAAAATATGCAATGGACCAAAGGGCACTTCAAATAGAAGGGCGCCTAGCATGTGTATTAGAGCGGAATAGTACTTTTGAGTGCCTGCGTACAGAACAGCGTGCTGCTTTTGTTTCGCGTTGTACTGGCATCGACTGGACTTGGCACTTGTGGGCTCCTCGCTATCAGCAAATACAGGTGCCACCTGGATGTCTTCTTTGTCAGCCTGCGCCACTCAGTTCCAGTGGGCGCTTCCTTGGTCTCCCCACTGGTCGCTTGACCTGCTTAACCATGCTCTTTCTACGTTCTGCGGACATACGTAAATGAAGCAGCAATGCGGTTAAAGTGTTCCTCGGGGCCGCCATTTCGCTGTCTCACATTCAGCACATGCAGTATAGTGCAAAATAATAACACATTCTGCTCCAATAATTTAGGCGCCACATGATATTATTTCCAATGCCATTCTGAATCCCAATCTGTGCCATTGTTGTTGTGTTCACTGCTTCCCTAAGCTACTGCTTCTGAGTAGGCATTGCCAAAGTCAAACTGCATTGAATGTGACTAAATTATGTGTGTGCATTCCTTTACATCTCCTCCATCAATCCATGCTGTATATCCTCACTTGTTCTTCCCTTCACAGAGGAACTACTCTGTCCCTGACGATGTTGAGGTGTCAGAAGAAGCTATTGACTTACTAAAGAACTTAATCTGCTCTGCAGATAAGCGACTTGGCAAATCTGGGATAAGTGACTTCAAGAAGCATCCCTTCTTCAGAAGCATTGATTGGGATAACATTCACAAGCAGGACCCACCCTACACCCCCACCATCTGTGGCAGTTCAGATACATCTAATTTTGAGGATTTTGAACCTGCTCGTACAGGGGTGAGTGCAGTGTGAATGGGATCGTACAGTACTTACTGTCACCTGTGCTGTGTTCAGCTAAGAATATGTATTTGTCTGTCACAGTGGAGGCTGGTGCTGTTGTGAGGTCACTGATAGTTTGTTCCATGTGAATTGGTGTATTGGGGAAAGCCAAGTGAATGGTTGTGTGTGTGTGTGTGTGTGCGTGCGCGCTGTGTGTGTGTGTGTGTGTGTGTGTGTGTGTGTGTGTGTGTGTGTGTGTGCATGCTTATTGACCATTTGTTGTGCTGCTTCTTGCAGCATGATTCAGTGCCTCCAGCCAACTCCAGTGCCATTACTGCACATCTTCCATTTGTTGGTTTCACCTACACTCACAGCAGGTATGTACAGTACACACTGCATGTTGTGTGATTGCCATGTACAAGTGTGTGTGTGTGTGTGTGTGTGTGTTGTGTTGTGTTGTGTTGGAAGTTGAACATGTCACAAAGTTCTTAGTGTGATTCTAAGTTGTGCCATTCAATACACATACACTGTACATACGTGCATACGTACGTTCCTGTATATGTGTATACAAATGAATATCCTCTTTATGCAGCTCCATATCCGACAATCCCAAGGTGGAACAGACAGACTCTCCTAGAGACAGTGAGTAGCTGTATGCACTAGTACGTATGCATGACCTTTGTCACAAGGGATGGGTAATTTGTTAACCACACCACTACAATAAGATGTGTACTTTATTACATACTAACCAGGTTACATTCATTCCTGTTTACATTTCCAAGTGTTACGTACTTGTGTTCTGAATCTAGTGGCTTACAGAGCTGATGGGATCACCACGGAGAATAAGAGATTAAGGGAGAAGGTGTCAGCACTGGAGAAGGAGATACAAGGTGCTTTGTGCTTTGTGCTGGAATGATGTGCATACTTGTGAATTCTAGTATTACTGTACATGTGTGTTTTACCTGATATGGTGATAGCAGTGGTGAGTTGGTTCAGGTGCACTGCTTTGTCCCTTACACTATGTACATACACTGTAGATATGGAGAATGAAACAGTGTGTAAGCCAACAGCCAGTACCCCCAGGGTGTCCTTCGGTTTAGTCACATGAATACTGTACTGCTTACTGCACCCTTTGAGTTGAGATTGCTGTTAGCCACAGAGGAGCTCATCATATGAATTTCACAAATGTGTCTGCATTGAATCCATATCAGCACTCTAACATCCTCCACACTACATATGTGCAAGGTCTAAAGATAATCCGTGGCAACTCTGCACATAAAAGGGGGTGACTTGTTTGTAGATAAACTGCACATTTCAACAGGACTTACATAGTCTTTCCTCCTGTCTGTCACGGTGCACAGAGCTGCGTCAGGAGACCCTTGTGCGCACACAGGCTGCCAAGCGCAGCAGCCAGTTTGAAGATGGTGAGGACAAAGTTGCTTCCCTGGAGAAGCAAGTCAAGAAGGTCAAGAGCGAAAAGAGAGCTGTGGAAGATGTAAGCTGGTGGATACGTGTGTATTGTGTTCAGTTGTACGTACATTGTGTCACTTTGTTTTGGACATGGCCTACAAATCTAATGTCATCCAACCATCCTCCAAATGCACTATACCTAAACAGTTACGAAACACACTCAGAGAATCAGACAAGCGTACGTACATACTGTACACCTTTCATGTACATTGTTGCTTTGTACGTACTTGAATGACTCTTTACGTGCACAATGTATGAAAAATGAGGTGAGGTGTATGTCATTTGCCAACTGCACTCTCCCTCACTTCCACCCTACTGTGCCATTACAGGAGCTTGACAGTGTACGAGAGAGACTGTCAAGCAAAGAGAAGGACTTTAAGGATCTCAAGTCTGCCAGCAGGGAGCTCCGATATGAGAATGAACAACTAATCAACAAGTTAGCTGCAGCCCTCCCTAGTATTGCCATACACCTAATATGATTGTGTTTTGTATTAGTCCTTGTGTGAGTGGGTGGTTTTCTATGTTGTGTGTAGGTTTCAAGATCTACGTGCCCAGAAAACGAAACTTGCTCAACTTGTGAAAGAAAGGGAAGAGGAGATTGGTTAGCAGTAACCACACACACACACGCACAGTAGCACTGAACCATGTGCATACGTACTGCTCGAAGACAGACATATCTTTACGGCATAGTGCATTGTTAACCCTTGGCGCTTACGCCGTAGGGTTACAGTAGTTGTGTGGGTGGGAGGGTGTGGGTGTGCATTACGGCTTTTCCATACTGTAACAAATCAGACAAGAAGACCTATGGATTGCCTCAGTGCTGCGAAAGATTGAATTAAAACGAGCTTTTTGTGTAAAATAATCTCTTTGCAAAGCTACAGAATTCACTTCGAAGCAATTAGCGCACCTGTCAGCCATTTTGGTTGCCCTGGCTAGCGCACAAGCATATTCTAATCATGTGACGTTGCTCTTGACCAGGCAGTGCTTTAGTTGCCCACTTTGCCGTTGTGTTTGGGCATAGCCATATAGTGCATGTGAATATGGTCATCTTCGGTGGTTGCTCTGGACCAAGTGGTGTTTTTGCCTGAAGGAAGGTAGCTATGTCCTCAGGCAGTACTCCATTGAGTGAAGTATTTCATGCCTTGCAGAACCTGTTTCATTATTCCCCCCAAATTCCACTTGGTCCTTAACTTTCAACACTTTGATTTTCATACTCACATTCTGGAAGTCATCAAGGATCTCCAGTGATGAAAGTGTTACAGTTTTGGATGCAATTGCAATATCAGCCTTCATGCCACATCCAACTTGAGGTGTTGGCTGCTATAAATATTTGCCATAATGTCGTAATCGCTGGATTGCTAGCGCTGCACACTGACTGGTTACCACCTCTAAAAATAGCATAGTGTACCATGATGTAATATGTAATTGCTAATATTGCAGAGTCAGCACTGTTGCCTTAATGCATGTCTGAAAATAGTATAGTTTACTACAGTGTAATTACAATTGCTATCATTCTCCCATGCAGTACTTTTGACTTAATACCAACTCTTAATGTAGAACCATACATTCTAATTAACATTTTAAATCGGATGACTGAAACTTTCTATATAGTTTATTACGCCAGGGTTTAGCACTTTAGTGCCTTCATTGCTGTCATTCGTCGTGTGTCAGATCAAATTCAGTCAAAGTTGGACAAAATGAAGCGGGACCTGAGAGAAACAGAACAGCAGAAGCGAATGGTTAGTGCCCAATGCGTGTGTGTGTACATATGCGTATACTGGCTCCTAAAGCATGTTACTGGTTACTAATGTAGCTACATGTGCTGGGAGTGAGGCTAGTGCGTTGTGTACTTGCATGTGTGTGGAGCTTGGTTCTTTAATGCCAGGCACTGTTTCTGGTATCAAGTGTGTCTGTTACCCTTAGTCGTACAGTATGCTACATATACATCTGCTGATTTGTTGTTGCCTAGCAATGCCTACTGGTGTATTTCGTTGTGCACTGTGTGCAGCTCAGTAATGACTTGGATGACATGAAGTCAGAGCTTGCAGTTCAGACGAGGCGGAGGAAAAAGAGTGAGGATGTGAGTTTAGTGCCCTCACCCATACAGTACTGCATGAGCAGACATCCCAGCTACGTATACCCACAAACACATGCACACACATGTCAATGCCTGTGTGTCTTCACTATACATGGTGACATGCAGTCCACTCGAGCTATGGAGCATATGTTGGAGGCTCCTGGTTCACGGAAGTCATCCACTGGACAAAACAGCATGGTGGTGGAGAGGTGAGGAGTGGGGGGGGGGGGGGGGGCATACTGCTTGGTGCTTATTTCAGTTGCACTGCTGCCATTGACCATGGGTAACCCAGGTGTCCACATGATTGGGACAGGTGTTAGCCTAGGCATGACTTCAGTGATAAGTTACATCTGTGGGTGGGTGGGTGGTCTGTGTGGGCATGTGGGTGGGGAAATATGGTAGCAATAGCAATTAACTTATTGATGTCTGCAATGTCCTAATTGGCTGCCACTTGTATGTAATGCGTAACTTTGCCAAGAGACTGCAACTGATGAACTCCTGTTTGCTAGAATTATTCTGAACTACCACCCTCCATCATCTTCAGCAGTGAGATCCAGCTTCATTCACACAAGTAAATATGTGTGTGTGTCCTTACAGGTTGGAGCTGCAGATTAAGGAACTTGAGGCAGACCATCAAGAGGCCCTGACCACTCTTCGTTCACAGCACAAGAGTGACCTAGCAGCTCTCAAGCAGGCCAGCTCTCTCCATGAGACCCAGCAAGCTGAACTGCAGAAGGAGGTAAGAGCATGCTAAGACACAAGTGGAAGGTGGAGGGTGTTAAAGTATGTATGTAATAGATACCTATGTATGCTGCAAGCATATGTATGTGCATGATACACGGGCCATGATTTACACAAATGCTGTAATCTGATTGGTCGAGTGGAGCTATTTTAGTCAACCTTTGATTACAGTTAGACCACCACTTGGTGACCGCCTAGTGTGGTGAGGTAAACATTTGGCGATGTAGTTGTTATATATTCTTGGAGTGAAGTAAGCTTGTGCACTGTTCCGAGGCTTTTCTCGACTTCCCAGGCTTCAGGTTGTTGCCTCATAGTGTATGCTTCCATTTACTACTTGGCTATGTATCTTCCAGTCACCATTTCGTGGCTGGTAGAGTGAAGCCGCAGGGTGGGTCTGGTTGTTCCTTGGCAGGTCAATCTACTTCACTTAGAAACACCACTAGTAGCACGTAAGCGTGCTTCTGGTTGACAAGCCTTGCTCCGCCCAGGAGGACCTTGTACATATGTACATGCGTATGTGAGACCCCTCAAAAGAACTACCTTAGACATTGAAGCATCAGTGTATAAGGGATTTTAGGCACCTTCGGAAGCTGATATAGATGACATGGCAAATGAAATTGACCATTTTGATTAGATAAGTACTCAAACAGACTGGAGCCTGCCCAAAGGGTAGGTTTTGAGCTGGTTTGTACTATCATGTGTATCAAATGTCATCACACACACACACACACACACACACACACACACACACACACACACACACACACAAATGTCATCACACACACACACACACACACACACACACACACACACACACACACACACACACACACACACACACACACTTGCTGTCCCTATTACTGTTGTCTTAGTGTGAGGGTTTGAGGAGGAAGATTGAGGACATTAGAAAGTCCAGCATGCTAGAGCTTGAGAAGAGCATGCAAGAGAAGAACAACCGTTTCCAAAGAGAGAAACAGACTCTGCAAATCGAGAACAAGCGGCTACATGAGGAGATTGAGAGAGTAGGTTCACCACTTGTACATGTACGTATATGTGTGTGTGCTTATGCTTTGTGTGTACAGTACAGTGCTTATGAGTGTGGTCAGATAGATCAGTAAATGGTGTAATGTACATGTGGGGTGGGGAAAGGTTGTCTTATCTGCTCGGGCTATTTCAAATGCTAGAGAATTGTATGACATCAAATGACGTCATTAAAATGGCCACCTCACTCAAGTTAGTGAGTTCTCTCACTCAGAATTGTATTGACAAGGGTTAGAGATGTAAATGAGAAGCGAATAAAACAAAGAGACAACTGTAGGTAATTCACTGGACTTGTTACTATCAAGTTAAAGATGTTCAGCAAAAAGGCAGAAATGGCTTTAAAAAATAACTAGCTAAAAAATTATAGCTTCTGTCTCAAAGCTTGGTCCAGCCTTGGCCGGACTGGCCAAAGCAGTTCCTCCAGTCCTGTACAAGGTGTTTACATTAACACACGAATGTGCAGGAGTGGTAGGGTTGTTACACAATGCTGAAGTTTGGTATGTGCATGTATACTTATTGCTCCCTCCTTGATGTACAGTACCAGTGGTTGATTCTAAGCCTTCGCTTTCCTCTGTGTCCTTTCCCTCCTTCATCCTCTTCTTGGCATTCCTTCTCCCCTGTCCAGTTATCCTCTCGCATCAGTGCAGCCACCCGCTCCCAGATGGACAGTGAGGTAGAGTTGAAGGAGCTGAGGCAGTACAAAGAACAACTCGGCTCGTGGGAGTCACAAATTGCCAATGTCATTCAATGGCAAGTAGAGGGGAGGAGTATACATACGTACATGTGGTGCCTGTGGATACCTCGCAATCATCTGTTTTGTAGCCTGACTGGTGGTACTAGGCATTTCACAGTATTCCATGATGCTGTGGTGTCTGTGCATGGTTAGCACAATGAGTACATTGCTAGTAGTGCCACAAGCATGCAGTGATTGGTGATGCGCAGGGGTTATGCAGCTTTACTGGGTATTCAAACACTGCAGGATGACTGAAGAGCGTGATGTGCGAAAGTCCATGGACACTTTGGCCAAGCAGCTCACTATGGATGTGGACACACTCAAATCCCAGCACAACCGACTCTACACACAGGTGGGTTGGGGGGAGCGTGTGCATTGCTGTGCATGTACACAAGCGATTGGATGTGATTGGATGCAATTGGTGTACGACTATGTCACATATGTACATGTGTGTGACGTAGTCTTGCACAAACATGATCTGTACATTAATGTGGCTACACTTAGTTCACAACTCTGTGCCACTGTAGGGTCCAGAGGTGTTAGCTGTATGTGAGCAGGCTGGCTGTCTTTATTTGGCTCCTCAAAATGCGTACTGTAGACATTCGGTGTGCTGCTTCATCATGAGTAGGTCCTTCTTCTATATGTGCTTACTACCTATGTACGTATGTATGTATATGCATAGATTATGCTGCTATAGAGAAGTGCAGCTCCAGAATGCCGTCCACTCTAAACATTTGTCATTCTAATTCTAAGCATGGATGAAATTCTTCAAAACTTTCTTCACCAGTCTTCTCCATTCCAGCTACATATAATGGCTTCAATTGGCAAAGCTGTTGCTGCATAATGGCTGGCAAGCTTTAAACCAGATGCAGCATGTTTGTACATAAAATTACCGAGTCGGTTGTTGAGGCGCCAAAGGTGCCCCTATATTGTTTTTACTCTTAGGTATTCGTATGGCTTCATGTTCATAATGGACTATCAGATGGCACAGTAGTGCTGTCTATGTAGGGATGGTGGTGGTTGTTTGTATGCTGTAATACAAACAGAAAGTAGCGCTACTCCTGAACAGTAGTAAGAACCGACAAACAAAACACCTAAGAGAGGTTGTACAGTATGAGAGAAGTTGTACAGTATACAGAGCTAATTAACCTTACTTCCACGCGCAAGTGCACCATAGTGTAGAAAGCATCGATGCCTTTTTCCATGTTTGTCGCAGTCTTCTCCATCTGCTGTAGCTCACGAACAATACAAAGTAGGAGAATAATCTGTCCATAATTCTACAGCGCTTTTGCCGGGTAAGTGCCTTTTGTAGGTTTGATGCCTCCGTGAGCAAGTCCACAAATGGGGGTTTCCAGACCTTGGGAGGCATTCCTGGGAGAAAGACGCCATTTTACGCTGACATAACCACACGTTTTGGACACCGTTGTCTGCCTAATCCTCTTTCAGTTGTGATTCAATTGTTCTACAACACGGTCAGATGACTGTTCCAGGGTGCAGACGGGACATGCTTCAATCGACATTCGTCCACACGCTGTTTCAGAGGTTATCTGCAATCATGCCATTTTGCAGCCATTTTCAATTACTGCACGGTTGCTTCCAGTTGTCATTTCCATGTTCGTTCGTTTGGTGGTGCAGAGCTAGCTGATACTTCTGGTTCCGCTCCACAATCATCCTGCATTCAAGGATGTAGGTATGGTACAACTCTCTTGTAGGCATGTAGGAGTCATACATCTAAACCGCCTATTGTATCTTGATGTATCTTGCAGGCCATCAGCATTGCTGTATCCCCAACTTTCTGAACTATGAACATTCATAGGGAGATTGCTAGCAAGTAGTTCAAGTTCAGGGGTGCCTGGTGCCCCACGAGTTTTTAACTCGAAATACTTGTTTCTATGGAGTACATATGGTAATGGAAGTCACAACTTGAAAGAAAGGTACTTTAGAGATACGTACAGCATACCCCTCCTCCCCCTCCGCCCTGCAGCGGGAAGAGTGGAAGACACTGCGCTCACAGAAGAAGGGCAAGCAGGACCTGTTGGACCTCCAGCTACAGGTGGAGACTGAGGTGCAGGCCAAGAAGAACATCCAGTCCAAGTTGACCAAGGCCACCAGGGACCTCACAGAAACAGAGAAGTAAGCCCTACCAACCACTACCTACACCACACAGTCCCTCTCCTCCCTGTGCCTTTCTGCCACCCTATCCATCTCAACCTCCGCCATTACATACACGCTCTACCCCTATATGCATTCACTTTCCCATTAATCCTCCCCATACTCCACCCTTCAGTCCCAACCTTTGCTTTTGTCTGCCCCAGCCCTCACACTTTTCTCCCCCCACCTTCAGTCTATCCCAACTCCTCTTCATTAACCCCCATAGTCCCCCACCTTCCCCAGTCCTCATACTGCTCCTTTCCATTTGTTTGTGTAGGAAGCTCCAGGAGGCTGAGGCAGAGAGGGTCCAGCTGCAGAGCCAAGTGACAGCCCTGCAACAAGACCTGCAACGAGCCAAGATGGCAGGTGTGTTATATTGTTGCACTCACAGAACATACGTAAGCCATGTACACACCACTGTGCATAAGAGTCATGTACATATCTTGCATAATATTATTATGTGTGTATGAATTTTTTATGTACTTTGTACCATTCATGCCTGTTATCCTGTACTCTGATGTCTGTAGTTCGCCATGCGGAGTCCAAGTCATCTGTGGCAGTGCTGGCCTACCAACAGGAGCGCCAGGCCCAACAAGCATCTCCTATGCCAAAGACCAATGTGGTACGTATGTGCAGTACAAGGAAGATGCATGTACACATTTGGACATGATGGGATGTTTGCGCTGACTGAAGAAATGGGATATGCTGTAACACACATGGACTATTCTCACTTGCCCCCCCCCCACACACACACCTTTCTTATGTACTGTACATACATACGTACGTACCCATAATTTTACAATTCATGCTAATCCACAAATTTGTGGCTGTTACTTGTTGTGTGACAGAATGGAGTAGCAGCACAACCCCAGTGTAGGACATTATTCACTTTAGGTTTTCAAGTTTGCCAATGTACTGCCACTGTAGCCATGGTAGCAACTAGTACCCTATTATAAGTCATAGTGCCACTGTACATATGTGTGTGTGTGTGCTTGTCCTACTGCAGGGCAGTGGAAGTGCCACTTCCCATGAGATGGTCATCCGCTCGTTTGATGTACCCACAAAGTGTGACCACTGCACTTCATTCATGCAGGGTCAGGTCAGGCAAGGGATGACATGCAAAGGTGGGTCTGAGGGAGTCTGCAGGGTAGAGAGGATATGTCAGAGGTAGACTGGGCACTAACAGTATACGTATGTGTGTAGGCTGAGAGTAGAGTCTGAGTGCACAGAGTGTATTGTACATAAGCAGCATGTACTTCACTGTACAGTACATGTGCCTTACTACACTGCATATGTACGTATGTACTTACTGTACGTAAGTAGTCTTTGCTACCAGTACAGTCTGAGCATGTTACCACAATAGCGTGTGCTGCCTCTAATTGCTTGCTGTTGTCCCCCACTGTGCTGTGCAGTGTGCCACTTCAGTTGCCATGTCAACTGTGCTGACCAGGCCCTGCAGATCTGTCCTATCCCTCCTGGACAGCTGCGCACACACATGGGCATCGACATCCACCATGGCGTCGGAACTGCCTGTGAGGGATGGATCAAGGTATGTACGTACGTAGTACACACATTCCACCTTTTGTACTAAATGTAGAGATCTATGTGCTACTAAAGTAATAGCACCTTTGTATGACTAGAGCTGTGCTCATGTGTACTACTGCACTTGTTAGATCCCTAAGGTGGGCGGTGTGAGGAAGGGCTGGCAGAGGCAGTATGCCATCATCTGTGATTACAAGGTCTTCTTCCATGACACTGTGGACAACAAAGTGTCGCCTTGTGCCACCCACGTGTTTGACTTGAGGTAATTCTGGTAATTCTGCTCATTCAGTTGTCTGTACACTGTGATACTGTGTTGTGCAGCCACCTATCCATGACCATAACATTGATGTTTGTTTGGCATAGGGATGAGAACTTTTTTGTGTCAGCAGTGACCAAGGAGGATGTGATTCACGCAAGTTCAAGGCTTATTCCTTTCATTTTCAAGGTATGCTGATGCCCCGGACCCTCCACCATGTGATGCACACCATGTGTGGTGTAGCACACAATACATAGATGTGTATAAATAGGCAAGTACATTAGTGTATGTACGTATTGTATGTGTACTTTTCTCACCTGCAAATAACGTAGTTTTATCACACTTGTGTGTCTGTGTGTGGAGGGGAGGTTGGTGGGTGTGTGCAGGGGCAGATCGAGGGAGAGGCTTCAGGGGCTTGAGCCCCTCTCCTTGGCCCAGATCTGAAATATTTTTCTTAGCAAATTCCACTAAAGTATACATCCAACAGGATCTAATGGCCTAAATCATCTAAATAACCTTATAGGAGCTGGTTTAAGCTTAATGGAGTCTGGTGTGGCTGCACAGGGATTTGAATTGAGTGCTTTTTTAGTTCTGGCCGCCCGCAGCCATTTTAATTACGTCATAGTGTGATTGCGCAATACTAATAAAAGCACTCAGCCCACCTTCAAGGGTTGGGCTGGATCCGGCCACTGGTGTGGGGGATGTGGGTGGGCATGTGGGCGAGTGTGTGGATGAGTGTGTGTGTGTGTGTGTGTGTGTGTGTGTGTGTGTGTGTGTGTGTGTGTGTGTGTGTGTGTGTGTGTGTGTGTGTGTGTGTGTGTGTGTGTGTGTGTGTGTGTGTGTGTGAATGCAAATGTACATATGTGGCTTGAGGTGATCTGCTCGTGGTCTTCTGATTGCAGGTAGCGTGCCACTCTGTCAGCTGCTCCAGTGTCAGCATGGATACCATTGTCCTGACTGAGAATGAGACGGAGCGAGACAAGTGGGTAGCCATCATTGAAGAGCTGCAGAAAGCAATCAGGTCTAAGCAGATGACTCAGGTGTGTAGTTGGTGTCACCTAATTTCAGTGGTGGCTGACCTCATTCATGTAGTGCAGATAATTTGTTACTATGGGTGATTGGACTGCTATGAACCATGCTGCTTCATGCATTTACTGTGATGTGTATATGGGCATTGCCTGCATTGTGGTTGTGTAACTGTGTGTTCCTGTAGACATCGCTGATGTCCCCAGTGGAGATGTACGACTACTCTCAGATTGAAGTGCTCAAGACAACAGCTGCAGCTGCCATACTTGGTTAGCAGGGATCATGGAGATGTTTGTGTCATGTGCTTTGATGTGCATAGTAGCGCTTCAGTAGGTGCACCTTCATGTACGTACCTTTCTTTAACCCAGTAGACCAGAAGTTTAAACTTCATGCCACACACAAATTACAAAATTAAAATGGCTGCGCATACAAAGAAATTAGTAGCAGCGTGCCTTCACGCTTTCAACCCATTTCGCTGCACAAACAATGGGGTAGGAAGAAGGTCATGTTCCAAGATGTAGTACAGGAGTGTCGACAATTGTCTTCAACCCAATCTGGACTCTTCGCGCTCATGCACGTTCCTATTAAGCTATACTTCGTCATTTGGTGTTCTCCGAGCCCTTTCTTGGTCTGAAACCGTGACGGCGAAGACTTGTCATTTCAGACTGAATCACAGGAAGTAGTGTAGTCGTTTTTGTGCCTAGTCATGACAGCACATGCATAATCAGGCTTCAAGTATGGACGAGAAAGACATTGTGCAATGTGGCTCGAATGAAAGTAGTTGCTTGCGTACTACCTGTACGACCAGGAGACAAGATAGGCGGCTGAGAGAAGGCTCTGACATTGCTTCAAGTCCTGTGAAGCGGACTTTTGCATGTAAAGCTTGTAGCCAAAGAAATATGCTGTTTTCTAAAGCTCTTTTACATATATGCGTCATTCAGGACTAATGAGTTAACTCAATGTGTGCAGTGTTTATTAATGAGTTTGCTTTGTATCTGTGTGCTGCTCCTCCCCAGACAATGAACGCATACTCCTGGGTGGAGAAGATGGGCTGTTTATGTTGGAGATTGCTGATGATGGAGCCCACCGCCTGGGGGACAAGAAGGTGGTGCAGATTGAAGTCATCAAGGAAGAACAATCAGTCGTTTACCTTGGAGGTGGGTGTGGTGCTTGTGTATTTACTTTCCAGCAGTAGGCAGAGTGAGCTGTTTGGTACTGCTGTCTCACCCCTTTGCCCTTGGGTGGCTATCACTAATGCATCACACCCCTGAGCGTAGCATATACTTACGTATGTGCATATTTCACAAAGTATCTGCTGTATTTCAAATTCCCTCTTCACAAAGCCAGGCCTGCCTCAATAGTTTCTCATGTACGTACATTTGCACCTAGTGCGTTAATGCCTGGATATCTCTGGGGCTGAAGGCTAAGTTCAAGTAATTGACATGGATGCAATTGTGGGTATCACATTACACTGGCTACAGAGCCTGCATGTCATCCCTGTGTTTTGGCTATTTTGTCATTCACACAACTGTAACAATTCTGTCCCCCTGAGGATTTGCTCTCGCTTAGTATGCTTATCATACTTAGTATTCACATCTTAAACCCTATCTCCCACTGCTCAGGTCGCCATCGGACTCCCTCCCTTATGTTCATCTCCCACCTGGGAAGTGGTGACCTGGAGTCAAACGTAGTCAGAATCAATGATGCTAAAGGTAAGCTACTTGATCCCCTCTCCCACAAGCACATGGGGTGGGGTGGAAGATTTGTACATCTTGCTCATCCTACACATACTGTATATTCTGGTAGTGAGTCAACCATTTTAATTTCCATTGTGCAGGTGCTCAGTTTTTGGCTTGTGGTGCTGTTGCATCTTCTGTCTGTGTGTGCGCTGCCATGAAGAAGAAGATTATGGTCTTTGAGATCACCAAGTTGAAAGCTCGCTATACCAAGCTTAGGGTACGGAACATGTGGTTATGGTGTAAAGCTCTCTGTTGTCGTTAGTGTATTCAGCTATGCTTCCAGAATGACTTACTTTGAGTTTGCACACACACAATTACTTTGCAAGTTTAGTATTAGCTTTCAAGTTTAGTATTAGCTTTCAAGTTTAGTATTAGCTTTCAATGTTTGTAGCCATCATATTGTATTGTATTTGTAGAGTTTGTGAATCTACTGTAAATGCTCACTTCTGCAGGAGTTTGATGTGAAGTATCAGGTGCAATGTATGTCCATTCAAAGTGGTCACATGTTCCTTGGCACTCTGTCCCAGTTCTACATGTATAGCCTGACCTCGCTAGACCAACCTCCTCTCAGTAAGCTTCTATAACCTTAACTGTACCATTATGTACAGTACCGTCATATGACCTTGTGACGGTCATTTGTGTGTGTTTGTTTGTGACTCAGAACTGATCAACGCTGAAGACTTGTCTTTGGGCTTCATTCGTCTCAATGAATTGGATGCCATTAGCTGCATTGAGATTAGTGGAGGACGGGAATACCTTCTCTGCTTTCACTGTAAGCCTGGCTATTGAGATCAGCCCCCATAGGTCTGCAATCTGGTGCTTGCTGTGTGTAAGTGTACGTAGGTCGCTTAGTGGCTGCATTGTGTGATGAGGCATTTGCAATAGTGCAGGTGTGCCATAAGCTGATATGGTTTACATATGTTGGCATATTCACAGATTTGGCAGTGTATGTGGACAGGGAAGGGATGCGATCAAGGAAAGAAGAGCTGCTGTGGCACTCCATTCCTCTCTCCATTTGTAAGCAGTTTTTCTTGCATTAACCACATGCTGCCCCCTCTTACATAGTTTTTGCCCTTCCTGTCAGCCTATCGCTCCCCACATCTGGTGGTGTTCTGTGACAGTGGCATTGAGTTGTACGATGCAGACCAGGCCAAATGGATACAGACTATCCCTATCAGGAAGGTGGGTATGGGTGGGTGTATGTGTCTGTGTGTGTATGTACATGTGAGTGTGTGTGGGTGTGGGCGTGGGTGTGTGTGTGTGTGTGTGTGTGTGTGTGTGTGTGTGTGTGTGTGTGTGTGTGTGTGTGTGTCTGTTGTGTGAGTGTGTGTGTGTATGCGTGCGCGTGTGTATTTAATGTACGTACATCTATTGTACTAGTGCTCACTTTAATTGCTACTCTTATCCATTTGCAGCTGCATTCAGTCACAGAGAATGGAAGCCTGGCCCTCACCTCAGACTCTCCACGTCTGCTGTACATGAAGCATGTCTACGACAGCTGTAAGTTTTAGTGGGCAATCAATGCTGTGTCTATACAGGGCTGGGATGAGTCCTCAGTTTGGTATATCAAATGAATTCTGTTGAGTCTGTAACCATTCTCAGTATGATTCTGAGCAGGTCAACATATTAACCCTTGTTCAGCGACCATGTTTATGACGTCAAAAATAGCATATCATTGCTACTACATTGTATCTGCATATGCCATAGAAGTAATATTTTTCTACAAAAATAGTAAGAATGTAGGGTTGGCATAAAAAGACAGAATCAAGTAGAAGCTGTTACACATTGGAGCATTAACCATCGTCCCTACATTCAAGGGTGTATACGGTGCAACATTCTTGCATGTAGAGACCATGTTAATGCTCTACTATGTAACAGCCTTTACTTGTTTCTGTCCCTTTTATGCCATCCCTACATCCTTACTAGTTTTGTAGAAAATTTTTATTATTTCTAGTTTCTGCACTATTTATGGAGCATTAGCTAAGATGCACGATATAGCTAGCTAGTTTAACTTCCTTGTGTAGCTCCTGATAGAATTAACTGCAATTTACATTTGAGAAATTGTATTGACATTGTAAATAATTCATTCCACAAGCCAAATACCATGCTAAGTCGTACAGCAAGGCGAAGAGTTCCACTGTGGTACCAAACAACAGAAGAAGGAGCCTCTGGAAGCTGTACGCAGCTGCTCGCAATGGCACCAGTCATGCTGGTTTTATCTGGTTGAATGAGGTAATTTGAAAATGGCATCCACCCCGCTTGGCCAAGCACCACGGCGGGAGTCGGCAGGCACCCTCTTCTGCACTAAATTGCGCCGCCTTGTAACCTACAAAGGAACGCAGCCAGCCAAAAATGGTGCAATATGGTGTGGGAAGTATTCTCCTGGTCTTTTGATTCATGCGCTACAGTTGTCAAATTAGAAGAAGAAGAAGAAGGCAAAACATGGGAAAAGTTGAGGGCGCTCTCTACATCTAGGCGCACCTTCACTCAGAAGCAAAGTTAGCTGTATGCTCTGTTCAATCTCCGCTTCTTCATGGGAGGCTTCGTTTGCCAGTTTTCGGTCTTATTCAGGAGTAGCGCTACTTTTCGTTTGTATTACAGCATACAAACAACCACTGCCATCCCTACATAGATACACAGAGTAAACTTCAAAGCTATTGAAGAACCAAGCTGAAAATGAAATAAACGTAATTGCAGTCCCAGCTTACAGTACCAGTGCACATAAAGAGCTGTCTTCATTTGACCCATTATGTATGACCAAGTCAAGGCTCACCATATACAGACAAGTTATGTTACCATGTATACATCACAAAGTGTGCATTTGTCACAGCTGACTATGCACACTAACAGGCAGTGCTGTGACCATCCCTTTGACTGCAGAATGTTTCCATCTCTTCCTTTTAGTTGAACTTAATGTCCCTGATCTCTCCAAGCGTGACAGGAAGGGCCGTAGGCATTCCTCCCAGCGAACCAACAGGAGTGGCAGTAGGCCAGAGATATCTGCTCCCATGGACTTCAGCCACATCAGCCACATAGGGCCCAGTGACTACACTGCAACTGGCATGGTACAGTGATACTCATGTGCAAAGTTCATTACCTTCAATACTATGTATATGCTGGCCAGTCTGTGGATGTACTGTACCTTGTGATGCAATATGTCTGCAAGAATTTATGTATTGTGATCCTTTTCTTTGCATGCCATAAGTGATATTCTGCCTCTATCCTTCATCCCTATAGGCATTTGGGAACAAGTTTTCTGTCCCTAGTCGCCCCATCTCGGGCAGCATGTCAGCATACAGTCTTCGTGATGGTAGTGACAGCGTAACTGATGCCGCTGATGCCTTTAGTGGGCAGAAGTCTCTCCCCAGAATCCAGTCATGGAACATGATGGATTCAGATGCAGGTGCGCATATCTCATGACGTACTGTGTTCAGTGTGTGTTCTCCCATGAGTTTACTACATAGCTGTGAGGCAGCAAATGCATAAGTATTTCCTTACTGTCCGTACAAATGCTGCAATCAACCTCTAATTGACACACACACACACGCATGCACGCACACATACATAAAGGCCTAGTGGGCTCATGTCCCAAGACTGTGTTGAGCTTCATAGCAATCAAAGTTGGTGGGAACCCATAAAGTAGAGTGAACTGGATGATGGTGGTACGTATGGGGATGAAGGAATTCATTAGTCTGTGGCTTAATAGGCTTGCTACTGACAGTGGAGTTAGATGCTTTTCCCAGCTTTAGACATCGAAGAGGGTCATATTGGTGTGACAAGACTTCACATGCCTCAGCTGAAGGCTGCCCTGTGCATCAACCATTGCCAACTTGTGACTCTATTACGTGCCACGGGGAAACTGACTGGCCTTATTTGTAACTACCTTTCACACACATTCACAGCATACTGCTCAATGTCCGCCCTGCTAACAGTGCCAGTTGCACATGGCACACTTGCAAGGTATATGCTGTGATTAGTAATCAATTCCCTTTGGCACTGGTGCCCAGTTTTATCTCACTAGATCTATGTACAAATTAGTACACATTCATGTTTTAGCCATCATTAGCCCACAAGTACTGTAGCAGCAGTATATAGCATCACCGCAGTCTGCTGTACATGGCCTATTCCCCATCTTTCCTTTGTTGCAGACGCTCTCAACATTCTTGGAGCTCCTACCTCAGATGAGGGATCAACGTGAGTCTGCACAGGATACCTGTATCCATTGATTTGTGCTGTGGCCCGCCATAGTATGTCATGGTATAATACTAGAATTAATGAAGAAATTCTACAAAACTGTAAGGATGTAGGTATGGCACAAGAAGTACAGAAACCAGTACAAGCTGTTACACAGTGGAGCAGTAACCATGGTCCCTACATGCAAGAATGTCGCACCTTATAGTCCTACATTCTTGAATGTAGGGATGATGGTTAATGCTCCACTGTGTAACAGCCTTTACTTGTTTCTGTACTTTTTGTGCCATCCCTACATCCTTGCTATTTTTGTAGAACATTTTTAGTAATTCTATATAGTTTCTGTGCTTTTTTATGGTGTGCAAGTTGCACATGCTAAGTTGCAACTGTGCATTTTTATGATGTGCAAGTTGCACGTGCTAAGTTGCAACTGTGCATTTTTATGATGTGCAAGTTGCACATGCTAAGTTGCAACCACAGGACATCCGTGCAGATATACATAGGACCCTATTCCTGGAGCTCATCAGCACCTTTCCGTGCGCTAGCTATAGGCCACTGGAAATGGTGTGAAACGGCGACCAGAAGCTAACCGAATATTAATTAAAAATGGCGTGATGTGCATAACCACGGATGTCCTTTGAAACGACACGCAAGCTAACTTTGACCAAAGCTTCTCTTGTATGTGTCTCCGAACGGACATCTATCGGTGTTGTGAGGCTATTGAAGAGACATTGAAGGAACAGTGGGTGAAAAACTGTCGGTCATCAACGTCATTGTAAAACGGTGTCTTGCGCATAACGTCTCCGGACAGACCTGGTAACCGTAATGAGGGACACTTGCTCACAGCGGTTTCTAACCTACAAAAGAATACAGTTCGGTTAATTTGCAGTACGTTCATCGTGGAATTAGTTTGATAGCTAATTTTGTTCGTCAGTTACAGCTGGCAAAGGAGAATATGAAGAAGAAGAATATGAAGAATATGAAGACGAAAATGGATGTTTTTGAATGTCATTTTCTCGCTGACAGACCATGTTCGCTTGCCTTCCAGGTCAGTTTAGTGTAAGAATAGTTTGTATTTAGCCCTACTTATCCTTGTTTTGGTGGTTTTCGGCGCTTTTCGCGATTTCGTTCCTATACCTATGTATTGCAAATTCGAAACACCCTGTACCATCCCTACATAGAGAGTACTATCGTACTCTCTGATAAAACATATGTTTTGAAGGAATCAAGTTGATGGACATACGTACATAACAGTGACAATGCACTTGATTGAATAAGTATTGCAGAGTGGTCTTTGTAGCAGTGTGAGTCATCGTCTTTACTGTACTTCCCTCACCTCCTGCAGAACATAACCACATCTTTGTACAGTTTCATGAAGGGCCATCTCTACAGTGATTGACATCTCTTGCTTCACCAAGCAGTATAATGAATGTTGTGTATGTTCAACAATTTTACATATGTACTTACATATTAAAGTCTGCAGTTTTCCATTTGTACTAACACTGTCTTAATAATTATTATAAATAGCATTAGCATATCTAGGACATGTTTGTATGTATCATATTGTGTAGAGTTTATTTCTAATATTATTGTATAGTAGTAGTGGTATGTGTTGTTTTGTGTTTTTGCTGATTTCCATCAGATTGCATTGCTCTGTAGTCAGTGTACTGGCAGTGCACACACACATACACTGAAAACACTTGCAGCTTAATTATATGAAATGATAGGGTATTCTATAATTATACAGTACAGTATGTATGTAGCACCCTGTACACAGAGACATGTGTACTGTGCACATGTATATATACTCATAATTTATGCATACTGTCAGCAATGATGGCTGGTGTGACCACACAACTTATAGTTAAATGCCAGCCGCAGCTGCCTGCCCTCCGAGGAAGAATACATATATACACGCTACTACACTTACAATGTACAGTATGTTTAATTTGTAAACACATTAATTATTTACGTTAGCATGTGTGCACTCCACCCAATCACCCCTGCTGTATTTGAACACCTCCACCCACCCACCCCACTCCATGGGGCAACTCCTATAAAGGTCATGATCAGCTTAATCTGGAGAGCTCCTTTCAAAACAAATCAAGACATCTTCTTAGCTTGTTCCATGTGTTTGTGGAATATGGCACCCGTGCTGATTGCAATCCTAGCCTACTGGTGCTGCATGCAAAAGTGTTGTGTGGCCTGGCGCCATTATAACATTAATTGATCCTTTAGTAGATTACCACCACCCCACACATATAATTAAGTTGCAATATGCATGCGCTTAGATATCAATTCTGCAATTTAAGTATTTGTGGGTCTGTGAAGACATTTATATACAGTATATATGTATGTCATGCATCCATCACTGCTATGACTATTCAGTATAAGGTGCATGTAGCTAGACAGTGAAATGTTCACATCACAGACAGATCTCACTCAACCCACACATCAGAGATGTCACTAGCATGTAAAATGTACATACATATGTATACGAATAGTGACAGGTGAGCAGGCTCTGTAATGAATGGCTAGTGTAGTCTGACCATAAATGATGAACAAAATATTCTCATGCTAAACATGTTATGGATGGCATTCTACTGGCATCAATTTTATAGACTGCAAATCTTTCCAGTTCAGGTCAACCTGTACGAAATGCACAAATTCATATAATGCACAGCAAAGCAAGGAAACACTGGATGATGACTGAAATTGATGATATTAGAACATGAGATAAATACAGTTCTCACCTCTGACTCTTTGTCTCCGTCTCCTTCCTCACATTCAAAACAATCTATTGCAAACTTGCCCTTAGCCAGTTCCACAGCTTCAGATACATATACAGAGAAAAGCACAGATCAAGTTACAGCAGTTCAAATCGTGCTTGATAAGAGCTGCTATCTCTTATGTACAAATATCTGCACATATTGGCTGTGTGTATGCCACATACATAGGTAAGTACTTCGCTCAAATCTATACGCACATGGATGAAACAATGACAGCAAACAAAAATGCTGAACACAAAATCTTACATATGTACGCCTTTCATATGCACACAAGTACCATTTAACAGGTACAACACTGCACAGATTACTGTATGTATGTGCCATAAATGCTGTTGGTACAAATAGTTGGCACATTTTATGTACAGGTTATATACGATGTGGATGGGGGGTTACAGGATATTCGTACCAGGATACATCCCAAAGGTGTGTACATTCGATGAGAATGAATTCAAATTACACAACCGACTTGCACCAGAGTGCAGAAGGGTTGATCAATGAGATTCAACTGTATCTGTACAGTATTTTAGCCACACATTACATCAACATGGCTTCACGTTGCTACAACCAGGTAACACACCAACAGAAAGCAAATCACACTAGCAAAGAAGTTACACTGAGCAATGTACGCCAGTCTAGCTGCTACAGCCAAATGATAAGGTTTCTAAGTATTAGGGGTGCACAATTTAATCGATTACGGCGATTAATTGATTGTCTTCTAAAAATCATGTTGATAATCGCGAGGGGAAAATCCCCAATTGATTAATTGCACACGTGCAATTGTGATGTAATTAACGTTTATTGCAAGTGAAAATCAGTGTGAAAGGCTGTTTCTTTGCTTCCAAATGGACAGGTGCGAATGCAACCTGGTTTGAAGAGTATACCTACCTACTCTAAAGAACTGTAGCAGCAATGTGTGGTACCTCTTTGGATTTCAGTTAGAGAATGGAAACGTCCATGGATCGCAGCCACGTAAGTCGTAGCAGAGCCTGTTATTCGTATCACACACTTAGCAAACTAGGTTTTCATTTCTGCCTAGCGCACATCTGTGCATATAGGTCATATGCGCTGACGTGAGGCTTGAAATAGGTGTTGCCTTTAGTGCTCACTTGTAGTAGTCTTGCGTTCTTTTGATAGCACCTGTCTTTTGTCAGTAAATGCTTCTTCATTGAGAGCTTGCCACTTATTTGCTTTTGCATGACACATTGGGATCCGTCATGTTGCACAAGGGACAATGCTATCTATTGCAATTGCCAAATTCAATTAATCGAGTAATTGTGATACTTCATAAGCAATAATCGGCAATAATCGTGATACCACTAATTTTGATAATTGCACACCCCTAGTGTATCCAAAGCAATGTACGTTACTTTAGTTCCCATGACTAATGCTGACCTTTCTTCTTCTCCTGCTGAATGGTGTCATTAGTGTACCTCAGTCTGACAGTGCTAGTTGCAGGAGTTACACACACAACTACTGCTGACTTGTAATCAGATAGTTCAGGTGAATACTCAGAGGACATCTCCAACACCTACAGGAACAACATACACACATGTAGTGATTAGATGCATACATCCTGGTGTCTACAAACCTATCATTGCATGAGAAATAAAGTGATCCTGCATCAAGAGGAATACCTTTTGATGCAGATGGGTGTTGAAGAGCCACTCAGAACAGCAACTGCAACACGTGGTGCATGATGTGGCTACTGTATATGGTTTGTTACAACTAGTCAAATGCAGAAACCACACAGTGAAGTAATATTTACCTTAAAGGCGATTTTGTCACCCACTCTAGGCAGGCCACACAGGTCTGGTAGTGAGTCAAAACATTCCACAGGTGGCCTTGCAGGAACATGAATCACAGTGCTAACAGCTCTGAAGGTGTCCTTTCTTCCTCCTGTGATTCTCAAAGATGACCTCGCTCTACAATTCTTTGTGCCTCCACCATGCTCAGGCACCTGTGTTTCAGCAGACGTGCCAGTGTCCCAGCTAGAATGCAGGGTAAAGTCTGCGGATCGACGTTCATTGTTTCTATAAGAATCTTGTGAATCAGAAATGGAGGTTGCCAGGGCCTTCTGTGTAGCTTCTTCAGCCTTGTCACTGTCACTGTCGCTGTTACTGTTGCTGTCGCCGCTACTAGACATAGTGAACCTTTTGTGTACTCCACCTGTCCTTGATTTCACTGTCTTCACATACATGGTTTCTAACAAGTCAGTGACAGAGGATGGCATAATTACTGTATCACTGCACACAAATGCAGTGCAGAGTCCACAATCTAGCACTCCTACACAACTAGGCAGTAGTGCTGCAGTTAGGTGCAAATCAGCTTTTTAGGTATGCAAGTCCACCACTGTCAAGAAAAGAAGTACATTAATTAACCTTTAGTTACAACTCTTAAACTACGGACATGTGCACAACAAAACAATATATCAATACAATAAACCACAGACAACTAGTACATACAGTACATACATAGTACCATGGCCCACCTGCAGAAGAAGCTTGTAGCTGCTTCTCCGAGGTAGCACTCTGTCCACTGTGAGCCATTTGCTGGTCACCATTTGACAGTGGTCCACCAGCTTCACTATGATGCAGAGCAGTGCCTGGCCCACTGCTATTGGGTAATGTAGGCACAACATTAGACCCAGTTGGACTAATTAACTTTTGATTGGATGTCACAGAAGCAGACTTGGGCTTGCGAATGGTAGTTTTTAAATTTTGACTTTTCTTTGCTACTACAGGAGAATGGCTATTATCATTGCACAATGTTTCTAGCCTCTTCCTTTTCTTGGCTGATTCCTGTATTGAGCTGGAGGCACCACTGGACCGCTTCTTGGGTTTTAATCTTGCTTGCCAACGATGCACCCTGCCCAAAATAATTTAAGATCATTAACATGAAACTGTTAGGCAATGTGAGCAGCGGTAACCTAGGATACGAACTGTACTGCATAATAGTTGTGTGCTGTCTTGGCACATATCGTAAGTGCCGATCTACCTCTAACTTTACTTCATGTTCGGCAGTACACCGAGTGAGTAAGATCAGAGATATTGGCAGTGAAACATGGACACTACAGACCAGGCACATGAAGAAGCTGCAGGCAACGAAGATGAGATACCTAAGGAAAGTTGAGGGGGTGACGAGAATGGATAGGCTAAGAAGTGGTGACATTAGAGAGAGACTGAGGCATGGAGACGTTCTAGAGACTGTACTAAGAAAGAAGAGGCAATGGAGGAGGAAGATTGAGGAAATGCCACAGGAGAGATTGGTAAAGACAGGTTACGTATATGGAGGAGATGCCAAGAAAGAGACTGAGAGGGAGATCACGAATACAAATAAAAGATGACCTGATATGATACTGTATACAGAATTATGGATCTACATGAACCAGTTTATAGGCATATTATTATTATTGTAACTGTTTCAGTAGGTATGTATGTATTCTAGCTACCTACTGCATAGGAGAAAGAGCTACTGTTGGCTGATTGATTGATTGATCGATTTTGGCAAACAATGCCATGTGCATGTGTGGCCAAGGGGAAAGAGAGACCAAATTGGATGCATTTCAGGCAACTATAATACCTCAATGTCCCAGCTTCTTTAACAGTTGCTAAGTTGTTAGATTACCCTAGACTCCCAATGACCGTCACTAATGCACAAGGCATTTGCAGCCTACTCACATGAAGCACTCTTGTAGAACAACTACATACTATCCTCTATTAGAGGATTAAAGAGTAACTGTACATCCAGCACCTTCCTCTCTTGTCCTTTCTCAAGTTCAGGTGAAGTGCTTATATAATTTATTAAGTCCGTGCCATGGTGAGGTCTAAGGTTAGAGGTGAGTTGTATTCTATGCCATAACATTTACAACAAACATTAATTTTAACAAACTCACTGTTATCTTAAATGTCAAGCTGCACTAGCAAATTAATTAATTTAAGCGCCCTTATGTACATGCCTATACCTAAGTCAGTGAAATGCTCCTTCCAATAATATATGTATACTCCCTACATATATTAATATTAAAGAGTCTGAGCACTGCATTGTTGACGAATTCGAGAATAAGACACTGTAGCACCGATCAGAGGGCTAACCGTAAGACGTCATTATCGTGAAGTAGATGAACACTTTCTTCCAGTGGTACAGCACAGTCGTCCATTGTGAGAGAAACGTCCTCTTGGTCATCCAGAAAGCGCTTCTGAATAGAGTAGCATACGTCAGATATGAAGCTGCATGAATCTGTACTAATCAAGTACCACAGACACTTAGGAGTGTCTAGAGGCGGATCTTCGAAGTACAGCTTCACGCGGATATGCAGCGGCTCCTTCGCCATTGTAGTCTGGCTTGACTGACCTATTCACCGCCCCCGGCGCTTAGTTTAGTTGTATCTATGAGTAGCAGTTTGTGTAGAATACGGGAATATACGGATGTCTACACGTTGCATTTTGAGTGAGTAAGTATAGAGCGCAAGAACAGGACACAGGGAGATGGTGAGTCCTCCGTCACATATACTATTCATTATTGTTGTTGTGTGTATGTGTATATCTTCAGTAGCATGGCTGTAGAATTGAGAACTTTACTATGTGTATCGGAGCCACAGATGCATTCAAAGTCCGATGTAGCCTTTCTTTGCCTCTGGCCGTAGGGTATGAAGGCAACCCTACATAGACTTCTCTACCATTCTGTCTAGTATAATGTTGGTATATTCCGTCTTTAGGGTCAGCAACAACCAGGAGGGTTTGGTGGATACAAACCCGGCCAGGGAGGCCAAGGAAATCAAGGGAAGAAAGAGGTACACTCCTCTGATAGTAGATGTTTAATGCTGAAACTTGCGTTTCAAATAATAGTCGATGCTTTTGCTATTGTGCTATGTGCAAATTGTTCTGGCTCTTGGCATTTGGTAGGTGTACGTGTAATGTAAACTATACTGTGGTACATCCTGTATGTATTTTCACACATATAACTGTGTTTAGGAGAAGAAGCGGAAAGTTGAAGCACCAATTCCAACTAGAGTTGGAAAACGAAAACGAACTAAAGGCCCTGATGCAGCCAGCAAGTTGCCTGCAGGTAAGAGCTGCTCTGCTTCTAAGGGTTTATTAGGTTGCCATTGCAAATACAGTTACTACTCCATACAGTGACACCGTACACCCGATGCCGGCTCCGACTTCTTCGCCTTGAGAGGATCAAAGATTATTTGCTAATGGAGGAAGAGTTTATTAAGAATCAGGAAAGAATGAAACCACAAGAAGAGAGAAATGAGGTTGGTAACACTTTGTATTGACTCCTATGAAGCCTACCCAGCTGACAGCCATGTTTCATGTAGAGGCAGCAAGTAATGGCCACTGAGTGACTGTCACTGAATGTCTGTAGAATGCTGTGATGTAAGCTGGCTTAGGCACCTTCTGAAATACTAGATGTTAAGGTGTCAGGCAGAGTGCCAACCTCCGAGGTGAAAGTGCATGTGCAAAGGTTGTCATAACGGATAGAAGGCATCATCAACTACTGTCAAAGTAAATGTGATGATTTGGAGTGACCATGTCTTGGGTGTATAATATCTTCAGCAATCAGTATTATAATTTGTGGTAATACAGTAATTGCACATTGACCACTTCAACCAATTCAAGTGACCACTCCACTAAAGTCTGTGCTGTAACAGTGTTGATGTGATTGCACTGCTTACATGCATGCCTAGTGTCCCAGGTGGTCTGATAATTCCCTGTCTGAGTTACGTAGCCATGCATAGCCCAAACAAGCATGCATACAGGCACACATACACTTGACATATTATACAGGGATGTAGGAGATGTAGTGGCCGAAGCAGATTTGGCTACTAAACATTGTGAGACGTCAGTCCTGTTTTCTTAAAGATTGTAAAAGTACAGTTAGTGATACTGTAGTATACACCTGTTCATCTTCTGCAAGGCATGCTATTCTATTTTTCCTCTATTCCATCTTTTCATGGGATTACGTACAGTTTTATTGGCTGCTATGCACTTCTTGCAGCCCTCCCCACAATGTGTGCATAGGTTATAACACAACTCTTGGAAGCAGTCCTGTTCCTCCTTGCCTTGTGTTTTAATACTGTTGCAGGAAGAAAGATCAAAGGTAGATGACCTGAGAGGTACTCCAATGGCTGTTGGCAATCTTGAGGAGATCATTGATGACAACCATGCCATCGTGTCCACATCTGTTGGTTCAGAATACTATGTCAATATCATGTCCTTTGTGGACAAAGACCTGCTGGAGCCTGGCTGTACTGTGCTTCTGAACCACAAATACCATTCAGTTGTCGGTGTGCTAACCGATGATACTGACCCCATGGTGTCTGTGATGAAGCTGGAAAAGGCACCAAAGGAGACCTACGCTGACATTGGTGGACTGGATCAGCAAATCCAGGAAATTAAGGTTTGAAATGTTTCAGCTGGTGCAGTTGACTATTATGATCGATCCATTGTGCAAATTCAGTACCCCCTTTTGATAAAGTGCTTGTTTGCACTTTTGTCTGTGTACTTTCCCCAATGTGCTGCACACTGGAGTTGTGCGGCTGTACACCAGTATCTTCTGGTTTTATAGACTTGTTGTGATGTGTGTATCTTTCTCTGTAAACATTCAATATAATCAAAGCAAAGGGGATCACAACTCCAAAACCTGCAAGGCACAATTATTCAAGTACATACAGTAAAATAAGTGCTGTTTAGGGAGTTAAAGAAGTAAACTTAGTAAAGGTGTATCTTAATGCAGTGTCAAGTAGGCAGAAATTTCACTGTATGTGAATGAGTAAAGTCTCATTGATACAGCATACCAGTCTAGCATTTAGCAATAGTCTTGTGCATAAGTATAGTGAAATGGGCAGCTAAGTGTTATGATTCATTGGAACTCTTGCAGGCATAATTGTGGTGCTCGCACGTGCTCTCTTCTACTGTATTTGTACTTTTGCTCTGCATTTGTAGGAGTCTGTTGAGTTGCCACTTACACATCCCGAATATTATGAAGAGATGGGCATTAGACCTCCCAAGGGTGTTATTTTGTATGGCTCTCCTGGAACTGGTAGGTGGGCCTATTCCAGTCAGCTGTACATGATGGGTTGGAGTACTGCTGAAGGCAACTGAATACCTTAGGAGTAGAGTGATGTCAAAGTAAAGTTTTGAGATCTATTACTAGCAGGAAACATGATGAGAGTACGCTTCTTCACTGATTTGTCAGAGTAATATTTAGACCATAGTTAGTAGCAATTTAAGCTGTACTCTGACGGTAGCAACTTAACTGCACTTTATAGCTCATCACAAGCTTTGTGATCCAGCACCTACTCATGACATTTTCTAATGCAGGTAAGACTCTGCTTGCCAAGGCAGTGGCTAACCAGACGTCGGCTACCTTCCTGAGGGTATGTGGATCAGAATTGATACAGAAATACCAAGTTAGTTGCACCTTGTATTGCTTATTTGCATAATGTTCTGGCAATGTACCATTGTACATGGATGTGCCTGTACTACTCTAAAATTACAGTGCAGTGAAAATGTGCATAACTTGTATACGTGTTTCATTGCCAAAGTTGTAAGATCATAGCCTCCAGTGGCTGGTATTTTGGTAATGCTGCATTTGTATGCTGTATTAGAAGAGTGACAATGAGCGTGCTACAGTTTGTGAAAAGGGGAGTTTTATTGTGGTGGCACTGCCCAGGCTTAGTTCATGACAAAGTAAGATCAGTGGGTTTAGTTCCACCAGCCTGTTACACCAACTTTAGTGTCTCGTGAGGCTTAAGTGACAAAGGCCATATTGAATGGCAACCAGCGATTCCCTCTCACACAGTATGCCACACCAATAAGCCCCTGTCAGGGTGACGTGGCTGTGTGTGGCTCTCCATCTTTGTAAGCTGTTAAGGGGGAATTGCTGGTAGCCATTCAATGGGACCTTTTGAACCCCTTGAGATACCAACAGTGAGGCTGGTTGGCATAAACCCAGTGATCCTACATTGTTACCACAGCTTGCGCTCTATGTTGTGAAACTCGTAATTGGAAGAAACTGGAATCCTTGCCATCACTTATCTGAGCTATGGAATGTTATTGTAGTTGAAACATCTTTGATCTCCCTGCAGCCAAGATATTAAAATCCCTATAAGGTTATTGTTTTATAATCCCGTTACCATGGCAATGGGCTTCTTTGCAATCTATAAATCTCGTAGACACTCCAACTGTACCTTTGTGCCACAACTTCTATTTTGTCTAGCTGGGCTTTAACTAAGGTGCGTTGTTTGCACTGGGAATTTTATAGGAATTTTATAGCAGAGAACTGCAGCTGTTCATTAACCCATTTGCGCTGAATGACACCTGTAGGCATCATTTATTGGTTTGCCCAAAGTCCAGATGATGCCTGTAGGCGTCATAACCGAAGGCGCGCATTAAGCTTCGTTTCTTTCTCGCTACAAGCCTTGCAAGGACACACCACTTTTGAAGGGTAGATAGCAGTCCCGGAGCTTTGAACAGCTGCATTGTCTCATCCTTTAGGTGCGTCTAAGGCCCGCACTCGAGTGCCAAAGTTAGCATCCAGTACGCAACGATGAAGATGAGTTTACTACACAACGCAGTGCAAATGTAAGATAACGGTACCAATACAAGGCAAATTATTCTTCCATCTTTCTGGCTGACATTGGCAACAGGGCACTCTTCTTCCTACTGTCTCGGGCACGAATAAAGTTTAAACACGTGGCACACCGAATTGCTCACATTCGCCACCATTTTAATTTTGGCACTGGGTGCACGGCGCGAATTTTAAACTTCAGCGCTAATGGGTTAATTCCCATTATGATACGATTCATAGGTCACCCAGCTTACTTGTTTCATTGATAAGCAGGGTACAGCAACAATCGGGCTACAAACCAGAGCCAAGAAATTGTACTGCAGCTGGTTACGAGCTACTTGGGGAACAGGCTTTGGTAGCTAGCTAAGTACACAGCTCTGGAAAACTCTTTGGCTGACGTGGCTGACAGTGAGTAAGCTTATGCTTAGCTGACGCGCTGCATCCACTGCCGACCTGTAGGAAACGTCCGCTGCAGGATGAGCAACCCAACTTGAGAACCGAATCACACGACGTTTTCTCTGCCACTGTCAGGAGTAGCTAGCTATATCTGGAAGATGCGTGATGACACAAGGATGAGTAGGTAAGCTGATTCGCTGCCGGCTCCTTACCAAATCATTTGGGATCTATAACACTTAAATGCTGACCAATAGGTGTCTCCCAGATTTAGAGCTTGAGGCACTCAGGCGCAAAGCACCCGAGTGCTGAGTGGTCTAAATCTTCAGAGACACCGATTGGTCAGCATTTAACTATTACTTAGTGTTTTCTTTTTCACTTGCCTACTAGCTGACACGATTGCCGTCTATGCCGTCTTTTCCTCCCAGGGTGAAGGCCCAAAGCTGGTGAGAGAGTTATTCCGAGTTGCTGAAGATCATGCTCCATCTATTGTCTTCATTGATGAGATTGATGCAATTGGCACTAAGAGGTTTGTGCTAATATAGTCATCACACCGCACAGTACGTAATGCTGTCTGTGTGGGGATGGTGGTGATTGTATGCTGTAATACAGCCAACCAGTAGAGCTATTTCAGTATAGGATTGAGAAACTGGCAAATAACTACCCATGAGACCTTTCAGTTGTATACAATGCAGGTTTAACTGTACTTCCAACCGAATTTGTGTGCTTTTGTTCAAACTTGCCTTCCATTCTGGTCAGAAGGAAGGAAGAGCGAAGCGAATAACTGCAGCAGCAGTAAGTGAAAACGCTCCTCCACTGGCAGACCACTTCAATAGAACAGGTCCGAGCTGCACGTTGTTCTTTTTATCACCACGGTAGAACAGCTACATGTATTTGCTGCCGTTGTTGCTGTCCCTTCGGCTAGCTAGCTAGCTAGTGTGAAGATGCCTGGTCAGACTGCCAGTTCAGCAGATGTAAAAGGGACTAGCGAAGCACCCTCCCTCTGTCATTAGAGCACTCATTGCCGCCACCTTTCAGAAGTGAAGGATGGGTAGCAGGCTAGGCTTTCATTTATGGAGCAGCAAGGTCACACTTCGGCAGAAATGAAGACGAACTTTTGAAATTCATGCTCTCAGTAGACCAGACAGGACAGGATACCTGTAAAAGTGTAAGTAAGGAGTTTGAGTGCTTGCGTTTCTTGCTAGCATACTTTATGGCACACTAGCGTTCTTTAACTTCCATAAAGAACGACCATAAAGCACGCTGCAAGATTTGCAATATACAGTACTCAAAATTCTTTTGATTCACCCACAGAAGTCACTATATATGTTACTTAAAGTAGGCTAGGAGTGCTTTACGCGATTTATGGCTCGAGGTGTGGGGGTCTTGTTGCTGATAAAGCACGAGGCGAAGCCGAGTGCTTTATCAGCAACTCGACCCCCACACCGAGTGCCATAAATTGTGTAAAGCACTCCTAGCCCACTTTAAATGATATAGAGTGACTTGCGCGGGCGGACGGTTGGTCTTCAGTCTTCCATTTTCCAATTGCGTCATCTGCAAGCCATATTTGGTTGATTCTATTGCGTCATCTGTAATCCGATTGGTTGACTCCATTCAAACTTGCCTCGCATTCTGGTCAGAAGGAAGGTATAGAGCGAAGCGAGTAGCTGTAGCAGTAGTGGGCGAAAACGCTCCTTCGCTTGCAAGAAGATTCCCAATGAGCCTTAATAGAACAAGTCTGAGCTGCGCTATGTTCTTTTTATCATTGCAGAAGAACAACTATTTGCTGCCGTTGCTACTATCCCTTTGGCTAGCTAGCTAGCTAGTGCGCAGATGCCTGCTCGGACTGCCAGTTCAAGAGCTGCAAAAAGGACTAGCGACGCACCCTTTCTCTGCCATTAGAGCACTTGTTGCCGCCTTTCAGAAGCGAAGGATGGATAGCAGGCTAGGCTTTAACTTACGGGGTGGCGAGGTCACACTTCGGCAGAAATGAAAAGGAACTTTGTAATTCACGATCTCAGTCAGACCACACTGGACAGAATCCACCCTTAATAGCGTAAGGAGGAAGTTTGAGTGCTTGCGTTTCTTGCTCGAGTTCTTTATGGTACTCCTAGCGTTCTTTAACTTCCATAAAGCACGCTGGAAGATTACGCAATATAAAGTACTCAAAATTCCTTTGATCCACCCACGCAAGTCACTATATATACTATTATTTGTGGTTGTGTGGAGTGTGTAATGCGATGACATTGTTGGCATGATGACATTGTTCTGCAGGTATCACAGCACGTCCAGTGGAGAGCGGGAGATTCAACGCACAATGTTGGAGCTTCTGAACCAGCTTGATGGGTTTGACTCTCGTGGTGATGTGAAGGTTGGTACTTGAGTATTGCACTAAGTTTCCTATGTGGGTTAGGGGCTTGAAGTGCATGTAAAATAAAATATGTCCATGAGGGAAAATGCGTAAAGGCTACAAATTGTATCAGCAACTTAATGTGGCATTTTGAGGAGTACAGGAATTGGCAGGTACTAATTTGATTAATTACAAGTTTTCAAGTTGGTAATCTGTCATCTCCAACTTACGTATGTGGCTTATTTTATTTCTAACAGGTTGTGATGGCCACCAATCGCATTGATTCTTTGGACCCTGCTTTGATCAGGCCAGGTACGTATGGTCCATTGCTCTAGTAGACTGAGGCAGTGGACAAGTAGTGCAGTGCTAGCAGACCCCAATTGTGGTAGGTGCTTGGACTCTCCTGTGGGTAATTCTGTACAGCTGGAATAAAATGAATTGTACGTATTTTCTATTGTTATATTTTCACAGATGAAAACAATCATATACTGTACCTGTTGGGTGGAATAGCTAAACACACGTTGTATTTACAAGTGTTGCAGCTCTGCATGTTTGTAGTGTGTAACTTGTAGTTGAAGATGTTCTGTTACACTCTGACTTTTTCTGTAGGCCGCATCGATCGAAAGATTGAATTTCCTCTTCCGGATGATAAAACACGCAAAAGAATATTTCAGATTCACACCAACAAAATGACACTAGCTGATGATGTGAATTTGGTAGACTATGTTGCAGCCAAGGATGACCTGTCCGGAGCAGACATAAAGGTGTGTTATTGCAAATTAGACCCTCAATCTGTATGAAATGAGGCACTCTATATAAATAGTATTTGTGTTTGAGCATAGTCATTGTCAAAAGATTGATTTTTCTCTTCAGATGATAAAACAAGCCAAAATATTAAGGTGCACACCAATGCAATGGCACTTGCTGACGTGGATTTGGCTCATCACACTCATAATGCATAGCTACTATTGTTATTGAAGTTGCTCTACTGGCTTCCAATGATTTCCATGTTATTTGGAGCTGTATCTCACAAGACAATGTTTAAGTGGGCTCTTGTTAGTAGAATCCTAGCAAACATAAAAAACTGAAGTAAAATTAATACAGTTACGCCAAAGATTGATGGTGCAACATCAGTGGACATGCACTTCATTGTTTGCTTTATAAACAGTTTCTCTGTTTAGTATGCAGTTGATGAAGGTTATATGGCTGAAACAGCCTGTAACCAACTGTCATTAATTCTGCTATGTAATTGGCTCAAGATTGCTATGGAACAACTTAACCAAGCAACTTAGCCCTAAAATGTTAATATACGTACTTGTATAGGCATTAATACTTGAACTAGTATTGTAGTACACAAATCTTGACAATTAACAAAGCTAGTGTTGTGTTTGTCGTTATGAGCTGTAACTCTCTATTGTAGGCAATATGCACTGAAGCTGGCATGCTGGCATTAAGAGAAAGGAGGATGAAAGTTACTAATGAAGACTTTAAGCGAGCAAAAGAAAGCATTCTGTATCAGAAAAATGAAGGCACTCCTGAAGGCTTGTATCTCTAAAACACAGCCACTCATCAATAGCAGCACACACCTAGCATGACTACAGTGATTACGTTCTGTAAATTTGCTTAAAGTTAATTCACATACAGGTGTACTGATAATATTGCCTAGATAGTTACTCGGTGCTTTATCCATCCTTCTCCATCTGGCACTTTCTCTTCTGATCCAATAAGGGACACAGACACTGTTGCATCTGAAGTTGTGAAGTATCTGCAATGTACATACAGTGCAAGATAGTCACACAGCTACAGTTTCAAAGACTGTTGTACATGATTCTGCATTCACTATGGCATTGCAGCAAGCAAATATATATTACAACTTCAGAAGAGTGTATATAATTGTGGCAAACAAAGCAACATCCCTCTCTTTCATATGGGTGGTGTGAAACCATGCAGAGGTACATTGTGTCTACTCCATGTGCGGTTGGAATGACCACTTATACATTCATGCAATCCCAGCCTGCAACACACTTGCTCCCCACGAAGTGCTCATTCTCCTTCCTATTGGTTATCCTGTCACTGAAGCAGAGTGCTTGCAGTGCTTCTATGAGATTATGTGCATCTTTTAGGCAATGGGATTTAAACTCACCTTTTTCCTACGTCAAGTAAGTTGTCCTTTTCAACAGCAAAGATTCCCTCCCTGTGTGCCTGCTGCAAATCTGCTGTTACGTTTGATAGGAACTGAGAAGAGCCTTTGACTCCAGGGGAAACTGGACTATCAACCTGTGCAGAATATGCACAAATCATTGTTACTATTATTAACACTGTTACTAATAGGGCATACCCTAGTCTGATCGATGCACTAGACCCTCTCTGCCCTGGGCTCTTAGAAGGGGAAGGGTGTTACATAAGTGCCCCAGGCAGAGAGGGTCTAACAAACTAGACTAGGCATACTTATAGCCACAACAGAGATCTAATGCATGTCATTAAAAGCAAACCCAGCCTGAGATTAAAACAAAATACTACAAAACCATGTCCAAAATGCAGCAGAACAATAACTTTATTTAGCTACAATGAAACATGGTTTCTTACCTGTGCAAACACAGCAAGTTTTGCTTCATCAATGTCCTGTTGAGTAAAATCCCCTGAGCAAACCCATTGAATCGACTTAAGAAACTGGTCAGCCGTTTCCAATCCATTTGGGTCTCTGTGAGAGATACATCAACAACATAGAAAGGACAAAATTACTAGAGAACAAGAAAACTTTCCGTGAAAGTAGTGAAAGATGTAGGGATGGCACAAAAAGTATGGTAACACAGAAAGTATGTACCAGTGGAGCATTAGCCATGGTCCCTACATACATGCAAGGGTTGCACCATAGCCCTTACAGCATACACTCTTACAGGTATGATCCACTGCCTATCTTTGTTTCTGTACCTTTTGTGACATCCTTACTGTACATCTTCGATTACATTGTAGAAAGTGTTTATTGTTCTCTAGTTTCTGCACTACTATGGGGAATGAGCTTAGTACTTCTGTTGATGTGCCAACACAAACCAGGCTTGTGGAATAGGATTTGTCGTGTTTGCGGTCTGATGCAACAAAGGATCCTTTCTTCCAACTTAAGCACTGCCTCATGCCAATAGTGTCTCAGTGTACATGGAAGAAGCAAGGGAAAGGAGACCACAGGGGCGCGGCAACCCAGGAAAAGATGGTGGGATAATTTCTCCTACTAACTAATAACTTTACTACTTGTAGTAGCACAATTACTAAGACAGAGGTTCGTGAAACGTATGCACTTCTGGGCTACCTCCTCTCTCATTCCTTCTCCGAGCCATTCTTCTTCGAGATGATACAATAACACCTTGAAATGACACATCCGAGCGGGAAGATAAGTGTTAGCTCATATGCAATGACATTGTGAACAAAACTAAATGCAGACTGCAGTTACATCATATTAAATCGAGTGGCGAAGGTTTAAGAAGAAAAGAACATTATTAGATCTCTCTGTTACAAGAGAGGTTGCATGGGTACAATTACTGCGCTAATAACTCGCAAAACATGTATGAGTGTGCACAGCCACCAGCGTTTGGTATGCGCTTATTGGTACAGACAGTATTTCTGATCAGTGCTGCAAGTCATTTGACAATCAATTGGCTTGATTGATTGAGCATATTGGTGGGCAGTGTATGTATACTTACAGACTAAATATACAATGCAAATCATTTTGCAGATCGACGCAAGTATGCAGATGCCTGAAACATCTACAGTAGCTCAAGGCTGCATATTCATACACACCTACGTACCTGTAGGAGTAGAAAGAGAAGATGCCACTGCCATAACGGGCACCACCACCATACGCTCCACCTTTCTCACGAATCTGTCGATGCAAGAATTTGTTTGTCATCAGGCGAGCCAATACCCGCAAGCTGCATGGAAAGACAAAGACCATAATGGAGCTTCAGGGACCATGCAAACAATGTGCAATCACATCATGACACACCTGGGTGCATCCTTGTGAGCATATGGCACTGTTAGCACACTCGTACTGACAAAATTGATAGGGTAAGGCAGGACATGGTGTTGCTTCAAGCTCCTTGGGGCAAAGTTGAAATCCTGCAATGAGCAATACCATACAATAAATACCATGGTACCAGGTGAAACAAGCAATAATGTTTTGACTGTAAAGTGTCACTGAAATACTTCTTATTTCGTATAAGTAGTATAATTATTGCCTCCCACATTAAAACTGTAAGCTGGCTATAATGGAGAAGGATATGGGCAAGCAGCTATATACAGCAACCTTCTTTGTGTAGTTAGCCCATGGCAGCAGTTAAAAAGTATCGCCTTGCAAGTGCCACAGCTTATAGATAAGCGGCTCAATGCACTCAACTGGACAGGGATGATTTCATTACTTGTTGATATGAAAGTTAGAAAAGTAAGCTGCTGTATTGCAGCATGCCCAAATACAGATAAGTAATGGAAGACAAATAGGCAATCCATCTTAGATGAAGAAAAGCTTATGGACTTCTCACAAGAACATTGGTACAATATTCAGTCATGCTAGCCAGCAACAGTACCTCAACTAAAGAAGGCAAATCTCTCGGCGTTCCAGGAAGGTAATGAACAAAAGCCTCAAGTGAACTCATTGTCTTGTCAGCACATTCTTTTGTTGCATTAATGGAACACCTATTGAAAAGAATACATGATAAAATGTATAAATGCATAAAACTCTTAGAATTTTAAAGTTCTTGCAAAGGGCAGCAGAGTTACTTGAAAGTGATGACACAATTAGCTTAAGACATACAACAAATTCAAAACAGTTAATAAGACAAGGGAAGGGGTTTCTGCATGTGAAGTGTCCATTATTCACTGATGAAGGCAGCCGTAACTTGCCAAAATGACCGTTCCAGCTGTGATTAAGCTAGCACTTCTACATTCTATCCAAGATGAGTCTACAAAGCCACTCAAGGGGTTTTATCATATCAGCTTGGGGTTCTGGACACTCAGTCAACTTTTAAGCATCCTCGAGCTAATCATAAAACTAACTAGTAACTGTTTCAAGTTGGCACATATGTACATACATACACCACCCTTTGCACTGTCTGACACTATTCAGTTACCAATGGACATGCTCCTATTTGGTTCATTCAAATTGTGCAATTGGGCAGCCCAGCAGTGCTTGTAACAGAAAGCATGCTCAACAATGTTTCCCATACACACAGTGGGTGGCACAGGGGTGAGCTGCCATTCATCACACAAGCCAAGGGCATTCTAGAAAGCCCCCTTGAGTAAATTGAATCCATGCTCAGTTAGGATGGTATTCCCAACCAGCTGGATGCATATTAGATCATAGTCCTTTGAACAGAGACAGTGCCACCTTACCCCTGCTTACAAATCGTTAATTTTTTGCTAGACACCCCATTAGCCCTTCTTGTCTCGTTTACCACCATCCCAGTCACCTACGTATATTCATCACTCAAGTCCTCTCAATTGCTGGTATCTGCACCTCAATTTAGTGCACCACTTCCATACATGGTAGCTTATATAAAGAGTCACCTTACTATCAGTCACAAATGGGGGGCAGTTCAAACCTTAGTTGAGATGAATCAAAGACATGGGCAGCAATAATCCTCAGCTTCTCTGCAACCAAGGACGCGTCCTCTTCAGCAACTTTCTTCAAGAACTCAGCTTGTGTTAGTCCAGTAAACACATCAGAGAGATGTGACATTGGGGTTAGAGAGGCTGAAGAAGATGTCATGGCATACTGGTGCCCCGCATCAGCAATTTGGGCAGACAGATTTGATGCTGCCATTTTCACCAGAGCTGCAAGAAGATCCAGATCTTCAATTCTGGGTCTGTACACATAATTATAGGGCAATAATGTTACACTTTCAGCAACGTATACACAAAGCTCATACAGTAGTTATCAGTACAGTTATGTAAATGCAGTGCTAGCTGCAAGATACACAATTAATAGTAAAATATGATAACAATACACTACGTATTTACTAGGATATGCAACGCACATAGGAATGCCTTGTTGCCTCAGAAGTACTGCTGAGTACATACGTAGGGGGACCTATTCAATGCTTGTGTCCAAGGGGGAAAATAGCCAACATGTGGTGTCCAAAGAGGACCCATCTCAACATGTGGTGTCCTAGGAGACACAATTCAACATGTGGTGCCCTAGGGGGACACTATTCAATGGGTGGTGTCCTCAGGGGACATTACGTATACATATATACACACAAAAAGAAGCAACAAAGCGTCACAATTAGAAAGAAACAATGCATCAGGGCTTTGCAGGCAAGTATGTCTGTAAATTCATAAGGCTTAATGTGTATTTCAGAATAGACCCTTTTGATGAAGTTGTGTTTGCATGTAATGATGTAGCTGTACCTTGTGTGTTGGTCATGTGCTGTGTATGTATTGCTTTGTTTGTGGTTGGTAGTAATTGATGTTGTATTATGGAGTTGCATGCTTTGTATTATCTTTTAATCTTTTGTCCTGTTTCCTGTGCATGCCTGTAGTTGAATAATCTTTGTAGTGCTGTGGTTTTGGTTGTGATTGAATCTCTGACGTTGAGACCTGTTGTCGTCCTAGCCCCGGAGATCGAAACTCACCTGAATACGCTCGGAACATTATAGCCTCTCCTGGCAAATTTGTTTTCATAGTACCAATACAAAAGTTCTTAGCAAAATTCTGAGAGTCTATTGATTGAAACTATATTGATACATGGCATGCTAACACATCTAAAATTGTTGTGAACTTGGAGAGTGTGGATGAGTCAAGCATATGAGAAAGAGTAGTTATCCAAATATCAGCTTGAATAACAGGGCTGGAGCATTGCAGTTCGAAGTTCTGACCAGATGCTTTGGTCTTCTTCAGGGTGAAAGTGTATTCAAGCATAATAGTCTCATTACAGGTTACACATCCATCTCATCATTTGAGAAATGCTCAGTTAGTGTCAGAATGCCCAAACATGTAGCAAAAACAAATAAAGACCCCATTAGAAGACAATTGCTACCTACGTACGCAAAAGCACAGCTTAGCATAATCTAATCACAGAGGTTCAAATTCTACTTTGACCGCTGTCTATCCTTCTTTATTGTAGCTGCACTTTATTCACCTACTGTAGTAGTCTCCAGCAATGCCACATTTTGCAATCTATACCAATATCACAACCCACTGTGTCATAGTGGAGGCTGTAACCCACCACTATGGGTGCACTGAAACCATCATCACTGTTATGGTGCACGCATCTATGGTGTTCTGTTGATCAGTAGTAGCCTGTGTCATGACGGAGTAAGAGGCCCTCTTACGAGTCGCCATTTTTCTGTTAACCAACAATACACCTGCCGATTGCAGTGTTACACTAAAACACACATTTGTGTATACAAGTATCATGATGGTCCAGATTCATGCAGCATGTAACATGTATGTAGTAAAGGTAGCATCACATTACTAAACTGTTTATCAAAAGACATCTTCCACTTACTCTGTCACCAATGACTGCCACAAGGAGAACATGTAAGGTACATTTCTGTCCAAGCAGTGAGAACTCAGCAATACACCCTACGTAGATAAAGAAAATCACACACAATATATATTGGAGAGTACAGTGTCTAATGGCAAGAAGGATGCACACTGTACAGCATGGGAAGCATCATTTAGTACATTGTGAAATTATAGGTATTCACAATACCATAGATTACAGGGCTGTAGTCACTGGTCTGGTTGGTCTGGTTTCAACCGGACCACTTTGTAGCTTCCCAGCAATTTTTATCATTCCACTCCATTAGGCTAATGGCAAGCTACATTTGATTATAGGACAACAAGGTATCAAGCAGTTATAGTTCCTTAATCTGAAACTTTAAGTTCCATGGATAAATCACTCCTCGTGCCACAGTGCGCTAACTTTTAAGCGATTTTCCTTAACGTGCGATTCACCATATGATACATGTTGTCGACCCGCTTTTGTGCTACGCATGGCAGCAAAGAGTTTGCAAGAGTCTCTTCCACAACTTCCTGACAAGCCCCATAATCCAAAGGACTTTGACTTCCCCAGGCGACCCTTTGGCAAAACCCAGCCTGTGCAGTGCTCTGCACGAAGCCAGTGGTTTAATACCTTGCCATTCCTCCACTACGATGAAGGGAGAGATGTTGTGTATTGCCACACATGTGTCACAGCTGTGAAGTTGGACAAGCTCCAGTTCAGCAACAACATGGCCAATGCTTTTGTATGTATACTAATATTTCTTTTTATAGCTTTACTAAGGTGTGTCACTTTGTACATAACTGTGGGAATTCGCAATTAATATACTAATACACTCAGATAACGAAGGTTTTTTCCAACTGGAAGGATGCCACAGCTAGTTTCAAGAAGCACCTCCAGTCGAAAGCTCACGGTGAAGCAATGGAAGTTGTTGTGACCCTGCCAAAGACCACAAAGGACGCTGGAGAACTACTGAGTACAGCTCACAAAGCGCAGAAGTAACAAGCAAGGGACATGCTGCAACTAATATAATCCAGTATCTGCTTTCTTACTAGGCAAGGACTAGCAATGCGAGACGATGGTAGCGATGCATCAGCTAACCTGATTCAGCTGCTTCGCTTGAGGGCTGAAGACTAGCCAGAAGTACTCCAGTGGCTAGATAAGAACACCCATGAGCACACTGCTCCTAAGAGTCAGAATGAGATGTTGGAACTGATGGCTCATAGTGTGCTGAGAAGAATCCTGGAAAGCATTCATAGCTTGTCATTCCTTGCTGTGATGCATGGTTGATGAGACTACCAACAAGTCTAACAAGGAGCAGTTGACCCTAGTTGTGAGATGGATCAACAAGGATTTCATGGTGTTTGAAGAGTTCCTGGGGTTGAATTACCTTTCTGCCATTGATGCACAGAGCATTGTGGATGCCATGAAGGATGCCTTTCTGCGGTTCCAGATTCCTCTGACAAAGCTTCGTGGACAGTGCTATGACGGATGTAGCACTATGACTGGAACAAAGGCTGGCGTCACAAGGAAGAATGCTGAATTGGAGCCCCGAGCTGTGTTCACTGACTGTTATGGGCATGCACTCAATCTTGGCGTCAGTGACACACTCAGACAGTCACCGGTTATGAAGGACTGTCTGAACTCTTGCTATGAACTTGTGAAGCTGGTGAAGTTCTCACCAAAGAAAGAGGCCATGCTGCATGAGCTGAAGGAAGAGACTGCCAGCAATGGTCCTGGCATGCGAACCCGTGCCCAAGAAGGTGGACTGTTCGTGCTGAGTCTCGTGCCAGCATAATTGCAAATTATGACGGCATCCAGTTGTTTTGAGAGTCTGCGGTGCATGCAACATCTGACACCAAGGTGAAGGCCAAGATTCACAGACTGAGGAGTCAGATGCAGTCATTCAAGTTTCTGTTCGGCCTTGTCCTGTCAGAAGTAATCCTACGACACACTGACAAGCTTAGTCAGACCTTGCAGCAACCCAAGCTCTCTAGCATTGAAGGCCATGGTGTAGCAGTGCTCACAGTTAAGACCCTTGAAAGCTTGTGAACAGATGACAACTTTGACTTGTTTTGGGAGAGGCTTGAGAAGACAAGGGACCAGCTGGACATTGACAAACAAGAGCCAGCAAGGAGACAAAGATGCCCAAGTGACTTGAACAAGGCAGCGCACAAGTTGAGTTTGCAGTGTCTTTGAAAGATTAATACCGCCGGGTGTATTTCGAGGCTTTTGACCTTGCAGTGACGAGCATTCACAGCAGATTTGACCAGAAAGGCCTCAAGACCATCTCTAATGTGGAGCAGTTACTTCTCAAGGCATGCAGAGGGCAGTGCCTCAAGGATGAGCTGGATTAGGTGTGCACAGTCTACTATGATGACTTAAACAAGGAGGACTTGGTAGCAGAGCTGTCAACTTTCCATGAGCTATACCAGTCAACTGTAGGAGATATGGTACCATCTGTCAATATCATCAAGACTGAGCTGTTGACCCTGTCTGCCACCCAACGACTATTGCTGAAAACAGTCTGCCGGTTATTTCAGTTACTGCTGATCCTGCCAGCCACAAATGCACCCTTCGAGAGATCATTCAGTACCCTCCATCAGGTGAAATCTTACCTGAGGAGCACGATGTCACAAGCGAGGTTAAATCATCTTATGGTCCTGCACTATCACCAGGATGTGTGTGTGACAGATGTGCAATAAAGTCTATTGTTAATGAGTACATAACAAAAAACGAAGCTAGAAGAAACACATTTGCTACCTTTCCACTTTAGTGTCTCATACTTCGTAGTATAACTAGAGAACTCTCTTAACATTTTAAAAAATCACATAATTGCCGAGCCGAAAGGCGAGGCAAGTAATCGTGATGCGTTGTCGTCCTGTTTGTATATATGTATGTATGTATGTATGTATGTATGTATGTATGTATATATGTATATATGTATATCCATCCCAGTCAACCTGAGACACCTAGATTGTGCAATAGCCTGGTGCTCTCCACAGGCGCTCATGACAACAAAACGCTCTACTGCCACCATCAGCCATGAAACTGCTCAACACTCCACGTCATTGCTGCACCCTGCCTTCGGATTGTTGTTAACTTCGCCCATTGCTTCAGCGAGGGCTACACGCCTGTTGGCCATTCTGCCATATTGGCTGACGTCATTTGCCCCGCATGGCCGAGAACACTTCCACTGTTCACTCGGGTGAAGCGATAATGCGCACTGTGTTAGCACAGCACGGACGGGCTTCCCTGCGCAGCTCCAAATATGTAGGTGTCGATTACCCCGCACTCTAGCCAAAAGACAAAGAAGCTATTCATCCTATTGTACTACAGCAGAGTGCGCTACACCAGTGCTCAGTTGAGTCTTCAGCTGCTCCATGGCGAGCTAACTGCCTTACACACTAGCGTCGTGAACCACAATGACCACATTTCGTGCAGGAGAGCATGAAGTCGATCACTGCTAGGACAAAACTCCTCTACATCCATCCTTGTCAGCATACCTGTCTGCTGCCATCCAGTACTTCGTCTGGCTTTCTATCCCTTCTTTCTGACAGCCAGTGAAGCAGATTACAGTTCTATTGCCAAAAATGTACTTGCCCTGGCCAGGCTAAGCTCATGCACTGTACTTTATTGAAATAGCTAGCTACATACATTCAAGCGAGGTTGGTTGCATTTTAATGTATGCCCTAGTATTATGTAATAATTAAATGGTGATGCTCTTGGGGAATCCCCCTTATATACATGAAGCACAATAGTCACACCTTCATGCAGAGTGGAATTTTTATTCTAACCAGTATGCAAGTAATTGATGCATGATTGAGATGAGTCACTCCAAAATAACGACAGGAAGAGCCTCAGAAGCCCTCAAAACCCAAATGTTTCCTGGGGGCTGTGCCCCCAGACCCCTGCTACTTCTTCACCTTCCATCATTTACAACCTGACCACTACACAGTAAATGTGGTGGCTATGGCCCTGGGTTAGTGTGCACACATTAAGTAAACTGGTGCAGATTATGCAGATACTGTGTCCCACAGTAACACATTACAAGAGAGCTTCTGCTGATAGAATAGCTGCCTTAAGCCTCCTAATGCTCACAAGGGAGACAAAACTGTGAGTGTGTACATAGGTTACTCTCTCTTGCACATGGGAGTATATTCCACAAGCTAACCTGTTCATAGGAGTTCAAAACTGTGTGGTGCTGGCTTAAGTGTGGGCTAACAGTCAGCCCTCCAGTGTGCAGCTCACACTCTTGCGAGAAGTCACGGTGGTTCAAATCACCAGCTCCTAGACTGATGTGATAAGACAGATCGTACTAAAGCAATACTACAATTTCCCTTCAAAATACATTTGATAGATGTACACTAAATAATTCCTTTCAACTACACCTTACTTGGTGATGAGAGAACAGAACAGAGGAACGTAGGCTACTATGTCTTCTGGGATGGACGTGATGCTTGAAATAGCTCTGAAGTAGGTGACCCCATTGGTTGGTTGTTCTGCAAACTGAACAGCAACACCAGCTGCAAGAGAAATGCAAGGAAATAATGACACATACCCTCATATGTAGCTACAACACTGCCACAGTATAGTTTAGCACTACTGCTTCCACATAAGGAATATACAAACATACTAATTGGTGTTCAGTGTACGTATTTCTTGAGTGAGACACTGTAAGATCAATGGCAGCTCCACAGTTCAATGCTAGTATCATAAATCTTCTAAACATTTGTGAAGTTTTGAGATATTCAACAAATGCCTTCGACATTTAGGAGAAAATATGCTTTCCCAGTAGGTAATAATTGCTGAATCATTCACCCCTGTAAAGCTGTCATCCTGAACGGCTCAGCATTACATGGATGTGAATGCTCCGGCATACATTTTGAATTTCGGAACATTTTCAGCAAGTTTTCAGTTATAAAGTCATTGGTGTAAAATCACCAAAAATACACTTTCACACTTGCATTATGCAGAAATTAGCTTGCTTACATTGTCTGAAAGATTTCAAGGCATTCTTGCAACCTTGAACAAGGCATCCTTGTTCAAATTTTGTGTGCTTGCAAACTTTCATCAACATCAGAATGCAGCAATAAGGTACTACTAAATGCAACATGCACCAGATTACATGTGGTGTACATCTTAATAACATGCTGTTCCATGGTTCGAACTTTTGCAGTAAGGATAATACTATTGTCTGCTGACAGGGACACCCATACAAAAATCAGAGGTCTGGATGGGCAACTTTTGACAGCTTTCAGCTCAATGAAATGTGAAGATTCAAGGCAGATGCGGTAGTAATCGTCTATATTCAGTGTTTCATTCAACTAGCTTTCGTATGCCACTTGTGCTTAACGTAGCACATCCAGAAAAAACATACTTAAGAATGTCAGCTTTAAATTCCGTGAATTCAAAATTTCTAATGTCAATTGCATAATCATTAGTGCATTAGGCAAACCATACAGTAGAGACCTGAAGTACATATGGCATGTTATTGTGCAACTATCCAGGCATCCATTAAGAGACTATGGGAGTATAACTCATATTTGCTGGTTAGATCCTATCTAAACACTTTAGGCACTAAAAACACTTTTAATAAATAACTTTGCTTCTAAAGTTTGCAACACAGTGAATGATTGGGAAATATTAGATGATGTACTAAAGATGTTTCCTTAAAAGATTTGAATCATAACTATAACTCCCTCCAGAAATAATATCTAAAAACATAATTTCAATTAGACATAATATATTCATAGCATGTGTCACGTAACCTCTCCTCCCACCCACACATGAAAAATTTGGTAAACTTGACCCAGAAATGTGTATCACAAGTTGTTACTAATCAGGCACATTACCTCTTTTTCCTTTATGATTGGAGCACTATACCAAGCTAGAATGCTACAGTAGCAACATACACAAGTACATACGTACGTATGTTTTCAGTAGCAGCCTATTTAGAGTGGCATAGCTATGTTTTACAATACTGCACCATCTTCTCAATACGTCTAAGAAACAGATATAAATCAGCTCTAGACTTGATTTACAATTGCTTGGAAATAAAAAAATTCATCAAAATCAGAAGGGAATAATGTAACTTCTTACCTTCATGAAGGTGCTCCAGCACTGGGTAATCACCATGGGTACTCACATCTGCAATGACAATCAACACTAAAATGGTTAAAAAGTTTTATAAATGCTATCATTTGTTATCAGATGTCACACTCATGACATCTATTTAGGAAAGTGTCCCATAAAAATAGTGTCTCCTATCTTACTGAATTAGCACGCTTCGGTGAAACTAGCCAAACAGCGGTGACGAAGAACAATTGAAGGCCATAGATAGGCTTCTTTGGATGTATTGAAGATGACAGCACACCCAAAGGCATCCTGGAATAAATGTAAGAGAAAAGCGTCATCGGCTGCTCGTACCCCATTTGTTCTTTTCATATTATTCTTATTCATATTACTATTCTCCTTCCCACAGAATTTTTGTGCGCTCCTAGCTCATGACACAAGGCACCTATTGACACCATTTTCTAAGACTATTTACATGCATATGCAGAGGACTAGGATCTGAGCACTGGTGACAATCCAATAAGTACAGCGCTGGAGTGGGTAGGAAATTGGTCTTCCTCATATATTAAGATACCACCCCAATGCTGCCATTTTGTTGCGCTGGTAGCTATACTGCTACCATAACACGGCAGCCAGTACATCTAGAATGGCATACGTAACTGTGCTTGATGTTCTGCATAATCTTCATCTACTTTAAGAAAGGGGTACTAGTAGAAAGGGGTATTAGTCAGCGCAAATCTGATGTAGCCATAGTCCTTTGGATATGCAAAAACTGTACAAACTAATGTATGAAAATTCTATTAGAATTAAAAGGGATTTAGGAATGGCCAGCAGAAAAAGCATAGAAACAAGCAATAGTCCTAACCCTAACTCAACATCATAATAAGCCACATTTCCGTTAAGTTCGCTCTGCATTCCTAATTTCCTTGTAGCTACATGAGATTAGCTAGCTAGACATTTGAATCCATGTAGCTACAAAAAAATTAGGAATGTAGAGCGAACTTCACGAAATGTGGTTTATTATGGTGTTGAGTTACTGTTGCTTGTTTCTATGCTTTTTCTACTGACCATTCCTAAATCCCTTTTAATTCTAAAGGAATTTTATACACCATATCAGTGTGCCTTCCCTGATATTTGAAGAGTCGGCAAGACATCCACATCCTGTACAGCATTCTGCATGGTGTTCAATTCCAGACCTTATGAAATGATGGCAATGAAACACGGTCACCACAGCAAACTGAGCATGAAAAGCAACTAGCCAAAATAAGTACTCCTAGAATTCAGATAACAAAGCACACAACTTCATATTGTAATTGCATGTGCTATCTGGAACTTGTAGTGTCACTAGACAGCCAACACAACCATTACGTTTTGGTTGATGCCTCATTATGGTACGGTATATGTCATACCTAACAAGAGCTACAGCATGTATGTACACAATTGTACATTTACAGTACACAAGTATTGAATAGAGCATATAAACCAAGGGAACAACTACAAACAGATAGACATGGGAATAGATTATCAGTTCTAGCACAGCATACATCACCTTGCTGAAAAACACATTCTTTCTCAGCTTCAGTCATCCTGGCCACATAGGTAGCTAGCTTGTCCTTTTCTGCTTTTTGGGTCACCTCTTCAAAATCAACCTACCCAATAGAGCAAACATGATCTGCAGTATTTACACAGTAGATGAAGTGGAAATAGTAATATATCCAATATATTGGAGGTTAACGTGTTAAGCAAGATTAATGGCAGCGTCGGGAGCAGCGCCCCTAACGTGTGAACCGTGTACCCCGTTTATGTGCACTCGTGTGAGCACAAGGTGTGAGTACAATCAATAACGCCACCCGGAACCACCAGTAACCACGCATGCGCGGTCTGCTCCCACTCGAAATGTATGTGGTTACACCGCACATGCGCAATCGGTTGCCTCGTGGCGAGTGGATAGCTAGTTGGTGACAACGGTGCTGCAGCGTGCTTTCTTGTTTTCTCTCCGCTCTCTCTGAGGGCGTGAAAGGGTGTCTGGGCTTGTCCCCCAGGTGTGACCTAATAGGAATGCATACCTAAGTTCAGAGGTCGCCATCAAAGGTCAAAGGTCACAGGGACAGGCTCAGCCCCTTTAAGACCAAGCCAGTGCTCCAGCCCTAAGCGGGTCCCCTGGTTAAGAGCAACATACAGGGTATAGGTGGGTAGAATGGCATAGTGTAGGCCCATTACAGATAGAGGATAACTACATACCTATAGATATATGGATAGCTTTCCTACAATGTTGTAAATCTGGGCGGTGGCTTTTACCTTTCCTAGTTTACAACCCCCTACTTGACCTCTCTTAAACTACTTGAGTCTCATCATGGGCAAATGACTGGCCTTGAAGATGGTGCAGGCGCAAGCTGAACAGGCTTTGTACATAGTCTTAATTTAGTTTGGCAGCTTTCCTAGCCTTGGATTACACACTTTTCAGACAGACTGGCATCAGTGTGCTCTTCCTTGTGGATGAGATGGGCTTTCTTCCGAATCCTTACTGCTGTGATTTGGAGCTGTTCAAAAAGTAATGACACTGTAGGGTGTTATCCCCATCTTTGAGGGATAAATTCATTGAAAGACTGAGGATGTGTCAAGTATACATAGACAGTCGATTTGCTAGCGGATAATTAAGGATCTATAATGGTTAAATGCTGGCCTGTTAGTGTCTACAGAATTACAGACCACTCAGCATTCAGGTGGTTTGTGCTTTAAACCCCACAGTCACCATTTATCTATTAATTGGAAAGTCTAGCAAGCTTGCAAGAAAATGCAACAAAAGCAAAATGGAAAGGGCTCCCTCTATTCTGTGCATTTCACAAAAGAACATAAGTCAACTTACCTTAGGTGTCATAACCAGTGTCATATGATGTTGATTCTCCAGAAAGTATTTTCTCACTCTATCTGTCAACATGGCTGGCTGTGCTTCAAGGTTCGATTTCAATTCTTCCAAACGTTTGCCAGCATTTAGCATCTGTAGGACATCCCCATTGTGGTTCCATACTGGCATCAAAGACTGTTAGGAAAGCAGTACTGCCAATTATTCACATTAAAAGCATCACTTCACATTATGTGAGTAAGGCGCTCAGTATGATACCACATAAATGAGTACAGTATGACAACAAGCAACTATCTGTATAAGCCAAATCAATATCATATGAAATAAATGCTCAAAATAATCCTGTATGGCCAGGAATCCTAGAAGGAAAGAGGGCTACAGATCAAGACAACAAATAATTACAGGAAGATGAGCATCTAAAAATGAAACTCTGATCATGTATACAATAAATTTTGCACTCACTGAAAGCAATCCAAGCCCAAAAAAGCTCCTTTGATGCTTCATGCTTAGTTCAAATTGGTGAAGAACAGAACGAATTCTGTCTGGGGAGAAGCCCTTCCTAAAATTATCAAAACAAAATTAAATTGTACATCAAATCATAAGGATCACCCCTTATATATCATAGAGGCTCATTGCTATAGCATAGATAAGGGCCGACACACTTGCAGCACAACATTGCTATTCTTTGAGAAAGCACACTGCAAGACATTGACAATGATGACATTTGCCAAGTACAAAACCGTTTTGCAACTAATGAAGACCACTGAAGACCATAGACTATGCTCACATTTCTTGTATCCTTTCAATTCTGCTACATGCTTAGCTCAAGAATAAACTTGCAAGTGACAGTATGTCAAAAAACCCAGCAACTTGGTCAGATGCAGGCAATGCAATCAGATGCATGCTTCGAAAGGCACATATATTGAACAAGTGGACTGGAAAGTATGTATACCATATGGCTGGAAATGTTGGTGGGAATGTATTTGGTGGATTCATTCCTCAAGACATTGCATTGGGCACATTTCGTTTTTGTTAGATTGGACAAGTCTGATGCCATAATTATGTTAGATAAACAGTTTGGCAGTTGAAAATACAGTATTGGCAGATTACTCTCAAAGCTGCCCGTCCCCAAATGCAATAAGGAATTAGATGCAATCATGCAATGAATATAATGTTGTCTACTCATTCAGCCCTTCCTGTACACTTCAGGAACACCAACATAAAAGCAAGATGCAAGCATGCAAGAGACAAGTGCAAGTCTAACTACTCACTCAGCAACCTCATTGAAGGTTGTCCAAATAACGTCTTTCACTGTCAAAACATCACTTTCACTGATTCCTTGCAGACCGATGCTGAATGAAGCTTCTCTGAGATGGCCTTGATATCTACACCACAATAGTCAGCAGATGGTACATGGTTGTACATAACATATACGGTAGGCAGTGAAGTACAGATGGAAAGTGAATGCCTGATCAATCATTACCCTGTGCCTGGGGAGAAGTTAGAGCCAATACCAGATTCAATTAAAGACTGGTAGAATGGCGAAGCCTGTCCATCAACGAGCAGTTGACACAACAGATCCATCACTAGGGCTTCCTGTGGGTCCAGTGTACTAGTCAGAGAAAGAATTAAGGGGAAAGTGGAAAGCATTAGTATGATAATTATTTCTGTAATTAATGTGCCAGTACTGCACCAACTAAAAAGGACAAACAATACACTATGACATTTGTCTGACCACATCACTAATGGTATGATTGACCCACTCATTATTATCCACTATTTCATACAGAGCAGGAACTACGTAAAGCCAACAGAGCCGAGTAAAATCTGTATGAAAGGTGTAAATGTTGGTAAAGAGGCACAATGGCTTACCTGTCCAACAAGAAGGAAAGAGCCACAGTAGTTTGTTTCCCTGGCTCAGGAACCATTGGGTCAGGAGAGCAATGAACCAGGTGCTTTTGCTATTGACAAAGAGAAAAGACAAGGGTGCTCCAAAAAGCCATTTCAAAAAACATCGTTTGCATTACAGGAACTCAGAACAATTTGCTATGATATTTGAGCACACAGAGGAAGTGACTGATCTCTTCTCGTGTGGCTATTTGCTGTCATGATCACTCCTCTGGTAGCTACACCAGTCACACAAACTGGACAGATGTAAATTGTCAATTGAAATCAGACACTCCAAACCAATCCAGGGCCATCACCAGTGGATTTGGTTATCTACTAAACATGTAATGTAAACCTTTATACATTTACAGTGATGGGTGGCGTAGCAGCAAGACAAGTAGTCTCCGCACTCACAGTCCTCCCTGACCCTGCATTGGGTTGAAACACCTGATTTCTACTTGGCGAGACTAGTTGTAGCTACGTATCAGACAATACTGACTATTCATATGCATCACATATATGTTCCTTATTGCAGCACTTGAACACACATCTTGAAATACAACACATCAGCTACTTACTGGCTCTTGCCACCTCGTCTCCAAAGGCACAACTAAACTTGGCTTGGACTTTGAAAAATGCTGAAGTATGTTTTGGTCAATTTGCTCCAGGTGCGGCAGAAGTGGCATATCACCATAGGTATAGAATCTGCACAAGAAGTCACTATAGTTTAGAATTGGCTGAGACAAAGGCAAATAGCACGTGTACTGTACTTTACATTGATAACCTTGAACTTCATGGCTTGGAACAGCATAGTTATACAGATCAAATACTAAATGGCACAGTCAATTTCTTAAGGTAGTAGGTATGGCTAAAAGTGACCGATTTTGTTTGCCTTCATTTTTAGTGGTCGAGTTATCTTCATCATCAGAAATCTTAACTCAAAGTTCCAAATCTGCACTTTCATGCTGTCACAAGTTGGGAAGGAATGAAACTTTGTTGATTTGCATCAAACTCTAAGTGTTAAAGGTCTGAACTGTGAAACCACAACTATTTGGCCGTCTAAATCAACGTTGAGGGAAGTATTGCAGACTTCGGCCTCCTGTGGGCGGTCATTCTACTTACAAAGCCCAGAATGTACTTGATTCTGCGTTATAAAGGTTGTTCCTAGCGTCGGGTTAGGTAGCAAGTACGAAATGTTCCAATGGCACCTACTCTGGCATAGCACTGTGTGTGTAAAGGTGTTGCAGAGCTATGTAGTCTGAAGGATTACAACCAATCCAAACGTGGTTTGCTTCATCGTGTAGAGCACTATGCTGGGCAGATTCCTTTCCTATGGCAGTGATAATGGAAAATCATTTCTGTGAACGAGTTTTCACAAATTTCATAAGTTAGAAAGGAATAGAGAATAGCTCCACAAGATGGAAACTGGTAAATCGCTGCTGTAGGTTTGTGCACACGTCTATAGATTATATATCCCAGGTTTGGTCCATTTCAGCCTTTGGGGGTAGAAGATCAAATTTCCCTGGAGCTGCTTGACTTCAATCAAGGTAATAATTTTTCACTTTCACTTTGATTACCTCAATAAGGGAATCACTGTTCAATTAACGAGTGACACCAAATTATGAAAAATTTATCTGTTTATCACATTTGTAACAATCGTAAATGGTGGATTTATGGTTACATAGGCAAGAGTAATGTACCCTAAGGCAGCTTTTAGCTGTACCTACTACCTTAAATACAGCACTTTCTGATTCACCTTGCATTGCTTGGATGGTAGTGTTCAGCATGAAACCTTTTCAGCTGCTCCCACTGCAGAAAATAGTCAATGTCATACATATTTCCTCATACAAACAATTACTGTAGCAGGTATGCACCAAATGTGTGCATACCACTACAACACTGCATTAATGACACTCACAGTCAGGTCCACAATATTGAGCGGATGGCCACCAAATACATGGGAATATGTGTGACTGGGGTACAGTTTTCTTTGCAGATGCAATTCAAACAACGACTCACCACTGGTCTGGACACAACAGAGACAAGGGATATATCATTCCATGACGGATTACATTTTGATAATTGTCAATACCTACCAGTGCACCTTTCATTTCATTAAACACCACTCCTTTGAACACAATTGGAGAACCCTTAGTTAGGATGTCTTCATGTTCAAGGCGCCATCCCTCTTGCCTGCACACAACACATGCTTATTCATCAAACCAATATATTTCACAAAATAAGCACTAGCAAGTGTATGCTATTAAAAAAGCACAACTGCAAAATAGATTCATCCAGCAGCAGGACATTTCGCAACCAATGACAGGTACAGTACCAACAAATCAGAACACACAAGAAGAACATATACAGATCACCTAAAGTCCAGTTCATTCAGTTTTGGAAAGAAAACTGCATCCATATAAACTGACATCAAGTTCCGGAAATCTTGATCATTTTGTGTTGAAAATGGATACATTGTGAAGTCACATGCTGAAGAACAAAGACATAGTAACAGCAGTAGCAGGTGGTAAAAAGGGTGTGTGACTCAGATGACATCACTGAACGCACAGTTCACATACTGGAGAATATACATACAAAGACGATTGAATAGAGATTCATTACCACGTCCAGATATTCATTAGGGAAGGATAGTTGATCGTTAAACACGTGGTACACCTTTTAGGAGCTGCTGCGGCAGTAGATACTAATTAAAACAATCACGCAGGGCAAGTTGACTAGAGTCAGGGGCACCACTACTAGTCCAGCACACAATCAGCATCTATGCTACGTATATACGTTGGTGATGGGAGGAATGTTGGTGAGTTACAGGACCAGTAAGTGTGCAATTCTGAGCAGCAGACCACATGTGAATGCCTGTTGTGTGCAAAGGCACAGGAACTCTGGCATTGCCATTCCCATGGCTTTAACTTGGAACTGATGTAACAGAATGAAATGAGGACTTCTCAGCTGATGTAGGCATGAGAAATGGGTTAGCTCTCCAAATATCAGCTTGATCCAACCAGGTTTGAAACCTTGCCGATGTTTCAACCAGATGCTCTGGTCTTCTTCAGGACAAAAGTAAACAAGTATTTCGAGTAAAAAAACTGTGGGCTGCTGCCTCAACTCAAAATACTTGCTCCCTCCGGTCACTGCTGTGCTATCAATATGTAGTAGCTATTGTAACTAATTTTGTGTAATTCATCAACACACTTGTGAACACACTTCACAGGCAAGAATGAATGCAACTGATTGAAGCGGACACAAATCGAGTCAAAAATACTTTTACACACATGTGCACAATTGCACAGTCACTAACTTACATACCTTATACACAGTTTGCACATTCTCAGAGTTGCCAAAAACACAATCAAGTACACGCATGCACACACACACACACACACACACACACACACACACACACACACACACACACACACACACACACACACACACACACACACACACACACACACACACACACACACACACACACACACACACACACACACACACACACACACACACACACACACACACACACACACACACACACATGTAGCTAAACACACACATGCAAACATACATACAGACATGAATGAGAGGAGAGAGACACGGATGGAGGGCACACAGATAGCTGCAAGTGCTTTACAGCACACCCGCAGTCATTGCAGTGGCTAAGGTTCTGTTGTGGAAGAAGGCAGTTCGCTCGACCACACTACGTGTGCCATCTGGAGGAAATTTAGAAGGGCAACTGTGCACACTTAAGCTTTAAATGCTTAAGACATTAGCAAAAGTTTGCGTACAAAATTCGTGGGACTCACCAAGTTCTATGTAAATAAACATACATACATAATACATAAGCACGCATGCACACTACCTGAGATAAGAGAAAAACATGAATGAAAAGAGTGGGAAAATTAGTCATAGAAACAAAGCATTGTCACATATAATCACACTAATGGAATAACCTTTAAGGACTGTTACATGTCAAATTACACTGACCACTGGGCCATGTTGGCAATGAGGTCCAGTGGATGATTGTGGAGGTTCAAATCCCTGGAAGGATTGTGAAGCAATGATCTGGCCCCACAGCAGAGTCAATCAACGAGAAGGCGATCTTGCATCAGATGAAGCCAATAGTTGCATCAAGTTCTACATCACTCCTGTCGCTTATCTGAGACAGGGAACTGAAATCCTTCTACGGGGCAGCCATGATTGAAAACGTCATGTGAACCAAGTCGCCAAACTGTTGGAGGCTATCTCACTGTTTTTGTACGTATTCAGACCAGAGGTGATGTGGTTGCCTGTTCTACAACTTTCAAAGGCAGAAGAGTCCTATGCTCCATGTGGAACGATGTTTGGAAGCCAGTTTCAAAGTACTTCCCTCGGATCTTCCGGCGTGAGAGAGGAAAATCAAATGGCACACACCTTATAAGGCGATGTTTGGGCGCAAGGCACTACTGCCAGTGGACTATAACAGCCGAGAGACCTATGAGCCAGATGAAGCACTAAAGGAATTCAATGATGCCCCCCTTCCTGATTCTGAAGACACTGCAGCACACCGGAGTGTCATTGATGCAGCAGTGAAGAAGAATATTGAGAAAGCGCAAGAGAAGCAGAAAGAGAATCATGACAGAAAGCATACACTGGCAGAGACTTTCAGTTGTGGTGCACTGGTGTTAAAGAAGGACTTCACCCGGAAGCGAAGGTGTGGCGGAGCCCTACACTTCAGGTGGTTGGGCCCATACACCATCACAGACTGCATTGGCAAGGGCCTGTACCGATTGGTTCATCAACAAAATGGGACAGTCGTGAATCAAGTGAACGGATTCCACTTAAAGCCATTCGATCCAGAGCTAGATAACACTGATGATGTGGAACGAGAAGTTGATGCCTTGGAGCAGGAGAATGGTGCTGATGGCGTAGAGTTGGTGAAAGATGCTGTTGCCTTGGAGCAGGTTGATGGTGCTGATGGCGTGGAGTTGGTGAAAGATGCTGTTGCCTTGGAGCAGGTTGATGGTGCTGATGGTGTGGAGTTGGTGAAAGATGCTGTTGCCTTGGAGCAGGAGGACAATGCTGATTGTGCAAGCATTGTGGATCTGGTGGATGATGATGTGGTAGATCATGCTGATGCTATGGAGCTGGATGATGAACTAGAAGAACTAAAAAATGGCCACTGGCTAAGCTGTGATGTGATCAATCGGGCCCAATCCTTACTGAAGAAGCAGTTTCCTGGCCAGAATGGGCTCCAGTCTACTAATGTACTGAAGGAGAAGAAGACATGGAAGTCTGTGCCGGAATGCTTTATTCAGATTATTCATGATGACTGCCACTGGATTTGTGCATCAAACCGCAAGTGCCGAAGTGGTGAAGTAGAGATATTTGATAGTCCGGCAAAAGAGGAAGCGTCCACAACAGTGAGGAAGCAGCTAGCTACAATACTCCAGTCTCTGAGGCCGAGGATGACCATGACAAAAGTATGTGTGCAGCAGCAGACTGGTGGGTCAGACTGTGGGGTGTTTGCCATCGCCTTTGCTGTGGCTCTGGCCCATGGCCAAGATCCTGCCACACTAACATTCGACCAAAGAGCTATGAGAGAACACCTCAGACACTGCCTGAAAGCAAAGAGGATGGATCCTTTCCCTACAACAAAGAGGCTGAAGTTCAAGAAGAATAGAGTGATAGGGAGGGAGTTAGAAAGTGTGTATTGTATTTGCAGGGGAATCTGGGTGGTTGGAGAAGATGACATGTATCAGTGTACTGCATGCTTAGAGTGGTACCACGAAAGTTGCATGGTGTCACTTAATCTTACTAACACTATTAACCATGCCTGGTTTTGTGGTTCATGTTCCTGACCAACATTTACATTGATTCCTTTGACTTCTTTGTTACATTTCCATTGTTTATATTTCTTCTCAGTATGGTCTTACTGTACTTTTTCCAGCAGCAATTGAGGGGGGAGCATTTGAAGTTGGTTCTTGTGTTTGAATGTGGGGGGAACCAAAATGGTGAGGGGGAACCAAAACAGCAACCAAATTGGTTCCCCCAGGAACCAATTTGGTTGCTGTTTTGGTTCTGGGGGGCCCTAAATAGGGGGGGGCCAAATTCAGCATGACAGGCCGACAATATAAATTCCCTATATTCAATACTTTGCTTGATACAGTATTATATGAATGCAAGTACAGTTATACTACGTACTGCAGTTTATGTATTATATAAACATACATACATACATACCACCAGAAGCAGGACACGAAGCCATACAACAAAATGTCAAACGAAAATAATATAGGGGCTGCCACAGGCAGCCCCTAAAAAGTTGTCACTGCCACCGGAAGTTGCATCCTCAAAGGGTGTTGCCGAAAGTGGGGGATCAATTCTGGTTGGCCCGGCCTTTGTTCCCTTTCAAGACAGTCATCCAACACCCAGTCACCTCTAGCCCTCCATCCCTGTTGAGGGGGGCTGGAGCAGCCGGATGTGGATTGCCTCCTTGAGTTCTTTGGAGCTTCTAGCCTGGTCAATCACTGTGGTCTCCTCCCACCTGATAGGGTGGTGGCTCTCCCATGCATGCTAAGTAAGTGCCAACTTCCCAAGTGATCCCTTCTGACAAGCATTCTGGTCTCAAATCTCCTCACTGTGTCCCCAACGTAGGCCTTGCCACAGCTACAGGGGATTCAGTTGTCCATTCCCAGGGTGTCCTTCACCTTGAATAGCATACTGGACTGGTAAACAACCTTCATACCAAACTTCCTGCAGATTCGCCTGATGTCCACACTGACCCCTTCCGTATAGGGGAGCATTACCAGTGGGGGTCTGCCTCCCTCCTCCAACGGTAGTGCCTGGGTGTCCCCACATCCTGCCTGGGGAGGGGGGAGAGAGGAGGAGCGGATGGAGTTGATAGGGTAACCATTCTGCTTCAGGACCTCAGTGAGGTGACACTACTCCTTCTGCAGACTTTCCTGTGTGCTGGTGATGCTCCTCACTCAGTCACACAGACACCTCACCAGTCCTTTCTTGCCATAGGCTGGGTGGTGGGATTGGAATTCCAGGTACTGATCCGTGTGTGTGGGCTTCCTGTAAACAGAAATGTCCAGGCTGCCGAGGCATCCCTCAAACTCCACTTCCACAGTGAATTTGATGGATGGTCACACATCAATGAGGTGGCTCAGGAGTCCTACACTGTGCCTTTCTTCATGATACAGCAGGTGTTGTCAACATACAGTTCCTCTCCCAGAGTTGCAGCCTTACTGGGGCAGATCCGAGTGTCAACTCTTCAAAGAACTCCATATAGAGGTTTGTCACCACAGCAGAGATAGGGGAACCCATGGCAACACCCTCCTGTTGCTCATAGAAGGCTCCCCCATAACTGAAGTAGGTGGACCTCAGCCATACCTCAAGCAGTTCTGTGACTCTGTCAGTGGAGAGAGAAGTCCTGCCCACCAGTGTTTCATCTCCTCACAGTCTGTCACAGATGACGTGGACTACTTTGTCATCGTCAATGGAAACATTGGTGAACACATAGGACACATCAAAGCTGACCAGCATCTATCCTCTTCGACAGTCAGACCTCTCATCACTTCCACATGTTCTCCCCATTTCTTCTCCAGTGCCTTCAGTCTTTGGCTCAGTGTCCTTCTTCATTTGTCTGTAGGTAGCCATGTCCGTCATAGTCTGCTCTTGTCAATACCACCATGGCATTCCCCTTGTCGGCTGGCAGAATCACTTCGTCCTTCGTCTTTCGACACAATAGCGTTGGCATTTGGAGGCCACATGGTGGCTGAAAGCCTCACATAACCCAGTACCCCACCAAGCTACACAGTGGAGCCTTCTACAGGCATAACCATAGATTCCTTCAAAGTTAAGGAGTTCTGGCCAACACAACTGTGATTACTCCAATTACCAGCTAAGCTTCCACTGTTCTGAGCTGCATGGGAGCTCAGGTCAGCTTGAGTATCAGATGGAAGAGGATAATGAGAACAGTGACTAATTCATCAAGTAACAAAGATCACAAGTGAGCACCCCAGTTATGGAGTAGCAAGCAGTGGCCCTAAATCTCTACAACTTACACTGGTAGCTTAAGAAATATTGCTGTGACAGCAGCAAAAGTGCTATAGTACTGCATGTGTGTTTGGACAATTAATACCACAATATACATAAATTCAATCAGACACTCACAAGTGAATGCATTCATGAATGTAGCAAGAGAACGATTCAACATCTTGAAAAAGGGATCACGGCAGGGGTACTTGGCAGACCCACAAAGGACAGTGTGCTCCAGTATGTGGGACACTCCAGTGTTATCCATAGGGGTAGTGCGTAATGCAACACTGCACACAAGGAAAAGAAAAGATGGATTGGTGCTTCCATTGTTACAGATACATTACTACATACGTACATTAACTACCAACGTAAAATCACACAATTTAGACAATGCAAACCCCAGCTAAAGCATTAGTAACTCTAGAATCTAAGCCAATACTACGATAAGTCAATGTCTTGATTACGCATAGCCTTGCTTCTAATGTGGATCCCTTGCCGCACTGTAGATCTCTTGTGAAGGAGATGGCACCACACTGTGGATCCCTTGTGAAGAAGATGGCACCGCACCGTGGGTCAATTGAGAAGGAGATAGCGCTGCACTGTGGCTCCCTTGTGAAGGAGATGGCATCGCACCGTGAGTCCCTTTGTGAAGTAAGTGACGCTTTGCCATGGGCCACTTGCGAAGTAGATGGCGCTGATTTGGTGTTGTTGGTAACGTTAATTACCGTGACACACCCATCAAGAGCCATCAAAGAACAATCACTCGGGAGAGAGACTACTTTTCATATTTTAACCAACAACTAACAGGCACATAACCGCAGACCAATGAGCTTACAGGCAAGTTGGCACGTGCACCAACTACACACTTTTTTGGGATATCATCATATTTCATTGTTTCGAATGACTAGCTCGTGAAATGCCTAATCTGTAGGCATTTCAAGCAACCATAAATAGACAGTAGCAGAATACAGGAAATGCCTCACGGTACATTGTGTAATGCATGCAAGCCTACTCCACAACACCAGTAGTACTTTTCAAGGAAGGTACCATGCCATGTTCATAGTCTCATGAAGGGTTCTGGGCCCTTCAAAACAGCTAGAGAGGAAATGGCATATTTGTTAGTACACAACACAACGCACCAGAAAACATTGTCTGAATCTTTCCTGGCTACATGGAGGTGTTGGGCTCCTGTGGCAATGTGTTCCAGCTTCACTGCTGTCAACTGGTACTCTGGGACAGGAGCAACCTCTTGCACTACAAAGCCATGCAGTTGCTCACCAACCTTGTATGTTTCTGAGAAGAATAGAGGACAGCACACAGCGTTCATTCTACTACTGTATCTTAGTCTATATTGGCGCACGCTACTAAAAATACAAACACAATAACACTATTGTGTTGACTGATACAGAAGACTTACAGAATCAGAATATACATGTAATAGTTAAATGCCGCCCAAGAGGTGTCTGTGGGAATTACAGCACAAAGCTCAAGGACATGAAGTGCCCGAGTACTGAGTGGTCTAATTCTTGCCAACACCGGTTGGATGGCATTTAGTTTTATAGATCCAAAACTGTTCTCAATCAATCAAAATCATCTCCCCTCTGTCCTCTTGACAACGTCCACATCTTTGGCAACCAATAACGATGCAGGATGCCCAATAGAAGAACTCTCCAGCACCTATAAGCCTTCTCATTACAGTTCACTGCCTGCCCTTAATCCTACTGTGCAGGAAGGCCATCTGACAAGAACTGACTGAATAGTTCACAGCAAAAGCAAGACTTATTACAGCAGATTTAAAATGGCTGTGATGACATCATATAAACTTCACACACACTCTGCCCACAATGTACTATATCAGACAGCACAGTACTAGCGGTAGTGCTGTCTATGTAAGGATGGTAGTGGTTGCTTGCATGCTGTAATACAAACGAAAAGTCGCACTACTCCTGAATAGGACCGAAAACTGGCAAACAAAGCTTCCCATGAAGAAGTGGAGACTGAACAGAGCATATAGCTAACCTTGCTTCCAAGCGAAGGTGCGCCTACATGTAGAGAGCGCCCTCAATACTTCCCATGTTTCGTCTTATTCTTATTCTTATTCTTCTTCTTCTTCTTCTTCTCTGACAGCCATAGCACACAAAGCAAAAGGACCAGGAGAATAATTCCTGCACCATAATGCACCATTTTTGGCTGGCTGCATTCCTTTGTAGGTTAGAAGGCGGCACAATTTAGTGTGGAAGAGGGTGCTTGCTGACTCCCGCCGTGGTGCTTGGCCAAGCGGGGTGGACGCCATTTTCAAAATAAGGAAGAGCAGGGTATTTTCAATCACTCTTCAGATTATACGTACAACTTAATTTGAAGAGCGCTCACAATAAAAGGAACGAAAAGCCAGCTAACGATGGTTACTCATACTACTATGCATGCACTACCTGGTACTGAAAACCAGTGAAGCCGCTCACTTGCCTGATAAAACGAGATGTTTGTAAGTCAAAGTGTTAATTCAGGAAATTGGTTTTGACGGGGTATTTCCAATCACATACTAAAAATGGCTGAAGGCTATAGAAATTGTCAGCGACGCTGACCACATAATGAGAGCCTCACTGCATCGCCTGGGAGGATCAAATCAAAATTCAAGTACACAAAGAGTGATCAAGGCAAATCATTGTTACAAAGCAGGTGAGAAATTGTCCATAGCTACAAGACTGTGACAGAAATGTGGTAGCATAGCTAAGAACTCAAGCAAAAGGGTGATGTAGTAAACTGAACACACAAGGAGTGGGCATGAGTGAGGTAAGGAGAACAAAAGGGTTACTGTGTCAGGCAGTATTCACACAACCACTCATCCTCCTCCGTTAGCATGGCTGGAATGCCTGCACACTGATAGTGACACCATGTCTCACAGATGTCACAGCCAACCCAGATGTCCGCATCAGTGTATGCCTTTGCACATTTTTCACAATACTCATCACTGTCCTCCTCCTCTTGTGTGACTGTTGCGGCAACCACACCTTCATTCTTTGCCTTCTGTGCAGCAATCTTTTTAGCCTTCTCTGTAGCCTTCTTTGCATCAGCCATTTCCATTCGCTCCAGCACCTCATCGCTGGTCAGCACCTCCTCCAGCACAGCTAAGCTCTATCCTGCGGCGTCTTTGGGGCTTTGATTTTGGACTAGCTGGCCTGAGTTCCTCTCGAAAGAACCCTTGGGGCTCTGCCCAAATTGGTGTTTCCCCAACATTGATGTCAGCATAGCAGTGACCTCACCAGTTGTGACAACAGAAGGACTTGCGGCACTAGCAACATGCGAAAGGACAAGCTGAGCAGGCTTCACTGCTTCAAGATTGAAGGGCATCAAACCAGCAGCTCTAAATCTTGCCTGCGGATGCTCTGGTTTAAGCGCTGTCTGCCACAGCTGCTTGATGAGGGCAGGGAAGCGTTCCTTTGTGATATTTGATGCCCTAGTAATGATCTCGTACTGCTTCAAGATCGTGCGCCATTGCTGCTTCATTGGGCCAAACACGTTAATGTCCAAGGGCTGCAGGATGTGGGTGGTATTTGGAGGCAAGCAGAAGAGGTGTATCCCGAGAGTGTGTGCTTTCTTAATGAGATTGAAACTCATGTGCGAGAAGTGCCCATCATAGAAAAGGACAACCGGCCCTGATTCGAGGAGGCACTTAACAGTAGGATAGAATTGCTGCTCAAGCTACTTGATGTAGTTGCGCTCTTCCATCCAGCCAGATTCACTTACCCCATAGCAGGCACCAGCAGGACCCTCTGTGCCAGGTATTGTACAGGTGCTTTCCTTTATACAGGATGAAGGGAGGGAGCTTCAGACCTGCTGCATTGCCACATGCACTAATGGTGATGAACTGGTGGTCAGATGCACTGCTGATTTCATGCACACTGCGAGCGCCACATCTTGCAAGGATCTTCTTGCTTGTGGACCCCAAGCAGAACCCTGTCTAATCAGCATTCCAGATGTGGGATGCGTAGTCAGCCACAGGACCAGTGCACTTCAGCAGGCCTACTTTCTCCAGAAAGTCCCTCACCGTGGAGAACCAGCTCTCAATAGTCTCTGCATTCCCTGCCATTGCACGCTAGCTGAGAGGTGCTGAGGCTTTCTCTCTGAGAGTGTAGGCCACCTTCCTAGGAAACCCTCCCACCAGTCAGCACCAGGTACCCCATCCCTAAATGGTGACACTCGCTTCTGATCCTGCAGATATGCATGGACCACCCTGGTGACAATGTCACAAGTGAGGCCATAGCCAAGCTCCTGCAAGAACTGGCACGTGATGACAATCTCCTCTTCCTCCACAGTCAAGACAGTGGGCCTCCCATCACCGACTTTGCCTGCCTTTCCTGTAAACTAATTGAATGAAATACTACTAGTTGCTTGTCTCATTGTACACTGTAATCTGTTTTTACCTTTGCAGTGGTAACAAAGTGTGGTGTATGGAAGATCGAAGGCCTTCACACTGTTCCGTATGCTCTGCCTAGCATGCACAGCTTTGACTGCATTTTGGATCACTGCAACTCTCTTCTGGCATTCCTTGTCAGTGAACTTTCTCTTCACCTGACGCATTTTCAAACGGTGCGCACAAATGGCTTATTTCAAAACAGGTGTTTCCTCAATTAGTTTTCATTGCTTTATGTATGTGTACACAGCACGTGCACAAATCGTGTACCACTACTAAGTGTGACGGCCGACAAGCCCATGGAAATGAAGCGCCAGACTTCATTGTCAGGTATGTTGAAGCTAGGTGTAGCCACTACCTGCGCATCGTTGTAGTTGTGCTGATAAGCTTAGTGCTTTGCAGCAGAGGACTGCTTTTGTGTACATGATCAGAAATACCCCATGATCGGAAATACCCTGGGTTACCTTATGTAATTCAACCGGATGAACCCGACGCAACAGGTGCCATTGCGAGCAGCTGCGTACAGATTCCAAAGGCTCCCTCTCGCATCATTTTGCACCATAGTGGAATTCTTCGCCTTGTTCTATGACTTAGCGTGGCATTTGGCTTGTGGAATGAATTATTTACAATGTCAATACAATCTCTCAAATGCAAGTTGCAGCTAATTCTATCAGGAGCTACACAAGGAAGTTAAAATAGCTAGCTATATCATGCAACTTAGCTCATGCTTTTGATGTCATTAACATGGCCGCTGAACAAGGGTTAATATGTATATCTGCTCAGAATCATATTGAGAATGGCTACAGACTCAATAGAATTCACTTGATATACCAAACTGTCAAAGAGACTGCTTAAATCTAAAACACAAAGAAAGCTCAAATAGTACAAAGGACTCATCCCAGCATTTTTGTAGAAAATGTTTATTACTAGCGGACATACCTGGGCCCTGGCTACACTACCAGGGCCCTACTGCAACGAGCAAAAGTGTTTAAGTAGCGCCAAGTAGCATGATGGCGTGCAATTTTGCATCATTGTGCAAGTGCAAAATCACTGCAAAGTAGCATGTGAAGAGGAGGAAAATGTCTGAATGTTAACAACTACTTGTCCCAGAAGGGTCAAATGGAGGTCACAACAACCCCCTGGAGCAGAATCTTTCCACTGTGGGCCAAAATGTCATTTCATTGGATGTCACACCTAAACTACACTGCACCACCACAGCCAGCTCATGTTACATTGCTTACACAACAGCTTTAAATTCAACAGAACAGCTGCTCGGGAGATCCTGACAAGTTGTATCTTTGTGAAGAAGAACAGGAGGCTCAACCAACAAGAAGGTGTACACTTAGACAATATTGTCTATCAAGAGCCTTCTAAGAAACAGCATGAGACTTGCACATTATACTTTCCATTGCTGGCAATACTTACTAGTAATTGCCAGCTATTTCCACGCCATTCACCATTGCCTATGATGGTCCTTGCCCAGCCACACACAATCACTAAAGCACTGTGGACATATCCAATATTCGGAGCCAGTCAAAGACATGTGCATATACTACAAGGTGTCTGCGAGATATAGAGCATGAAGCTCAAGGGTGAGCAGCACCTGAGTGCTGAGTGGTCTAAATCCTTGCAGATACTGATTGAGCTGGATTACGTTTTTTAGATCCAAAACTGTTCTCTAATCCAATCAAAATCGTCTCTCTTCTGTCCTCTTGACAATGTCCACATCATTGGCAACTGACGATGATGCTGGAAGCCCAATAGAAAAACTCTCCAGCACCCTTAAGCCTTCTCATTACACTCGTTCACCGCCTGCCTTTCATCCTACTTCATAGGGAAGCCATCTAACAAGAACTGACTGAATAGTTCACAGTGACATCACATAATTATGTGTATTACAGCTGATATAAGTGATGGCAATAGTATCTACGTACAGTATGACACTATTGTCATGCAATCTGTTGCTGCACTAGCGGACAACTGACTAGCTGTCACTTGGCTTACCAGCATAAGACATGCTGTACTAGAAAAGCCCACAAGAGCAGGGTTCCTGTTAGTAAACTGAATCCAACATAATGTACAAATTGAGAGCATCATCTGTAATACTTTAGAACCAGCCTAATGGTCTATTCGAGCACCCAATATTGAGTATACAGCTATACATGTACAGCAACCAACTCAAAGATAATTGCACACAAAGAAAATGTCCTTGTCCGGTCACTAAATTGCAGGGTAACCAACCACAACAGATAGAATGCCACAGTAGAATATTACAGACAGGCCCAAAACACTTGCCAACATTGTCCCTGCTCGCCATCAGCCATCTCCTCCATCTAGGACACTGCCCAGGCACAGCACTGCAAGGATATAGTCATCACAATGTAATGCACTAAGAAGATGCACATATATGTACACAGTACTAGGGGCGGGCGGTACCTTGGTATTATTGCGGTATAACTACATACAGTGGACTCTCCATTAACGAACTCTCCCTGTAGCGACCAGTCACTCTACAGTGTCAAGCATTCAGTCATGGATTTGTATTTGTGTGGCAGTAATACATTGTCAATCTCAAATGAAGTGAGGGCTTCTCAGCTGGCGTAGGCATGAGAAAGAGGTTGTTCTCCAATGACCAGCCTATCAAACAGGGTTTGCAATCCTTGCCGCTAAGTTTTTAAACCCTGTTTGATAAGCTGGTAATCGGAGAACTAACCGCTTTCTCATTGTCAATCTCCCAATTACGGACACTCTGAATACCATCCAAAGGACAATAGAAGTTACCCAAATATGAACACACATACTAAATTCTCTCTTTGAACGGACACATGGGTCTAGTAGCAAATCAATAAAAGTAGAACAATTAAAAGTCTTTATCAACAAGCAAGTTAGTTGCAAAAGCTCAATAGTTCCTTTGTGCAGTGCACATAAAACTATGGTCAGTTTAGTGCATAGTGGCAATGCACCTCCAGAACCAAACCTGCTCCAGGGCATGGTTACTGTGATGGTGTTACATTCTCCGGCTAGAATGGAAAAAAGCTGGAGCAAGAATAGTAGGAACCCTTTCAATTATCTCTCCATCCAGGCAAACGACCACAGTAAATCTGTCTCTTGGATTCAACGGTTCATGCTGCAGCTGTAGTATTTCCCGTTCAGAAGGTGTCCAACAAAGCAAGAAAGGCCTCTAACAAAGGGAGAAATGGCCACAGAATCAAACAAAACTGGGCTGTTGGCCATTAGTATGCAGCTAGATATCCGATACTCCACGTATCCAGAAGTCCACGTGTCTACTGTCATGGCTACTGCAGCTGGCTGGAAGGAAAGGAAACATCTAACATTGCAAGAGAAAATCAAAGTATCCGCATATGTGGGGCAAGTCCCAAGCTTTCACCCAGGAAATTAGGAGATTGCTCCTCTTGTGGGACACGCAAATTTGCCAGAAAGTTGAAAGCAAAGGACAAAAATGTGGCCTTATATGAAGAAAATAGATCAGATAGTCTTCAGTTGACAAGAAAGAGCGCTCACAAGTCAGAATTCTTGGATGTAAACGAGTCTCTTTATACTTGGTGTGTCCTAGTAGTCACCAAAATGAACTTGTCCTGCTGAACCTCAGCTCAGTAAAAAAGCCAAAGAAATTGCAAGTCAGGGTGGAAAAGACTGATTTCAAAGCTTCAGAACATTGGACACTGGTTTTCTGGATTCTATTACTCATGATGGGAATGGCGACGATGAGGGCAGAGACAATGGTGAAGATGATGAAGTTGCACGACTACCTCCACCAAAACATTGAAGAATTTGTGAAGCTATTGTTTCACATGAAGATCATAAGAAATTCCTCAAGTACCATGGCTTCGTGGAAGAGGAGCTGAGCAAAGTGCATTCCTGCATTGACAGTCTTGCATTAGTAGTCTTATCCAGTAACATTCGATCATATTTTAGGCCTATGTAGCATGAAAAGTAAACAGGAGTACACTATTAAGCTATATGCACTAATTACTACTGAGCTTCTAGGAGGTAACACGTTTACTGAGGGCACAAAGTGCCCGAGGGCAAGGTCAGTATACACGTTAAGTCCTAAAGCTCAGTATAACTAGTCTATCACCTAAATTGTGTGCCACATTTTGTATCTTCCAGAAGGTAGCCCAGAAGAGCAAAGCGGGCACAGCTTTCTACGAAGGATAGTCGCAGTCAAAAAAATGATCATTTCCATCTCGCTAACAAAGATTTGGAAGAATCTACGAGGCTTGTCAGCGTTTTATCCCAGAAACAGCCTTGGCAGCCCCAGAAGTACGTACTGCAGAGTCTTGGGTTGTCCTGTGTATAAAGCCAGCCCCTTTCCACTGTTTCAGATGTTGCTCACTGAGGCTAGCTGCCAATATGGACATGAGGAACCAGCAAGCCACTTTGTTAGCTTTGGGTGATTGTCTGTCACCAGAATGTTCACAGGCAAGCACTTTGTCACTTGGAATGCACCAGAATCTGGCTCGATTCAGCTCTGTAAGAGCCACATGCATTTCTCCGTGTCAGCCATGGTGTTCTGGCATGTTTGCTCATTGTGTTTGCAATTTGCCTAGTTTAATAGATTCTCGTGACCTTTCAAATCGATGTTATGATAAAGGGGCGCTTAGCCAGTTTACTACCCTGCAGTTAGGGTAGTAAATGATTTACTATCCTGAGTGGTCCTTTGATGTATTACATCATCAGGCAATAATATTCATTATAGATTGCTATTTTCCAGATTGTAGCCTTTCATCATTATGGTGTTTCATGTTGCATGCCAAAATTAATGCTTGTATGGTATTCTGATAATACTTCCAAGTTAAGGACACTTCCATTCAAAGGACAAATGCTATTGCCCCAGGCCATCTTTTGGATGGAGAGTCCACTGTACCTACTATTATGAGCAAAGTGAATTGCTGACATGCAATCACTGTCATTTACAATATATCAAAGTGCTAATATAAATTTGCATGGGCTAACACTGAATGTATTGTGCATTTTTTGATACATGGCTGTATTGGGCATATTAAACCATTCAAGCCCCTACAGATATGAAACTTGGCGGCTATAGTCTGGTAGCCCTACTTCTGCTGATGTTAGCAGGATTGCACAGTTGGCTAAAAAATGGCCAAGATATGGGGGTGTATGGCATATTCCGTCAACATGGCTCACTTCGATATGGAAATTGGTGGGCATGGCCAGGTGGTCCATCTGCCCAAGATGAAGGACACTGTTGCTCAATTTGTTTCACAATAGAATGGAAAAGTGAAAACAATCACATTCTGCCACCAATTAGCAGGCCTGTGCCGGCAATGCACAGACCAGGCTTATGCAGTCCTGAAACTTGGTGGACATGGCCAGATAGGCCATCTGCCCTTGATATCAGCAGGATTACTTCAATCGCTACAAAATGACTGACATTAGATCAATCAAAAAACAATCAAATTGCCACACCAATTAGCAGCCATTTAACATATAATAGCTGTTATATTGCTAGCCACAAAACCATTCCATAACTGCCACATCTAAGCCCACTGCAAAAGCATTACTTCCTCAGTGATATGACCAGGAGGCACATCTGCCCCTGATATTCAGCCAACACCACATGTAGCCATATGATTCCTTGCAATACGAGCACTGCATCCACTCAGCAAATGTAGCTACAGGTATGCTATTCTGTTGACTTTTATACCAGTACAGAATACAAGCATTGGCTCCACTGCCTTGGAAAGCATTATACCACTAGTGCTTGTGCACATTGCAACTTGCACTGTGTGGAGATGGTAGTTTATATACAGATACAGTAAACATAGATAAATTTCAGTGAAACCTTGTCTAAGACAGTTACTGTGTTTACTGTGTAAGGCAGCCACCTCTCCCAAACAGCCAACTTCCCTGGCCCAAAATATTACTAACACAGTGCTACAACATTGCAGCCTATCGTATATGTCCATATAGAGGCCAGGCTCAAATAGAGGCCGGGGCTAAAATAGAAGCCAGGGGTCACAGTAGCTATTCTTTAATAGAGGCCGGGTCCGAATAAAGGCCGGATCTGGAATCGACGCACTGGGCCTGTCTTCGACATCTTAAATGCAGGCTGGAGGTTCAAGTCAATCACAGCGAGATCCATGGCGACTGAATGGAGTTACCTCTGCACTCGCGGCAGCAATGTCCACAAGGAAATCGTACTATTTCCCCCAGCTGAAGGCTGTGGAGTGCGGGAAGAAGAGTAAAGTAACTGCTGATGCGAAGATGGGCATTGCTGGGTTCAAGACTGAATTGTGAACATGGTGACTTCCCACAACTCATGCCTTCTAGAAAGAGCTCAGCAAATTGGCGACCACTCGTTTGTTGTGACACTGACAAATTTTATATAGGAAGCATGGCTAGGTATCAGTTCATTTTAAACTAGCATTTTAATAGAAGCCGGGCTCAAATAGAGGCCGGGTCAAAAATCTCTTGAAAGAAACTGAGGCCCGGACCTCTCCGGACATATATGGTACCTCTGTAATGCAACCACCTCACTATAAGGCCAGTTACAACAGGCCCACAGGTGGCTGTCTTTGACAGGTTTCATTGCATTTAGAAACAAGTCTCAATTTTGTATGCAGTATAATGTATCTTATACATCTATCTATATAAGATGCAAATATACACCTTCACGGTATTGAAACAATACCGCAGTACAACCCTTGCCCCTCATAAAATTCTTTTACGAGGGGCAAGGGCAAAACTGAGGTTCCAAGAAATATAGGAGGGTGATACAAGAGGTGGGGGGGGGGGCAATACTGTGTTGAAGGGCCCCTCCCTAAAATCAACCCTCAAGACCACAATCTCCTTTGGGCGACATACGTACAACATCACTGCAAAATCACACACTGATATACTTGAAACAGTCTCAGATAACACTACTCAGCTAGGACCAGACATCAAATACAACTCAGGCATACAAGTGAAACAGCAACAAAGGTAGTCAGAAATGAAATTTATACTTTGATGTGGCACAGGCTCATTGCAGCATAAGGGTACTGGTGGTCATGAGTTAATGAGCGTAATTGTGAACTTTCTTTACATGTTGTCCGCCACAAACTAGTCTACAGCTTATGAGCAGTCTTGTGTAGCCAGACCACCTACTATGACAAGGTATGGTATAATGCCAATGCCAGTCTAGGAATATGTAGGTGATCATTACATTCCACACCAAGCATCACCAGGCGACCACCCACCCACAACTTCTGGTGTTACCTAAACAAGTTGTCTGAAGGAAGATTCACTACAAGACGACTCGGAACATATGGCAATGTGCATTGCCATGGATCCATAGCCAGTTCATGGTTTCACTGAGCTAACTGAGTTTTGTCCCTTGCCACAAGATATGCAATGTAAATCTAGAATGTGTAAGTATGAGACAGTGTTGTCCACGTTGGCATGGTAAGGTGATAAGGATAAGGCTATGCATAAGGCATATGCAATACACAAAGCTGAGTACAAGCATTGCAAGGTAGCTGAAGAGTTTGTCATGGCCACAGTAATAACCTTACCAAAGGTTGGCTAAAGTACAGGATGTCCTGGAATTGACTAGTTGGATATTGTTTTCTTTTCTCATTCTGTACTTTGTCATGTATAACTACAAGCTCCAACTTTAACTGACACATAGACCATAATCTCTTATGCCAGACCCCTGTGCGAAAGGGTCTGGTAGTATTGCATAAGCTGACTTGCACCACAGAAATGTAACTATTGCATAATGTCAGTTAACTCTTGCACAATGCCGTCCGTAGTGTGGCAGTGTGGGGAGCGAAGTATTCAGTACCCAAATTCTCATTATTTTGCTTATACCACTTGTTCTTACTGTGCCATCAGATTGTACCTGAGCGAAGTCCCAATGCATCCAACAATATCGTTTGAGTGAACCAATGCCACGTCTTTAAAATTAGGCTGACAACATATAGCAATTGGCAAATTTGATAGGCCAGTACATGATATCATCTGGACACAAGTCAGCATATGCAATAATACCAGACCTTCTGTGGGTACTTCAACAGAATTGGAAATTGATAGAAAAACGTAATAAAATAATATTCAGCAGTTCAATATAGTTACGGGGCTGCTCCCCAAATTAAATATTTGTTCCCAATGGTCACTGCTCTGTGTAAATGGCAGGAAAACAAGATACAAACAAAAAGTGTATCAGTGTTGAGGAAATTACACAGCTTACAGGCAATTGGTCACAAATACAATTATTTCGACACTACAACAAATTACTTGAACAAAAATATCCCAATTCCAATTAAATGACAACTGCTGAGAAATGTGTATCCAATTACGGCCAATTACAATTACCAATTACCATTACCACAACACTGACGTGCACACACACACACACACACACACACACACACACACACACACACACACACACACACACACACACACACACATGTAGCTAAACACACACATGCAAACATACATACAGACATGAATGAGAGGAGAGAGACACGGATGGAGGGCACACAGATAGCTGCAAGTGCTTTACAGCACACCCGCAGTCATTGCAGTGGCTAAGGTTCTGTTGTGGAAGAAGGCAGTTCGCTCGACCACACTACGTGTGCCATCTGGAGGAAATTTAGAAGGGCAACTGTGCACACTTAAGCTTTAAATGCTTAAGACATTAGCAAAAGTTTGCGTACAAAATTCGTGGGACTCACCAAGTTCTATGTAAATAAACATACATACATAATACATAAGCACGCATGCACACTACCTGAGATAAGAGAAAAACATGAATGAAAAGAGTGGGAAAATTAGTCATAGAAACAAAGCATTGTCACATATAATCACACTAATGGAATAACCTTTAAGGACTGTTACACACACACACACTTGAATTTGAAAAGAGCTACTTAATTGGGTAATGCCTTTCTGCCACAAAGCTGTCATTCCATCAATGAGGCAATTCAAGCCTGAGCTAGGTTCCTTGCTACATGGGCAAGCATGGAAGCCCATTGTTAGATGATGCTGAAAATGAAACACCTTGCTTCTAGTTAACAAAGATGAAAGACTATCACCCAAGAGAGGTGCACGCTTTCCAGGGTAGTCAAGAGGTTGGAGGTATGATGGAACACACTGAGTGGCACTATCAGTTGATGCCCTGTAGTCAGGCTCATCCAGCAGTTGGTGTGGTGGAAGAATGTCTACGTTATGTAGGGCACCACATTTTGTATTCACCAGAGGTGCTCAAAAGTCTTACTTTCGAAAGTGATACTTGCTGCTAACAAGGAACAGTGCCATTGTTACTTTAAGTTCCTTTCTTGCTGGATAGTTTATCAGGCAGCAGAAAAACATGCCACCTCTGAGCAGGTGTTCATTTTGGTAAGCATCATCTGACCATGTGGCCAGTACACCACCATTTTAATGACGTTATAACTCACACACACGCATGCACGTACACACACACACACATGTACTCACATGTGACTCACTGACATACACATCTGTGGCGGTACAACTCACCAGCATTGGTGACCATGCGTGTGGTGGACATACCGGTAGAGGCTAGTACGTATCTATACGGGAGAATTATAAGCTGGGCATTTGCCAAATAGCGACTGTTGGAAAAACGCATATATGCGACGATAGTAACTCACGGGGTTACCCTATAGTCCGTTATCAGGAGATTTGTGCGAACCAGTATACATAAAGGAGAACGATTCAACTTGTCACCTACACAAGAAATGGTCCACAGAATGCAGACCACAGCTGCCTGTGATGATCACCTTTTGCGGATTGAACCCAATCTTCTCCACATGTCGTTCCAACATAGATCCTACGGTCCACACACGCTCAGTCTCTTCCCCGCCGCACACAGAGCCTTGTGTGGCACAATATATTGATACCGCCCCCGGGCTCTTACCAAAGGCCTTATCGAATGCATCCTAATGTCAGTTTATATCTGTCACCTACCAAAGGGCGATAGCGAAGCCGATCCCAAGCAATTTCTGACATACATGTACTGGAAAGGGTTGGTTCTCTAATACCAGCTTAGCATATCTTCGCCCTGAAGAAGACCAGAGCATCTGGTCGAAACGTCGGCAAGGTTTTCAACCCTGTTGTGAAGCTGGTATTAGAGAACCAACCCTTTCTGATGCCTGAGCCAGCTGAGAAGCCCTCACTTCATTCATACATGTACTGTTTTGGATGTGTACGGTCTTGGCTTGAATGGAGTTGATGTTGACATGGTGATCACCGCCCTACTCCCATTCTTGCAGAGGTTTAATCCAGAAGCCTCCGTCTATGCAGACCTGCTGGATCACAGAGCATGCGAATCTCCTCCAGCAACCATTCGCCCACCATCATTGGGACCACCGCTCGGCCGGATCTCTTTTTGTGGATGGTAAGCGTGCTACCATGTTGGAACTCACTGTGCCCTAGAACGACCTCACCAGCATCAAGAATGCTAGAGCCCGGAAGCAGGGGAAGACTAACTACCAGCTTTTGGCTTCGGACCTATCTGCCCAGGGTTACCAAGTTCAACTGCTGACAATTGAGATTGGCTGCCTAGGCCACTACACGCACGAGGCCTATACGGCTCTAAGGCTTGCTGCCCCCCAGAGCAAACCCTCTGACAGACGTAAAGCTCTGACCGACGCGGCTAAAGCAGCCATCTCTGGGAGCTACATTATCTTTTCAGCCCACAAATCACCCTGGAACCTGGGTGCCAGTTGCCCAAATGGAGACTGAGCCCCAATTGACTGCCAAATATGCCCATCAATCACTTTTTTTTAATGTTATGTTTAGTGTATTGTTCACATGTAGCACCACTGTCCCCTTACATATCCATGTATTACTTGCCTATATATCCCCCAAATTGTACCCCCATACAGTCCTTTTGTTCCCCAAAGTTATGTTTTCCCCACTTTGTTCCCTCTAGCTTTTTCTCACCCTTACCTTGCCAGGGCATTCCCTAGCAATGCAGTTTCTACTGCTTAGCAACCTGCACCCCTGTGTCCGAGGTTCTAACCCTTTTCTATCACACCATTATCACTGATTGTATACCCCTGTTTTAATAATGATGTGGTCCCCCCCCCCCCCCCCCCCCCGTCACGCGTGAACCATCACTCGGAAGTTTGGCTTGATTTGTCGACTCTTCAGGCGGCACACCCGAGGAGGTTTCGCCCGATGGTAGATTGCGCATTGACCACCGCATGCAGGTATCGATGCAGTCACGGGAAGGACATAGAGTCTAGTTAAACTAGTATCCTAGTACTGTATCTAACTAGTTAAATTGCAGCTACGTACTGCCACAAGTGTGCCCACGTTCACACTCGGATGCACAAATTGATCATGAGAACGTACAGATATGAGCTACATTTTTAACTAATATTTCCATACTTACTGTTAGACCACAGCCACGAGCAGGACAGGCAGGAATTAGGTCTACAGCAAGAGGTTTCAACGTTTAAGTAGCTACGTAGAACGTGTCCCTCCTGTCGCGCTTCGTCGCTTTCGTTCTTCTTCTTGAAGCGCCATCCTTCATCTATGGAACGATACTTTTTCATGATGGTGCAATTCCCAAGTACCCGCTGACATCCGTCGGCTCAGTAAAGAAGTTTGCTTCAAATCTGAGCATCGCTTGTGTAATCGGCCATGATTTCATTCACAATATACGAATTTTGCAATACAATATCCGGAGGTATCCTAACTTCGCGGGTATTTTGGCAATGCTGATTTGTATATTTATGCTTTCTGCAAGAGAACAGTTGAAACACTTTCAAATACAGATGCAGTGAATCAATGAAAGCTAACTAGACTATTTAGTCGGTTTTTAGAGGTACGTATTGGTGGGAATAGTTATTTGGTATTGAACAAGTCAATACCACCCACCTTTAACCATGTGCATGAACAGGAGAGGAGACAGTATGCTGAAAAGGTGCGAGAGATCAAACGGGGCACCTTCACACCTTTGGTCTTTGCTTCCACTGGAGGTATTGCAGGGGTGTACCATCTTTTCAAAAGATCTGCTAACATTCTCATTGATAAGAAGCAGATTCTTTTCGCAGATTATGTAATTGATTAGGTGTCGCGGTGTTGGGGCATCTTAATACACGGGGAAGACAAACTTCCTACGCGCTCCAGCGCTGTACTTATCGGATTGCCACCGGCGCTTGGATGATTGCCCTTCACGTCCATACGCGAATACTCGCACACGACTTAGATCCGTAAGTCACCAAGGGAAACTTGCAACGCAGGTTTAAATTAATGAAACACAGCCAAATTTTAATACCTAGCTATCCAGTCGACAATCCACAAGCCCTCACACGACTCCTTTAACTTCAGGCAACTGTGTTTTGAGATGACGCCTCAGGCGCGGACTAGCTATAGAGATCCGGCACGACTACACGGGGGCGTTCCTATTTTGATTTAATAGCTACAAGAGCTGAAACCATCATCATCATCATCATCATTAGAACACAATCCCCGAAACACATTGGGGTCATTCATACAAGATAATTGAGCTTTAATATTATCATAGGTTAGATACTATAGAGTATTGCAAAGATTACAAATAATAATAAATAATAATAATACGAAGTGGCTATTGGTCCGGCAGCCAGCTCAGCAAAATAGTATAAAACAACACCGTAGGTTACGATATTATATCCTGTATAAATTATTTAGTATTAGGGTTAGGGTTAGGGTTGGGGTTGATTTTATATAATTTTGCTGAGCTGGCTGCCGGACCAATAGACACAGGTATAATTATAATAATAATAATAATAATTAATAATTATACAAAATTTATAATAATAATGGCGGCAGCACCGCGCTGTCAATCTCAGTCCAATTCACGGTGCTGCCCCTGCATGAAGAATGGCCGATGTGTCAGATGCCTGTGCGTGAAGAATGGCAGACTTTGTGTAGATTGCTGGCCGTCCACATCCCAGCCCAATCGATGTATGAACAAGCCTGAGGTGGGAAAACGATCTACTGTGAATGGCACTATCGATCACCAGCCTGCCGTTGATCTACAACCGGACACCATTCCACCACCAGAAACCGTTCATCAATTAGCCAGTGATCAACAACTTGATATCTCTACACAAGCTGAAATTGAATCCCTGACTTCACACCTTAGTTCGCCGATTAGGACTGTGAAGCGAATACCTCGGCTCTTTAGAGTGACTGTCGCGCGAAGGCTGGCCAATGTGATTAAGCAGGTCGTCTCTAGAAACGATGTGTCCTCTTGGGTGGGATTGCTCTCCTTTTCCAAGAAATGTCTGCAAACACCTGCCAGAGGGGTAAGCGCTGGAGTTTGGCAACCCTGTTCAACAAGCAGGTGACCCAGGAACCGTTCACCGAGACACCTGCTACTCGGCCTCCCCAGCGAGTGAGACCACCCAAAAAGCACAACCAGATGGAGCAACTGGCCTCCAGGGTCTCCAGTAAACTGGAAGAGGGTGACTACCGAGGGGCTGTCCGGCTGGCTTGCAGCGAGGATGCTATTGCAGAACCCAGTAGTGAGACCCTACAAGCCCTCAAAACTAAGCATCCCCTGCCACTGCCTGACTCTGACATCCCTTCCTTGGAACACACATCACCACTCGCTTTCACCATTGATACCCAAGTCATCATGAAGGTAATCTCATCCTTCCCCAAAGGATCGAGTGGGGGCTTTGATGGCCTACTCCCTCAACATCTCAAAGACCTTACAAGTCCATCAGCAGGTGATGGGGGCGCATCCCTCTTAACAGCCCTAGTAGGTCTTACCACACTGATTCTTGAGGGCAGAACCCCCACCTCTATCCGCCCCCTCTTCTTTGGAGCAAATCTGACTGCCCTAACTAAGAAAAGTGGTGGTATTCACCCAATTGCAGTAGGTTGCACTTTGAGAAGGCTCGCCTCAAAATGTGCCGGCCTACATGCCCTCGAATCCATTCCCCAGATGCTGGCACCCCGCCAGCTGGGTTTTGGAGTCACGGGTGGCATCGAGGCAGCTGTCCATGCCAGCCGAATTTACCTGAATCACCTACCCCCCCACCAAGCCATGGTAAAAGTAGATTTTAAGAATGCATTTAACTCTCTACGTTGGGACAAAATGCTGAGAGCTGTCAAGGACCACATCCCAGATCTGCTGCCTTTCGTCCACTCAGCATACAGTTCTCCTTCCATCCTTTTGTGGAACGATGTGCAAGTGTCGTCTGCTGAGGGCATACAGCAGGGGGACCCCCTGAGCCCAATGCTGTTTTGCCTGGGTATTCACAACCTGGTATCCAGCCTGTCATCGGAATTCACAGTGTTCTACCTTGACGACAGCACAATTGGCAGGAGTTTTGAGGACATCGAATCAGACTTATTGAAAATTGAGAATCAGGGGAAGGCATTAGGGCTATTCCTAAATGTAGACAAGTCTGAAGTGCTGTCTCACAGTGAGTCCTCAGTCAGCCCTGTTCTGTCGGCTTTCCCAGGTCTGCAGTATGTTCATGCCTCCCATGCCATCTTGTTGGGTTCTCCCCTAGGGAAGGAGGCACTGCAGGCTTGCATTCAGGAACAATGTCGCCAGTTGAAAGTGATGGGAGAACGACTTTGCCACCTCCAAATGCACGATGCCATCACTATCCTGCGACACTCCCTTTCCATCCCGAAGCTCTTGCACATCTTACGAACGTCACCAGCCTTTTTGTCCCCACTCCTTGAGTCTTGGGACCACCTTCTGGAGTCCATTGTTTCGAGGATCACCGACATTGATTTTGATCAGGGAGACTCATGGCTCCAGGCAACCCTCCCTGTGAAATCAGGTGGCCTTGGGTTTCGAAGTGCGTCCACTCTTGCACCATCTGCCTTTTTGGCATCTGCTGGTGGGGCCTCATCCTAATGCAGGAGATTCTCCCCGACCACCTGTCATCTACCCCATACCTCGACAGGGACCTGGCTCTGTCTAGATGGAAACAGGCACTGCCTGAAGACACACCAGTCCCTTCTGCCGTAAATCGCCAGAAATCCTGGGACGGGCCTGTAGTCCAGCACACATTCGACACCCTTCTGGAGCACTGCACCAATGAGATCTCAAAATCACGGCTGCTTGGTGCCGGCTCATTCGAGTCTGGAGCATGGTTGAACACACCACCTATCTCCTCACTGGGTCTTCGCATGCCGAACGAGGCTATTCGTATTGCCATTGGTCTCAGAGTGGGTGCCTCCATATGCCTACCCCACTCCTGCAGCTTCTGTAGAGGACCTGTCGACAAGTTCGGCCTTCATGGTCTGAGCTACAGGATGAGCCAAGACAGAATCCCTCACCATCAGATGCTGAATAACACCATCTACCACTCGTTAGCTTCAGCTAACATCCCCAGCAGACTTGAACCATCTGGCCTTCACAGAGCTGATGGGAAGCGCCCAGATAGTGTTACCCTCATTCCATGGACGGAGGGAAAATTCCTCATATGGGACGAAACATGCGTGGACTCCTTTTGTGACTCCCGCATTCGTGGATCATCCAGGGAAGCGGGAGGGGCTGCAGCCACAGCAGAGAAGAACAAGCAGAGCAAGTACCTTGACAGGTCCTATGTATTCCAGTCTATTGCAGTGGAAACCTGCGGCATAATAGGTCCAGATTCATTGAGTTTCCTCCGAAACCTAGGCCACAGGCTGAAGTCAACCACAGGTGAGCCCCAGTACCTGCTCCAGCGACTATCCGTGGCTATCCAGATGGGGAACTCTGCCTCTGTCCAGAGCACGTTGGAGCTGCCAGGACTCCGGTCTATTGATTGATTGATTGATTTAATTGAATTGATTTGATTGATTTTATTTGATTTAATTCATCAGTATGATTGTTCAATTAATGTAATGCGTATCTGTGTCTCTTTGTCTTATAATAATTATTATCATTATTATCATTTATTATTACTATTATAATAAAGTGACTCTTCACACATTAAATTTTATCACTACTGTATTGTACAATGATAATAATATTAATAATAATAATAATAACTACTATGGAATACGAAGTGCGACAAAATAACCGTGCAATTACAGTAAATGGTAGACCTCGATTACCGATTTCGGGTGCGATCTTCGATTTGGCAGTTCGCGATCTTCGTTTAGCATACTTCGATTATCGATGTCGACACCTCGTTTGCCGATTTCGCTGTGTGATCTTCGATTTGGCAGTTCTCGATTACTGCAGTGTGACTGCAGTTTCATTTGTAGTCGATTAGTTATGTGGCTAGCAAGATGATGACCAACGCCACGTGACACGATCGCTGCGCGCCAAAAGGGCACTCGGGGCGCTTATCTTCCTTTGCAGCGCTTGGGGCAGGGTGGAAAGCACCCGGTGGACATGGCCGATATAGAGCCCGAGCAGAGGCGCATTTTGCCAGAAGAGCTACAACGAGCACAGGCTGTGATGCTGCAAGTGACTCTAGATCGACGAGTGGTGCTTCTGCCGGCGACTCTAGGTCTAGGAGTGATGCTGCTGCAGGTGACTTCAGGTGTGGCTCCATATCTGGTAGTGGTGTTGCTGCAGGTAGTTCTACATCAAGGAGTGATGCTTCTGCTTCTGATGGTGGCTCTACCTTGAGGAATGGTGCTGGCAGCTCTACCACCAGCACACAACCTGGGCCTTCTAATGGTAAGATCATGCAGGGTGTGACCCATACCACAGAGGATTGCATATAATAGTACAATTTTACCTGCGTGTGATTAGGCACATTGTACATGTCAGATGAACAAATGTTGTACAAGATCTCATACATCATGCTTGCTAGAAAGACCATACTATATACAAGCAGATCAGATTGAAATCTTAATTGTCCTACAAGAATTATTAACATTTGGCATATATATTGCAAGCCAGACAGGATGTACACATGGGGTCATAGGCCAACTGTACATGCTAGAGTCTGATGTAACATCCTTTTGGGTGTGGATTGTAATGTTGTACTGTTTGTACTGTTTGTTACATTTGTAATGCAAACACTTAATGTGTTTATGCTTCAATATGCAGGTAGTCACTTTCGTACAAGATGCAATTTGGCCATTCAAACACTCCAAAGGGTATGAGTAGGCATGGGGACAGGTGCTCATGAAATATTTAGTTTCTTACAGAACAGGAAGAGGACTGGTCTTCCTACAAAGCTGACCACAAAAGTTTGGAAGTTTAAAAGCTGGAACCATCGCTTTGCTTAATATGCCTTCATCAGCGCCACCAAGAAACAATCCCCACAACTGAAAGCGCAGCTGTCTAAAAGTGTGTGTGCGTTTGTGTGTGTGTGTGTGCATGTGCGTGTATGTGTGTGTGTGTGTGTGTGTGTGTGTGTGTGTGTGTGTGTGTGTGTGCGTGTGTGTGTGTTTATATACGTGCTTTTGCCTAGAGTTATTATGATCAAACACTTCCACTTGTACATTATGTTTTCCATAAGGTTGCAAGACATCCTCATTAGGTTGTCTTGGGGAGCGGATTTCTTCACTGAATACCTTTTGGAAGTGAGGTGATTGCACATTCTCACTGACTGCCTGCATGGTGCCAAAAGCCATGATTTTTGTCCCACTAAACACATCTAGGTAGAGATCTTTAATGTTGTTCTGTAAATTAGGGTATGATGCAAGCTATATGCTAGCTAATCTTGTATCTTATAGGTTGCCTTCGTGGGAGAACTTGGTGAAGACAAAGGAGGGCCCCAAATGGAATTATGGCGCCTTTTTGGCTTATTGCTGAAAGGGTCATATTTCGAGGAAGTATGCAGCAACTTGCTGCCTCGTAGCGATACAGTTGCTCTCCAGGTATGCTTAGACATGCAAAAAAGCTTAAGTGTATATACACAGCATTAATTATTCATATGCAGCTAGCCTTGTACTCATGATTAAGTCATCATGCTCATTAATTCATCTATGCAGCATCACACTCTTGCAAACACATAGTAACTGTTATGAGATTATCTTATACTGCATGGGTTTCTCTTCACTTGTGTTCAATCCAACGTTTTCTTCAGCATTGGCTGTCAGATGGCAACTTCCATTGCACAAGGAGGGTCAGGCTACCCTTTCCTATGCAAAGACATAATATATGATTACCTATGTGGAAGAGATGTGACTGTGCTTAACTACACTGTCATTCCTGACCCTAACATCAGAGCAATTTTGGACAAGGTATATCATAAGTGATTGAATTATGTGCATGCTCAGTGCATGCAGGCATTGCTGTGCAACTGATTGTCTAGTAATATAAACATATGTTGTGGTGCATTGTGTGGATAAAACTTAATGGAGTGGAATGGACATGGAGTTCATTTGTCACTATAATGATTATGCAGATTTGTGCTGCTAGTACCAATGAAGAAGTGAGGATAATATGCAAAGATACCTCTGACATGCTTGTGGATTGTGGTTTCACGAAACCACCTTTCTTCATTGGTTTGGTGGGTACTCCTGCATTGGTGAAGGCCATTTCCCTCCACCACATTATTCTCAAGTGCAAAGCTGAATTGAACCAGTTGAAAGATGGACTGGGTACTCTAGGTGTTGCAGATGCTATGAAGTTGCATCCCAGCCTTTTCGAACCCCTTTCCATTGCTTCAGAACAGACTGAGCTAACTCCAGGTACTGGGTTAGATACAAATGTGGAGAAGGACAATAATTGAATGCAGAGATTCTAGTGTGCAGGCCTAGGGTTAGGGTCCCCTCTCAACAATGTACATGCATTCCTTCATGCAGCTACGATTAAATCTTTATTTGATGGGAAAGTGAAGTTTTCTGAAGATGGCAGTAACATGAAAGCCAAGGAATTGGTCACGTACATGTTTTTCACTGACTACTTGGAAGACTGTGCAGGTTTGTACTATGTATATTTACTGCATATGTGCAATGGCATATACATGCATGTGCATGTGACAGGCTGACCTCTGAAATAGCATTATAACACAACTTTGCCCTTGCTGAATGGAAAATTGCTTTTGTCTTCGTTATGTTTACTACTTGATTGAGCGCTGCCATCTTATCTATGTGGTGTATAAATTTGCTTACTTGTTTGTTCTCCAAGGTGGCAGTGAAGTATCTTTGGAGGATGTTCTCAGCTATTTCTCAGGAGCTTCTCAGATACCTCCCCTTGGGTTTGACATGACACTATCTTTGACCTTCAGCAATGCTGTGTATCCAACTGCATCAACGTGCTCACTCTCTCTGACACTTCCAGCACAGTATGAGGACTACTGGGAATTTAAAGAGAAAATGACACAAGCGCTGTCATGCCATGGTGGTTTTAGACATTTCTAATTAATCTTTGCTGAATTGCTGAATTTGCAGTTAGTTATTTGCAAGTAAGTATAAATTTAATTTATATCATTCTTCAGTTTAATTTGATTTTGAAGCTTCTATAATACTATATAGTATTTATTTCCCTGCTAGTCATCCAACAAAGATGGTAGAGCCACAGACAGCTGTTTCACCCTAGTTGGGGGTCATCAGTGTGGCATACTGATGGATGGCCCAATGGCTAGCTGCTCTTGTATACCCGCCAGTGAAACACTTGTGGTTTCAACAAAAGCAAATACTAATGGGGGAAGGTTGTAAGTCATCATATGTGTGTGACTTGGCGCACAATTGTTGAAGGGACGGTTCATAGCAGTTGGTCCACTGCTAAGGAGGAGGATTAACACTTTGTCATGTGACCTGTCCTCCCACCCACACATGAAAAATTGGTTAAACTTGATCCAGAAATGTGTATCACAAAGAGGCTCATTACCTTCTTTTCTTCAAAAACAAAAATGGAACCTTTAGGATTGGAGCACTGTAGAGCCAAGAGCACATATAATCTAATCCCTTGATAAGTAGTATAAGATATCCAGCATGAAAGGGGTATCAATCCTCTCTAGAAATAGTTTGATGCAGATATCGCTTGGATATAGCTTGGATAACAATAATTAGTAGGGTAAGTATAGTAAAGTATACAAACCAGAATAATTTAAGTTTAGTATTTAATTTATTTATTTAATAATAATTTATACAAACTAGAACTTAGGAATGACCAACAGGAAAAATATAGGAACAAATAACATTCACTACAATATACCTCATTACTGTGGAGTTTACTTGGCATTCCTAATTTCATTGTACATGGAACTAACTACATAGTTAGTTAAGCATAGCTACACATTTGGGTCTATGAAGCTGCAAGAAAATTAGAAATGCCGAGTAAACTCCTCAGTAATGAGGTATATTGTAGTGACTGTGAGTGCTTGTTCTTATGCTTTTCTGTTGGCCATTCCTAAATTCATATCAAATTTAAAGGAAAGTTCTAATAATTCTAGTTCTTATTCTACTTCCCAGTGAATTTTTGTGCTCCTAGCGCACAACGCAGGACACCTATGCACCTAAATAGTGCATGAGGACTTAAGTACCTAAGTCAAGGGTTAGGATCTGACTGCCGTTGGCAATCCAATAAATACAGTGATAGAGTTAGTGCTAAGTATGTCTTCCCCATGCATGTATTAAAGATACCCCAATGCCACCAATTTTGCTGTGCTTCTATATATACCGCTGCAGCATGCTAGACTACATGTATGCACATGACAGTTATTCTAGAGTGACATAATTCATTTTGATAGGTTTAAGAAACAGGTACTGATCAGCTCAAGACTTTGATGTACACTCTTTTGAATATGCAAAAGTGTACAAACTAGAGAACAATAACCTTTCCTCACAAAGGAGTATGGATTTAGAAATGATTAACTGAAAAGCATAGAAACAAGCAATAGCAACTCAACGTTTTGACACACCTCAGTTCTGTGAATTTCACTCAGCATACCTAAATCCCTAACTAGCTAGCTAGCTAGCTAACTATATCCCTTGGATCCAGGTAGCCAGCTAACAAAGGATCAGGAGCATCTGGTGCTGGAGAAGCAGGTCGTCTTCTTCTTCGTTTCGTTTCTTTCCATTCCGTTCCGTTTATTACACCGTTCTCTATTCCGTTCTGTTCCGTCCCCTTCCGTTTTCTTTTGGAGAAGAAAACGATTCTAACGTACGCAAAACGAACACATGCGTTGGAACGGATAGGAACGAAACGATTCGGGGGCGTACGGAGCGATTTATATAGGAGCAGTCGAAACGGTTTAGCGCGAATTCGTAGTATTAGACAAGTGACCAAGGTGTACAGCAGTTATAAGAGGCAGCGGATTCCACACTATGAACGTATGGGCCAACGTATGAACTGTCTCGCTATCGTTTTTGCCGCGAAATCGTCTCTCAATCGTTTCATTCACCTGCCGAATCGTTCCGGAGAAGTTGCGCAATGATATTGCTACCGTTCCGTATCGTTTTATTCATCGTTCTCTCCCGTTCCGCGAGACAGAACGCGCCGTTTTCCAGCGTTTTGTTAAAACGAAACGTTAACATTATATGTCACATACTGTATTTCTGTCCTTTTTATGCCATCCCTACATCCTTACTATTTTTGCAGAAAATGTTTATTATTTCTAGTTTCTGCACTTTTTATGGAGCATGAGCTAAGATCCGCAGTATAGCTATTTCAACCTCCTTGCTTTAACTCCTGATATAATAGCTGCAATTTGCATTTGAGAAATTGTATTAGCATTGTTAATAATTTATTCCCCAAGCCAAATGCCAAGCTAAGTCGTAGAACAAAGCGAAGAATTCCAATGTGGAGCAAAACAACAGAAGAAGTAGCCTTCGGAAGCTGTACGCAGCTGCTCGCAATTTCACCAGTCTCGCCGGTTTCATCCGGTTTAATTACGTAATTTGAAATGGCGTCCGCCCGCTTGGTCAAGCAACACGGCGGGAGTCGTAGCAAGCGCCCTCTTCCGTACCAATCTACGTCGCCTTTTAACCTACAAAGGAATACAACCAGCCAAAAATGGTGCACTATGGTGCAAGAAATATTCTCCTGTTCCTTTTGGTTTGTGCGCTACGGCTGTCAGAGAAGAAGACGAAACGTGGGAAATGTCGAGGGCGTTCTCTACGTGTAGGCACACCTTCGCTGTGAAGTAAGTTTAGCTATGTGCACTGTTCAGTCCCTGCTTCTTCATGGCAAGCTTCGTTTGCAGGTTTTCGGTCCTATTCAGGAGTAACGCTACTTTTCGGTTGTATTACAGCAAACAACCACTGCCATCCCTACATAGACACTACAGGGGACCCTACCGTGCTGTCTGATGAAAAAACTACAGGCGTAAACGATGCCTTTTCAACCTGAGTCCTCACGGACTCTCTCTCCATAGCATCGCTTTTTCTCTTTTTCATGTTGTCTGTGGACAGCCTTGAGCTACTTCTGGTGGTAGGACGGAGCAATTGGGTAACCCTACCTCCTCACGCGCAAGTACGCACGCGCGGCGAAAGGGTCTGGGGATGAGACTACCGATATGCAACAAAACTAGTGTATAAAATTTCCTTTACAATCTGATGGGATTTAGGAATGTCCAGCAGAAAAAGCACAGAAACAAGCAACAGTAACTCAACACCATGATGAACCACATTGCCGTGAAGTTTGATAGGAGACGCCATTTTTAGGGGCTGCCGCAGGCAGCCCCTATATTGTTTTCAAATTGACGTTTTCATATGGCTTCATGTTACGGATATATATATATATATATATATAATACGCCAACCTACGGTTGTGCGTCAATGCTTACATTTATATTGAATGTATTGGGCGAAGTATTGGGTATAGGGAATTTATATTGTCGGCCATTTTATTCGGCCGGAAGTAGACCGTGTGCGAGGCCAAGGGACTTTGAAAACCGGCTTCGAAACGACGTCTTAGCGAACTTTGGACGTTCTCTTCCGCCTCTGATCCTGGAACAGACTCCTACAGCACTTCTGGTCGACGGGCAAAGAGACAGCTTCTAGACAGCGCCCAACAGGTCATCGACTTCGCCCGCGCCTTCTTCGATAATGGCCGCGCCCGCCTCGGAGGACTTCACTCCGCCGCCTGGAACACATGACAGGAGTAACGTAGAAACTGGTGAACGCCGTGATATGTTGACGCTAACATTCTTCAACCATTTCTAGCGTTGAAAAGCTTAGCTCGCACGGTTGCCCTTCTAAATGCTCTTCAGAACCTGGCCCACGCGTACTGCGCTGTAGCAAACGTACGTAGCTTTTGCCATCACAAACCACTAGCTACTCTGGCGACTGTGGGTTCCTTGGTACATTATATTTCTGTGAATATTCACGGTAAATGCATGTGCTGTAAGCAGTCATGTGTCTGTCTGCTGGAGATTTCTCTGTGCATGTGTGGTGTGTGATGTGTGTGTGCGTGTGTGTGTGTGTGTGTGTGTGTGTGTGTGTGTGTGTGTGTGTGTGTGTGTGTGTGTGTGTGTGTGTGTGTGTTTGCATATGTGCATGTGTGTGTGTGTGTGTGTCATGTAGCTATGTTTGATGACTAGTGGTGTATGTGTACTGTCACTGAGGTGTATGACACAATGTCATGTGTTACCAATCATGAGTGACAGAGCAGCGACCGAAGGGAGCAAGTATTTCGAGTTGGGGCGGCAGCCCCACGAGTTTTTTTAACTCGAAATACTTGTTAACCGGGCACTATATAGACGTCTGACGCCGGGCTTATTAGCGCACTTGTCACTTGTTAGGCGCCCTCAAGATTCCCCCTGATTGGCTGCAGCTGCCGAGCCTTGACAACGGTGCAGCTTTCCTGAGTACGCACAATAAGGCCACTGAATGCCAGCTTTGGAGGCTTTTCGAGTAAAGTGGAAGATTGGAAGCGATGACTTAGTGTTCCCTTTCGCGACAGCAATTGCTATTCGTGTCGTATGGTCAGCCAAACCATGCCATTGCACGCTACTGTTTCAGCAGTTTGCATTAATTTCATTTATTCTTGGATTTCATTTTACAGTACTACTGGATCTAGTTACAATTATAATAGTTGGGTGGGTAGTAACGTTTCTGCCTTTTCAAGTGAAAAGGTTCATAGACCCCTTATAGTATGTATGAACAGGTACTTTAACTACGTACGTGCCTATGAGAAACAATGAATCTCTTTTTGCATCCCGCTACTGCAGGCTCCTCACTATCTCTATTGTCTTGGTGTTCTTCTCAAGTGTTAGTAACTGTGAAGAATTGCAGCTGCTCAAAGTGTACCTGTTCGTTCTACTGGCACTCCATAGTGCAATGGGAGCTGTGGAGCTTTCAGGCCTCATTGTCAGTGCACGTGGAACAATTGCTAACCCCCATCCAAGAAGGCACATTCATATTGTGCTGTATGTACTCACAGCTTGCTTCATTGTGGAGTTTTCATGGGATATTGTTGGTTTCCTCTGGGCCTTTGATCCTGATCTGGAGTGTAGCAAGCAGCACAATCTTCTTACCTTTGTGCGATGTCTTCTAGTATGGAACACATGGACATCAGTTGCTGCTACTGGCTACATGTTCTTTCGAATGGGTGTGATCCATTGTTTCTGTATGCCTAAACAAATGCAATTTGAGGATGTAGCACCATCAGAGAGCTACGGAGGTAGGCGGCTGTCACGACTTGGCAGTGATGAAGTCAAGCAGCATGTGCAACGTCGCAGGTGGCAATGGCGTCTACAGAGTCTACTGTGCTGCCTTCGTCTAAAAGCTTTCCAGCATTCAGTGTTCACAGAAGTGGCAGTGACACTGGCAAGTGTGTTTTGCAAGTTCAGAGGTTATGTACCATCAGATTTGGCTGCAGGTTTGGCTCTGCTATCATTACAGGAACAAGGCCAAAAGAAGGTTTGTATAATTATGCATGCAAGCAACACATTTCTTCAAAAATAACAAAGTTGTAGAGATGGCACAAATAGTGCAGAAACAAATGAAGTCTTACACAGTGGACAATTAAGACTGCTGTAATTTATAGTTCTACACAGCACCATTGAATAATGTAGAGACCATGATTATTCCCATTCAGGCATCTCTTGACTCGCCATTAGAGGGAAGGGTCAGGTACTGTCATGAAATTGACTTGTCACTCTGTAATGCAATTATTGTAGCTGGATTCGTGTGATTCATAATAAATACTCGATATTCACAAGTGCTGTGTATTATGCATAGTTTAAAAGAGACTGTAAGCTGCAAGACTCAATCGTGGCTAGTTGTTGAATAGGCAAGACAATCCTACAGTGGTGTGCCTCGCTTGTGGCAAAGTGACACAAGGAGGAGTTTACATTCAACCAAACACTACCATTTCACTATCTCTTAGATATTGCAGCAACCATAAGAGTCACAAGAACTCAGACAAAACAATTATTCTTGAATTACCTCCCTGTATTCCTACCACATTTAGCAGCCATCTGCTGAATACTAACAGAGAGTAATTGAAACTTCACTAGTCAGGAACAGGAAATTAATGCCAAACATTTTAACAGCTATACAGCTGTCATCATCAGTGGCTTAGTACAAAAACAGGTGAGATGCTCGCTTAAATACACTAGGTTCTAAAAAAAAAAAAAGGTGGTAAATAAATGACAGCAGGTGATGATTGCCAATTTGAAATTTGGAATAAGATTAAAAGCTATGGTCGAACAGTAGAGGAGTGGCTAAAATAGGACAGACTACATGATGAGCTAGATGAGAGCACTGTTAGTTAGAACAAGGGGTTGTACACCTGGGGCAAAATCCCAAGGTTCCTATTCACTGGTTGTGACTGCGAACTGATGTGAATCAACTCCAAGGTCAGCCTCTGATGCAATTGGGGATGGTGGTCCAATACCTTCACATGGTCCCAGTCTACTGGGTGATGCTCAGCCAGTGCAGAGTTCACACAATCACCTGACTCCACTGCCTTGCGGTGCTCTCGCTGTCGCTGGTTGACAAGGTGCGAATCCTGAGAAGCTTCTATACAGAAACTAGTATATACAAATTATTTTATATATTTATTTATATATTTATTTATTTTATATATTATTTTAAAGGTTTCTTTTCAAAAATTATTTTAGATTTAAGAAGGATTTAGGAATGGCCAGCAGAAGAAGCATAGAAACCAGCAACACATTGCCATGAAGTTCGCTATGCATTCCTAATTTCCTTGTACAGCTACATGGGCCCAAATGTCTAGCTAGCTAGTCCCATGTAGCTACAAGGATATTAGGAATGCATAGCGAACTTCACGGCAATGTGTTGCTTGTTTCTATGCTTTTTCTGCTGGCCTTTCCTAAATCCTTTTTAATTCTGAAGTAATTTTTATACACTAGCTTGTACAGTTTTTGCATATCCAAAGGACTGTGGTTACATCAGATTGATACCAGCACTGACTAATACGCCTTCCTTAAATTAGCTGAAGATTGTGCAGAGCATTGAGCACAGTTATGCCACTTTACGGAAACAGACCCTGTGCCTTTGGTGGATCCATCTGAGTCTGTTTCATCCTCATTCTCCTCACCAAGCTCACATTCAACTTTGCCTACATCATCACCCAGGGTATCTACAACAATAGTTGGTCTGGTTGCAGGCTTGCTACCAAGTGTATTTCTTCAAGAACAAGGGCGCCCACAGCGTATACGCAGAGTACGCACTTGCGTACCAATTTTACCTGGGTTAGAAAATAAAATTGATCCCTTTATGAAATCAGCAGAGCTGACCCTGCAGTGCACATTGATAATTTATATTGTCGGCCATTTTATTCGGCCGGAAGTCGACCGTGTGCGAGGCCAAGGGACTTTGAAAACCGGCTTCTAAACGACGTCTTAGCGAACTTTGGACGCTCTCTTCCGCCGCTGATCATGGAACAGACTCCTACAGCACTTCTGGTCGACGGGCAAAGAGACAGCTTCGAGACAGCGCCCAACAGGTCATCGACTTCGCCCGCGCCTTCTTCGATATTAATGACCACGCCTGCCTCGGAGGACTTCACTCCACCGCCTGGAACACATGACAGGAGTAACGTAGAAACTGGTGAGCGCCGTGATATGCACACGCTAACATTCTTCAACTGTTTCTAGCGTTGAAAAGCTTAGCTCGCACGGTTGCTCTTCTAAATGCTCTTCAGAACCAGGCCCACGCGTACTGCGCTGTAACAAACGTACGTAGCTTTGCCATCACAGACCACTAGCTACTCTGGCGACTGTGGGTTCCTTGGTACATTATATTTCTGTGAATACTCACTGTAAATGCATGTGCTGTAAGCAGTCATGTGTCTGTCTGTGCTGGAGATTTCTCTGCGTGTGCAGGTGTGGTGTGTGTGTGTGGTGTTTGTGTGTGGTGTGTGTGTGTGGTGTTTGTGTGTGTATGTGTGTGTGTGGTGTGTGTGTGTGTGTGTGTGTGTGTGTGTGTGTGGTGTGTGTGTGTGTGTGTGATGTGTCTGTTGACAATGGTGTGTGTGTGTGCTGAGGTTACTGAGGTATATGACACAATGTCATGTTTACCTATTGTGAGCGACAGAGCTGCGACCGAAGGGAGCAAGTATTTCGAGTTGGGGCGGCAGCCCCACGAGTTTTTAACTCGAAATACTTGTTTGTCAATTATATTACAGTATTTATCATATGTATACTAACTATTATCAAGACCAAAACATGCTATTTGATCAGATGCATTGACTGTACTTCATTGAATTGTGGTATTGCTGTGTGCGCTGCGACAATTTAAAATTTTCTTTGTGTGCGTATCAATTTCAAAATTCCTGCGGGCACCCTTGAAGAATGTCAAAAACTTCCTAGAGATTCATCCCACTCCTAACTTGTTGTGTTTTCCATGACTTTCCTGTATTTTGCTTTCAGCTTCTTAGCTTTTTCTCTACATTGGTCTTTCAAACTCTGAATCTTTCATTCCCATTGCAATTCTTTCATATATAAATTATGCTGGTTCTGTTTACATCTTTCCAACTGACCTTGAATGACATTGTCTCCCCAAAGTTCAACTAACTTCCATACTTCCTCTTCCTTCCAATTTCCCACTATCTTTCGCTTATCGATCACATGACAACTAGAAACCAAACCAAACCGTGCCAGTACAGTTTTCAATGCCCATGTGAACACCCTATTATAGTCCTACTTCCTTAAATATAGGGACTATGGTTAATGCTCCACTGCATAACAGCCTTTACTTGTTTCTGTACTTACTGTGTCATCCCTACATCCTTAATTATTTTTGTAGAAAATTTTTATTTATTCTAGTTTCTGTGCTTTTTATGGTGTGCCGGTTGCACATGCTAAGTTGCAACCACAGGACATCTATACAGGTGTATGACCTTTTTTTGAGCTCGTCAGCTCCTTTCCACACGTTAGGCCACTGCATCAAGCTGAGGGAAATGGCGACAGGAAGCTAACCAAGTACCTTACTATAATGCACTGGATCTCAGTTTGTGCGTTCATTTGTTCCCTCATAAAATTGGCGCCTTGCACAGAATCGGCTCAAGATGCTGTATGTTAGTTGAGGGACTGAGCGGCCATGTTCCTAGAGGGGTGCCGTTCACCTAGCTGCCCTGCAACCAAAGAGCGAGATTCCTTTGTCCGTTTTCTGCGGGCTGACACGCCATTTTTGAAATTATTGACCTTTCCACTACTGGTCATTGGCAGACTTGATACGCGCCATGCCAGTTGAGGGAGTGGGGGGACATGAGCTTAGAGGAGTACCATTCACCTAGCTGCCCTGCAGCCATAGAGTGCTTCTTTTCTTTCAGTGGGCCGAGACGTCATTTTTAATAATTCGTCTCTAGGACCTTCGGTTATAGGAGATCTTATTCATTGTCAGCAAAAGTTCAAATTAAACTGTACCCTCATTATAGCAGCCAGTCTCTGTTGCTACCTGTGCAGATAGTTCAAAACTGGCAACGGACTGACTTGCTGGCTTGCGATAGGCTGGGAATGGCAGGATACACATGACCACGGATGTCCTTTGACACGACGTGCAAGCTAACTTCAGCTGAAGCTTGTCTCGTATGTGCCTCTGAACGGATCTAACAGTCCTGTGAGGCTATTGAACAGATATTGAAGGAACAGTGGGCGGAAACTGCTGGTCATCAACGTCATTGTAAAATGGTGTCTTGCGCGTAACAACATCTCTGAACAGACCCGGTAACTGTAATGAGTGACGCTTGCTCGCAGCAGTTTTTAGGCTACTTGGTCACTGCTTACGGCTGCCTAGAGATGCACCTGGGAGTGTTAGCAGCAGTGATGATACCCCCAGTTTGCTGGTCATTGTAGGTGCGGACCCATACAAGTTGATCGTTGGCCAGGTCTGGTTGAACCTAAACCTTGTGCCATCTGTCATAGTCTTCCTACTGTTTCTCTTTGTGGCGTCTCTCTTGGGTGCAAAATTCAGGGACATGTGACCTGTCTGGTTTGAGAGTCCCTGAAATCTAGGGAACATCTGTCCTCAAATTTCAGCCCATCAACAGTTGCACTGGTCTATACCCACACTACAGCAATGACGTTGCCCTACAGGCTAACAGTACAAGATGAAGGTCCTCTGCTTTCACCAACAGACTCTTAATAGTCTTCACCGTTCGTTCAGCTAACTCATTATTTTGAGGATAGTGTGGGCTGCTGGTGACTTATTTGAAGTTGTACTGCTGTGCAAACAACTGCATCTCTCGTGAGGTGTACTGAGGACCGTTGTCACTCATGAGGAATGCGGGAACTCCTTGTCAAGCAAAAACTGATTTTATTGCTGCGATTACGTGAGCCAATGTTGTTCCTCACAATTGCTGAACTTCAACATATCACGAAAAATAGTCAACCAGAAGCAGGAAGTGTTTCCCCTGCAATTCAAACAAATCAGACCCTACTCTCTCCCACAGATGACTGGGAAGAGGAGTCAGAAGCATGGGGTCTCTGGCAGGTGTGGATTGCTCCACACATTTGGAACAGGACTTGATGAAGTTGTTCATTTGCTGCCCGATGTGAGGCCACCATACTGAGCATTTTGCATGGAGATGGGACTTCTGCAGACCTTGATGAGGTACGTGGATTTTCACCAGGATGCTTCTCCGTAGGGCAGGTGGGATAACAACACGATGGTTGTACAGCAGGAGGTTTCCTGCAAGAGTGAGGCTGTCCTTGACTGGCCAATACAGAAGAACATGGTCATCTAGTTGGTCCCGAGCAAGTCAGCTTGACTTGCAGTTCAATATGACATGACACAAAGCCAGATCCTCAGACTGTGCTGTGTCAATGAATCCAACTTACTGTCTTGGACCAGTACACTTGAGGTAATGGCTTCAACCAGCGTTTCCATTCGGTCATCTTCAATGTGATCAGAAGGACCTGGAATGGCTACAGCTGTATACAACAACTTCCCTGGTAGGTGTTCAGCAACATAGTCAAATCGGGCCATCCTCAGTCGAAAATGTAGCACACGTGGAGGCTATGTGTCCAAGTCCTTTGTGTTGAGGATCGGGAGAAGTGGCTTATGATCAGTTTCGATGAGGATTCTTTTCCCCAAACTGTAATTGATAAACTTGTCGCAGGCCCAAGTGACAGCCAGAGCTTCCTTTTCTATTTGAGCATACTTACACTCTGTTTCTGTCATGGCTCTTGAGGCATATGAGACTGGCTTCCAGTGTCCCTCAGAGGATTTCTGCAGAAGTACAGCTCCAAGACCATACATGGAGGCATCTGCACTCACCTTTGTTTGTGCTTCAAGGTCATAGATTGCAAGTACAGAGGGTTTGTCAGCTCCTCTTTCACTCTCATGAATGCTTCTTGCTGAGCAAGGTCCCAAACCCATGGGTGCACGTTCTCTTGGTACTCAGCAGTTCTCTCAGGGGTTGACTCAGTTCAGCGACATGAGGTGTTTGCCATTCCAAGGAAATGCCTGAGCTCTGTCACAGTAGTTGGCTGTGGCATCTCTGTGATAGCTGCTGTTTTGTCAGGATCCTGAGATATGCCATTCGCATTGATGACATGACCAAGGAAGGTAATGCTCCCCTTCTTGAATTCACACTTGCTCTTGTTCGGTGTGACTCCAGCATCCTTGATCTTCTGCAAAGCTCACTGCAACGTGATGTCATGTTCCTAGGGGGTGTGCTAAAAAATAAGAACTTCATTAGTGTGACACAAAACACCTTCCTCGCCTTTGAGGAACGGAACTGTTCAGATCTGCACTTCTATTGTTGCCACACATCTGCTTCTGGAAATGCTCTGGGGCACTACTGATTCCACATGGTAACTTTTGGAAGCAATATTGCCCAAAAGGGGTAATGAAGGTACTGACTTTCCTCTGCCAATGGGATTTGCCAAAACTCCAGTCAACTTGGCAAGTGTGTCAACCTTTAGGAGTGGGTGTACTTCGCGCAATACACTCTCGTTGAGCTTGCGGAAGTCTACACAAATGCGGACCTCTCCTCTCTTTTTGGGCACAACGACCATTCCAGCGCACCAGGATGTCAGTTCATCCACCTTCCCGATGACACCCAGGGACTCCATGCATTAGAGTTCAGCTTTCACTTTCTTGTCCAATGGCAAGGGTACGTTCCTTGGAGTATAAGGCGCAAGAGGTTCGGTATCGTCCTTCATTTAGATCGTGTACTCACAATGGAAGTTGCCCAGTCCTTGAAAGAGTGACAATAACTGATCAGGTACCTGGTAATCAGTGGCTCTGCCCACGGGTTGGGCAATGCTATCTGCCTCTACCACCAGGTGCAATGCCTTAATAGCAGGCAACCCAAGGAAGTTGTTCTGGATACCCTTCAAAACATAAACTTGCTGTTCGCTGGTCATCTCCTTGTGACCAAGGGTGCAGGTGACCTGTCCACATGTGTCAAGAGGTCAGTGATCTGGTCCACACAGAACTTTCTGAGCCGCAGCCAGTGTTCCCATTTGAATCTTGTGAAATGTCTCCTCATAAACAGCAGTGACATCTGCTCCAGTGTCAATTTTGAACTGGGTTTCACACCATTGACTGTGATCTCTGTCATCCAGCACTTTGATGATTCCCCAATGGCATCCAAGAAGAGAGGATCAAACAAGTCATGATCACTGTCAGTAGGTCACAAAACTTTGATTCCATCTGTTAAGTGGGAAATTGTCTTCAAAAAAACAGTGGGACTGAAAGTGCCCTTTCTTTTCACATTTGTGGCACACAACTTCATTTGCAGGTCACTGGCTACAAGGGTGTGGATTTCTGCCACATCTACGTACTGCATTTCACACTTGCACCAGATATTTTCCCAGCCAGCTTACCTGAGGAGGAGGTTCAAGGGCTGGCCTTGTGATCCTGACGACCTGTCTCCTTTGTACGAAGTAACTCCAACTGTCTCTTTGGCAACTCCTTTTAGCATTTGTTATTGTTCCTGTACACTGCACGCTGATGAATGGCCGTCTTTCCCTTTTCCAAGATAAGATCCGCAATGGTTTGCAGGCGTTCCGACAAGGCATAATCACAAACGTCGATGACAGTTCGGTCACATATCATTTCCTCCATCAGGTTTTCATAATCACAAGTCTCGGCCAGGCTGTAAAGGCTAGTTATGAACTGCTCAATGGCTTCATTCTCCTCCTGAACGCAGCAGTTAAATTTGGCTCGTTTGAAGATCACATTATGTCTCACCTTAAAAAAGGCACCGAACTTGTCCACTACAGTCTGGTACTGCTTACTCTCTTCGGACATAATGCCGGTGGATAGCAGCGTGTCCTCCGCATCCTCGCTCATGCAATACAGGAACATGCTCACTTGCTTCTCTCTACCTTCTGCTGGACAGCCCAGAGGCGATACGGAACTGTTCAGATCTGCACTTCTATTGTTGCCACTCGTCTGGATAACGGAAGTCAAAGGTAGGTGGGGGCTGCAGACGCAGGTTTGCCATGTCTGGGCACTTCTGACACCATGTAACATAGTTTGCAAGTTTGACCAACAAAAATTCAACAATCAATGATCCTCTACAACACATGGTCACACTACTTAATTAAAAATATACAGCAGAGATAACCATAAATGGTAACGCAATACTAAAGATAACTCAAGCAATCACATACACCGATCAAAAATAGTAACAATCCTAAAGGTAGCACACACAGTAACAACCATGCAATGACGTGTTACACCACAGTATCCATGCAGCGGACAAAGACAAGTGGGAAGAGACAATAGAGCACATATACTCTGCTCAGATATACTTCTGTTATCACAGCATGAAAAATAATGTATGATGATGATGCGCATTGCAACATCTCCCGAAAGACCCAGCAACCACAATGAGTCAACGATACGCTTTCGAAGTCTATACTACAAAAGAGTACAGTTCGGTTAATTTGCCATAGTTTCATCTTGGAATTAGTTCAATAGCTAATTTTGTTCATTAGTTACAGCTGGCAATGAAGAATATATAGACGAAAATAGATGTTTTTGAACATCATTTTCTCGCTCACAGACCATGTTCACTTGCCTTCCAGGTCAGTTTAGTTAGCTTCCTCAGTCACCATTTTCCAGCTTGTTTCGGTGGCCTAACGTGCAGAAAGGTGCTGACGAGCTCCAGAAATACAGTCCTACATCTGCATGGATATCCTGTGGTTGCAACTTAGCATGTGCAACCTGCACACCATAAGAAGCACAGAAACTAGAATTAATAAAAAATTTCTACAAAAATAGTATGAATGTAGGGATGGCACAAAAGTACAGAAACAAGTAAAGGCTGTTACACAGTGGAGGATTAACCATCGTCCCTGCATTCAAGGATGTAGTACTATATAGTGCATCATTCTTGCATGTAGGGACCATGGCTAATGCTCCACTGTGTAACAGCCTTTACTTGTTTCTGTCCTTTTTATGCCATCCCTACATTGTTACTATTTTTGCAGAAAATATTTAAATATTATTTCTAGTAATACAAACAAAAAGTAGCACTATTACCATATGGGGTTGAAAACCGGTAAAAAGGCCAACCATGTTGAAGTGTCAACTGTAAAGTACGCAGGAGTAACCTTATTTCTACTGAACAGTCCACACTCTCACAGAACACGACCTTGAATTTTCTGTTTTGTTTTCTAATTTTGAGACCAAGCCAACTGGACGGACGGCTGGACACTCCACTGGTCTCAATATTTTCAAAGGAAATTGTTTATTACACTAGTTGAACATTTGATCAGTTGCACAGGAAGAATCAAAATTAAGCAACATCTCCACAAGAACAGGCCTTTCAACCCATGGAGGACACTTTACAGTCCGTTCTTTGCCAGATTTGACATCTTCTTACATTGATGATGGCTCAGGATTGCGCCAAAACATCTGTACCCCGATTTTTGCTAGTGAAGCTTCCTTTCAGATCAAGAACACTATTATTATTCTTGCATAGAGAGTGCTACTGCAACCTCTGACCAGTCATTTATGTTTCTGTTTTGGCTGGATCAACTAATCTATTAATGCTGCTTATCATTGTTCTGCATGGTATCCCACTAAGCCAGCTTGCCATTGTAATTCAAAAATGTACATACAGCTTAATTTTGTGCCTCTGTAGCAACAATCTGGTGCTTCGTTGTGTGCTCTGAACTTAGCAGAAAAGGTAAGCTCAAGATGGAATTCAATGACTACAGTAGAATGCCTCTATTCTGTCACACCACTAAAGCCATGTCTGAGTATTCTGATTAGTGGGTGTCCCAATTTGGGTCTAATGTAGAATTGTATCTTTCTTTATGTCTACTATGTATTTATAGAAGCAGCAGTGGCTCATGTATATTAAAGTCAATCCTGCACAATATTCGGTAAAGTGGTGTTTAAGGTGCCTGGATTACCTATCCAAAGTTTGGTGTAAATCACTGCTACCCTGAGCGAGTTATGGAAGACAGAAATAGTAGCCAAAGGTGTTGCACTAGAGGTGTTTGGTAATTTATTTATGAGATAAATGTTTATTGGTAACACACGATTAGCATTCCAACACTTTTTAGCTACATTGTGCACTCCATAATCGATTACAAGTTTCAAGCATGTCTGCCCATCTCCAGCATAGGCTGTGTCATTTAGAAACGTTCTCCATGTTCCTGTCAGTGATGAGCACCCTTCTAGCAATTGACACATAGATCAACTTTTGTAAACTCTCAAACCAAGCTATTTCAGCCTAGAAAGAGCTACAACAACTGCATGCCATCGACAGTGAATCCTAAATTGTTGCCATGCATTCAGCATGTAACTCAGTTGCATAGTTGCCATGCTTTGTCAATCTCTTGAAGAGGGAATCTTTGGTTTGATTCCTGGTCACAATGTCAAACCCTTAGATACCTAAGCCTTCAAATCAACAACGAACAACTCCTAAAGGACTCAATGACCATCTGCAGTTAGTGGACCGAAGTGCAGCCATCATAGAATCTGATGCTTTGAAGTCAAAGTGTGAAGATCAATCATCTGTCCTAGTCTGCTTGGAGCTATATAGACTGTGATCAGTTATTGTTTTCACTGTGAAAAGGTTTTGAGTACTAAAGTAACCTACCAGTAGGACCTTGGAAGCAACATTTACATGCAACTTACATGCAATCTCAGTGCAACAGCAGTGTGCGGGGCCCAGGTGTTGCTTGGCTATCCAGTCTGTAACATATCAAATGTGGTAGGTTTCATCACAATGTACACAACAATGTGCAGGAAACTATGGCAGGGCACTTAGAAATTGTGATCATGGATGAATTTTTGCAATATTCACAACTTTTAAGTGACTTGCAGAAAAGTCTGCCTTCGGCAAGCTTCTGTGCTACGATGCCTAACACCTGTACCCCAATGCCCTCAGCAACCATGTTACTGCTACAGCTAAAATAATACTGGTGTGATCATGTGCTGATTATGTTTAAATTCGACCGTATGACGACAACAAATCAAGGCTGCTTAAAGCCGGAAATTAAATGGGAACAATATTTAGAAATTGGTGGTCGTCTGCAAAGGAAAATGTGGAAATGGAAGGATAACTCTCTGTGAACTGCAAGATGGGCGACGTCAACCCCGCTATAACCTGACTGCTATGGCCCAAGCAACTGTAGCGAGTTTGATGGCAATGGAGCAAGAAACATGCAATTGCATAGTGAACACACACACAACAACTGCCTGGTGAAAAACCATAGGAACAAGGAGGAGGGGCCCGTCCATGCAAAGAGGGGGGCCAGCTTGTCCACGCAAAACCAGGGTAATTAACATTCGCTGACTTTGAATACATTTTCACCATCCCTACATCTGGCAACATTTTCTGTGCTTGCAGTCTTGCTACCATCTACTATTTCTCCACCTGCATATTGTTATGCATTTGTGTGCAATAACAAGCTAAAGGGCTGTTACGTGTGATTAAAATTGCATGCCTATTCCAGCTATGCATCTTCCCATGTTCACATCACCAAGCTGCATGCATACACCCATGTACATGACTAAAGCGTTGATGAGGAAAAGCTGTACAGCTATATAGCAATTGCAGAATCTGTGCTGCACCGTAGCGCATGCATATGTACAGGTGTGTTCTGATACACTGTAAGACACTAGCTACCTGGATATACGTATATGAAGGTTGAACTTCGCAAACGTTGGCAGTGAAGTGTACAATGTTTGTGCTGGCCTCGAGCTAAACAGTGTAGGCATGAAAGTGGGTGTGGTGGTTTGCAGGCAGCAATGTAGTGAGCAGCTATGGTAAGCACTGACACTGCAGTTAAGCTTAGCGGTTTGCGGGAGCCTCATGGCAGAGCGAGGTAGCTACATAAGAGATGAACCCGAAGAATATGGAGCCTGCAACTAATACTTACATGGAAACGGGCAATGAATTGGAAGAGTAGGAGGCCCTAAATTCTAGAGCACAGCAAAGTAGAATAGCAAGCAATTTGCAGGGATACACCTGGTGGATAGGGAAGATAGAGCACAGCAAAGCAGAGAGATGGGCAAATTGTAAGGCTGTACCTGTAGGTGTAAAGGGGAAGCTGAATAGCCAGAGTGGTTGTGCAGTAGTAGGAGGTGTGGCAAAATGTTGCCAGATGAGAAGAGACACGAGAGTAAGACACAGGCATGTGAAATGATGTTCCTAAGAAGAGTGGAGGGTGTGACAAGGATGGACAGGGTGAGAAATGAAGCGGTGAGGAGATCTCTTGGACAGGAAGCAGTGTTGGACATTGTGAAGGAGAAGCAAAGAAGGTGGAAGGTGAAAGTGGAGGAGATGGATGGGGATCGATTGGTGAAGCAAGTATATGAAGAAGAAATGACGGGAAAGAGACCGAGAGGAAGACCAAGGAAGCGATGGACTGATAATTTTAAGTAATCCATTAGAACTTTGACTATAGAACATTACTATTTCCAGACATATACTATGTTACCCATTGTACATTAGGCTACCTCCTGCAGAGGAGACATTGCCGTTATGAGTGATGATGATGATGATGATGATTACTTGTTGTGATGGATTTACAAAGGATTAGGTGTGAGGGAACATGCAGGAGTCAACAAAATCAAGTCATGTCAGGGCCTAGATGAGACAGCTAATACAGACACAAAGTCTCTTTAAATCGTCACACTGTCCCTTCCTGAGACACAGCATCCCCCTTCAAGCCACATAGCGGGCAGGTGGTCTTCTTAGACGGCCGCTTCTCCTCTTTGGCTACTGCTGATTAGCAGTATCTTCCAGGTCCTGTTCCCTTGCACTGGGCAGTGTTTCTTCGCTCACAGACCTCGATGGTTCTGCAGATTGTGCCATTTCCGAATCCCCATTGATGTTCTCCCACGTGGGGGGGATTGGATCCAGTGTACTTCCACAGTCGGTTCCGATGCACAACCTTTGGCTTCATTTCGGGGCCCCACAGCGAATGTTAATGACCTGGGTTTTGCGTGGACAGGCTGGCCCCCCTCTTTGCATGGACCAGCTCTTCTTGTTTCTACGTTTTTTTCGCCAGGTGGTTTGCCATGCTCTTCAGAGACACACTGCACTATCCTTACATTTGCCCTTGTTTTTGGAGGAGACATTTTACCCACCTTGTTTCTTGACCTTTAATGGAATGCAAATTGCACATGGGCAATGGGTGATGTTGAAAGGCTTTCAAACAACAGTGGCAACGAAGGAATATGTCCCGAATGCATTACAGGATGTGTAGCACATTGTGAGCTGTGGCTGGGTAGGCAACCTATCGTAGGCTGTGGTGGTTGGGTGCCAGGTGTAGCTATTACATCTATTTGGATAGGCTATCATGTTGCAGAGTTAGCTGTGATAAGGCTAGGATGGCAGAACAGGGGGCTAGGGGGTGGTAGCCCCCAAAAATTACTTGATCCACAAAATTGTGGCGGTCGGCAAGACTGGCTTGGTCATGGAGTAACTCCCACATTCCCAATCATATTTCACTGTCTGGAGGGATTGGCTATAGCTACGTATATACCCACACCACAGGCGGCCCCTACGTGCATACAAAAGAGCTGCAGTATACCTACATCCTTGAATGTAGGATCATCAGATTGTGGAGTGGAATCAGATTGCGACAGTTAGCTCTGCACCACCAAACGAACGTGGAAATGGCAGACACAAGCAACCGTGCTGTAAGTGAAAATGGCTGCCAAATGGCATGACCACGGATAACCACCAAAACGGCGCACAGGCGAATATTGGTTGAAGCATGTCCCATATGTACCCTGGAACATCTGACCGCATTGTGGAACTGCAAAGCTCACTACTTGCTGCAGGTAGGCATTGCAGCTACTAACTACATATGTTATAGGAGTTGTGTTCCATTACTACCAGCAGTAGCTTGAGTTAGCCTAGCTAGTACATTCAATGGCTAGTCCACCAGATGAAAGCGCTGAAGTAGTAGATGATACAGTACACGCTACAAGTTACTTGATTTTGATGCTGTTTCCACAGCTGTCCTACAAGCAACACCTAGCCACAGAGCATGTATCCAATATGGAGAGAGTCCAAGCATTTCCATATGGGTTCAATGCTTTCCGCAGAAGGCCAAGGGTACATATGTATACAAATGTCCTTCAAATTAAGTACTTTGGAACACTTTCCTCTAATGATTGAGATTGTCTGAATGAGGAATGTGAAAATAACTTGGACTGAACAGCCTTTACTATACTTTTTGTGCCATCATGACATCCTTACCATTTTTGTAGAAAATCTTGCAACTAGCAACTTACACATGGGCACAGATATGAACAGTTTTCATGCCCTTGTGCAAGTTGCGTACGTGCTTGTTACTGCATCCTGCTCCAACTTGTGGCAATTGAGGCTGATGTCCAGTTTCCCTGACCTGAAGTAACTTACACTGGACCTTTGGATGGTGATGGGGAGCCATGCTGAAGATACCCTCCACTGCAGGGTTCTCCCATGTTCTCTGTAGTCTATTTAACTGACCATTACTATCTCTTTCTCAGTTGCTCCACTATGGTAGCCTCATGGGCATTTTCTGTTCATCTTGTCATTGCTTGCCCTCTGTTGCTCCAGAGCCAACACTGCTTTTCTAGATTTCTTTCTTGTTGGCAGGTGTCATGTAATCAATGCTATACTTGAATTCAGTCCTGCAGCATCATTCTCTTCATCACACCCTTCTCTATGTTGTCTCTGCTTCTGCCCCAAATGATCATGACACTAATTCTGCTTGCCTAATTGCAAAAGCAGTGGCACAATCTTTTTCTTCCTTCCTCTTCAATGCTGTAGTCTTAACTGCGGTTCGCCAATTCTTCCTAAAGACAGAAATGATAAACATGATGTATGCATGCACTCACTGTCACTTTATTGAAGTGCATGAGGATGCATGCCATAATTTACACCCAAAACAACATGCAAGGAGATACACTCACTGGTGAAGGAGTCATGCTCATGGTAGGGATCCTAGCTGGAGAAGCTGCAGGCGTACATGCTGGCAAAACTCAAGGCATAGGTGCTGATGAAGAAGAGCCCTAAGCCCTACTTCATCTCAATTAGCCCTACTACAGAATAGCAGCTCGAGTATCCGCATATTGGCTGTCATGATACACAGAAGAATAAGACAAATCATTTAGGACAAGGCTTTCGTGCCTACGTATATAAGCAAGTGTTGGCCTTTCAAATTAATATTATACAGGGTTCTGCTGGAGGCAATGTGAAATGCAATTATAGACTGTGGTATCTAGGTCTTTGTTAATCTTGCAGACTGCTTGCAGAGATCATACTTTCTGTACTGTAACCTGTTAAGGTCACTTTGTTTTGTTTTGTTTTTTACTGTATCACAATATGAATTACAGGAATGATAACAGTAATAGGCACACATGCGCACTGCCCATATATAACATAAGTTTCATGTAATAATATACGGTACAAAGGTACATGTCATAATTAGATAATGGTCACTTTGTGCATTTTGCTTACCAACATGCTTTAGCCAGACAGGATTGTTCTGAAAAGGATCTCACATTTCTTCAAATTTGCCACTGCAATTTATGGTTATTCAAGTTACCTGAAATCCCATCCAATCTTGGGAAGATTCCACCTCTTAAGGGATTGTTGGTGAGTGTTTCAATGTTCAGTGTTTCAATGTACATGTGGCAGAATGAAGATGTACATAACCATATTGTATACATAGTAATAATTATTGAGCTGCTTAATTCTATTCATGGTATTCTTCTGTGCTTCAGTAATACCATTGACTGTCTTGTTTCTCAGCTGTTCTGCAAAGAATGATTCACTTGATACAATGGTGCAGTCAGCTGTGGGTGACAACAGGTGCAGATGGAACATGAGTGCGCTTCTGAAGTCTACTGGGCTCAAAAGGGAGAACATTCTGTTTGCTCAGTTCCAACCTGAGGTGCCACTGTATTGCTCATAATGTTCTACACTGCTGAATGCTGGTGCTAGTGGACCTATGATTGATTGTTAGCAGTAGAATACGTACATCTGCTTACACTTCAATCCTTGTGATACACCAGTACTCTTACACTGATAATTACTTTGTTTCTTTTCCATAACATGCATTCATAGGTATATCTGCCTGCTTTCTTTGTGGCAGTGGACCATAAGGAGAAGGCTGTTGTAATATCTATCCGAGGAACCAAGTCACTGGTGGTGAGTTAGCTTTGTCAAATGTTGCTCATTGAAACCTTTCTTGCAAAGCATAAGATATAAGGTATAGTATTGAATCTGTACTTCTGGTCTTGTGGCTTGTGCATGTAAGATCACGGTGAGCAGTTCCTCAGATAGTAAGTTCATTCATGTAGCATTGTAGCTATAAGTGTTAATGTGGTAGAAGCTCATGCTACATTGTCTAGCAGATTTATGGAGCGTTGATGGTCCATAAATCAGCTCTAAATGTGCCTGTGCAATTGCAAAACACCTAAGAAGATGTGTCAACAGTCTTTTTAAAGGATGTCTCAACTTCGCAGAAGACTATTCCGGCTACTCCATTTCCATCTCCAAGCCAAATGTACCAGAAGTGTGATGTTATCTCCTAAATCTATGTAAACAACACTTATAATTATCTCCTGTCAAGTCGAGCGGGAAGGAGTAGATTTGCGCTCTTGACAACTGTGGATATCCTGTGTATCAAACCTGCCTCACACCCATTCAACATACACATCCCAGGTACCATTGGCACCACACAATTATGCCCATGAAGAAGAATTCAGATACCTCCAGAAGAGGTGAGGATGCAACATCATCTGCGTTGCCTTGCGGGAACTGCAGGAACTGTGGGAGAGAAGTGGAATGCAGTGTGAAGGGCCCCTGCAAAGGATAGTTCCACTTTGGGTGCCTCTCTCTCACCGAGGAAGAAGTGCCTGCAGTGAGGGAAGATGGCACATTGAGACCCTGGAACTGTGACAGGTATTAGGCATTGTCCTCAGCTGTGCAAGAACTTCTCCACATGGTGAAGATCCTCAACAAGAGGTTACACTCTCTGGAAGCCAACAATCAGCACATGATCGGGAGACTAGAGCTCCTGGAGAGCCACAGCACATGTCAGCATGATAAGCCCAACTGTTGATAAGGACATGGAATCTGGCTCAGTGGGTGACGAAACAACTTCAGCACAGAAGGCTGCCAAAGATGATAGTGATGGCTCACACAAGACAGTAGGCCTAGAGGTATTGAAGAAAAGGGACCCTATTTGTCAGAAGGATCCCAGTATCTCACCGGATTTAAGAATGTCAGATAACAAATGAGAAAATTGCCCCAGGATATCTCTGAAGGACCTAAGGGTCGCCCAACCTATCCCTAACAGTGAGTTCACAGGAAAATGGAAGCATATGTCTTGTGAGGGTCTTACAACAGCATTAGAGAATCTTGAAGAATCAACTCCACTCCCCAACATGCCCCTCTCGCTTTTTGGACAATCAGAGAGACAAACCTCATCAAGAACTGCCTACATGACCAAAAGGCCCTCCCAAACCTCTCAGCACATGCCACAGCCCTCATCACAATGCCCTACCCCTTCTACCACCACACAACTTCCATTGTCCCTCCCCCCCACCACCACCATTGCAGTTTTGTACAGGGTCTTTAACCTCCACCAAGACCATGGCTCCTGAGTCCTCACGACCCACCCCGAGCCCCTGACTGGACTTTGGTACTAGCTGCAGGCCCAGGGAAGGGAGCTGGCAAGCCTGAGGCAATGCCTGGGGGCCCAACCTGTATTGGGGCCAAATAACTAGTAAGCTACAAGGCTGGAATGTTAGGGGGTTGTGTAGAGAGGCTACTGTAGATTTAGGGAAAATGTGATCTTAGCAGACATACGGCATTGACTTGACATACGTAGTCTGCTTGTGTGAAATATTCTAAGAGATTCCAACATTATTAGCATAGAAGGATATACATGGTTTGGACACAGCTGGACCATTATCTCCAAAGAGCAGTGAGGGGGTCTGGTGGTGTAGCTGTGCTTGTCAAGGGAAGTATTTGATATTTCAGCACTGACATTGCTGATAAGAGCCATGAAGGCATCCTATGGCTCACATGTACTCAAATAGATTTCACTGTCTTCATAGATGGATGCTACTTGCCACCAGCAGCCTCTAGTAGAGGAGACAAATCTCATGATATATTTGACATCCTTACAGTCCATTCACACTACTGGCACGGTTCCATAACTGGTTATGAGAACCGTTCTATGGATTGGTTCTCATTGGTTCAGCCCCCGCTTACACCATATTGTTGCAGCGGAACCAGTTTAAGTAGTGCTACATGAAGTGCAAGAGCTTGCCGCATGTAACAAAAATGGTGTCACTTGGCTGTCCTTTAAGCCTTTTAGCGCTGTCAAGCCATCATATCCAATTGAATCTTTCAGAAACGAACACAGTACTCTTGGAAAGACGGCTTCCATTGTACGTACGGATGCATGTGTGTGTTTAGCGTATGTGTGTGTGTATATGTGTGTGTGTGCACGTGTGTGTGCGTGTGTGTGTGTGCGTGTACTTGATTGTGTTTTGGCAACTCTGAGAATGTGCAAACTGTGTATAGGATATGTAAGTTAATATACTGTGCCGTTGTGCAAATGTGTGTCAAAATGTAGGAGAATAGTTTGTGGGCAATAGCTGTGTACAAAACTGTATTGTACGCAATTGACGAAGGCCTTCAGGCCAAAACGTCCTACATTCAGTTGTCGATTAATCTGCTATGTATTGCCCACAAACTATTTGCCTACATTGAACAACGTAGCAATGAGCCTCTTCTTCTATGTGTGTCAAAATATTATTGACTCAATTCATGTCCGCTTCAATCATTTGTGTTCATTCTTGCCTATGAAGTGTGTTCACAAGTGTGTTGATGAATTAAACAAAATTTGCTGCAATAGCTACTACACATTGATAGCACAGCAGCGACCAGAAGGAGCAAGTATTTCGAGTTGGGACAGCAGCCCCATGAGTTGTTTAACTCGAAATACTTGTTGGGGCAAGCCTGAGCAAGCCTCACTTAGTGCGTAGTGTAGCTGGAAGTGCCAGTGCCGTGTGTATAAAAATTGCCGACCATCCTTTTGGGCCACAAGGTAAAGTTTTGTCGTAATAGCAACGTTACACAAAGGCTTCATTTGTGGACTGGCTGGCAGAACCATTTAACCTACAAAATGCACTTACCTGCCAAAAGCGTCATAGAACTGTGGGTAATTTATCCTCCTACTCTCTATCTTTCGGGAGCTACAGTTGACAGAGAAGAAGAGGAAGATGATGAAACACGGAAAAGGGCGTCGGTGCTTTCTACTCGACTCGCATGGTGTCATAGTGCTGGGAACATTTGGCAGCAATCCTTCAGCAGCTGTGAGAGAAAAATCCAGACAAATTCTGCCTGACTTCTGTATGGCAGTCTCCACTGATTAATGATGGCCACCAAGTGGGGTTAGCAATGACCTGTCTTCACGCTGCTCAGAACTGGGCTTGTTTGCAAAAATGAGGTCCAACTTTACTCGTAACAGCAATGGATGAGGTGCATGATTCCATAAGTTTAGTAGCAATCCAGCAGCTGACATCGAAAGAGTTGGGTTTGAAAGCATGCTCGAACATTACCCTCTTGCACACTGCAAGAGTAGCCCGTTTCTTAACACCTCCCCCTGGTGATGCTCTAAAGCATAAGAACTGCTTATTTGCTATAAAATCTCTAGGGGGACAGATTATGGCAGGCTTTCAAGCTGGATGCCTGCCTCTGGCAGTGGAGGTGGGGAGGTATTTCAGCATACCCTATGATGAAAGGGTGTGCAAACATTGTGATTGTAGGGAGGCGGAGGATCAACACCACTGTTTCATTATCTGTCACACCCTTAGTTCAATCAGACAAAAACTGTTTAATCATAGCCTAACCCTATCAATCTCCTTTGCCAAAATATCTTCTTATGACAAAAGTAAGTTTCTTTTAAGAATTAGCTACCAATAACACATCCATATCACTTATTCTTCAAATGTACCATTTAAGACAATCACTTTTATGCAGCAATCTATGTAATCACTATTTATACCCACTTACCCACTTAAAGCCACAATTTATTGTGTCTTATTATTACAATTTATTATGACCTATTATTATTTTCACTTTTAGGTATTCATATGGCTTCATGTTTGTAATCTATAATGTTATATATAATTCAATTTTTTTGTTTGTTTGTTCGTTCAGGATTCGGGCAAAAACTACTGCACAGGATGTCACCAAATTCTTAGGGATTGTAAAGATGGGCTCTGGAAGTGTCCTCCACAGGTTGAAATGACTTGTCTTGCAGTTCTTGAAGAGAACTCTTTAAATTTCTGGGTTTTCATTCGCGACTGACGGCATTTTATTAATTATTGCTTCTTGACTTGCGGTTATTGGGTGGTCTGATTTGCCACCTTCCAATGATTGAATTTAAACTCAGTCGTTGTTGTAGCAGCTACCCTCCGTTCCTAACAGCACAGATTCTTCGAATCATCCTGGGCCCGACCCACTGCTGTGCAACTCACCGTAGCAGAAGGCCACCAAAGGCGGGCGCCCTGCTAGTGGACTATTATTTCTGGCAATTCAAGATGATGGCACTCGAGGTCTATGCTTTACAAGGCTCGCAATCATCTATGTTCACATTTCACCGTCTATTTATCAAAGGAAATTAGGACATAGGTACTGTATGTCTTTTACAATAATACTAGCAAGAAGGCTATTGAAACACTCTCCTGTGAGACATAGCTCTAAATATCATGAACACCTGTCATGCAACAACAGGTCCTGGCTAAAACCAGTCCCCCAGACTACTTTTGGCCGCCAAAACCGGTTCCCCCGGACTACTTTTGGCTGCCAATAGTGGTTCACCCAGGCAGCCAAAATTGGTCCTAGGTCCAGTTTTAGTCTGGCAAAAGAGGTCCTAGGTCTAAATTTAGGCAAGCGAAAGTGGTGGACATGGCTTCATGCAACTATCTGTCATGCAACTATAGTATGTACTCCTCATTTCAGAATACTAATATTAAATGAAATGATATGAACACCATGGCATAAACCAAGCCAGTTGCACTGAAACAAGAGAGGAAAGGAGAGTTCTTAACTACAGTCTTTACAATACCATGTCATATTTGTGCAGTTAAGTACAGAAGTGGTTGGAGACACACAGTCAATATGGAACCATTCAGCACAACCTGTGCACTCAATCATGGCACAGCCATCTATGCTGGGCATTCGGCAGTGGCAGTAAACCCAGATGCACTGTTCAGCTTTGATTGTGACCTTCCTGCCAGTTTGCCTCCCTGGGAACATCGCAAATTGCCCATCTTCTAAACATTTGATGAGGTGAGGCTGCATCAGGTGCTCATCAAAGAGGACCTTTGCAGGGGATCTCCCTAATGACAGTGCTCTTGCATACGCAATGTCGTAAACTCCACAGTCACTGGTGTTTGTCTGACTGGGCAGTTTCTGGAACTTCAGAGTGATGGCTTGCTCTTCTGTGTGAAGGAGTGCAGCAATTTGCTGCTGGAGACTATCTGGTGCATTGCATTGCAATGGCGTAAACTCCACAGTCACTGGTATTTGTCTGACTGGGCAGTTTCTGGAACTTCAGAATGATGGCTTGCTCTTCTGTGTGAAGGAGTGCAGCAATTTGCTGCTGGAGACTATCTGGTGCATTGCATTGCAGACTGTACACAAATACCTCAGAGTGTCTTGCACGGATGGTGCTGATGGTCACCAGTGACTCTTCCCATTATGAAGAATTTGAACAAACTCTTCTGGCTCAATATCACAGATGAACCCTTGCCCCTTCACAACAGATTGCAACCCAGGCACACTAAACTGCTCCTGCAGAGTGTTCTGTGCGGCATCTTTTATGCTATCTGTCAGCCAGCCGGTTTGGGATTTGATGATTTCTCTTGCTGCTTTGAAAGCATAACAATGCCGTTGTCAGCCCAAGGCCGCTTTTTGGGCTGCTTTGTTTTCTTTGGTTGGTAGGTCTGCAAGTTGATTGTGACTTCTGGGTGTGAAGATGGGCTGAGAAATATCTGGGGTAGATGGTGCAGGGTTCCGTGTTAATGGTGGCAGTGGTGATGGCAATGCTGGTATGCTATCTTCATCTTTATACTTGAAACTGGAGAAAGCAGCTGAAACTGATGGCTGCTTCAGTGTTGGCTCTGACGCTGATGCATCCTTGCTACTGGCTGTTTTGTTTTGCTCAGCAGACTGCTCTGAGGTATATAGGCGTCCTTGCTGCTGGCTGTTTTGCTTTGCTCAGCAGACTGCTCTGAAGTATAGGCGTCCTTGCTGCTGGCTGTTTTGCTTTGCTCAGCAGACTGTTCCAGTGACTGCTCTGAGGTAGAGGTGTGCTTGCTACAGGCTGCTTCGCTGTGCTCAGTGGACTGCTCCAGTGATGGCAAGGTGTAGGGCTTAAGGTGAGCCCCATGGCACATTTACCATAGGGCCCTGCTATCACGGTACCTGTACTGCGGGCAGCTGCCAAGTAAGTACTACCAAGTACCAGGTGTGTATGTGTGTGTGTGTGTGTGTGTGTGTGTGTGTGTGTGTGTGTGTGTGTGTGTGTGTGTGTGTGTGTGTGTGTGTGTGTGTGTGTGTGTGTGTGTGTATGTTTGTGTGCACATGTGTGTTCAGTGTGTGTGTTTGTTTGTGTGTATGCTTGTGTGTATGTGTGGTAAAGGTGCTTTCACTGGATGACAGGCTGGTCTGGAGACTTGAAACTCTTATACGCCCAACAGTCTATTGCATCTTGATGTATACTTTAGGCCATCAGCATTGCTGTATCCCCAACTTTCTGATCTACTGAACATTCACGTGGAGATCGCTAGCAAGTAGTTTGAGTTCAGGGGTGCCCCTGTGCCCCATGAGTTTTTTAACTCGAAATACTTGTTTTTGTAAATTCTGAAGTGACCAGTAAGCCAATCTTGGCTGAACAGCCTCTGATCCTCATGCTGTGGTCACCCTAATAATCATTCATATCAGATGTCACACTCATGATACGTATCTATTTAGGAATGTACCCAATGAAATGGATACTCCTATCTTACTGTATTAGCACACTTCAGCAAAGCTAGCCAAATGGTGGCAATGAGGAACAATTGAAAGCCACAGATAGGATTCTTGCATTGAAGATGGCAGGGCACCCAAAGCCAGCCTGGAGTACACATAGGGGAAAATCAACATAGGCTGTTCGTGCTCCATTTTGTTTTCTGTCCTCTGGTACATGATTCTTACTTTCATGAGTGTCCATTCCAGGGAACAAGGGTGTTAAGACAGCACAAATGTTCAGTGGCAAACAGATTTTTTTCAGCTTTTCACTAACTCCACGAACATATAGGGTGCAGAGAGTCTTCTGTGGTGGCTGGGTGGGTGAAAGTGTGAAGGTATATTGGGCAGTGCCAACAAGGTCATCTTCCAAGTCTGGCAGGAAAGCCATTCACCAGGAAATCATTCTCCAGATGGTCCAATTCTTAATCCTTGCATTCTGGGTCTCAGATGTTTATGTGCCCAATCCTTCATGCACCTCAATACTCCATTGATAGTCTTCAGGTGGTGGTGTGAGCTGAAGGGTATGTACCTCTCAGTGTGGATGGGTTTGTGATAGACTGATGTGGATAGGCTTATCACTTCTTCTGGTGATAAGGACAGAATAGTAGTGTGCATTCATTCATTTAGGCTTTGCATGGCATTGGTAATCTTGTTCAGCTGTCTGCTTTCTCATATTGAAGGATCTACTGACTGATTTGGCAGCACAACCAGACTTAGTTTCATCAGATTGTGCAGAGGATTTCAGCGCACATACTGTAAGTTGATTTAGTTGGTTGGTGTGATAACCCATACTGTTCTCTTCTATGCAAACTTGTATGCATACTGTTGGTAATGCAGCCTTTTAGAATTTCTGAATTATTAAAGATGTTGTACATACATACGTAGAGATAAATATGAATGGTAAAGTGATATCAGTCATCATGACAATGGTCGCTCATGACTATTTACATTAGGGCTGTGCACAGTCGGCTCAAGCCCTCCTGTACAAGCTGAAGACCGAGGGAATCTTGCACTCAGTTTTCCTAATCTATCCCGTGAGTTCAATATTCTGCTTACATACGCATTACTATAAGCTATGACCTTATTTATTATATCCACCAATCCTTTACTGGCCAAAAAAGGGTTGTTCATATAATGAAACATGTTTGATAATCTCCACCTGTTACCCACCATGGACATCTTGAAATGGTGTACACCATATGATATCATAGGGTCACAAACATCCAAGTGTATATTATTACCATAGAGGCTCGTTGCTATATTGTTGCAATAAAGGCGGATTCATTGTGACCTAATACATAGCAAACTGCTGGTTCAGGGTGGCAGCAGCTCCCAATTAGTAGGTCCCCTGGGGTATTTACATAAATTGAATGCCTTTTTAGACTCATTTTTACAGCTTCTAGGCATTGTGGCACGAGGTGTTAGAAAATGGCGGCAGCGCATTCCTGCACCAGGTGAACAGTCTAAAGACAACCTGCCAGGAAATATGCCAGTCCAGAAAAGCCACCCAAATCAAACTGGAGAACACCCAAAGCAGAGTCATGAGCACGGAGGAAGAGACGGCCAATGAATAGGAATCTGGAACGTGTGATCACTGAAGGGAAAAGAACGTGAGCTGGTAGAGGAGATGAACAAATACAACCTCGGGGTGATAAGAGTCAGCGAGACGAAGTGGAAAGGTAACGGCGCAAAAGAGGTGGAAGATTGTTACGTAGTTAACTCAGGTGTCAGCGATGGAAGAACCAAAGCGGGTGGGGTAATGTTCTTCTCCAAAGAAATGAGCAGGTGCGTAAAAAGCTGGCAGTGCGTGAGTGAGAGAATTATAGTTGTGCGACTGAGAATGGAGAAGCTGAAGGACAGTGAAGTAAGACTGAGGTTTCAGTGGAGACTATGGCTGAAAATGAAGGAGAGTGTGGATGCAGACAATAGAGAGGTGGAGAAAGCATGGAAAGAGTTCGAAGAGAGTGTGATGAATATGGCAGTTGAGGTGTGTGGGGCAAGACAGTGTGGAGATAGACAAAAGTGGACAGGATGGTGGAATGAGAAAGTGAAGGCAGCTGTAAGGAAGAAAATAGCCTACCAGAGGTGGTTGCAATTGAGGACACCAGGAGCTAGAGAAAAGTACGTAGAAGCAAAGACTAAACCTAAACGCGTAGTCAGGAAAGCATAGAATGAGGAGTGGACTAAACTGAGAATGGTACTGGAAGATGATTTCCACAAGAGTCAGAAGAAATTTTGGAACATGCACTGTAAAGGGACAAAACAAGGGGGATGCTGAAGCCAAGAAGGTTTGCAAAGAAAATGGTCAAGTTATTGGAGAGGATGAGCGAGTGGTTGAGAAATGGATAGGATACTTTGAAGGATTATTGCAAGTAGGCAGGCAGCAGCAGGACAGTCGTCGACAGCCAAATAAAGAGCTGAGGCAGGAGAAAAGTGAGGAGCATAGCAGTATTGCAGTGGAGGAGGTGGAAGCAGCTATTGGCAAACTGAAAAATGGCAAGGCACCAGGGGCATGTGGGATGAGTGCGAAGATCCTGAAAGCTGGGAATTTGGTGGTGGTGAAGTGGCTGCACAAGATTCTCAGTATAGCATGGTCCATGTGGGAAGTGCCTGAAGATTGGAGGAAAGCAGTGATAATTCCAGTGCACAAGAAGAGAAGCAGGACAGAATGCTACTGAGGCATCAGTCTACTTAGTGTGCCAGGCAAGGTGTATGCCAGAATAGTGGACAACAGGGTGAAGCAGAAGATAAAAAGGAAAGATAATGGAAGTGCAGTGAGGGTTCAGGAAGGGTCAGAGCTGCATCAATCAGATATTTACAGTGAGGCAATTCAGTGAGAAGACACTGGAGAAAGGGAAGCAAATGGCAGTGGCATGCGTAGATCTTGAGAAAGCATATGATACAGTGAGAAGGGACAAACTATGGCAAGTACTAGAGGAGTATGGAATAGAAGGGAAACTACTGGGAGCAGTTAAAGCATTCTATGTGAAGAGCGAGGCATGTGTTAGAATAGGAGATAAGTTGTCAGGCTGTTTGCCAATTACAAGAGGAGTGATGTGTGATGTCACCATGACTATTTAATGTATTTATGGATAAGATTGTACTGTAAGAGAGGCACAAGAAGCATTTGGTGGAGGAGTACAGCTGGAACCACCAATGTGAAGTTGGTGCTGTTCACAGATGATGTGGTGATGCTAGCAGAGAAAAGTGAACATTTGGAAAGGAATCTGGATCAGCTGAAGAAGAAAATGGACAAATGGAGCATGAAAGTACACTGGGGAAAGACAAAGGTGATGATGGTCAGTAGAAGTGGAGGCAACTGTAAAGTGATTTTTGATGGACAGGATATTGCAGAAGTGGAGACGTTGAAATACTTAGGAGTGATGTTGAATAGAAGTGGAAACTGTGATGATGAAATTGAACAGAGAATTGGAGCGGCATCCAAGGTAGTCGGAGCAATGAGGAAGCTAGTGTTGGATAGGAAGGAGCTGAAGAAGTAAACAAAAATGAGAGTATATAATGCTATGGTCCCACCCACAATGTTGTATGGATGTGCAACTTGGGCATTGCAGAAAAGGCATGAGGGTAAGCTACAAGCACTGGAGATGAGATATCTAAGAAGAGTAGAAGGAGAGACACGGGTAGACAGAGTTAGGAATGAAGATGTGAGGCAGGCACTGAGGCAAGCTGCAGTACTAGATGTGGTAAAGGCAAAGCAAATGGTGTGGAAAGAAAAGCTGGAGCAGATGGATGATGACAGACTTGTAAAACGAGTATATGAAGAAGATGTACTGGGAAAAAGACCAAGGGGGCGTCCTAGAAAGAGATGGCATGAAAACTTTAAGTAGTATTATAGCCAATGTAACACTAATGCAATTAGCTTTTGACCATACAATAGATTATGCTGGTATGCTAACTCTGTGTCTTGTCTGTCGTATGTGCAGGCTCTGTGCTATTCCTTCAAGTTGTTTTCTCTGCCTCTGCTTTCACTGATCCTTAAACTAATTTTATACTGTGAACTGTGAATCTCTGAGTGCAATACTTCTACATAGATTCCATTGCCATGGTAATGGGCATCTAAGCACTGCACCTGAATCCAATGAAAGTACAGCTAATACGTATTTCACACAGATGTCTAGATCCCATAGATGCAGCTGAGGGCACTTCGCAGGTGCTTAAGAATCCATAATACGGTACATGGCAGAAACAAGTTAGCGTACTACGGGTTACATATGGATACTGGTACATGCGTACATGTTAACGACTACAGGCATACATATTAATGGGTACAAGGACATAATTACACATCTGGTACATCTTTATGTATTTGATAGTTTTTTTCTTTCTGTCTGTTGTCTGTCAGTTATTATTGTTGATATCACTTACATATGGTAGTGGACATGACATAGTACGTACGCATGTATGGTAAGTACGGACATAGTACGTCCCAAGTAGCCTGTAGCTAAAGTATGACAAGTTCGAAAGAGGCTGGCGTAAAATGTTAGGAATTCCGGGCCCTTTGTCGTTGCGCCTAGCTACAAAGAGTGTCGAGCCTTTGTCATCTATAGTAATGTCATTGATGGTTGAAATGTCATCTTTTCCAAGTATTGTTTGCTTCTCTGTTCCACATAATTTATTCATTGCATGTGTCACATGGCCTGTCTTGAGTGTCCTCCCGCCCACACATTAATGACTTTCATTAGCAATGGTAACCGGCCTTTACCTTAATTAACTTACCGCACCATTGGTACCAATCCCACTTCCCTGTGGGCCAGATTGGGGGGCAGTGGACTGAATCAGCCTTTCACCCACTTTTATCAAATTGATGTAATGGGTTGGTAGAAGGCAAAGGTATGCAGTATGGTTACACCTCAAGCTAACAACACCGAACCACAAGGTTGATGTCCACAACCTTCCTGAGTACACCAGAAGTTTCGGCAGCTTTGAAATTCCTTTTGCAATTTCTTTTACCCAGTCAAGATAAAAATGGCCGACTGCGGCCAGCCAATAACCAACTCTCTATTGAGCAAATTAGAGAATGGACCTTAGCTTTGGGGACACCAACCAAAATACCTCTGACAAAGTGCTTTGGATTATGAACTCTTAAGGTCATACCACATACCCGAGTTGCCTGATCACATTGACACTGTGCCAATGAAACGAGCCCCTGCCCCTCAATCTGACGTGGAGGCCGCAGAGTACAGCTAAGAAGGAGAAAGAGAGCAGCAACATAGGTGAGCATCATAGGGAGAATATGTGCTATGGAAACCTGGGAACAAGCCATTGACTTAAGCGCCCTAACCACCAAACTATAATTATTTGTCCTTAGAAAAAAATGCCCAGATCAGAAGGACCATAAGGTCTTCTGGCAACCAAAGCATTTTCAGCCACCTCCTAGGGCACTGATGAATTAAGTATAGTAACACATATAAATAGATTATGTAGCTACTCCTGCAAGGTGCAGTAAGAATCCCATTGATTGGTTGTGGAGTTTCTTAGCCCATCTGGTGTTGCTTCAACATCCTTGATCTCAGCAAGAGGAAACGGCATGGAGGAAATCAATGGAGCAAAGTATGTGCATGCTGCAGTGACAGAAGTAAGAGTGAAATGCTGTGTTGGAGAACTGTAGCATAGTGTTTAGTGGGCTGCTTCAGAAATCAGAGATACAACAATGAAAGGTGCATAATGCTAGGCTACCATTCAAGGGAATGTGACTGGCCCAACGGATGACAGAGACAGTGATGTATACCAAGGATGGGTTCTGTACACAGCTGCAGTTCCAATGCTTATCTTCTTAGTCTCCCCCATACCTCTCTTGTCTCTTCAATTCTCCCTCATCTCACCACAAAACACGATTGACTTGCACCTTCCAACTCAACATTCCACCTTCAAGAACTTTATTTGTTCAAAAGGCCTTCAGTTTCACTGGTACACCAATCTGGCAGACCTTACCTAGCAACATTAGAACATGCAAGAAATTTTCCGCTTTAATCAAATTATGGCACAATTACTTTGCCCCCTATTAACTTAACTTAAACTAACAAGTCAATTTAGTCTCACCACTGATGAACTTATTGTAATTGTACTGTGCTCTGTTTATGTCTTTTGATTTTTCTTTCCTGGATGCCAATCATAGATAGTAGCCTCTGGCTAATGGCTTTCGAGGTTACTGTAAACGAGATAAGATAAAATAAGATCAGAAACTGGTTGATAGGGCACTTAGAAGGGACAGACTGGTAAGGCCACAGTGAAAAATGTCAGAAATGTATGCAACGTTGACATTACTGTCACATTTCACCAGTCACACTACACATTATGAAATGTCACCATCAATGTCACCAACATGGCATGAAGATTGCAGTGACCATGGCTGCCATTTTCACATTCACGGCAATGGTGGACTTTGTATTTCACAAAGTTCATGTGCAATGTTTTGTCAGCTAGTAAATGAAACAACAAGTCAGGCCACAGAACTCACTCCAGTAAAAGCAAAGTGGGATGCTGAAGCAGAAGGGATTGTTCACAGCATTTGGGTCTCTAGAAGAATTGCACCCAGTGATACACAGTTCCTTCTCAGTGTCAATTGGCGGAGAAGAATCTTTCCAATGCTCTGGCGTTGATTTCTTTGCTCACCAAAGTCAATGTGAGGCAATTGAATATTATGGTCTAGAACAAACAATATCAATGAAGTGGAAGAGTATATATATACAAAAGTGTGGCAGATTCTTGCATATTTATATTGTTTTCCCTCTAAAGTGCCATTAGCACAAGAATCCCCTGTCCACTTGAATTAGTCAATACTAGCAGGAAAGCCCACCGAAGGTGGGCTTCCCTGCTCTGGCACCCCCACAACAGCTACTCCACTACTGCCAGACAATGCCAGTGTGGTGGGTGTGGATGTAAGTATAAATTATGCAAGTTGTAGGCCAAAATCATGCATGAGCATGAGCCCATGTCGGCCAGCACTGCAGGAACATTCTTGGCACCAGCCAAGGAGCTAAAGCACTTCCTTGGCAACCAATACGTCTACTTTGCAAGATTTTCAGGGACCGACACCAACAGGGATGTGACGTCACTTTCTTATGGTCGTATGTGCAATGTATTGTACGTTGTCAAGGGCAAAATGGCGTCTGAGCCCACCGAAAAAAAGGAAGCACGCTCTTCAGCTGCAAGGCAGCTAGGTGGCCGGCACCCCTCTAAGCTCGCGTCCCCCCACTCCCTTAACTGGCATGGCGCGCATCAAGTCCGCCAATAACTGGTAGCGGAAAGGCCAGTTGCTAATTGTAAAAATGGCGTGTCGGCCCACGGAGACCAGACGAAGGACATCTCGCTTTTGGCCGCAAGGCAGCTAGGCGAATGGCCCCCCGCTAGGAACCTGCCCCCCGAGTCCCTCAACAGGCAAGAAGCGTCTCGAGCTGCTTCCCTGCAAGGCGCCGATTTTATGATGTAACAAACAAACATAAAAATCCGAGATTCGGTGCATTATAGTAAGATTCTTCCAGAACTGAACTGTATTTTATCAGGTTGCTTATGGCACAGGCTGAAATAATCACTGATGCAGCTGCCTAAACAATTTACATCGCATTATAGGGGTTCCACGGTATGCAGTCTTTATTCTGACAGGCTTGCTGCGAGACACTTACCACCATGACTTGACTGGTTCACTATAGTGTACCCATGTATGACTGCCATCTTCACAATCTCAGGGAAGATGCTTAGATTTCTGGTGTCAAAGCTCTCATACAGCTCTGAGCTCATGGCCACAAAACCACTTCCCACCAACAAATCTTGCCTCTCTACAGACCTCCTACAAGTCAGCCATCTGATGATGTTAAAGCTGCAAAAGAGCCAAAAACACCCTGGATTCATGAAAGCCTGTTGGCAGAAAAAGGAGGAACTAGATAAAGAAAACGTCATCGTCCCAACTAGCACTAAGAAGGGAAAATGTAACATATGAAAAGGTGTATGGTCATTGCTATTAGATGTTAAAAAGAAATCCAAGGGTGGCTTGAGGAACATAGTGCTGTGATATGAAAGCACACAGTCAGCTACAGTTATCATCTGCATAGGATGCAAGACTGTACATCAGCAAGCATAATGCAAAGATACAAACATGAATCTAAACACTAAAACACAGCGTGCAAGATGCATACATGAGTCACAATTTTTAATTGGGCCCTTGGTGCACGCAAAAATTTGAAGTTGGGGTGTAATGATTAGTTTCCAGCTTTAATGTAGATGGACTTGTAAGACAAGCTTGTAGTGCACTTTTGAATTCCACAGCCTCCACAAATTTATACGAGGAGTTTTGTTTTCTATTGTCTTTATGCATATTGTATGACTTTTGATGTGTATTCCCTCTTCAGAATTACAGACTAGTTCTCACAGGTCACAGTTTGGGAGCTGGGACTGCAGCCATTGTGGCACTGCTCTTAAAGAGTACATACAGCACTGTGCAATGTTATGCTTTCAGCCCACCAGGTGGACTATTGAGGTAAAGCATGCACATCTGTGAGAGTAGTCTTCATGATCCTTTGCATACCAGGATGTTTGTTGTTCAGTGATCACTAGTGCTTGTGTCTACATGCAGTCAAAATTCAGTCACATACTCAAGATCATTTGTGACCACAGTCATCTTTGGTGATGACCTCGTGCCAAGGTATGACGCACTTCTGACAACCATTCTATACACTATCTGTTTACCCATCCTTTGAGTGGGTTCTCTAGGCTGTTGTTAGAAATTTGAGTGTTTACCCATAGTTGTATTGTTTAATCAATTGAAACCATCTATTTAATTGAGAGCATTCTGTAGACTCGTTCCATAAATTTCCAGGTGCACAGAATATTCATACATTGATTCAGTTTGACAGAAGGAGCCCAAGGCAAGACACCAACCACTTTATGTCACTCAGGGTCAGGGTCAGGAAATCTTATTTTAACTGGGAAAGCCTTTAGCCCAAGGGGCTACTATTCTATAGGCACCCAGAACAGAAAACAAAGTACACAGTGATAAATTAGACGATGGGAGGTCTTAATGGATTGTGAAGTAAAGCAGAAAGCCATAATCAGCTAAGAAGGAAGTAATTTGGATATGCAAATAGATCATTGACTGGTAAGCAGAAGGGGTTTTGTGGTAGAACTAAAAACAGAAATAGTGGATACTTCACAAGCACTAGATGGTAGGGAGATCCACAGGGCAACACCACGATAGCTGAAGACTTTCTTCCCAAAGTTGGTCTTGGGCTGGGGAAGATTGACACTGTCTCTTGAAGCTAGTCTAGTGTGATGCCAATGGGTGGCAGAGGACAGGGTAAATAGGCACTTCAGGTATGGCGGGTAAAGGCCACGAATGGCTCTGTATGAATGTTGGGCCAGGTGGAAGTCTCGCCTGGAGGACAAGGTAGAGAGACTGAGCTTTTTCCTACCAGAGCTAGCTGATTGCCAGCGGTGCTGATGAAGAATAGCCCTTGCTGCAAAGTTCTGCAGGCCTTCCAGCAGCAGTGCCTCCTCATTTGAGCAGCACCAAACCACATCACAATAATCAAAAGAAGGCAGGATGTAGGAGAGCAGGAGAGCAGCCTTGGGGAGGAACCAAGACAGGCGGTGCAGCAGATTGAGGTTCCTACTCACAGTAGCAGCCACGTACTGCACATGCTCACGCCAAGTTAGAGTGTCATTGATACAGACCCTGAGGAACTTGGTGGTGTGGACTTGCTGGACCGGTGTGGAGAGGAGGTGAATGGATAGAGGAGGCAGATTTGCTTTCCGTACAGAGTGGATGAGCATGGCCTTGGTTTTCTGCACAATTAGCCTCAGGTGGTTGTCACACATCTATTTACTGGCGAGGTGGAGAGCAGAGGTTAGGGTCTCAGCAATAGAGGCCACTCCTTCCCAAAAGCATAGATGGTCGTATTGTCAGCAAACAGGAGTGTGGTAGCACCAGTGATAGCTTTGGGTAAGTCGTTCACAAACAGTGAGAAAAGCGTGGAACCCAAGACAGAGCCCTGCGGCACACTGGAGGGAACAGTAAGGGGATCCGATACTGAGTTGCCCACGAGAGTAGACTGTGTACGGTGCTCCAGGTAGGACTCCATCCACTCACAGCACCGCGGTGCAACACCCATTGACTTAGCTTCCTCACAAGAAGGCTGTGGTCAAAATGGTGTAAAATGCCTTTGACACATCAAGGAAAAGAACACCAACCAGGAGAACGTGATCAAGGGCTGCATACCAGTCATTTGTACAATGTAGCAATGCAGTGGCGGTTGAATGCCTGATTCTAAGCCCAGATTGCAAAGGATACAGCAGATGGTTGTCAGTCAGATGTTGAACAAGTTGCTTATGAACAACACGCTCCAGAATCTTGCTAAGAATGGGCAAGAGGGAGATGGGATGGTAATTAGAAGGAGAAGACTTGTCACCTCCTTTGTAGAGAAGCTTTACATGAGCATGCTTCCACTCGGAGGGAAACACAGATGCGTCCAGGGATGCATTGAAGATGGAGCACATAGGATGGGCAATGGCTTCAGAAGAGAGTTTGGGGACAGAGGCAGGGATGCCATCAGGGCCTGACGACTGGTTTGTCCTCGGGTTAGATAGTTCTTCCTCACACTCGTCAGCCCGTACAGTGGAGAATTGGAACATATGAGCAGTGAGCACACTGGATAGGTACAACATCATTGGATGGCAAAGAAGTGGTGTTGCTGGCAGACAGAAACAAAATGATTGTTAAAGAGGGAGGCCAATTGGGAATGACTACAGTCAAATACTGACCATGACTCAGTGAGTGCAGCAGGACAAGCTACTTTAATTGCCTTCCTGATAGAGGATGGGTGCTTGCCTGAAGCGATGAGCTGGAGGAAGTAGGCGCACTTGGATTTACGCTGCAGTCTGTGCATGAGATTCTTTTGACGTTTGTAGGACTCACAAACATTGAGAGACTTGGATGAACAAAACTGTCGCAGGAGCTTGTTACGTAGATCCACCTCGTCATGATTGTACTTGGTAATCTATGGGACAGCTTTCTTCTTGACACGGATTTTCCTAATTGGCGCATGTTCATTAAGCACGACCAAGAACAGGGTTTTGAATGCCATGAGTCGATCATCAGGTGATTAGAACATTTCTATGATTGACCAGGGGGCAAGGGAGAGATTGTGTTTGAACATTTCCTCATTGAAGTGCTTGAACAACCTTCTCAATATCCTGGGCTGGGACAGGGACTTGGCCCATTTAACACAGAGGAGTATTGGTAGATGGTCAGAGATGGTATCATCAAGTACAGCAGAGAATCTGATTGGGGTGTTTGGTGAAACAAGAAACAAGTCCAGGACTGAAGCAGAAGTGGGTGATACATGGGTAGGAGAGGTAATAGGCTGCTGCAGGTTGTGGCTACTGATGAAATCTAGCAACAATCTACTAAGTGAATGACGGTTGGAAGATATGTCAATGTTCAAGTCTCCACAAGTAATAACGTGCTTGTGATCGATTAGAGCTTGCTCAATTATAGGTCAGATACCTTAGTAGCTGAGGAAGTTGGAGCTGAGGGTGGACGGTAAAGGCAAGCCAGGTAAACAAGGGATGGAAGGTGCTTTCCAGAGATCTCCAGCCAGATGTATTCTAAGCCACTTTTGTCACATGTGCTGCTGCAGACCTTGGTGGCAAGGGAAACAGACACATTCACAGCAACTCCCCCACTGTGCCTGTTTCTGTCCTGTCTAAACAACTGGTATCCTGGGATAGCAAGATGGGCGGAGGAAATGGACTCATCAAGCCATGTTTCACTGACAGCTACCATATCAGGGACATAGCTCCACACACTCCTCAGATTGCTGTTATATACTCTTCAATGATTGGTGCAGATTGGTGGAGTACTGGAGGAGTATACAGACAAACAATCACGATTCATACCCTACCTCTTAGATATAGTCGATAGATATAGATATATAGGCATGGGCAAGGGCCCATGACATGCCAAAAAAAGTTTCACCTAAAAGTTGCTATACATCAAATGACCACTCTGTGTGACATTATTTTTAAAAATTCCGGCTGTAAAGGGATGTAAATCAAGGATTTCCTGCGCAATATTGGCCATTGTTTGATTAAATGCGTAGGTTAACGCACTTTTTTCACTTTTCACTCATGACGTCACAACGGGAACAGAAGTAGATAACGATCATACTCTTGTATTAGAGACTGCAGGCTCAATTATGCTTTCAGTTTTGACAATGTGTTGGTAGCATTTTCGGATTCACCTACCTTTTGCGATCTGTATGAGACTTTTTTCATCCAATTCCGTTCGGTAGAAGCTGAATTACAAGCTTCTGAATATTGTTACCGTACGATTTTTTTCTGACACGTAGTAATAGGAATTACGGTATGTACGAATCACGCGCGCATGACGTCACTGAATAACGCAGTCACGTTTAGTAGAACAAGAACATTCGCCGCTTGCGAGCAGTAACCGAGCGCTTGGCATCGCACAGCGATGACTGCGATTCGACCCCCGTATAGCTAGTTTCGCCGTCGCATAAGTTGAGTTGTCGGTGAGTGCGAACATTTTAAAAAGAGTACATCTTTGCCCACAGGCGCAATAGCATCAAAGCTTCCAAAATTACCCAAAGTCCTAAGCCGTTTCAACTTCGCTTAAACAGGACACCATTTAATAGCGAATAAGCGTTGTTGAACATCCAGATTCGACCCTACGCCACTGATTACAGCACTTTCGCGTTCCTTCTAATAGCCAGCTGGCTGAAAGGTGGCCCACTACACATTACCATAGAAACTGAGCGCCCATTACTCAAAGCCAGTACTATCAGTCAACATGAAAGTACTAAGGTCTGATAGATCTGCCAACGATCTTTCGTTTGATACCAAGTTTGCTGAGTTTCGTTTCTTCTGGTACCAGCGGCGAGCTCTTTAATTTGACATACCACGCGGTATTATCGAATCGGTCAGACATTTTGCTGCGATTGCGCAAGACGTCTGCACTATCTACTTGTATTGCTATAATAAGCATTTCTTCAGACAATTCCACTGACTACAAGGACTCCTTGAACAGCAGAGAAGGAAGCAACGATGCGAGAAGGCAAAATGAGGACGAAGAAGATATGAAGGCTCATCAGCAATGCTTGGGATAGCCCCCTACCAGTTCGAGCGCGTGCACCTGCCTCGGCAGGGTTTTACTTTGTTCACCTTGATTTATGCCCTGTGACGTCATAGATTAGCCACGGGTCGGAAGTTGCACCAGTGTCATCCGTATATATAGCAGTGAAAGCGTGCTCCATTTCAGGGCAATGATGTCCCGGCTCCTAGAGTTTGTCTGCGTCATTGTTAACCAAATCCATTTGGCTGTCCTCGCTGGTAGCCCGCTCAGAATCTGCTCATCTGGCTTGCCCCCACTGGGGTTAGCTCGCTCGGCCAATGTGGTTAGCTCACTCGGGCACTGGGGTTAGCTCGCTTGGCCTCTGGGGTTAGCTCGCTCAGCCAATGTAGTTACCTCGCTCAGCCACCGGGGTTAGCTCGCTCGGCCACTGGGGTTAGCTCACTCGGCCAATGTGGTTAGCTTGCTCAGCCACTGGGGTTAGCTTGCTCGGCCACTGGGGTTAGCTCGCTCGGCCACTGTGGTTAGCTCGCTCAGCCAATGTAGTTACCTCGCTCAGCCACCGGGGTTAGCTCACTCAGCCTCTGGGGATAGCTCACTCGGCCAATGTGGTTAGCTTGCTCGGCCACTGGGGTTAGCTCGCTCGGCCACTGGGGTTAGCTCGCTCGGCCAATGCGCTTAGCACGCTTGACCAATGTGCTTAGCAAGATTGGGTTTTAGCAGTAGGATTAGAGTTAGGGCTGGTTATATTTTTAGTCTCCTCTATGCATTTAGTCATCCTATGTTGAGGCCAAGGATCCATACATGCATGTACTACTATCCGCCTGTAGCGACTTCCAACGCACGCGGCTAATTTATGACGTCATAGGGCATGAATTGCGGTGAACAAAGTGAACCCTGCCTCGGCGCCTGCGAAAGAATCTCCGAGCGATGTCTCTAATGAGAACAATGAGGGACCAGTTTGGAGGCTGAATAACACCAATTGGTATGTAATTGCATCAAGCGTGGAGATTGTTCTTCTTATGAGTCGTTTCTCTCTGGTTATGTGCATTGAGCATTTGAATTTTGTACTAATTATAGGTGTACTTGCGGGAATTGTCAACAGATGACAACACCCCGCGAGTATCTTTGCTGCAAGGAGAATCCAAGAGTGGATGAGAAGCTACAGGAATTAGATGTAGTGCCGGGGGGGGTTGCATGCATCATAGAGCATGAAGGGTTTTATCCTGTTTACCTAAATCAATGGGTACTTCCAATTGACACTGGTGTCTAAAGAAAGTGCTTAGTGCGATGGTTGGGATGAACATAAACTGCACAAGATAGAGAACGTTTGTTGGTGACACTCCAGAGAAGAGGATGGATGCAGAAATCAACATATTGCCAGCAGGTGTTCCTTTGTCGCTAACATATGGTTGACTGTACCAGGATCAGAGGAATCCACAGGAATTGCAACTCTGTTTGATCACTAGTAGGTACCCTGTTGTCTGATACCCACAGTACATGGAGATAAACACTTCAAGCAGACTATGAAGAGTTGTATTAAGGCTAAATAGAATACGATGAACTTCTTTTCTTTCACAGTACCAACACAACTGTCGTACTCAGACCTGTACATATAATATGCGTGCGTGGAAGGGAGATGGATACATACGTATAACATGCCATCGGAAAAAAACTAAGTATTACTCACTTTAATGTATCTTCATCCTCTTCAACATCATCCTCCACATCTTCAGTATCCTCCAACTCCTCTGTGATTTCATGCCTAGCTATTACATATATCAACCCACTAACTTGCTAACTAGACTAGCTTTGCTGAAATTTGCAAGCATGTTTAGTCCCAATTTTAACTGTCACTGATGCTTGTGCTCACCTTTTTGTATGTGGTTTGCGTCTGAATAGAGGCCCAGGCCTCTATTCTTTAAGATATTTTTGACCCAGCCTCTATTCAAGCCAGGATGTTGAAGTGATGTGTTATGTTGGTTTCCAGATCTGGGATCAATTTTGACATGGCCACTATTCAAGCCCGGCCTCTATTAAATAATAGCTACTCTATCCCCCAGCTTATATTCAATGATTAGGATCTTGGGAATTGAGAAAGATTTACAAAGAAGAAGAATAGTGACGAATAGCTGTAGTAGAATATAGTACTTTGCAATCCACAAAGGCTGCAACCTGCAATGTCTGCTTGTTGAGGATGCTGGACATCCTTTCTACTGTGGTCAGCAGATTACCTTGGTACCTTGTACTAATGTAGGGCTATAACCTTGAAAACGTTAAGTCTTCCACGTACCTGGTTCACGTATATGTATTTGCATGCTTGCTTAAAAGTCCCTGATGTCTTGCTGCAGTAAGGTGTACCCTGCTTCTAAGCTACCTGATAACCATTATTGTTATACCACTGTAGCTTAGTGTCCACAGGTTAAACTGCATGGTAAACAGCTGTGCATGACCTGTAGGGCACTTCCTATACTTAATTGTGTAGTTGCTGTGCTGCCATACCATGTTGCTCTTCTACAACAAGTTAATTGTTGGTCTTCTCATATCAGGCTGAGTCTGCAGGCAATAGAAGATGTCGGTGAGAAAATGCTGAATGCCATTCGTTCATGCAACAAGCCCAAGGTTTGTGTTGGTAGACACAATCTGATTATTATATTCTTGACACAGCAGTTGATAGCATTATAACCAATGTTGTTACATGATGAAGCCATACATCAAAGGAAACAACTGTGCGTTATTTTGGCAAATGCACTGGATAACGCACAGTTGCCTTATTTGGAAGTGTATAACACATTGTTTGTTTATAACGCACTGCTTTGAAGGGGCTCTTATTGACATATCCAATCATTTTCTAGCCTTATGTAAACGTTTTGTCTGCTGTTTTAGCAAAATCCCTTTGATATCAGCACTTTGTGAACTTTCACACGAACTTTGGCTCCTCAATGATGAGTGCATGACACTTAGAAATGGTCATCCCCAGAAATTATTTATGCCTAGCACAGCACTGCACATGCATGTTTGATGGCAGAGACTTGGAATTGTGCATGCAATATATTTAGAGTTTTTCTGAATGTTATTCTAGTGTAAAAGAAGGTCCCTCCACTCTCCAAGCTCTACAGACCTTCCAATTCCATGCAGTCTGCACTCTGCATGGAAGCTATTCGTACGCCGTTAGCAGGTCTTTAAATCATCTGCCATAGCGCCGACTCAAACACCGCGTCGCCTTATTCAGAAGGAGAGGCCGCTGACAGCCTTTACCCTCACTATGCTTAGTCCTTCACCTTTCTTCGTCAAGAGGCGCGTGTTCTTCGGTTTCTATAGTAATTACAGTCTAGTTCGTTCGGTAAATTGATTCGACAGCAAGGGAATTCAAGCACAAATCGTTTCTGTTCGAACTGTAACAAGCCAGTTATCACATGGCCCCTCGGGCGTTTCGCTAATTTATCGCACTCGTGTGATAAATTAGCGAATGCCCTCGCAGCCATGTGATAACTAGTACTTATAGAATGCCTAGTGTGTTTCCTTGGAGCATTCATATGTGCAAGCCATTAACCACTGAGGGCTATGTTTGGGCATGGCTGTTTGGTGCACTATTCACATACAATTGGTCCCAACACCCCATTTGGTGACTTACTCTCTTTGTCTAACACCATTTGTCATAGTTGTGTCTACCATTGTACAGTTACCATATGTTGCAAACTTTTATTGAAACACCTGTGAAAGGAGGAGTAAGAAAAGTTCTTGACAGAGCATTTTGGTAGATTATGCAATACTATAAGATGCCAATAGTATTTTGCCTGTTTGGCTTGTTAATTGCGGAATCTTTGGGAGTTCGCATTGCCACTTACCTATAACAGGTGATGTGAAAGAATTCAGCAAACAGCTGAAAGCAGAAATGTGTCATTTATGAAGATAAGTACTCAGCTAGGGTCTAAACATTTAACACCCTGGTTGCATGTAAGCATCACAACAGGTGTTTCCTTCTGAATGGCATGGATTCTGGAAGCAGTGCCATGGATGATTGCGTAATTTACTACTTTCAGCTTCTGGTCATGTGTCAGCAGCGCATTGGTACAGACTTCTTGGAATCAAAGGAGGTCTAGCAACCATCTTATTATAATAAACGTAACGCACATTTTCGTTGTCCAGGATAATCTCCTTCAATTCTGGACTGAACTTCACGAAACGTGGTAGGATTACAAAGAGGCGTACTGTGAGTAACCTCGCCAAGCCGAAATTTGGTTTAAGGTCTTTTCGTCCGAGTTCTTGCCACTTTTACGATCGCCGCCATATCTAAGAGATAGGGAAAAGATCGCGTTTGGTTGTGCACCAACTCCTCCTTCAATTTTTCACCAATCTTCGCCAAACGTGGAAGAGTATATCACGGCAATACGGGGGGTGACCTAAGGTGGTTAGTGCCTTCGCCACTGGACTCCTTTAAACGAAAAGGATTAACATAAGTAACTTCTGTACGTACGGAGTTTTACGGAACGAGTCTACGGAATACTCCCAATTACATGGACGATTCTGATTGGTTAAAAGCTCAAATTTCAAACGATATGCTGGGAACCCACCCGAAGGGCGGGCATTCAGCTAGTTCTTACAATATTGAATCTGTGCGTCTGTTATATATGCATTACATCTCTCATTCTCTGTTTTATCATCCTATTGAGATTCACCCAGAGAAGAACTTTACCAAATATTGAGCTCTGCCGATGCATTCCATTATAATGTAACGTCAGATATGGGTATATTATCAATTATAATGTTCACGATAATAATGTGCAGGAATGTGGACCATTCATGTCATCTACATACTATAATACTTATGAAATTTTTGTATGACACAATATAAACTGTATATCTAATAGCTAAACACCTGCCCTTTAGGTGGTTCCCTGCCTATTGTTAAAATGAGTGTTTAACCAATCAAAACAATCTATCTGATTGGAAGCATTCTTTGGACTCTCTCCGTAAACATCTGTGGGCACAGAATAATCATATTTCATTAATCTTGTCTGAAGGAGTGAAGCAGCAAAGGTGCCAACTGCCTTAAGTCACTCCCCAAATTGCAATGATTCCACCTTTGGTTCAGCATAGTCTATGAGGGCTGGGGAGCGAGTGGTTTCTAGCAGGACATCGTAGCTCAGTGGCTAGAGCATTGGCGGCTAAAGTCATATGTCCTGGTTTGATTCCCACTGGCATCACTTTCTTTCCAGTCCTATGTCATTCCAAAGGTCTATGGATAGTAACGATCATGTCTTGTTAGGACACATTGCCTTAAGGTATTTAGACATGGCGCTGTCACGGAAATTTTAGTTCGGCGAAAACATTGGTCTGCCGGACCAATATTCCAGAAAAAAATGGCTCGGGTGGGCCATTTTTCCCTGAAAATATTGGTCTGAGATTAGAATATTAGTCCATCTTGTATAAACTGCATGCAGCAATTGCAGTGAGGTAGTAGCAAGCTTTAAATGCTCCATCGTCTAAAGGCACTACGGCATCAGTAGTGCTGAGCTTGCAAGGTCTGCTGTGGCCATGTTACTTGTTAGCTTGTTTAGTTGATGCCATGGCAAACCAACAAGCTACACTGCTAATGCTTACCCTTGCTGTTCACTGCACTGCTGTCTGTAACCAATGCCAAGTGATCTCCACAGTGCTTTTTCTTTATCATAGTGTTGAGTTCCTGTTGTTTGCCTCTATGCCCTTTCTGCTGACCATTCATAGCTCCATTTTATTATAAAGGAAATTTTCTATACACTAGTTAATATGGGCTAGTGTGGTGGTGTGATTCTGTGTCCAACATGTGTGGTATGTACATAACTAGCGTGAATCTGCAAATTCTTTGTGGCCTAGAGAAAATTCTTATTTATTTTTGCCCCAAGAGTACATATGGTGACTATTAACCAATTATCCATGAATTTCAATGTTTGTGTGCTGGCACATAATGACGACATCCATGGAGATAAAATGTCCACACTCAAGGCCTCAAAGATGCCATTTTGAAGGCTTTAGCAACAATAAATTGTTGTCAACAGAGATCAAGTTAAATGAACTTTGCTGCAAAGACTAATTTGAGCCCGTTAGTGCTTCATAGAGCTTTGTTGGCATTCAAAGGTATATACTGTACTTGTATAGAAAGCACACTCGTAGAAGCACTCTTTGGAACCTCTATGCTCGTGAATCAACTAAGGTGGCTCCAGAATTAGGAATCTGTCACTTGTGAAGAATTTGTTCAATATGGCTCTTCCAGGAGGTCTTTCGAAGACTTAAGGTGTGTGTGCCTGTGGAAGGAGAAGGAAAGGTATGATTTCAAGCCTTCCGTGAGGGCAGTATGTTTAATGTTTAGTAGGTACAATACTTGAAGTATTGTTTAATTCCTGCTTCTTAATATTAAATGGACGTTATCATTTGTTTCTGCTGCTTATTATGGCTCCACAAGAAACTCCATTCCACGCAATAAGAAAAATCATTTACCGTCATCTGCAGCATGCGTTTTTGCAATGAGAATACTCATCTGTTGTTGGTAATGGATTAACTCTTGAGGCAGCAATGGGGCCCACTCAGATTGATATTATTACTTCTGCAAACAGACTTTTATGATAGTCTACATAGTCCATTCATTTTGATTGCTACACTGGTGTCATCTAGAAATGCAGGAACAAGTGCTATATGCATGGGTACTTGTTTTGTGAAGGCTGCCTCCTCAAGCTCAATCCTACCATGGGTGTTGACAGAATCTAAGATACACATTACCTGCAAAGCCATACATAGTCATTTCACAGCATCAGCAGTACAGTACCATACTGTGACGCCATGATATGTGAAGATCCTAAAATGATAGATCAATTGTCTGTAGAAAGAAAGCCCTGCATTACTATATTTCAATTGTCATCATACTGCCATTGTCATTTAAGTAGCTGAAAACCTGCACTTTGCATATTTTCTCTCTGATTTTGTGCAGTACCAGATTTTAATAGAAAGTGTATTCATGCTCCTTGGATGCCCTTTACCATGCTGTGCTTTTGCCAGGACTAGCCGCTCATCAATGGTCCCATTTATGGCTAGTGACCCTTTCATGGAAGATGGGTATGATGGGAGTGGTGGCGAGTTGCCACCAAACCATAAGGACAAGATATCCCAGCTTCCAGGAGTTAGCATTGATGACCTTACAGGCAAGAGGATTATCCCCGCTTCATATACAGAGAACCTTTATCTGCCTGGGCGCATTCTCCATATCACAGTGAGGAATGAAAAACGGTACATTAAATGCACTACCTTTGTGCATGCTAGGACTAGAGTCAGTATTTCCATTGCACATTGTTGATAAGCTGTTAAAATCTGAATTTAATTAGTTAACCAATGCAATGAGGTACACCTTAGCCTTAGCATACAGATCAATGCTGCCTTTAAGTAGATGTGAACTCCCTCCTTGAGCTCATCACAAAACCAATCTACCAACCAATGCAATCATAGTGTAATTATACTTTTTGGTCATAAACGTATTGGCATGGTGTTAACAGGTTGCCACATTGCAAAGTTGACAGAAGCCTCCTTGGCACATCCTTGACAGAAACTATGCCTGTTTGGTAGAGATCGGCCAATGCTCAGTGAGTATCACATCAAGGTGGTCAGGCTCCAAGCACAAAAGAGCGATGGTAAGGGATAGCACAAAGCCTTCTTTATATCTTGTTGTTGATGCCAACTTCTGGTGGTAACATCACCAAAAGCATGCAGGAAGAAGACACTGGCATGTTCCAAGAGACAGTGCACCAACTGAAGTCACCTATATGCAACAAGCAGCTCAGGGAGGATGATGAAGTTGTGAATGTCTATTAGGACATAAAGCAGAATGAGCACCTATTCTGTGAGTAAGGCCTTTGGAGGATTAAATAATGATGATAATGAGGTAGTTGGCAGACAGATTGGAGTCATTGTGTTATGGCCTTAACTGACTCTGTTGTGAGATATGCAATCATCAGACTGTGTTTCTGTATTTGCTGGACTGGATTACTGGACTAGACTAATGGACTGGACTAATGGACTCGCATAATTTATGCAAAAGCATAATTAGTACATCATGATTATTAGTCTTGTTTGCATAAAGAAGTATCTTTACGAAACATTTCAGTCTCTGGGCAAATGGAAATGCTTCAGATTACCATTGGGACTGTCACACAGCATTATGGATATCTTTACTTGAATAGTCTTTACATATTCTTCTCTAGTGCACAATGAAGGACACCTATGGGCCACGATTAGGGAGGAGGAGGCACAAAGAGAAGGACGGGAGGCACCCTGTCCTTCTCACAGAGTTGCTCTCACCCTCTGGAGCAGTGGGCATGACGATCCTCCCCCTCCCCCCCCCCCCCCCCCCCCATCCACTCCAGCCTTATCCCTTCAGCGGTCCTGGGACTATCCCCAAGTGACAATGGCATACAAGAAGCTCCAGGAAACTGCTCCGGATGCACCCACATGGGCCCGCCTGCTTGCTGCTTGTACAAATGAGTTTGGGGCATGGCTTCAGGCCCTCCCTATATTATCTTTGGGCCTGCGCATGGACAAGGAGGTGGTCCGGGTTGCCATGGGTCTCTGTCTAGGAGTCTCTTTGTGCTACCCACAAATGTGCCAGCACTGCCATACATATGTGGATCACCAGGTCTTCCATGGGCTAAGTTGCCGTAGGAGCCAGGACAGACATCCCTGCCACACAGCCATCAACAATATCGTTAAGCAACCACTAACATCTGCGGGGGTGCCCTCTCACCTGGAACCAAGTGGCATATGCCTGTCAGAAAGCAAAAGACCTGATGGAGCCACAGTCATGCCATGAAAGACTGGCCGGGTCCTGGTGTGGGATGCAACTTGTCCTGACACCTTCGCCCCTCCCACGTCTCGCTGGCAACCAGAGAAGCAGGTGCTGTAGCAGCTCATGCAGAGCAAAGGAAATGTATGTATGAAGTATGCTGAACTGGAAGCAAGCCACCACTTTGTTCCAGTGGCCATAGAGACCACAGGTGTCTGTGGTCCTGAGGCCCTCCACTTCCTCCACGAACTAGAACACCGATAACCCTTCACCATACCCTGGTTTACTGCAAGGACCCAGTCCCAATGGATGAGCAGAAGGGAATGGCCTACTCCATCCCTGCACGGATTACCCAAGGTGTATATCTATCAATCAATCAATCAATTAATGATATTAGAGTGCATCATGCCACACAGGCACTAGGACAAAATGTGGTCCAAAGTAGCACTTAACCTACATGAGTCATGAACACATAATATAGTTGTTGTTACTCATGAGCATTAGCATTGGAGCTATAAATTGGCACATACATAATAACAGCTACATGTGACCAAATCTTGCTTTCCACATGACAGACAGCTGGGCAACCAGTTGGTGGCTGCGACAAGCTTGGGTTAAGATCCTGGCTGTAAATATGGCATCATCCTGGCCGGGTTGAATCATCCTCAGGAATGATTCTCACTGGCTGTTCCATAACGGACACCTCAAGAGCCAATGTACAACATCTTCAACTTCACCAGAGTTACACTCTTTGCAGATCCTCTCTTTTCGTTTCACTCCCCACCATCTTCCCATCTCCACCTGCCTCCTCACAACTTAAGCATCATTCTCCTCTCACTCTTTATCTTTATCCCAGCACATCGCGACTCCTCCGCACATTCCATGATGATGGTCTGCATAGTTGACAACTTCGGTCTCCTCTCCAGTTCTTCTCTCCACTTCTCCTTTACCTTCTCCATGCTACACTCTCCAGCATCCCTCTTAGTTCTGTCTCTGACAGATTCTGAATCTGTGGTTGCCCAACATTCTCCCAATCAAAATCCTGGCAGCACCTGGCCATCTTCCTCACCCACAAGCCCTTGCCATGTTGTACTGACTCTGTTGCCACCCTCCTCAGCAACCTCTTGTCATACATTGGGCTAGTGAGGACCTTGAACCAAAATGCAACACATCTGAGCTTGGCTAGCCAAGCCACTTGTAGGTCTCCCAGCTCCCACAGCAGGGACACTCTTGGGTGGCGGGTGCCCACACCAAAAAACAAACGGGCTGCTTTGAGTTGGACATGCTGCAGAGTTTCCATGTTCCTGTTGCATCCCCAGATCTCCACTCCATACATCATGGTGGACTCAACTAATGAACTCATTAACCTCTTGAATGTTCCGATTTCTACTCCCCCCATCTCTACATTGCACCTTTGGAACCAAGCCCTTAGAGCTTTCTTTCTATTCACGCCTTTGTCTTCAACCATATCATCTAAGTCCAAGTGCTCATCAACCCTGCATCCAAGATACTTGTAGTTACTCACGAGTGGCAATTCTTTACCGTTTATAGAGTAGCTCATCTCAGATCTCTCAACTTCCTTCTTTCTCATATGTATAATTAGGCAGACTGGAAGCACTGGCTGAAGGAGCATTGGCGTGGTGATGTGGCTGCTTCTGCACTTGCAGAACATGTATTGATAGCAGGCCATGGCACTGACCTCTGCAGGGCAGAGGTACTTGACACCCACCCATACACCACTGCATGCTTCCTAATTGAGAGCAAGCACATTCAGCAGAATGCAGACAGCTGAACAGAGAGCAAGGAACCCCTCCAGATTTCCTTCCTGGATTGAATTGCGCATTTGTGTATGACACCACTCACCCCTTACTCACCTCCTGTAGCATCATATCCATTTACACACCATGTCATCTTTGGCCATTGTCTTAGTAATGTTAAATTGTAATGTTTTGTAAATGTTATTCATAACTCTCATCGCCAGCTGTAATTCATCATATCATGACACCTCATGTCATGTAGACAGTGTAGAGGGCTTTCCTTGTCATACACTGATGAAGGTAGCTAGTAGCTACCGAACGTCTGAAAAGTGTGAAATTCTGTTACAGTGTGAACAAAGTGTAACGTGTATTGTTACTTTTACTCGGGGAACAACTCTAGCTGATTAAAAGGGAGGACTGGTGTACGAGTCAAATCAAATGCTTTGACCCCAGGGGTCCTCATCAGTAATAATGATTCCAACAAGAAAGGCAAGGCGGCTTAAATGTGCTTCAGAGGAAGTCTTCAAGGTGTAGCAAGGACACCCTACCTGACCACTCAAGCCTTTACGATACTTGCTTACTGTTTGCCAGTAGGGATCACCGCAAATATCTCATGTATTACCTTGTACATGTCATGTACATTATAATTCAAGCTTTGCACTGTTGTACGTGCATTGTTGTAGTTGCTTTGTTGTTTCATTCTACCACTCTTCCAACCTCTCAGGTGCTATGGCATGTTGAGTGAAACTGTATATGATGCACAGTGGGTAGACCCACCCACTTTTTCTGAGATACTGGTGAATCAGTCCATGTTGGCCCACCACACAACAGATAACATTGCTGCTGCACTTACTGCCTTGAAGAAGCGGGCCAGTGTCCATTAACCTGAGGAAGTTTATTCATGTTAACAAAGTATGTATCTGAATGTTGTTGTAATGGAAATATCACTGACAGGTATTTGTTGTAATATGTTAATTACTGGTTGCCATTGAAACACCAGGATCATCAAAGGAAATATGTAGTAAGATTATATATCATAAAATTATATATACCCCAACTAGCTGAGGCATTAATTACACAGGAGCTGTGAGTTCTTATTTTATCCAGCTTCTTGCACATACTATCATAACTATAGTTCATTTTCACACTTTTTGTGCCATATACGTAACTGCTGTTCACATTGCATGTTTTGAGGATGTTGCTGTGTATACTCATGAAAAAGCTGTGAACAACTGTAAATGCACATTACTGGCTTGTGTATATGTGAAGTTCATTATCAGCAAGAGGGCAAGGCCTTAACTTGTACGGAATTTGAAACAATGCAGCAGGCTTCCACTACTGCTAACACTGCAACAAGCAATAACATCTTTGTGAAAGCATGGTCTTACTCTACACACAGTGGATCCCATTACGTACAATGGATGCAAATGTTGTTTACTGTAAGCAGTCAATCTTGGTATGGCCTAGCATTGGTAACTAACTACTGCACACTTGTATTCCATTGTCGAATAGCTTCAGAAACCAATGATGTCAAACTCATGGTGTTACTACACTAAAAGCCCTTTGCATAGTCACATATTTCACTCGCCCTCGTGTCTCATAAAATAGAAGGTATATAGATGGGCATAGTGTATCCAATCTAAAAACCCTTGCATTGCAAGTAAGAGTTGAAGTGTGACAACAGCTGCTGTGTACTCAAATGGAGCAGTTAGGCACATGGAATGTGCTACTCAAATGGAAGAGTTCAGCTTCATCCTCTTGGTGACACTCCAGAATTTCTCAAGTCTCTGCTTCTAGGCCAATCCAGTGATTCCACCCACTTCCTTCTGAGCATCAGGAAATACAACTCTGCCTTTCAGATGACAAGTTTTGGCTATACAGAACCAGTTTCCCTGCCAGGCTCTATGCCCACGTTCAAGGTTCAATGTCAGGTGTACTATCGCAGTGGGAGCGTGTTGCCTCTTCCAGATGAGGAGCTGCATTGTCTCCAAATCTACCGTATATCGCAAAATGTTCGCGACCAATAATTTTCGCGAATTTCGTGAATGAAGCAATTCGCAGAAAACTTCTATCACGAATTTCATATGCATATAATACCTTAGTCTCACATAGCCAGACCGCTTTCTCCCCTCCATTTTTTATAAAATGACGTCATTTACTCCCCTCCCCTATGACGTCATTTTATAAAAAATGGAGGGGAGAAAGCAGTCTGGCTACGCGAGACTAATAATACCTATGATATGATAATAGCTTGTGTATGCGGGTGATGTCATAATAAAATAGCAGATCAACAAACAGCGTGTAGCTCTTTCGTTTGCTTCATTTTAGAAGCGATTGCTCCTGCTATTTACACTAAATAGGCTTTAATGTCTACCTTGTAGAGTCTCCTTTGCGAAGTTTTTATTCGCGAACATTTCTGACACCTGTTTTGGCAGCGATTCGCGAAATTTTTAGGTCGCGAAAATTTTGCGATATCCGATACTTCATGGGGGATGCTCTGGTAGAAGCTGAGAGAAGGCATTGAGCCGTGGCAGGTTTGAAGCTCAACATTGTACTGCCGATCCAGGAGATTCTCCACAGCGCAAACAGCTGCGTGACAAACTTCAAAACCGCTCTTAAAATGATGGACCTACCAGAACACTGCATCATTATCCACTCCAACAAAGCACCTGCTGTTGAATATTCAAGGAGGTTCAATGCACCAGCAACAGATGAGGTTGCTGTTCTCATTGTTGGCCAAGGCTTCAACGAGTGAAACATTTTACTGCAGAAACAGGACAACCAACTCCATTGGGAATCTGAAAGTCATCGGTCCTATGATGTCGTAGTCGTCATTTTCCGTGTTTTGTCTTCTTCATCTTCTTCTCCGTCAGCTGTAGCTCACAAACGACAAGGATTAAGACAACAATTCATTCTCAGTTATTCTCGCCCCCTTCCTGGCTAGTGCCATTTGTAGGTTAGAGAATGCTGCGACGTAGTATGGCATGTGGCGATTCTCCGGTCTAAGGTGCCCATAGCTATGGGTAGCCATTTTCCCATGGCGTATTAGCAACTGGTTGCAACCGGCCTGCATTGTTTGTTTCTTCTGCCACGTAATCCTGTCAGTTGGGTTGCAATCATTAGTATGACAACGCGGTCAGATATTCCAGGGTGCATACCACAAGTTAGAGGGATTGAGCCAGATCCAGCTATGAGCTTTGTGCATCTTTTTTGGTGTTGGACTACGTCACCCTAAGGCATCGTTGCTGATGGAAGCAGATGCTATGCCAGTTGCTTGGTTAGCTAGGGTCGGATGTGCAGCATTCTGGTTTAGAATACTGTCTAACCCCTTGTATGATGGCAGGATTTTGAGAGTAGCTGCAGTAGAAGCTATGGTGTGTGGAGGGTCATGGATGATGAAACTACAGGATTGTCTTAAGTCATTTGGGTGGGATGGTGTTGGAGCTGAGGAGGTACGAGGCCTATCCAGTGCAGAAATCAAAGTTATGTTAAAAACTTGTGCAAAGAGGTCGATTGAGGATGAATGGACATGTGAGCTTAGTACCAAACCTAAGTTGGCAACATTGCGGCTACTAAAAGAAAAGGGTAGTGAATCACGATGCTTGGAAGTAGCTAGTAAGTCTCTGAGACGGATGATGATGATGTTAAGAGGTGGGACAGCCCCCCTTATGATTGACAGTGGACGATGGCGAGGGCTGCCGAGAGAGGAGAGAAGGTGTCAGGAGTGTCAATCAGGGAAGATTGAGGATGTGCCCCATTGGTTGTTGGAGTGTCATGCATGGGGCACAGAACGACAAGCTCTCCTGCAATGCATGAGGCAAGTAATCAATGATTTCGATAATCTTGAGGAGGATGACAAGATGGTTTGTGGGACAGGGGATGCAAGCACGCATCAATATTGAAAGCCATTATGAAGATGTGGAGTGCCCAATTCTATTAGCTAATGCTCCCTTTCAAGTACCCGACCAGACTGATTGTTGTTGAACTGATTAATTGACAATACTGACATGACTATAATTATGCTTAGTATGATGTTTACTTTGCTGCTTCTTTTTGCCTCACAGGGCAGTTTGGCCCTAGTGCCTGAGGGCATGTGGCATAATAATAATAATAATAATAATAATAATATATGGCGGCAAAAATGGCGGCAGCACCGCGCTGTCAATCTCAGTCCAATTCACGGTACTGCCCCTGCATGAAGAATGGCCGATGTGTCAGATGCCTGTGCGTGAAGAATGGCAGACTTTGTGTAGATTGCTGGCTGTCCACATCCCAGCCCAATCGATGTATGAACAAGCCTGAGGTGGGTCAACGATCTGCTGTGAATGGCGCTATCGATCACCAGCCTGCCGTTGATCTACAACCGGACACCGTTCCACCACCAGAAACCGTTCATCAATTAGCCAGTGATCGACAACTTGATATCTCTACATAAGCTGAAATTGAATCCCTGATTTCACACCTTAGCTCGCCGATTAGGACTGTGAAGCGAATACCTCGGCTCTCTAGAGTGACTGTCGTGCGAAGGCTGGCCAATGTGATTAAGCAGGTCGTCTCTAGAAACGATGTGTCCTCTTGGGTGGGATTGCTCTCCTTTTCCAAGAAATGTCTGCAAACACCTGCCAGAGGGGGTAAGCGCTGGAGTTTGGCAACCCTGATCAGCAAGCAGGTGACCCAGGAACCGTCCACCGAGACACCTGCTACTCGGCCTCCCCAGCGAGTGAGACCACCCAAAAAGCACAACCAGATGGAGCAACTGGCCTCCAGGGTCTCCAGTAAACTGGAAGAGGGTGATTACTGAGGGGCTGTCCGCTGGCTTGCAGCGAGGATGCTATTGCAGAACCCAGTAGTGAGACCCTACAAGCCCTCAAAGCTAAGCATCCCCTGCCACCGCCTGACTCTGACATCCCTTCCTTGGAACACACACCACCACTCGCTTTCACCGTTGATACCCAAGTCATCATGAAGGTAATCTCATCCTTCCCCAAAGGATCGAGTGGGGGCTTTGATGGCCTACTCCCTCAACATCTCAAAGACCTTACAAGTCTATCAGCAGGTGATGGGGGCGCATCCCTCTTAACAGCTCTAGTAGGCCTTACCACACTGATTCTTGAAGGCAGAACCCCCACCTCTATCCGCCCCCTCTTCTTTGGAGCAAATCTGACTGCCCTAACTAAGAAAAGTGGTGGTATTCGCCCAATTGCAGTAGGTTGCACTCTGAGAAGACTTGCCTCAAAATGTGCCGGCCTACATGCCCTCGAATCCATTCCCCAGATGCTGGCACCCCGCCAGCTGGGTTTTGGAGTCGCGGGCGACATCGAGGCAGCTGTCCATGCCAGCCAAATTTACCTGAATCACCTACCCCCCCACCAAGCCATGGTAAAAGTAGATTTTAAGAATGCATCCAACTCTCTACGTCGGGACAAAATGCTGAGAGCTGTCAAGGACCACATCCCAAATCTGCTGCCTTTCGTCCACTCAGCATACAGTTCTCCTTCCATCCTTTTGTGGAACGATGTGCAAGTGTCGTCTGCTGAGGGCATACAGCAGGGGGACCCCCTGAGCCCAATGCTGTTTTGCCTGGGTATTCACAACCTGGTATCCAGCCTGTCATCGGAATTCACAGTGTTCTACCTTGACAACGGCACAATTGGCGGGAGTTTTGAGGACATCGAATCAGACCTATTGAAAATTGAGAATCAGGGGAAGGCATTAGGGCTATTCCTAAATGTAGACAAGTCTGAAGTGCTGTCTCACAGTGAGTCCTCAGTCAGCCCTGTCGGCTTTTCCAGGTCTGCAGTATGTTCATGCCTCCCATGCCATCTTGTTGGGTTCTCCCCTAGGGAAGGAGGCACTGCAGGCTTGCATTGAGGAACAATGTCGCCAGTTGAAAGTGATGGGAGAACGACTTTGCCACCTCCAAATGCACGATGCCATCACTATCCTGCAACACTCCCTTTCCATCCCGAAGCTCTTGCACATCTTACGAACGTCACCAGCCTTTTTGTCCCCACTCCTTGAGTCTTGGGACCACCTTCTGGAGTCCATTGTTTCGAGGATCACCGACATTGATTTTGATCAGGAAGACTCATGGCTCCAGGCAACCCTCCCTGTGAAATCAGGTGGCCTTGGGTTTCGAAGTGCCTCCACTCTTGCACCATCTGCCTTTTTGGCATCTGCTGGTGGGGCCTCAGACCTAATGCAGGAGATTCTCCCCGACCACCTGTCATCTACCCCATACCTTGACAGGGTCCTGGCTCTGTCTAGATGGAAACAGGCACTGCCGGAAGACACACCGGTCCCTTCTGCTGTAAATCGCCAGAAATCCTGGGACGGGCCTGTAGTCCAGCACACATTCGACACCCTTCTGGAGCACTGCACCAATGAGATCTCAAAATCACGGCTGCTTGGTGCCGGGTCATTCGAGTCTGGAGCATGGTTGAACACACCACCTATCTCCTCACCGGGTCTTCGCATGCCCAACGAGGCTATCCGTATTGCCATTGGTCTCAGAGTGGGCGCCTCCATATGCCTACCCCACTCCTGCAGCTTCTGTAGAGGACCTGTCGACAAGCTCGGCCTTCATGGTCTGAGCTGCAGGATGAGCCAAGGCAGAATCCCCCGCCATCAGATGCTGAATAACACCATCTACCACTCGTTAGCTTCAGCCAACATCCCCAGCAGACTTGAACCATCTGGCCTTTACAGAGCTGATGGGAAGCGCCCAGATGGTGTTACCCTCATTCCATGGACGGAGGGAAAATTCCTTGTGTGGGACGCAACATGCATGGACTCCTTTTGTGACTCCCGCATTCGGGGATCATCCAGGGAAGCGGGAGGGGCTGCAGCCACAGCAGAGAAGAACAAGCAGAGCAAGTACGCCCACCTTGACAGGTCCTATATATTCCAGCCCATTGCAGTGGAAACCTGCGGCACAATTGGTCCAGATTCATTGAGTTTCCTCCGAAACCTAGGCCGCAGGCTGAAGGCAACCACAGGGGAGCCTCAGTCTTTCACCTACCTGCTCCAGCGACTATCCATGGCTATCCAGATGGGGAACTCTGCCTCTGTGCAGAGCACTTAGGAGCTGCCAGGACTCCAGTCTATTGATTGAATTGATTTGATTGATTTTATTTAATTTAATTCATCAGTATGATTGTTCAATTAATGTAATGCGTATCTGTGTCTTTTGTCTTATAATCATAATTATCATTATTATCATTTATTATTACTATTATAATAAAGTGACCCTTTACACATTATGTTTTATCACCACTGTATTGTACAATTATAGTTAATATTATTATAATTATTATGAGTGCAAGAAGCATAATAATAATAATAATAATAACATACGGGACATGCTTCACCCGCCATTCACCCGTGCACCATTTCAGAGGTTCTCCGCAGTCGTGCCACTTGGCAGCCATTTTCACTTATTGCGCGATTACTTCCGGCTGCCATTTTCGCGTTCACATGGCGGTACAGAGCTAGCTGTCACTTCCAGTTCCACTCCACAAGCATCCCGCCTTCAAGGAAGTAGGTATAGTGCAGCTCCTTTGTATGCATGTAGGGGCCCTACATCTAGACCACCTGTGGTGTGAGTATATGCGTAGCTATAGCCGTATTCCTTCAGACAGTGAGTCAGAGTGGCAGTGAAATATGATTGGGATTGCGGGTGTTACTCCGTGATCAAGCCAGTCTTGCCTACCACCACGATTTCCTGAAGCAAGTAATTTTTGGGGGGCTACAACCCCCTAGTCCAACCCCCCCCCCCCCCCCCCTCTGTTCTGTTGTCCTAGCCTTATCACAGCTAACTCTGCAACATGATAGCCTATCCAAACAGAAGTAATACATCTTGCACCCACCCACCACAGCTTACCCTAGGTTGCCACCCATGCAGCCACATCCCACAATATGCTACACACCCTGCCATGCATTGGGGCACACTGATTCCTTCGTTGCCACTGTTGTTTGAAAGCCTTTCAAGTTGACCAGCCATTGCCCCTGAAATTTGCATTCTATAAAAAGTCAAGAAACAGTGGTGTGTAAAAATGTTTCCTCCAGAAACAAGGGCAGACGTAGGGATGGTGCAGTGTGTCTCTGAAGGGCATGGCAAACCACCTGGCAAAAAATTGTAGGAACAAGGAGGAGGGCCAGTCCATGCAAAGAGGAGGGCCAGCATGTCCACGCAAAACCCAGATCATTAACATTCACTGACTTTGAATACATTTGCACCATCCCTACATCTGGCAACATTTGCCGCACCTCCTACTAGTTACTGCCATTCCGACTCCTCCCTTGCTGATGGTCAGAAGAAAAGTAGTTTGCAACATTTGGAGTAATGCACTTGAGTTTAAGTAGGTAAGACTACCCCTTGCTGATGGGCTGGAGAAAAGCCGTTTGCAACATCTGGAGCCATGCACTTGAGTTTGGGTGGGTAAGACTCCTCCCTTGCTAATGACCAGAAGTAAAGTCATTTGCAACATCTGTAGTCATGCACTTGAGTTTTGGTGGGTAAGGCTTTCCCTTGCTGTTGGGCAGGAGAAAAGTAGTTTGCAACATTTGGAGTCATCCACTTGAGATTATGTTGGTAAGACTACCCCTTGATGATGGGCAGGAAAAAGTGATTTGCAACATCTGGAGTCATGCACTATAGTTTGAGAGGGTATGACTCCAACCTTGCTAATGAGCAGGAGAAAAGTCGTTTCTAACATCTGGAGTAATGCACTTGAGTTTGAATTCATTAGACTCCCCCCTTGCTGATGGGTAGGAGAAAAGTAGTTTGCAACATTTGGAGTAATGCACTTGTGTTTAAGTAGGTAAGTAGGAGACAGTTCGTTTGAAACATCAGGAGTCATGCACTTGAGTTTGACTCCCCCCTTGCTGATGGGCAGGAGAAAATAGTTGCAACATTTGGAGTCATGAACTAGTGTTTGGATGGGTAAGACTCCCCCCTTGCTAATGGGCAGGAGAAAAGTCGTTTGCAACTTTTGGAGTAATGCACTTGAGTTCAAGTAGGTAAGACTAACCCTTGATGATGGGCAGGAGAAAGGCTTTTGCAACATCTGGAGTCATGCACTTGCCTTTGGGTGGGAAAGAACCCCCCTTGTAATGGAAGGCGAAAAGTGATTTGCAACATCTAGAGTCATGCACTATAGTTTGAGAGGGTATGACTCCAACCTTGCTAATGAGCAGGAGAAAAGTCGTTTCTAACATCTGGAGTAATGCACTTGAGTTTGAATTCATTAGACTCCCTCCTTGCTGATGGGTAGGAGAAAAGTAGTTTGCAACATCTGGAGTAATGCACTTGAGTTTAAGTAGGTAAGACTGTCACTTGATGATGTGTAGGAGAAAGATTGTTTGAAACATCTGAAGTCATGCACTTTAGTTTGAGTGGGTTTGAATCCCCCATTATTAATGACCGGGAGAAAAGTCGTTTGCAACATCTGGAGTAATGCACTTGAGTTCAAGTAGGTAAGACTAACCCTTGATGATGGACAGGAGAAAGGCTTTTGCAACATCTGGAGTCATGCACTTGCCTTTGGGTGGGAAAGAACCCCCCTTGTAATGGAAGGCGAAAAGTGATTTGCAACATCTAGAGTCATGCACTATAGTTTGAGAGGGTATGACTCCAACCTTGCTAATGAGCAGGAGAAAAGTCGTTTCTAACATCTGGAGTAATGCACTTGAGTTTGAATTCATTAGACTCCCTCCTTGCTGATGGGTAGGAGAAAAGTAGTTTGCAACATTTGGAGTAATGCAATTGAGTTTAAGTAGGTAAGACTGTCACTTGATGATGTGTAGGAGAAAGATTGTTTGAATATCTGAAGTCATGCACTTTAGTTGAGTGGGTTTGACTCCCCCCTTACTAATGACCGGGAGAAAAGATGTTTGCAACATCTGTAGTCATGCACTTGACTTTGGGTGGGTACGACTCCACCCTTGTTGATGGGCAGGAGAAACATAATTTGCAGGATTTGGAGTAATTCACTTGAGTTTAAGTAGGTAAGACTCCCCCCTTGCTGATGGGCAGTAGAAAAGTCATTTGCATCATCTGTAGTCCTGCACTTGAGTTTGGTTGGGTAGGACTCCCCCCTTGCTGATGGGCTGGAGAAAAGTCATTTGCAAAATCTGTAGTCATGCACTTGAGTGTGAGTGGGCAAGACTCCCCCCTCGCTGATGGGCAGGAGAAAATAGTTTGCAACATCTGTAGTCATGCACTAGAGTTTGAGTGGGTAAGTCTCCCCCCTTGCTGACGGACAGTAGAAAAGTAGTTTGCAACATTTGGAGTTATGCACCAGAGTTTGGGTGGGTAAGACTCCCTCCTTCCTAATGGGCCGGAGAAAAGTGGTTTGTAGCATTTGGAGTCATGCACTAGAGTTTGGGTGGGTAAGACGTTTGCAAATCTGTAGTCATGCACTTGAGTGTGAGTGGGCAGCCCCTGCCCCTGCCCTTCCTAATGGGTCGGAGAAAAGTGGTTGGTAGCATTCGGAGTCATGCACTAGAGTTTGGGTGGGTAAGACTCTCCTCTTGCTGATGGGCAGGAGAAAAGTAGTTTGCAATATTTGGAGTAAAGCACTTGAGTTTAAGTAGGTAAGCCTACCCCTTGCTGATGGGCTGGAGAAAAGGCGTTTGCAACATCTGGAGTCATGCACTTTAGTTTGGGTGGGTAAGACTCCCCCCTTGCTTATCAGTAGGAGTAAAGTCATTTGCAACATCTGGAGTCATGCACTAGAGTTTGGGTGGGTAAGACTCCCCACTTACTAATGGGCCAGAGAAAAGTCGTTTTCAACATGTGTAGTCATGCACTTGAGATTGGATGGGTAAGACTCCGCCCTTGCTGATGGGCAGGAGAAAAATAGTTTGCAACATTTGGAATTATGCACCAGAGTTTGAGTGGGTAAGACTTGCTTGCCCTTGCTAATGAGCCGGAGAAAAGTCGATTGTAAGATTTGGATGGGTTTGACTCTCCTCTTGCTAATGGGCAGGAGAAAAGTAGTTTGCAATATTTGAAGTAATGCGCTTGAGTTTAAGTAGGTAACACTACCCCTTGCTGATGGGCTAGAGAAAAACAGTTTACAACATTTGGAGTCATGCTCTAGACTTTGGGTGGTAAGACTCTCTTCTTGCTGATGGGCCGAAGAAAGGTCGTTTGAAACATTTGGAGTCATCACTAGAATTTGGGTGGGTAAGACTCCTCCCTTGCTTACAGGCAAAAGAAAAGTAGTTTGCAACATTTGGAGTAATGCACTTGAGTTTAAGTAGGTAAGACTACCCCTTGCTGATGGGCTGGAGAAAAGTCGTTTGCAACATCTGGAGTCATGCACATGAGTTTGGGTGGGTAAGACTCCCCACTTACTGATGACCAGAAGTAAAGTCATTTGCAACATCTGTAGTCATGCACTTGAGTTTTGATGGGTAAGACTTTCCCCTTGCTGATGGACAGGAGAAAAGTAGTTTGCGACATTTAGAGTCATCCACTTGAGATTATGTTGGTAAGACTACCCTTTGATGATGGGCAGGAGTAAGGTTTTTGCAACATCTGTCATGCACTTGCCTTTGGGTGGGAAAGACTTCCCCCTTGTAATGGACAGGCGAAAAGTGATTTGCAACATCTAGAGTCATGCACTATAGTCTGAGAGGGTATGACTCCAACCTTGCTAATGAGCAGGAGAAAAGTCGTTTCTAACATCTGAAGTAATGCACTTGAGTTTGAATTCATTAGACTCCCCCCTTGCTAATGGGTAGGAGAAAAGTAGTTTGCAACATCTGGAGTAATGCACTTGAGTTTGGATGGGTAAGACTCTCCCCTTGCTAATGGTCAGGAAAAAGTCGTTTGCAACTTTTGGAGTAATGCACTTGAGTTCAAGTAGGTAAGACTACCCCTTGCTGATGGGCTGGAGAAAAGTCGTTTACAACATCTGGAGTCATGCACTTGAGTTTGAATGGGTAAGACTCCTCCCTTGCTGATGATCAGAAGTAAAGTCATTTGCAACATCTGTAGTCATGCACTTGAGTTTTGATGGGTAAGACTTTCCCCTTGCTGATGGACAGGAGAAAAGTAGTTTGCGACATTTGGAGTCATCCACTTGAGATTATGTTGGTAAGACTACCCTTTGATGATAGGCAGGAGTAAGGTTTTTGCAACATCTGTCATGCACTTGCCTTTGGGTGGGAAAGACTCCCCCCTTGTAATGGACAGGCGAAAAGTGATTTGCAACATCTAGAGTCATGCACTATAGTCTGAGAGGGTAAGACTCCAACCTTGCTAATGAGCAGGATAAAAGTCGTTTCTAACATCTGGAGTAATGCACTTGAGTTTGAATTCATTAGATTTCCCCTTGCTGATGGGTAGGAGGAAAGTAGTTTGCAACATTTGGAGTAATGCACTTGAGTTTAAGTAGGTAAGTAGGAGACAGTTCCTTTGAAACATCAGGAGTCATGCACTTGAGTTTGGGTGAGTAAGACTCCCCCCTTGCTGATGGGCAGGAGAAAAATAGTTGTAACATTTGGAGTCATGCACTAGTGTTTAGATGGGTAAGACTTCCCCTTGCTAATGGGCAGGAAAAAGTCGTTTGCAACTTTTGGATTAATGCACTTGAGTTCAAGTAGGTAAGACTAACCCTTGCTAACGGGCTGAAGAAAAGTCGTTTACAACATCTGTAGTCATGTATTTGAGTTTGAGTAGGTAATACTCCTCCCTTGCTGATGGGCAGGAGAAACGTCGTTTGCAACAATTGGAGTCATGCTCTAGAGTTTGGGAGGTTAAGACTCACCCCTTTCTGATGGGAAGGAGAAAATGGCGTTTGCAACATTTGCAGTAATTTACTTGAGTTTAAGTATGTAAATTTACCTTTATGTAATGGGCTGGAGAAAAGTCGTTTGCACCATCTGTAGTCATGCACTTAAGTTTGGTTGGGTAAGACTCCCCTCTTGCTGATGTGCAGTAGAAGAGTCATTTGCATCATCTGTAGTCATGCACTTGAGTTTGGGTGGGTAAGACTCCCCCTTGCTGATGGGCAGGAGAAAAGTCGTTTGCAACATCTGGAGCCATGCACTTGAGTTTGGGTGGGTAAGACTCCCCACTTGCTGATGGACAGGAGAAAAGTAGTTTGTGACATTTGGAGTCATCCACTTGAGATTATGTTGGTAAGACTACCCCTTGAAGATGGGCAAGAGAAAGGCTTTTGCAAAATCTGGAGTCAAGCACTTGCCTTTGGGTGGGAAAGACCCCCCTTGTAATTGAAGGAGAAAAGTGATTTGCAACATCTAGAGTCATGCACTATAGTTTGCGAGGGTATGACTCCAACCTTGCTAATGAGCAGGAGAAAAGTCGTTTCTAACATCTGGAGTAATGCACTTGAGTTTGAATTCATTAGACTCCCTCCTTGCTGATGGGTAGGAGAAAAGTAGTTTGCAACATCTGGAGTCATGCACTTGAGTTCAAGTAGGTAAGACTAACCCTTGCTGATGGGCTGGAGAAAAGTCATTTGCAACATCTGAAGTCATGCACTTGAGTTTGGGTGGGTAAGACTCCCCCTTGCTGATGACCAGAAGTAGTCATTTGCAACATCTGTAGTCATGCACTTGAGTTTTGGTGGGTAAGACTTTCCCCTTGCTGATGGACAGGAGAAAAGTAGTTTGCGACATTTAGAGTCATTCACTTGAGATTATGTTGGTAAGACAACCCCTTGATGATGGGCAGGAGAAAGGCTTTTGCAACATCTGGAGTCATGCACTTGCCTTTGGGTGGGAAAGACCCCCCTTGTAATGGACAGGCAAAAAGTGATTTGCTACATCTAGAGTCATGCACTATAGTTTGAGAGGGTATGACTCCAACCTTGCTAATGAGCAGGAGAAAAGTCATTTCTAACATCTGAAGTAATGCACTTGAGTTTAAATTCATTAGACTTCCCTCTTGCTGATGGGTAGGAGAAAAGTAGTTTGCAACATTTGGAGTCATGCACTTTAGTTTGAGTGGGTTTGACTCCCCCTACTAATGACCAGGAGAAAAGTCGTTTGCAACATCTGGAGTCATGCACTTGACTTTTGGTGGGTACGACTCCCCCCCTTGATGATGGGTAGGAGAAAAATAGTTTGCAGGATTTGGAGTAATTCACTTGAGTTAAATAGGTAAGACTCCCCCCTTGCTGATGGGCAGGAGAAAAGTAGTTTGCAACATTTGGAGCTATGAACTTGAGTTTGAGTGGGTTTGACTCCCCCCTTGCTGATGGGCAGGAGAGAATAGTTTGCAACATCTGGAGTCATGCACTAGAGTTTGGGTGGGTAAGTCTCCCCCCTTGCTAACGGGCTGGGGAATAGTTGTTTGCAAAATCTGTAGTCATGCACTTGAGTTTGGGTGGGTAAGACTACCCCCTTGTTGATGGACAGGAGTAAAGTCATTTGCGAAATATGGAGTCATGCACCAGAGTTTGAGTGGTAAGACTCTCTTCTTACTGATAAACCGAAGAAAGGTCGTTTGAAACATTTGGAGTCATCACTAGAGTTTGGGTGGATAAGACTCCTCCCTTGCTAATGGGCAGAAGAAAAGTAGTTTGAAACATTGGGAGTAATGCACTTGAGTTTAAGTAGGTAAGACTACCCCTTGCTGATGGGCTGGAGAAAAGTCGTTTACAACATCTGAAGTCATGCACTTGAGTTTGGGTGAGTAAGACTCCCCCCTTGCTGATGGGCAGGAGAAAAATAGTTGTAACATTTGGAGTCATGCACTAGTGTTAGGATGGGTAAGACTCTCCCCATGCTAATGGGCAGGAGAAAAGTCGTTTGCAACTTTTGGAGTATTGTACTTGAGTTTAAGTAGGTAAGACTAACCCTTGCTGATAGGCTGGAGAAAATGCGTTTGCAACATCTGTAGTCATGCATTTGAGTTTGAGTAGATAATACTCCTTTATTGCTGATGGGCAGGAGAAAAATAGTTTGCAGCATTTGGCGTTATGCACTAGAGTTTTAGTGGGTAAGACTCCCGCCTTGCTAATGGGCCGGAGAAAAGTCGTTTGCAACAATTGGAGTCATGCTTTAGAGTTTGGGAGGTTAAGACTCACCCCTTTCTGATGTGAAGTAGAAAATGGCGTTTACAACATTTGCAGTAATTTATTTGAGTTTAAGTACGTAAATCTACCTTTATCAAATGGGCTGGAGAATAGTGGTTTGCAACATCTAAAGTCATGCACTTAAGTTTGGTTGGGTAAGACTCCCCTCTTGCTGATGTGCGGTAGAAGGGTCATTTGCATCATCTGTAGTCATGCAATTGAGAGGAGAAAAGTAGTTTGCAACATTTAGAGTAATGAACTTGAGTTTAAGTAGGTAAGTAGGAGACAGTTCGTTTGAAACATCAGGAGTCATGCACTTGAGTTTGGGTGAGTAAGAACCCCCTTGCTGCAACATTTGGAGTCATCCACTTGAGATTATGTTGGTAAGACTGCCCCTTGATGATGGGCAGGAGATAGGTCTTTGCAACATCTGGAGTCATGCACTTGCCTTTGGGTGGGAAAGACTCCCCCTTGTAATGGACAGGCAAAAAGTAATTTGAAAAGTAATTGGAAACATCTAGAGTCATCACTATAGTTTGAGAGGGTATGACTCCAACCTTGCTAATGAAAAGTCGTTTCTAACATCTGGAGTTATGCACTTGAGTTTGAGTTCATTAGACTCCCCGCTTTCTGATGGGTAGGAGAAAAGTAGTTTGCAACATTTGGAGTAGTGCACTTGAGTTTAAGTAGGTAAGTAGGAGACAGTTCGTTTGAAACATCAGGAGTCATGCACTAGTGTTTGGGTGAGTAAAACTCCCCCCTTGCTGATGGGCAGAAGAAATATAGTTGCAACACTTGATGATGTGTAGGAGAAAGATTGTTTGAAACATCTGGAGTCATGCACTATAGTTTGAGTGGTTAAGACTTCCTCCTTGTTAATGAGCAGGAGAAAAGTCGTTTGCAACATTTGGAGTCATGCACTAGAGTTTGGGTGGGTAAGACTTCACCCTTACTAATGGGCTGGAGAAAAGACGTTTTCAACATCTGTAGTCATGCACTTGAGTTTGGGTGGGTAAGACTCCCCCTTGCTGATGACCAGAAGTAGTCATTTGCAACATCTGTAGTTATGCACTTGAGTTCTGGTGGGTAAAACTTTCTCCTTTCTGATCGACAGGAGAAAAGTAGTTTGCGACATTTGGAGTCATCCACTTGAGATTATGTTGGTAAGACTTCCCCTTGATGATGGGCAGAAGAAAAATAGTTTGCAACTTTGGAGTCATGCACCAGAGTTTGAGTGGAAAGACCCCCCCTTACTAATGAGCCGGAGAAAAGTTGTTTGTAACATTTAAAGTCATGCACTAGAGTTTGGGTGTTTAAGACTCCCCTCTTGCTGATGGGGAGGAAAAAAGTCGTTTGCAACATTTGGAGTAATGCACTTGAGCTAGAATAGGTAAAACTACCCCTTTCTGATGGGCTGGAGGAAAGTCATTTGCAACATCTGAAGTCATGCACTTCAGTTTGAGAGGTAAGACTTTCTCCTTGTTAATGAGCAGGAGAAAAGTCGTTTGCAATATTTGGAGTCATGCACTAGAGTTTGGGTGGGTAAGACTTCACCCTTACTAATGGGCTGGAGAAAAGTTGTTTTCAACATCTGTAGTCATGCACTTGAGTTGAGGGGGGTAAGACTCCTCCCTTGCTGATGGGCATGAGGAAAACAGTTTGCAACTTTGGAGTTATGCACCAGAGTTTGAGTGGGTAAGACTCCCCTCTTGCTAATGGGCAGGAGAAAAGTCGTTTGCAACAAATGGAGTAATGCACTTGAGTTTTTGGGTTTCTAACATCTGGAGTAATGCACTTGAGTTTGAATTCATTAGACTCCCCTCTTGCTGATAAGTAAAAGAAAGGTAGTTTGCAACATTTGGAGTAATGAACTTGAGTTTAAGTAGGTAAGTAGGAGACAGTTCGTTTGAAACATCAGGAGTCATGCACTTGAGTTTGGGTGAGTAAGAACCCCCTTGCTGCAACATTTGGAGTCATCCACTTGAGATTATGTTGGTAAGACTGCCCCTTGATGATGGGTCATGTGCTTGCCTTTGGGTGGGAAAGACTCCCCCCCTTGCTGATGGACAGGCTAAAAGTAATTTGAAACATCTAGAGTCATCACTATAGTTTGAGAGGGTATGACTCCAACCTTGCTAATGAGCAGGAGAAAAGTTGTTTCTAACATCTGGAGTCATGCACTTGAGTTTGAGTTCATTAGACTCCCCCCTTGCTGATGGGTAGGAGAAAAGTAGTTTGCAACATTTGGAGTAATGCACTTGAGTTCAAGTAGGTAAGACTAACCCTTGCTATTGGGCTGGAGAAAAGTCGTTTGTAAGATCTTTAATTATGCACTTGAGTTTGGATGGGTGAGACTCACCCCTTGCTGATGGGAAGGAGGAAAGTAGTTTGCAACATTTGGAGTAATGCACTTGAGTTTAAGTAGGTAAGTAGGAGACAGTTCGTTTGAAACATCAGGAGTCAAGCACTTGAATTTGGGTTATTAAGACTTCCTCCTTGCTGATGGGCAGGAGAAAAATAGTTGCAACATTTGGAGTCATGCACTAGTGTTTGGATGGATAAGGCTCCCTCCTTGCTAATGGGCAGGATAAAAGTCGTTTGCAACTTTTGGAGTAATGCACTTGAGTTCAAGTAGGTAAGACTAACCCTTTCTGATGGGCTGGAGAAAAGTCGTTTACAACATCTGAAGTCATGCACTTGAGTTTGGGTGAGTAAGACTCCTCCCTTGCTGATGGGCAGGAGAAAATAGTTTGCAGCATTTGGCGTTATGCACTAGAGTTTTTAGTGGGTAAGACTCCCGCCTTGCAAATGGGAAGGAGAAAATGACGTTTGCAACATTTGCAGAAATTTACTTGAGTTTAAGTACATAAATCTACCTTTATCTAATGGGCTGGAGAATAGTCGTTTGCAGCATCTGTAGTCATGCACTTAAGTTTGGTAGGGTAAGACTCCCGTCTTGCTGATCTGTCGTGGAAGAGTCATTTGCATCATCTGTAGTCATGCACTTGAGTTTGGTTGGGTAGGACTCCCCTGTTGCTGATGGTAAGGAGAAAAATAGTTTGCAACATTTCGAGTAATGCACTTGAGTTCAAGTAGATAAGACTAACCCTTGCTAATGAGCTGGAGAAAAGTCATTTGCAACATCTGCAGTCATGCACTTGAGTTTGGGTGGGTAAGACTCTCCTCTTGCTAATGGGCAGGAAAAAAGTCGTTTGCAACTTTTGGAGTAATGCACTTGAGTTCAAGTAGGTAAGACTACCCCTTGCTAATGGGCTGGAGAAAAGTCATTTGCAACATCTGGAGTCATGCACTTGAGTTTGGGTTGGTAAGACTCCCCCTTGCTGATGACCAGAAGTAAAGTCATTTGCAACATCTGTAGTTATGCACTTGAGTTTTGGTGGGTAAGACTTTCCCCTTGCTGATGGACAGGAGAAAAGTCGTTTGCGACATTTGGAGTCATCCACTTGGTAAGACTACCCCTTGATGATGGACAGGAGAAAGGTTTTTGCAACATCTGGAGTCATGCACTTGCCTTTGGGTGGGAAAGACCTCCCCTTGTAATGGACAGGCGAAAAGTGATTTGCAACATCTAGAGTCATGCACTATAGTCTGAGAGGGTAAGACTCCAACCTTGCTAATGAGCAGGATAAAAGTCGTTTCTAACATCTGGAGTAATGCACTTGAGTTTGAATTCATTAGATTTCCCCTTGCTGATGGGTAGGAGGAAAGTAGTTTGCAACATTTGGAGTAATGCACTTGAGTTTAAGTAGGTAAGTAGGAGACAGTTCGTTTGAAACATCAGGAGTCAAGCACTTGAATTTGGGTTATTAAGACTTCCTCCTTGCTGATGGGCAGGAGAAAAATAGTTGCAACATTTGGAGTCATGCACTAGTGTTTGGATGGATAAGGCTCCCTCCTTGCTAATGGGCAGGATAAAAGTCGTTTGCAACTTTTGGAGTAATGCACTTGAGTTCAAGTAGGTAAGACTAACCCTTGCTAATGGGCCGAAGACAAGTCGTTTGTAAGATCTCCAATCATGCACTTGAGTTTGGGTGAGTAAGACTCATCCCTTGCTGATGGGAAGGTGAAAAATAGTTTGCAACATTTGGAGTCTTGCACTAGAGATTGGGTGGGGAAGACTTCCTAATTGCTAATGGGCCGGAGTAAAGTCGTTTGCAAAATCTGTAGTCATGCTCTTGAGTTTGAGTGGATAAGACTCCCCCCTTGCTGATGGTAAGGAGAAAAATAGTTAGCAACATTTGGAGTCATGCACTAGAGATTGGGTGGGCAAATGGGCCGGAGAAAAGTCGTTTGCAACATCTGTAGTCATGCACTTGAGTTTGGGTGGGTAAGATTCTCCCCTTGCTGATAGGCAGGAGAAAAATAGTTTGCAACTTTGGAGTCATGTACCTGAGTTTGAGTGGGAAAGACCCCTCCCTATCTAATGAGCCGGAGAAAAAATGTTTGTAACATTTAAAGTCATGCACTAGAGTTTGGGTGTTTAAGACTCTCCTCTTGCTGATGAGCAGGAGAAAAGTCGTTTGCCACATCTGGAATAATGCACTTGAGCTAAAGTAGGTAAGACTACTCCTTTCTGATGGGCTGGAGGAAAGTCATTTGCAACATCTGGAGTCATGCACTTCAGTTTGAGTGGGTAAGACTCTCCCCTTGCTGATCAGAAGGAGAAAAGTCGCTTGAAACATCTGGAGTCATGCATTATAGTTTGAGAGGTTAAGACTTCCTCCTTGCTAATGAGCAGGAGAAAAGTCGTTTGCAACAATTGGAGTCATGCACTAGAGTTTGGGTGAGTTAGACTTCACCCTTACTAATGGGCTGGAGAAAAGTCGTTTTCAACATCTGTAGTCATGCACTTGAGTTGAGGGGGGTAAGACTCCCCCCTTGCTGATGGGCATGAGGAAAACAGTTTGCAACTTTGGAGTTATGCACCAGAGTTTGAGTGGGTGAGACTCCCCTCTTGCTAATGGGCAGGAGAAAAGTCGTTAGCAACAAATGGAGTAATGCACTTGAGTTTTTGGGTTTCTAACATCTGGAGTAATGCACTTGAGTTTGAATTCATTAGACTCCCCTCTTGCTGATGGGTAGGAGGAAAGTAGTTTGCAACATTTGGAGTAATGAACTTGAGTTTAAGTAGGTAAGTAGGAGACAGTTCGTTTGAAACATCAGGAGTCATGCACTTGAGTTTGGGTGAGTAAGAACCCCCTTGCTGCAACATTTGGAGTCATCCATTTGAGATTATGTTGGTAAGACTGCCCCTTGATGATGGGCAGGAGTAAGGTCTATGCAACATCTGGAGTCATGCGCTTGCCTTTGGGTGGGAAAGACTCCCCCCTTGTAATGGACAGGCTAAAAGTAATTTGAAACATCTAGAGTCATCACTATAGTTTGAGAGAATATGACTCCAACCTTGCTAATGAGCAGGAGAAAAGTCGTTTCTAACATCTAGAGTTATGCACTTGAGTTTTGAGTTCATTAGACTCCCTCCTTGCTGATGGGTAGGAGGAAAGTAGTTTGCAACATTTGGAGTAATGCACTTGAGTTTAAGTAGGAAAGTAGGAGACAGTTCGTTTGAAACATCAGGAGTCATGCACTTGAGTTTGGGTGAGTAACATTCACCCCTTGCTGATGGGCAGGATAAAAATAGTTCTTAACATTCAATTGCTAATGGGCTGGGGAATTGTTGTTTGCAAAATCTGTAGTCATGCACTTGAGTTTGGGTGGGTAAGACTACCCCCTTGTTGATGGACAGGAGTAAAGTCATTTTCGAAATATGGAGTCATGCACCAGAGTTTGAGTGGTAAGACTCTCTTCTTACTGATGGACCGAAGAAAGGTCGTTTGAAACATTTAGAGGCATCACTAGAGTTTGGGTAAATAAGACTCCTCCCTTGCTAATGGGCAGAAGAAAAGTAGTTTGCAACATTTGGAGTAATGCACTTGTGTTTAAGTAGGTAAGACTACCCCTTGCTGATGGGCTGGAGAAACGTCGTTTACAACATCTGAAGTCATGCACTTGAGTTTGGGTGAGTAAGACTCCCCCCTTGCTGATGGGCAGGAGAAAAATAGTTGTAACATTTGGAGTCATGCACTAGTGTTAGGATGGGTAAGACTCTCCCCATGCTAATGGGCAGGAGAAAAGTCGTTTGCAACTTTTGGAGTATTGTACTTGAGTTTAAGTAGGTAAGACTAACCCTTGCTGATAGGCTGGAGAAAATGCGTTTGCAACATCTGTAGTCATGCATTTGAGTTTGAGTAGATAATACTCCTCCCTTGCTGATGGGCAGGAGAAAAATAGTTTGCAGCATTTGGCGTTATGCACTAGAGTTTTAGTGGGTCAGACTCCCGCCGTGCTAATGGGCCGGAGAAAAGTCGTTTGCAACAATTGGAGTCATGCTTTAGAGTTTGGGAGGTTAAGACTCACCCCTTTCTGATGTGAAGTAGAAAATGGCGTTTACAACATTTGCAGTAATTTATTTGAGTTTAAGTACGTAAATCTACCTTTATCAAATGGGCTGGAGAATAGTGGTTTGCAACATCTAAAGTCATGCACTTAAGTTTGGTTGGGTAAGACTCCCCTCTTGCTGATGTGCGGTAGAAGGGTCATTTGCATCATCTGTAGTCATGCACTTGAGTTTGGTTGGGTAGGACTCCCCTGCTGCTGATGGTAAGGAGAAAAATAGTTTGCAACATTTGGAGTCTTGCACTAGAGATTGGTTGGGTAAGACTTCCTAATTGCTAATGGGCCGGAGTAAAGTCGTTTGCAACATCTGTAGTCATGCACTTGGGTTTGGGTGGGTAAGACTCCCCCCTTGCTGATGGGCAGGAAAAAAATAGTTTGCAACTTTAAAGTCATGCACCTGAGTTTGAGTGGGAATGACTCCCCCCTTCCTAATGAGCCAGAGAAAAGTTGTTTGCAACATTTAAGGTCATGCACTAGAGTTTGGGTGTTTAAGACTCCCCTCTTGCTGATGGGCAAGAGATAAGTAGTTTGCAACTTTTGGAGTAATGCACTTGAGCTAAAGTAGGTAAGACTACCCCTTTCTGATGGGCTGGAGGAAAGTCATTTGCAACATCTGGAGTCATGCACTATAGTTTGAGTGGTTAAGACTTCCTCCTTGTTAATGAGCAGGAGAAAAGTCGTTTGCAACATTTGGAGTCATGCACTAGAGTTTGGGTGGGTAAGACTTCACCCTTACTAATGGGCTGGAGAAAAGACGTTTTCAACATCTGTAGTCATGCACTTGAGTTTGGGTGGGTAAGACTCCCCCTTGCTGATGACCAGAAGTAGTCATTTGCAACATCTGTAGTTATGCACTTGAGTTTTGGTGGGTAAAACTTTCTCCTTTCTGATCGACAGGAGAAAAGTAGTTTGCGACATTTGGAGTCATCCACTTGAGATTATGTTGGTAAGACTTCCCCTTGATGATGGGCAAAAGAAAATTAGTTTGCAACTTTGGAGTCATGCACCAGAGTTTGAGTGGAAAGACCACCCCCCCTTACTAATGAGCCGGAGAAAAGTTGTTTGTAACATTTAAAGTCATGCACTAGAGTTTGGGTGTTTAAGACTCCCCTCTTGCTGATGGGGAGGGAAAAAGTCGTTTGCAACATTTGGAGTAATGCACTTGAGCTAGAATAGGTAGAACTACTTCTTTCTGATGGGCTGGAGGAAAGTCATTTGCAACATCTGGAGTCATGCACTATAGTTTGAGAGGTAAGACTTCCTCCTTGTTAATGAGCAGGAGAAAAGTCGTTTGCAATATTTGGAGTCATGCACTAGAGTTTGGTTGGGTAAGACTTCACCCTTACTAATGGGCTGGAGGAAAGTCGTTTTCAACATCTGTAGTCATGCACTTGAGTTGAGGGGGGTAAGACTCCTCCCTTGCTGATGGGCATGAGGAAAACAGTTTGCAACTTTGGAGTTATGCATCAGAGTTTGAGTGGGTAAGACTCCCCTCTTGCTAATGGGCAGGAGAAAAGTCGTTTGCAACAAATGGAGTAATGCACTTGAGTTTTTGGGTTTCTAACATCTGGAGTAATGCACTTGAGTTTGAATTCATTAGACTCCCCTCTTGCTGATGGGTAGGAGGAAAGTAGTTTGCAACATTTGGAGTAATGAACTTGAGTTTAAGTAGGTAAGTAGGAGACAGTTCGTTTGAAACATCAGGAGTCGTGCACGTGAGTTTGGGTGAGTAAGAACCCCCTTGCTGCAACATTTGGAGTCATCCACTTGAGATTATGTTGGTAAGACTGCCCCTTGATGATGGGCAGGAGAAAGGTCTTTGCAGCATCTGGAGTCATGCGCTTGCCTTTGGGTGGGAAAGACTCCCCCCTTGTAATGGACAGGCGAAAAGTAATTTGAAACATCTAGAGTCATCACTATAGTTTGAGAGGGTATGACTCCAACCTTGCTAATGAGCAGGAGAAAAGTCGTTTCTAACATCTGGAGTCATGCACTTGAGTTTGAGTTCATTAGACTCCCCCCTTGCTGATGGGTAGGAGAAAAGTAGTTTGCAACATTTGGAGTAATGCACTTGAGTTCAAGTAGGTAAGACTAACCCTTGCTATTGGGCTGGAGAAAAGTCGTTTGTAAGATCTTTAATTATGCACTTGAGTTTGGATGGGTGAGACTCACCCCTTGCTGATGGGAAGGAGGAAAGTAGTTTGCAACATTTGGAGTAATGCACTTGAGTTTAAGTAAGTAAGTAGGAGACAGTTCCTTTGAAACATCAGGAGTCATGCACTTGAGTTTGGGTGAGTAAGACTCCCCCCTTCCTGATGGACAGGAGAAAAATACTTGCAACATTTGGAGTCATGCACTAGTGTTTGGATGGGTAAGACTCCCTCCTTGCTAATGGGCAGGATAAAAGTCGTTTGCAACTTTTGGAGTATTGTACTTGAGTTCAAGTAGGTAAGACTAACCCTTTCTGATGGGCTGGAGAAAAGTCGTTTACAACATCTGAAGTCATGCACTTGAGTTTGGGTGAGTAAGACTCCTCCCTTGCTGATGGGCAGGAGAAAATAGTTTGCAGCATTTGGCGTTATGCACTAGAGTTTTAGTGGGTAAGACTCCCGCCTTGCAAATGGGAAGGAGAAAATGACGTTTGCAACATTTGCAGAAATTTACTTGAGTTTAAGTACGTAAATCTACCTTTATCTAATGGGCTGGAGAAAAGTCGTTTGCAGCATCTGTAGTCATGCACTTGAGTTTGGTTGGGTAAGACTCCTGTCTTGCTGATCTGCAGTGGTAGAGTCATTTGCATCATCTGTATTCATGCACTTGAGTTTGGTTGGGTAGGACTCCCCTGTTGCTGATGGTAAGGAGAAAAATAGTTTGCAACATTTGGAGTAATGCACTTGAGTTCAAGTAGATAGGACTAACCCTTGCTAATGAGCTGGAGAAAAGTCATTTGCAACATCTGTAGTCATGCACTTGAGTTTGGGTGGGTAAGACTCTCCTCTTGCTAATGGGCAGGAAAAAAGTCGTTTGCAACTTTTGGAGTAATACACTTGAGTTCAAGTAGGTAAGACTACCCCTTGCTAATGGGCTGGAGAAAAGTCATTTGCAACATCTGGAGTCATGCACGTGAGTTTGGGTTGGTAAGACTCCCCCTTGCTGATGACCAGAAGTAAAGTCATTTGCAACATCTGTAGTTATGCACTTGAGTTTTGGTGGGTAAGACTTTCCCCTTGCTGATGAACAGGAGAAAAGTCGTTTGCGACATTTGGAGTCATCCACTTGGTAAGACTACCATTTGATGATGGGCAGGAGAAAGGCTTTTGCAACATCTGGAGTCATGCACTTGCCTTTGGGTGGGAAAGACCTCCCCTTGTAATGGACAGGCGAAAAGTGATTTGCAACATCTAGAGTCATGCACTATAGTCTGAGAGGGTATGACTCCAACCTTGCTAATGAGCAGGAGAAAAGTCGTTTGCAACTTTTGGAATAATGCACTTGAGTTCAAGTAGGTAAGACTAACCCTTGCTAATGGGTCGAAGAAAAGTCGTTTGTAAGATCTCCAATCATGCACTTGAGTTTGGGTGGGTATGACTCACCCCTTACTGATGAGAAGGTGAAAAATAGTTTGCAACATTTGGAGTCTTGCACTAGAGATTGGGTGGGGAAGACTTCCTAATTGCTAATGGGCCGGAGTAAAGTCGTTTGCAAAATCTGTAGTCATGCTCTTGAGTTTGAGTGGATAAGACTCCCCCCTTGCTGATGGTAAGGAGAAAAATAGTTAGCAACATTTGGAGTCATGCACTAGAGTTCTGGTGGGTAAATGGGTCGGAGAAAAGTCGTTTGCAACATCTGTAGTCATGCACTTGAGTTTGGGTGGGTAAGATTCTCCCCTTGCTGATAGGCAGGAGAAAAATAGTTTGCAACTTTGGAGTCATGTACCTGAGTTTGAGTGGGAAAGACCCCTTCCTATCTAATGAGCCGGAGTAAAGATGTTTGTAACATTTAAAGTCATGCACTAGAGTTTGGGTGTTTAAGACTCTCCTCTTGCTGATGGGGAGGAAAAAAGTCGTTTGCCACATCTGGAATAATGCACTTGAGCTAAAGTAGGTAAGACTACCCCTTTCTGATGGGCTGGAGGAAAGTCATTTGCAACATCTGGAGTCATACACTTCAGTTTGAGTGGGTAAGACTCTCCCCTTGCTGATCAGAAGGAGAAAAGTCGCTTGAAACATCTGGAGTCATGCACTATAGTTTGAGAGGTTAAGACTTCCTCCTTGTTAATGAGCAGGAGAAAAGTCGTTTGCAACAATTGGAGTCATGCACTAGAGTTTGGGTGAGTTAGACTTCACCCTTACTAATGGGCTGGAGAAAAGTCGTTTTCAACATCTGTAGTCATGCACTTGAGTTTAGGGGGGTAAGACTCCCCCCTTGCTGATGGGCATGAGGAAAACAGTTTGCAACTTTGGAGTTATGCACCAGAGTTTGAGTGGGTGAGACTCCCCTCTTGCTAATGGGCAGGAGAAAAGTCGTTAGCAACAAATGGAGTAATGCACTTGAGTTTTTGGGTTTCTAACATCTGGAGTAATGCACTTGAGTTTGAATTCATTAGACTCCCCTCTTGCTGATGGGTAGGAGGAAAGTAGTTTGCAACATTTGGAGTAATGAACTTGAGTTTAAGTAGGTAAGTAGGAGACAGTTCGTTTGAAACATCAGGAGTCATGCACTTGAGTTTGGGTGAGTAAGAACCCCCTTGCTGCAACATTTGGAGTCATCCATTTGAGATTATGTTGGTAAGACTGCCCCTTGATGATGGGCAGGAGTAAGGTCTATGCAACATCTGGAGTCATGCGCTTGCCTTTGGGTGGGAAAGACTCCCCCCTTGTAATGGACAGGCTAAAAGTAATTTGAAACATCTAGAGTCATCACTATAGTTTGAGAGAATATGACTCCAACCTTGCTAATGAGCAGGAGAAAAGTCGTTTCTAACATCTGGAGTAATGCACTTGAGTTTGAGTTCATTAGACTCCCCCCTTGCTGATGGGTAGGAGGAAAGTAGTTTGCAACATTTGGAGTAATGCACTTGAGTTTAAGTAGGTAAGTAGGAGACAGTTCGTTTGAAACATCAAGAGTCATGCACTTGAGTCTGGGTGAGTAAAACTCACCCCTTCCTGATGGGCAGGAGAAAAATAGTTCTTAACATTCAATTTGGAGTCTTGCACTATGGATTGTGTTGGTAAGACTTTCTCCTTTCTAATGGGCCAGAGAAAAGTCGTTTGCAAAATCTGTAGTCATGCACTTCAGTGTGAGTGGTTCGACTCCCCCCTTAACTGAAGGGCAGGAGAAATTAGTTGCAACATTTGGAGTCATCACTAGAGTTAGGATGGGTAAGACTTTCCCCTTGCTGATGGACAGGAGAAAAGTAGTTTGCGACATTTGGAGTCACCCACTTGAGATTATGTTGGTACGACTACCCTTTGATGATGGGCAGGAGTAAGGTTTTTGCAACATCTGTCATACACTTGCCTTTGGGTGGGAAAGACTCCCCCCTTGTAATGGACAGGCGAAAAGTGATTTGCAACATCTAGAGTCATGCACTATAGTCTGAGAGGGTATGACTCCAACCTTGCTAATGAGCAGGAGAAAAGTCGTTTCTAACATCTGGAGTAATGCACTTGAGTTTGAATTCATTAGATTCCCCCCTTGCTGATGGGTAGGAGGAAAGTAGTTTGCAACATTTGGAGTAATGCACTTGAGTTTAAGTAGGAAAGTAGGAGACAGTTCCTTTGAAACATCAGGAGTCATGCACTTGAGTTTGGGTGATTAAGACTTTCCCCTTGCTGATGGGCAGGAAAAAAATAGTTGTAACATTTGGAGTCATGCACTAGTGTTTAGATGGGTAAGACTCTCCCCTTGCTAATGGGCAGGAAAAAGTCGTTTGCAACTTTTGGATTAATGCACTTGAGTTCAAGTAGATAAGACTAACCCTTGCTAATGGGCTGAAGAAAAGTAGTTTGCAACATCTGTAGTCATGCATTTGAGTTTGAGTAGGTAATACTCCTCCCTTGCTGATGGGCAGGAGAAACGTCGTTTGCAACAATTGGAGTCATGCTCTAGAGTTTGGGAGGTTAAGACTCACCCCTTTCTGATGGGAAGGAGAAAATGGCGTTTGCAACATTTGCAGTAATTTACTTGAGTTTAAGTATGTAAATCTACCTTTATGTAATGGGCTGGAGAAAAGTCGTTTGCACCATCTGTAGTCATGCACTTAAGTTTGGTTGGGTAAGACTCCCCTCTTGCTGATGTGCAGTAGAAGAGTCATTTGCATCATCTGTAGTCATGCACTTGAGTTTGGGTGGGTAAGACTCCCCCTTGCTGATGGGCAGGAGAAAAGTCGTTTGCAACATCTGGAGCCATGCACTTGAGTTTGGGTGGGTAAGACTCCCCACTTGCTGATGGACAGGAGAAAAGTAGTTTGTGACATTTGGAGTCATCAACTTGAGATTATGTTGGTAAGACTACCCCTTGAAGATGGGCAAGAGAAAGGCTTTTGCAAAATCTGGAGTCAAGCACTTGCCTTTGGGTGGGAAAGACCCCCCTTGTAATTGAAGGAGAAAAGTGATTTGCAACATCTAGAGTCACGCACTATAGTTTGAGAGGGTATGACTCCAACCTTGTTTGAAACATCTGAAGTCATGCACTTTAGTTTGAGTGGGTTTGACTTTCCCTTACTAATGACCGGGAGAAAAGTCGTTTGCAACATCTGGAGTCATGCACTTGACTTTTGGTGGGTACGACTCCCCCCTTGCTAATGGCCTGGGGAATAGTTGTTTGCAAAATCTGTAGTCATGCACTTGAGTTTGGGTGGGTAAGACTACCCCCTTGTTGATGGACAGGAGTAAAGTCATTTGCAACATCTGTAGTCATGCACCAGAGTTTGAGTGGTAAGACTCTCTTCTTACTGATGGACCGAAGAAAGGTCGTTTGAAACATTTGGAGTCATCACTAGAGTTTGGGTGGGTAAGACTCCTCCCTTGCTAATGGGCAGAAGAAAAGTAGTTTGAAACATTTGGAGTAAAGCACTTGAGTTTAAGTAGGTAAGACTACCCCTTGCTGATGGGCTAGAGAAAAGTCGTTTGCAAAATCTGGAGTCATCACTAGAGTTTGAGTGAGTAAGACTCCCCCCTTGCTGATGGGCAGGAGAAAAATAGTTGTAACATTTGGAGTCATGCACTAGTGTTAGGATGGGTAAGACTCTCCCCATGCTAATGGGCAGGAGAAAAGTCGTTTGCAACTTTTAAAGTATTGTACTTGAGTTTAAGTAGGTAAGACTAACCTTTGCTGATGGGCTGGAGAAAATGCGTTTGCAACATCTGTAGTCATGCATTTGAGTTTGAGTAGATAATACTCCTCCATTGCTGATGGGCAGGGGAAAATAGTTTGCAGCATTTGGCGTTATACACTAGAGTTTTAGTGGGTCAGACTCCCGCCTTGCTAATGGGCCGGAGAAAAGTCGTTTGCAACAATTGGAGTCATGCTTTAGAGTTTGGGAGGTTAAGACTCACCCCTTTCTGATGTGAAGTAGAAAATGGCGTTTACAACATTTGCAGTAATTTATTTGAGTTTAAGTACGTAAATCTACCTTTATCAAATGGGCTGAAGAATAGTGGTTTGCAACATCTAAAGTCATGCACTTAAGTTTGGTTGGGTAAGACTCCCCTCTTGCTGATGTGCGGTAGAAGGGTCATTTGCATCATCTGTAGTCATGCACTTGAGTTTGGTTGGGTAGGACTCCCCTGCTGCTGATGGTAAGGAGAAAAATAGTTTGCAACATTTGGAGTCTTGCACTAGAGATTGGTTGGGTAAGACTTCCTAATTGCTAATGGGCCGGAGTAAAGTCGTTTGCAACATCTGTAGTCATGCACTTGGGTTTGGGTGGGTAAGACTCCCCCCTTGCTGATGGGCAGGAGAAAAATAGTTTGCAACTTTAAAGTCATGCACCTGAGTTTGAGTGGGAATGACTCCCCCCTTCCTAATGAGCCAGAGAAAAGTTGTTTGCAACATTTAAGGTCATGCACTAGAGTTTGGGTTTTTAAGACTCCCCTCTTGCTGATGGGCAAGAGATAAGTAGTTTGCAACTTTTAGAGTAATGCACTTGAGCTAAAGTAGGTAAGACTACCCCTTTCTGATGGGCTGGAGGAAAGTCATTTGCAACATCTGGAGTCATGCACTATAGTTTGAGTGGTTAAGACTTCCTCCTTGTTAATGAGCAGGAGAAAAGTCGTTTGCAACATTTGGAGTCATGCACCAGAGTTTGAGTGGAAAGACCACCCCCCTTACTAATGAGCCAGAGAAAAGTTGTTTGTAACATTTAAAGTCATGCACTAGAGTTTGGGTGTTTAAGACTCCCCTCTTGCTGATGGGGAGGAAAAAAGTCGTTTGCAACATTTGGAGTAATGCACTTGAGCTAGAATAGGTAGAACTACTTCTTTCTGATGGGCTGGAGGAAAGTCATTTGCAACATCTGGAGTCATGCACTATAGTTTGAGAGGTAAGACTTTCTCCTTGTTAATGAGCAGGAGAAAAGTCGTTTGCAACATTTGGAGTCATGCACTAGAGTTTGGGTGGGTAAGACTTCACCCTTACTAATGGGCTGGAGAAAAGACGTTTTCAACATCTGTAGTCATGCACTTGAGTTTGGGTGAGTAAGACTCCCCCTTGCTGATGACCAGAAGTAGTCATTTGCAACATCTGTAGTTATGCACTTGAGTTTTGGTGGGTAAAACTTTCCCCTTTCTGATCGACAGGAGAAAAGTAGTTTGCGACATTTGGAGTCATCCACTTGAGATTATGTTGGTAAGACTTCCCCTTGATGATGGGCAAAAGAAAATTAGTTTGCAACTTTGGAGTCATGCACCAGAGTTTGAGTGGAAAGACCACTCCCCCTTACTAATGAGCCAGAGAAAAGTTGTTTGTAACATTTAAAGTCATGCACTAGAGTTTGGGTGTTTAAGACTCCCCTCTTGCTGATGGGCAAGAGATAAGTAGTTTGCAACTTTTGGAGTAATGCACTTGAGCTAGAATAGGTAGAACTACTTCTTTCTGATGGGCTGGAGGAAAGTCATTTGCAACATCTGGAGTCATGCACTATAGTTTGAGAGGTAAGACTTCCTCCTTGTTAATGAGCAGGAGAAAAGTCGTTTGCAATATTTGGAGTCATGCACTAGAGTTTGGGTGGGTAAGACTTCACCCTTACTAATGGGCTGGAGGAAAGTCGTTTTCAACATCTGTAGTCATGCACTTGAGATTGAGTGGGTAAGACTCCCCCTTGCTGATGACCAGAAGTAGTCATTTGCAACATCTGTAGTTATGCACTTGAGTTCTGGTGGGTAAAACTTTCTCCTTTCAGATCGACAGGAGAAAAGTAGTTTGCGACATTTGGAGTCATCCACTTGAGATTATGTTGGTAAGACTTCCCCTTGATGATGGGCAGGAGAAAAATAGTTTGCAACTTTGGAGTCATGCACCAGAGTTTGAGTGGAAAGACCACCCCCCCTTACTAATGAGCCAGAGAAAAGTTGTTTGTAACATTTAAAGTCATGCACTAGAGTTTGGGTGTTTAAGACTCCCCTCTTGCTGATGGGGAGGAAAAAAGTCGTTTGCAACATTTGGAGTAATGCACTTGAGCTAGAATAGGTAGAACTACTTCTTTCTGATGGGCTGGAGGAAAGTCATTTGCAACATCTGAAGTCATGCACTTCAGTTTGAGAGGTAAGACTTTCTCCTTGTTAATGAGCAAAAGAAAAGTCGTTTGCAACATTTAAAGTCATGCACTAGAGTTTGGGTGGGTAAGACTTCACCCTTACTAATGGGCTGGAGGAAAGTCGTTTTCAACATCTGTAGTCATGCACTTGAGTTGAGGGGGATAAGACTCCCCCCTTGCTGATGGGCATGAGGAAAACAGTTTGCAACTTTAGAGTTATGCATCAGAGTTTGAGTGGGTAAGACTCCCCTCTTGCTAATGGGCAGGAGAAAAGTCGTTTGTAACATTTGGAGTAATGAACTTGAGTTTAAGTAGGTAAGTAGGAGACAGTTCGTTTGAAACATCAGGAGTCATGCACTTGAGTTTGGGTGAGTAAGAACCCCCTTGCTGCAACATTTGGAGTCATCCACTTGAGATTATGTTGGTAAGACTGCCCCTTGATGATGGGCAGGAGAAAGGTCTATGCAGCATCTGAAGTCATGCGCTTGCCTTTGGGTGGGAAAGACTCCCCCCTTGTAATGGACAGGCGAAAAGTAATTTGAAACATCTAGAGTCATCACTATAGTTTGAGAGGGTATGACTCCAACCTTGCTAATGAGCAGGAGAAAAGTCGTTTCTAACATCTGGAGTCATGCACTTGAGTTTGAGTTCATTAGACTCCCCCCTTGCCGATGAGTAGGAGAAAAGTAGTTTGCAACATTTGGAGTAATGCACTTGAGTTCAAGTAGGTAAGACTAACCCTTGCTATTGGGCTGGAGAAAAGTCGTTTGTAAGATCTTTAATCATGCACTTGAGTTTGGATGGGTGAGACTCACCCCTTGCTGATGGGAAGAAGGAAAGTAGTTTGCAACATTTGGAGTAATGCACTTGAGTTTAAGTAAGTAAGTAGGAGACAGTTCCTTTGAAACATCAGGAGTCATGCACTTGAGTTTGGGTGAGTAAGACTCCCCCCTTCCTGATGGACAGAAGAAAATACTTGCAACATTTAAAGTCATGCACTAGTGTTTGGATGGGTAAGACTCCCTCCTTGCTAATGGGCAGGAGAAAAGTCGTTTGCAACATCTGGAGTCATGCACTAGAGTTTGGGTGGGTAAGACTTCACCCTTACTAATGGGCTGGAGAAAAGACGTTTTCAACATCTGTAGTCATGCACTTGAGTTTGGGTGAGTAAGACTCCCCCTTGCTGATGACCAGAAGTAGTCATTTGCAACATCTGTAGTTATGCACTTGAGTTTTGGTGGGTAAAACTTTCCCCTTTCTGATCGACAGGAGAAAAGTAGTTTGCGACATTTGGAGTCATCCACTTGAGATTATGTTGGTAAGACTTCCCCTTGATAATGGGCAAAAGAAAATTAGTTTGCAACTTTGGAGTCATGCACCAGAGTTTGAGTGGAAAGACCACCCCCCCTTACTAATGAGCCAGAGAAAAGTTGTTTGTAACATTTAAAGTCATGCACTAGAGTTTGGGTGTTTAAGACTCCCCTCTTGCTGATGGGGAGGGAAAAAGTCGTTTGCAACATTTGGAGTAATGCACTTGAGCTAGAATAGGTAGAACTACTTCTTTCTGATGGGCTGGAGGAAAGTCATTTGCAACATCTGGAGTCATGCACTATAGTTTGAGAGGTAAGACTTTCTCCTTGTTAATGAGCAGGAGAAAAGTCGTTTGCAATATTTGGAGTCATGCACTAGAGTTTGGGTGGGTAAGACTTCACCCTTACTAATGGGCTGGAGGAAAGTCGTTTTCAACATCTGTAGTCATGCACTTGAGATTGAGTGGGTAAGACTCCCCCTTGCTGATGACCAGAAGTAGTCATTTGCAACATCTGTAGTTATGCACTGTAGTTCTGGTGGGTAAAACTTTCTCCTTTCTGATCGACAGGAGAAAAGTAGTTTGCGACATTTGGAGTCATCCACTTGAGATTATGTTGGTAAGACTTCCCCTTGATGATGGGCAAAAGAAAATTAGTTTGCAACTTTGGAGTCATGCACCAGAGTTTGAGTGGAAAGACCACCCTCCCTTACTAATGAGCCGGAGAAAAGTTGTTTGTAACATTTAAAGTCATGCACTAGAGTTTGGGTGTTTAAGACTCCCCTCTTGCTGATGGGGAGGAAAAAAGTCGTTTGCAACATTTGGAGTAATGCACTTGAGCTAGAATAGGTAGAACTACTTCTTTCTGATGGGCTGGAGGAAAGTCATTTGCAACATCTGGAGTCATGCACTAAAGTTTGAGAGGTAAGACTTTCTCCTTGTTAATGAGCAAAAGAAAAGTCGTTTGCAACATTTAAAGTCATGCACTAGAGTTTGGTTGGGTAAGACTTCACCCTTACTAATGGGCTGGAGGAAAGTCGTTTTCAACATCTGTAGTAATGCACTTGAGTTTAGGGGGATAAGACTCTCCCCTTGCTGATGGGCATGAGGAAAACAGTTTGCAACTTTGGAGTTATGCATCAGAGTTTGAGTGGGTAAGACTCCCCTCTTGCTAATGGGCAGGAGAAAAGTCGTTTGCAACAAATGGAGTAATGCACTTGAGTTTTTGGGTTTCTAACATCTGGAGTAATGCACTTGAGTTTGAATTCATTAGACTCCCCTCTTGCTGATGGGTAGGAGGAAAGTAGTTTGCAACATTTGGAGTAATGAACTTGAGTTTAAGTAGGTAAGTAGGAGACAGTTCGTTTGAAACATCAGGAGTCATGCACTTGAGTTTGGGTGAGTAAGAACCCCCTTGCTGCAACATTTGGAGTCATCCACTTGAGATTATGTTGGTAAGACTGCCCCTTGATGATGGGCAGGAGAAAGGTCTTTGCAGCATCTGAAGTCATGCGCTTGCCTTTGGGTGGGAAAGACTCCCCCCTTGTAATGGACAGGCGAAAAGTAATTGGAAACATCTAGAGTCATCACTATAGTTTGAGAGGGTATGACTCCAACCTTGCTAATGAGCAGGAGAAAAGTCGTTTCTAACATCTGGAGTCATGCACTTGAGTTTGAGTTCATTAGACTCCCCCCTTTCTGATGAGTAGGAGAAAAGTAGTTTGCAACATTTGGAGTAATGCACTTGAGTTCAAGTAGGTAAGACTAACCCTTGCTATTGGGCTGGAGAAAAGTCGTTTGTAAGATCTTTAATCATGCACTTGAGTTTGGATGGGTGAGACTCACCCCTTGCTGATGGGTAGGAGGAAAGTAGTTTGCAACATTTGGAGTAATGCACTTGAGTTTAAGTAAGTAAGTAGGAGACAGTTCCTTTGAAACATCAGGAGTCATGCACTTGAGTTTGGGTGAGTACGACTCCCCCCTTCCTGATGGGCAGGAGAAAATACTTGCAACATTTGGAGTCATGCACTAGTGTTTGGATGGGTAAGACTCCCTCCTTTCTAATGGGCAGGATAAAAGTCGTTTGCAACTTTTGGAGTATTGTACTTGAGTTCAAGTAGGTAAGACTAACCCTTTCTGATGGGCTGGAGAAAAGTCGTTTACAACATCTGAAGTCATGCACTTGAGTTTGGGTGAGTAAGACTCCTCCCTTGCTGATGGGCAGGAGAAAGTAGTTTGCAGCATTTGGCGTTATGCACTAGAGTTTTAGTGGGTAAGACTCCCGCCTTGCAAATGGGAAAGAGAAAATGACGTTTGCAACATTTGCAGAAATTTACTTGAGTTTAAGTACGTAAATCTACCTTTATCTAATGGGCTGGTGAAAAGTCGTTTGCATCATCTGTAGTCATGCACTAGAGTTTGGGTGGGTAAGACTTCACCCTTACTAATGGGCTGGAGAAAAGACGTTTTCAACATCTGTAGTCATGCACTTGAGTTTGGGTGAGTAAGACTCCCCCTTGCTGATGACCAGAAGTAGTCATTTTCAACATCTGTAGTTATGCACTTGAGTTTTGGTGGGTAAAACTTTCTCCTTTCTGATCGACAGGAGAAAAGTAGTTTGCGACATTTGGAGTCATCCACTTGAGATTATGTTGGTAAGACTTCCCCTTGATGATGGGCAGAAGAAAATTAGTTTGCAACTTTGGAGTCATGCACCAGAGTTTGAGTGGAAAGACCACCCCCCCTTACTAATGAGCCAGACAAAAGTTGTTTGTAACATTTAAAGTCATGCACTAGAGTTTGGGTGTTTAAGACTCCCCTCTTGCTGATGGGGAGGGAAAAAGTCGTTTGCAACATTTGGAGTAATGCACTTGAGTTAGAATAGGTAGAACTACTTCTTTCTGATGGGCTGGAGGAAAGTCATTTGCAACATCTGGAGTCATGCACTATAGTTTGAGAGGTAAGACTTTCTCCTTGTTAATGAGCAGGAGAAAAGTCGTTTGCAACATTTGGAGTCATGCACTAGAGTTTGGGTGAGTAAGACTTCACCCTTACTAATGGGCTGGAGGAAAGTCGTTTTCAACATCTGTAGTCATGCACTTGAGATTGAGTGGGTAAGACTCCCCCTTGCTGATGACCAGAAGTAGTCATTTGCAACATCTGTAGTTATGCACTTGAGTTCTGGTGGGTAAAACTTTCTCCTTTCTGATCGACAGGAGAAAAGTAGTTTGCGACATTTGGAGTCATCCACTTGAGATTATGTTGGTAAGACTTCCCCTTGATGATGGGCAGGAGAAAAATAGTTTGCAACTTTGGAGTCATGCACCAGAGTTTGAGTGGAAAGACCACCCCCCCTTACTAATGAGCCAGAGAAAAGTTGTTTGTAACATTTAAAGTCATGCACTAGAGTTTGGGTGTTTAAGACTCCCCTCTTGCTGATGGGGAGGAAAAAAGTCGTTTGCAACATTTGGAGTAATGCACTTGAGCTAGAATAGGTAGAACTACTTCTTTCTAATGGGCTGGAGGAAAGTCATTTGCAACATCTGGAGTCATGCACTTCAGTTTGAGAGGTAAGACTTTCTCCTTGTTAATGAGCAAAAGAAAAGTCGTTTGCAACATTTAAAGTCATGCACTAGAGTTTGGGTGGGTAAGACTTCACCCTTACTAATGGGCTGGAGGAAAGTCGTTTTCAACATCTGTAGTCATGCACTTGAGTTGAGGGGGATAAGACTCCCCCCTTGCTGATGGGCATGAGGAAAACAGTTTGCAACTTTAGAGTTATGCATCAGAGTTTGAGTGGGTAAGACTCCCCTCTTGCTAATGGGCAGGAGAAAAGTCGTTTGCAACAAATGGAGTAATGCACTTGAGTTTTTGGGTTTCTAACATCTGGAGTAATGCACTTGAGTTTGAATTCATTAGACTCCCCTCTTGCTGATGGGTAGGAGGAAAGTAGTTTGCAACATTTGGAGTAATGAACTTGAGTTTAAGTAGGTAAGTAGGAGACAGTTCGTTTGAAACATCAGGAGTCGTGCACTTGAGTTTGGGTGAGTAAGAACCCCCTTGCTGCAACATTTGGAGTCATCCACTTGAGATTATGTTGGTAAGACTGCCCCTTGATGATGGGCAGGAGAAAGGTCTTTGCAGCATCTGGAGTCATGCGCTTGCCTTTGGGTGGGAAAGACTCCCCCCTTGTAATGGACAGGCGAAAAGTAATTTGAAACATCTAGAGTCATCACTATAGTTTGAGAGGGTATGACTCCAACCTTGCTAATGAGCAGGAGAAAAGTTGTTTCTAACATCTGGAGTCATGCACTTAAGTTTGAGTTCATTAGACTCCCCCCTTGCTGATGAGTAGGAGGAAAGTAGTTTGCAACATTTGGAGTAATGCACTTGAGTTCAAGTAGGTAAGACTAACCCTTGCTATTGGGCTGGAGAAAAGTCGTTTGTAAGATCTTTAATCATGCACTTGAGTTTGGATGGGTGAGACTCACCCCTTGCTGATGGGTAGGAGGAAAGTAGTTTGCAACATTTGGAGTAATGCACTTGAGTTTAAGTAAGTAAGTAGGAGACAGTTCCTTTGAAACATCAGGAGTCATGCACTTGAGTTTGGGTGAGTACGACTCCCCCCTTCCTAATGGACAGGAGAAAATACTTGCAACATTTGGAGTCATGCACTAGTGTTTGGATGGGTAAGACTCCCTCCTTTCTAATGGGCAGGATAAAAGTCGTTTGCAACTTTTGGAGTATTGTACTTGAGTTCAAGTAGGTAAGACTAACCCTTTCTGATGGGCTGGAGAAAAGTCGTTTACAACATCTGAAGTCATGCACTTGAGTTTGGGTGAGTAAGACTCCTCCCTTGCTGATGGGCAGGAGAAAATAGTTTGCAGCATTTGGCGTTATGCACTAGAGTTTTAGTGGGTAAGACTCCCGCCTTGCAAATGGGAAGGAGAAAATGACGTTTGCAACATTTGCAGAAATTTACTTGAGTTTAAGTACGTAAATCTACCTTTATCTAATGGGCTGGAGAAAAGTCGTTTGCATCATCTGTAGTCATGCACTAGAGTTTGGGTGGGTAAGACTTCACCCTTACTAATGGGCTGGAGAAAAGACGTTTTCAACATCTGTAGTCATGCACTTGAGTTTGGGTGAGTAAGACTCCCCCTTGCTGATGACCAGAAGTAGTCATTTTCAACATCTGTAGTTATGCACTTGAGTTTTGGTGGGTAAAACTTTCTCCTTTCTGATCGACAGGAGAAAAGTAGTTTGCGACATTTGGAGTCATCCACTTGAGATTATGTTGGTAAGACTTCCCCTTGATGATGGGCAGAAGAAAATTAGTTTGCAACTTTGGAGTCATGCACCAGAGTTTGAGTGGAAAGACCACCCCCCCTTACTAATGAGCCAGACAAAAGTTGTTTGTAACATTTAAAGTCATGCACTAGAGTTTGGGTGTTTAAGACTCCCCTCTTGCTGATGGGGAGGAAAAAAGTCGTTTGCAACATTTGGAGTAATGCACTTGAGCTAGAATAGGTAGAACTACTTCTTTCTGATGGGCTGGAGGAAAGTCATTTGCAACATCTGGAGTCATGCACTATAGTTTGAGAGGTAAGACTTTCTCCTTGTTAATGAGCAGGAGAAAAGTCGTTTGCAACATTTGGAGTCATGCACTAGAGTTTGGGTGAGTAAGACTTCACCCTTACTAATGGGCTGGAGGAAAGTCGTTTTCAACATCTGTAGTCATGCACTTGAGATTGAGTGGGTAAGACTCCCCCTTGCTGATGACCAGAAGTAGTCATTTGCAACATCTGTAGTTATGCACTTGAGTTCTGGTGGGTAAAACTTTCTCCTTTCAGATCGACAGGAGAAAAGTAGTTTGCGACATTTGGAGTCATCCACTTGAGATTATGTTGGTAAGACTTCCCCTTGATGATGGGCAGGAGAAAAATAGTTTGCAACTTTGGAGTCATGCACCAGAGTTTGAGTGGAAAGACCACCCCCCCTTACTAATGAGCCAGAGAAAAGTTGTTTGTAACATTTAAAGTCATGCACTAGAGTTTGGGTGTTTAAGACTCCCCTCTTGCTGATGGGGAGGAAAAAAGTCGTTTGCAACATTTGGAGTAATGCACTTGAGCTAGAATAGGTAGAACTACTTCTTTCTAATGGGCTGGAGGAAAGTCATTTGCAACATCTGGAGTCATGCACTTCAGTTTGAGAGGTAAGACTTTCTCCTTGTTAATGAGCAAAAGAAAAGTCGTTTGCAACATTTAAAGTCATGCACTAGAGTTTGGGTGGGTAAGACTTCACCCTTACTAATGGGCTGGAGGAAAGTCGTTTTCAACATCTGTAGTCATGCACTTGAGTTGAGGGGGATAAGACTCCCCCCTTGCTGATGGGCATGAGGAAAACAGTTTGCAACTTTAGAGTTATGCATCAGAGTTTGAGTGGGTAAGACTCCCCTCTTGCTAATGGGCAGGAGAAAAGTCGTTTGCAACAAATGGAGTAATGCACTTGAGTTTTTGGGTTTCTAACATCTGGAGTAATGCACTTGAGTTTGAATTCATTAGACTCCCCTCTTGCTGATGGGTAGGAGGAAAGTAGTTTGCAACATTTGGAGTAATGAACTTGAGTTTAAGTAGGTAAGTAGGAGACAGTTCGTTTGAAACATCAGGAGTCATGCACTTGAGTTTGGGTGAGTAAGAACCCCCTTGCTGCAACATTTGGAGTCATCCACTTGAGATTATGTTGGTAAGACTGCCCCTTGATGATGGGCAGGAGAAAGGTCTTTGCAGCATCTGGAGTCATGCGCTTGCCTTTGGGTGGGAAAGACTCCCCCCTTGTAATGGACAGGCGAAAAGTAATTTGAAACATCTAGAGTCATCACTATAGTTTGAGAGGGTATGACTCCAACCTTGCTAATGAGCAGGAGAAAAGTCGTTTCTAACATCTGGAGTCATGCACTTAAGTTTGAGTTCATTAGACTCCCCCCTTGCTGATGAGTAGGAGGAAAGTAGTTTGCAACATTTGGAGTAATGCACTTGAGTTCAAGTAGGTAAGACTAACCCTTGCTATTGGGCTGGAGAAAAGTCGTTTGTAAGATCTTTAATCATGCACTTGAGTTTGGATGGGTGAGACTCACCCCTTGCTGATGGGAAGGAGGAAAGTAGTTTGCAACATTTGGAGTAATGCACTTGAGTTTAAGTAAGTAAGTAGGAGACAGTTCCTTTGAAACATCAGGAGTCATGCACTTGAGTTTGGGTGAGTAAGACTCCCCCCTTCCTGATGGACAGGAGAAAATACTTGCAACATTTGGAGTCATGCACTAGTGTTTGGATGGGTAAGACTCCCTCCTTTCTAATGGGCAGGATAAAAGTCGTTTGCAACTTTTGGAGTATTGTACTTGAGTTCAAGTAGGTAAGACTAACCCTTTCTGATGGGCTAGAGAAAAGTCGTTTACAACATCTGAAGTCATGCACTTGAGTTTGGGTGAGTAAGACTCCTCCCTTGCAAATGGGAAGGAGAAAATGACGTTTGCAACATTTGCAGAAATTTACTTGAGTTTAAGTACGTAAATCTACCTTTATCTAATGGGCTGGAGAAAAGTCGTTTGCATCATCTGTAGTCATGCACTTGAGTTTGGTTGGGTAAGACTCCCGTCTTGCTGATCTGCAGTGGTAGAGTCATTTGCATCATCTGTAGTCATGCACTTGAGTTTGGTTGGGTAGGACTCCCCTGTTGCTGATGGTAAAGAGAAAAATAGTTTGCAACATTTGGAGTAATGCACTTGAGTTCAAATAGATAGGACTAACCCTTGCTAATGAGCTGGAGAAAAGTCATTTGCAACATCTGCAGTCATGCACTTGAGTTTGGGTGGGTAAGACTCTCCTCTTGCTAATGGGCAGGAAAAAAGTCGTTTGCAACTTTTGGAGTAATGCACTTGAGTTCAAGTAGGTAAGACTACCCTTTGCTAATGGGCTGGAGAAAAGTCATTTGCAACATCTGGAGTCATGCACTTGAGTTTGGGTTGGTAAGACTCCCCCTTGCTGATGACCAGAAGTAAAGTCATTTGCAACATCTGTAGTTATGCACTTGAGTTTTGGTGGGTAAGACTTTCCCCTTGCTGATGGACAGGAGAAAAGTCGTTTGCGACATTTGGAGTCATCCACTTGGTAAGACTACCCCTTGATGATGGACAGGAGAAAGGCTTTTGCAACTTCTGGAGTCATGCACTTGCCTTTGGGTGGGAAAGACCTCCCCTTGTAATGGACAGGCGAAAAGTGATTTGCAACATCTAGAGTCATGCACTATAGTCTGAGAGGGTATGACTCCAACCTTGCTAATGAGCAGGAGAAAAGTCGTTTGCAACTTTTGGAATAATGCACTTGAGTTCAAGTAGGTAAGACTAACCCTTGGTAAATGGCCGAAGAAAAGTCGTTTGTAAGATCTCCAATCATGCACTTGAGTTTGGGTGAGTAAGACTCACCCCTTGCTGATGGGAAGGTGAAAAATAGTTTGCAACATTTGGAGTCTTGCACTAGAGATTGGGTGGGGAAGACTTCCTAATTGCTAATGGGCCGGAGTAAAGTGGTTTGCAAAATCTGTAGTCATGCTCTTGAGTTTGAGTGGATAAGACTCCCCCCTTGCTGATGGTAAGGAGAAAAATAGTTAGCAACATTTGGAGTCATGCACTAGAGATAGGAGACAGTTCCTTTGAAACATCTGTAGTCATGCACTTGAGTTTGGGTGAGTAAGACTCCCCTCTTCCTGCTGGACAGAAGAGAATACTTGCAACATTTAAAGTCATGCACTAGTGTTTGGATGGGTAAGACTCCCTCCTTGCTAATGGGCAGGAGAAAAGTCGTTTGCAACATCTGGAGTCATGCACTAGAGTTTGGGTGGGTAAGACTTCACCCTTACTAATGGGCTGGAGAAAAGACGTTTTCAACATCTGTAGTCATGCACTTGAGTTTGGGTGGGTAAGACTCCCCCTTGCTGATGACCAGAAGTAGTCATTTGCAACATCTGTAGTTATGCACTTGAGTTTTGGTGGGTAAAACTTTCCCCTTTCTGATCGACAGGAGAAAAGTAGTTTGCGACATTTGGAGTCATCCACTTGAGATTATGTTGGTAAGACTTCCCCTTGATGATGGGCAGAAGAAAATTAGTTTGCAACTTTAAAGTCATGCACCAGAGTTTGAGTGGAAAGACCACCCCCCCTTACTAATGAGCCGGAGAAAAGTTGTTTGTAACATTTAAAGTCATGCACTAGAGTTTGGGTGTTTAAGACTCCCCTCTTGCTGATGGGGAGGAAAAAAGTCGTTTGCAACATTTGGAGTAATGCACTTGAGCTAGAATAGGTAGAACTACTTCTTTCTGATGGGCTGGAGGAAAGTCATTTGCAACATCTGGAGTCATGCACTATAGTTTGAGAGGTAAGACTTTCTCCTTGTTAATGAGCAGGAGAAAAGTCGTTTGCAATATTTGGAGTCATGCACTAGAGTTTGGGTGGGTAAGACTTCACCCTTACTAATGGGCTGGAGGAAAGTCGTTTTCAACATCTGTAGTCATGCACTTGAGATTGAGTGGGTAAGACTCCCCCTTGCTGATGACCAGAAGTAGTCATTTGCAACATCTGTAGTTATGCACTTGAGTTTTGGTGGGTAAAACTTTCTCCTTTCAGATCGACAGGAGAAAAGTAGTTTGCGACATTTGGAGTCATCCACTTGAGATTATGTTGGTAAGACTTCCCCTTGATGATGGGCAGGAGAAAAATAGTTTGCAACTTTGGAGTCATGCACCAGAGTTTGAGTGGAAAGACCACCCCCCCTTACTAATGAGCCGGAGAAAAGTTGTTTGTAACATTTAAAGTCATGCACTAGAGTTTGGGTGTTTAAGACTCCCCTCTTGCTGATGGGGAGGAAAAAAGTCGTTTGCAACATTTGGAGTAATGCACTTGAGCTAGAATAGGTAGAACTACTTCTTTCTAATGGGCTGGAGGAAAGTCATTTGCAACATCTGGAGTCATGCACTTCAGTTTGAGAGGTAAGACTTTCTCCTTGTTAATGAGCAAAAGAAAAGTCGTTTGCAACATTTAAAGTCATGCACTAGAGTTTGGTTGGGTAAGACTTCACCCTTACTAATGGGCTGGAGGAAAGTCGTTTTCAACATCTGTGGTAATGCACTTGAGTTTAGGGGGATAAGACTCCCCCCTTGCTGATGGGCATGAGGAAAACAGTTTGCAACTTTGGAGTTATGCATCAGAGTTTGAGTGGGTAAGACTCCCCTCTTGCTAATGGGCAGGAGAAAAGTCGTTTGCAACAAATGGAGTAATGCACTTGAGTTTTTGGGTTTCTAACATCTGGAGTAATGCACTTGAGTTTGAATTCATTAGACTCCCCTCTTGCTGATGGGTAGGAGGAAAGTAGTTTGCAACATTTGGAGTAATGAACTTGAGTTTAAGTAGGTAAGTAGGAGACAGTTCGTTTGAAACATCAGGAGTCGTGCACTTGAGTTTGGGTGAGTAAGAACCCCCTTGCTGCAACATTTGGAGTCATCCACTTGAGATTATGTTGGTAAGACTGCCCCTTGATGATGGGCAGGAGAAAGGTCTTTGCAGCATCTGGAGTCATGCACTTGCCTTTGGGTGGGAAAGACTCCCCCCTTGTAATGGACAGGCGAAAAGTAATTTGAAACATCTAGAGTCATCACTATAGTTTGAGAGGGTATGACTCCAACCTTGCTAATGAGCAGGAGAAAAGTTGTTTCTAACATCTAGAGTCATGCACTTGAGTTTGAGTTCATTAGACTCCCCCCTTGCTGATGAGTAGGAGGAAAGTAGTTTGCAACATTTGGAGTAATGCACTTGAGTTCAAGTAGGTAAGACTAACCCTTGCTAATGGGCTGGAGAAAAGTCGTTTGTAAGATCTTTAATCATGCACTTGAGTTTGGATGGGTGAGACTCACCCCTTGCTGATGGGAAGGAGGAAAGTAGTTTGCAACATTTGGAGTAATGCACTTGAGTTTAAGTAAGTAAGTAGGAGACAGTTCCTTTGAAACATCAGGAGTCATGCACTTGAGTTTGGGTGAGTAAGACTCCCCCCTTCCTGATGGACAGGAGAAAATACTTGCAACATTTGGAGTCATGCACTAGTGTTTGGATGGGTAAGACTCCCTCCTTTCTAATGGGCAGGATAAAAGTCGTTTGCAACTTTTGGAGTATTGTACTTGAGTTCAAGTAGGTAAGACTAACCCTTTCTGATGGGCTGGAGAAAAGTCGTTTACAACATCTGAAGTCATGCACTTGAGTTTGGGTGAGTAAGACTCCTCCCTTGCTGATGGGCAGGAGAAAATAGTTTGCAGCATTTGGCGTTATGCACTAGAGTTTTAGTGGGTAAGACTCCCGCCTTGCAAATGGGAAGGAGAAAATGACGTTTGCAACATTTGCAGAAATTTACTTGAGTTTAAGTACGTAAATCTACCTTTATCTAATGGGCTGGTGAAAAGTCGTTTGCATCATCTGTAGTCATGCACTTGAGTTTGGTTGGGTAAGACTCCCGTCTTGCTGATCTGCAGTGGTAGAGTCATTTGCATCATCTGTAGTCATGCACTTGAGTTTGGTTGGGTAGGACTCCCCTGTTGCTGATGGTAAGGAGAAAAATAGTTTGCAACATTTGGAGTAATGCACTTGAGTTCAAATAGATAGGACTAACCCTTGCTAATGAGCTGGAGAAAAGTCATTTGCAACATCTGCAGTCATGCACTTGAGTTTGGGTGGGTAAGACTCTCCTCTTGCTAATGGGCAGGAAAAAAGTCGTTTGCAACTTTTGGAGTAATGCACTTGAGTTCAAGTAGGTAAGACTACCCTTTGCTAATGGGCTGGAGAAAAGTCATTTGCAACATCTGGAGTCATGCACTTGAGTTTGGGTTGGTAAGACTCCCCCTTGCTGATGACCAGAAGTAAAGTCATTTGCAACATCTGTAGTTATGCACTTGAGTTTTGGTGGGTAAGACTTTCCCCTTGCTGATGGACAGGAGAAAAGTCGTTTGCGACATTTGGAGTCATCCACTTGGTAAGACTACCCCTTGATGATGGACAGGAGAAAGGCTTTTGCAACTTCTGGAGTCATGCACTTGCCTTTGGGTGGGAAAGACCTCCCCTTGTAATGGACAGGCGAAAAGTGATTTGCAACATCTAGAGTCATGCACTATAGTCTGAGAGGGTATGACTCCAACCTTGCTAATGAGCAGGAGAAAAGTCGTTTGCAACTTTTGGAATAATGCACTTGAGTTCAAGTAGGTAAGACTAACCCTTGGTAAATGGCCGAAGAAAAGTCGTTTGTAAGATCTCCAATCATGCACTTGAGTTTGGGTGAGTAAGACTCACCCCTTGCTGATGGGAAGGTGAAAAATAGTTTGCAACATTTGGAGTCTTGCACTAGAGATTGGGTGGGGAAGACTTCCTAATTGCTAATGGGCCGGAGTAAAGTGGTTTGCAAAATCTGTAGTCATGCTCTTGAGTTTGAGTGGATAAGACTCCCCCCTTGCTGATGGTAAGGAGAAAAATAGTTAGCAACATTTGGAGTCATGCACTAGAGATTGGGTAGGCAAATGGGCCGGAGAAAAGTCGTTTGCAACATCTGTAGTCATGCACTTGAGTTTGGGTGGGTAAGATTCTCCCCTTGCTGATAGGCAGGAGAAAAATAGTTTGCAACTTTGGAGTCATGTACCTGAGTTTGAGTGGGAAAGACCCCTCCCTATCTAATGAGCCGGAGTAAAGATGTTTGTAACATTTAAAGTCATGCACTAGAGTTTGGGTGTTCAAGACTCTCCTCTTGCTGATGGGCGGAAGAAAAGTAGTTTGCAACATCTGGAAAAATGCACTTGAGCTAAAGTAAATAAGACTACCCCTTTCTGATGGGCTGGAGGAAAGTCATTTGCAACATCTGGAGTCATGCACTTCAGTTTGAGTGGGTAAGACTTTCCCCTTGCTGATCAAAATAAGAAAAGTCGCTTGCAACATCTGGAGTCATGCACTATATTTTGAGAGGTTAAGACTTCCTCTTGATTAATGAGTAGGAGAAAAGTCGTTTGCAACAATTGGAGTCATGCACTAGAGTTTGGGTGGGTAAGACTCCTCCCTTGCTGATGACATGCACTTGAGTTTGAATTCATTAGACTCCCCTCTTACTGATGGGTAGGAGAAAAGTAGTTTGCAACATTTGGAGTAATGAACTTGAGTTTAAGTAGGTAAGTAGGAGACAGTTCGTTTGAAACATCAGGAGTCATGCACTTGAGTTTGGGTGAGTAAGAACCCCCTTGCTGCAGCATTTGGAGTCATCCACTTGAGATTATGTTGGTAAGACTGCCCCTTGATGATGGACAGGAGATAGGTCTATGCAACATCTGGAGTCATGCGCTTGCCTTTGGGTGGGAAAGACTCCCCCCTTGTAATGAACAGGCGAAAAGTAATTTGAAACATCTAGAGTCATCACTATAGTTTGAGAGAATATGACTCCAACCTTGCTAATGAGCAGGAGAAAAGTCGTTTCTAACATCTGGAGTCATGCACTTGAGTTTGAGTTCATTAGACTCCCTCCTTGCTGATGGGTAGGAGGAAAGTAGTTTGCAACATTTGGAGTAATGCACTTGAGTTTAAGTAGGAAAGTAGGAGACAGTTCGTTTGAAACATCAGGAGTCATGCACTTGAGTTTGGGTGAGTAACATTCACCCCTTGCTGATGGGCAGGAGAAAAATAGTTCTTAACATTCAATTGCTAATGGGCTGGAGAATTGTTGTTTGCAAAATCTGTAGTCATGCACTTGAGTTTGGGTGGGTAAGACTACCCCCTTGTTGATGGACAGGAGTAAAGTCATTTTCGAAATATGGAGTCATGCACCAGAGTTTGAGTGGTAAGACTCTCTTCTTACCGATGGACCGAAGTAAGGTCGTTTGAAACATTTGGAGTCATGACTAGAGTTTGGGTGGATAAGACTCCTCCCTTGCTAATGGGCAGAAGAAAAGTAGTTTGCAACATTTGGAGTAATGCACTTGTGTTTAAGTAGGTAAGTAGGAGACAGTTCGTTTGAAACATCAGGAGTCATGCACTTGAGTTTGGGTAAAACTCACCCCTTGCTGATGGGCAGGAGAAAAATAGTTGTAACATTTGGAGTCATGCACTAGTGTTAGGATGGGTAAGACTCTCCCCATGCTAATGGGCAGGAGAAAAGTCGTTTGCAACTTTTGGAGTATTGTACTTGAGTTTAAGTAGGTAAGACTAACCCTTGCTGATGGGCTGGAGAAAATGCGTTTGCAACATCTGTAGTCATGCATTTGAGTTTGAGTAGATAATACTCCTCCCTTGCTGATGGGCAGGAGAAAAATAGTTTGCAGCATTTGGCGTTATGCACTAGAGTTTTAGTGGGTCAGACTCCCGCCGTGCTAATGGGCCGGAGAAAAGTCGTTTGCAACAATTGGAGTCATGCTTTAGAGTTTGGGAGGTTAAGACTCACCCCTTTCTGATGTGAAGTAGAAAATGGCGTTTACAACATTTGCAGTAATTTATTTGAGTTTAAGTACGTAAATCTACCTTTATCAAATGGGCTGGAGAATAGTGGTTTGCAACATCTAAAGTCATGCACTTAAGTTTGGTTGGGTAAGACTCCCCTCTTGCTGATGTGCAGTAGAAGGGTCATTTGCATCATCTGTAGTCATGCACTTGAGAGGAGAAAAGTAGTTTGCAACATTTAGAGTAATGAACTTGAGTTTAAGTAGGTAAGTAGGAGACAGTTCGTTTGAAACATCAGGAGTCATGCACTTGAGTTTGGGTGAGTAAGAACCCCCTTGCTGCAGCATTTGGAGTCATCCACTTGAGATTATGTTGGTAAGACTGCCCCTTGATGATGGGCAGGAGATAGGTCTTTGCAACATCTGGAGTCATGCACTTGCTTTTGGGTGAAAAAGACTCCCCCTTGTAATGGACAGGCAAAAAGTAATTTGAAAAGTAATTTGAAACATCTAGAGTCATCACTATAGTTTGAGAGTGTATGACTCCAACCTTGCTAATGAAAAGTCGTTTCTAACATCTGGAGTAATGCACTTGAGTTTGAGTTCATTAGACTCTTCGCTTTCTGATGGGTAGGAGGAAAGTAGTTTGCAACATTTGGAGTAATGCACTTGAGTTTAAGTAGGTAAGTAGGAGACAGTTCGTTTGAAACATCAGGAGTCATGCACTAGTGTTTGGGTCAGTAAGACTCCCCCCTTGCTGATGTGCAGGAGAAATATAGTTGCAACATTTGGAGTCATGCGCTAGTGTTTGGATGGGTAAGACTCCCCACTTGCTAATGGGCAGGAGAAAAGTCGTTTGCAACTTTTGGAGTAATGCACTTGAGTTCAAGTAGGTAAGACTAACCCTTGCTAATGGGCTGGAGAAAAGTCGTTTGTAAGATCTCCAATCATGCACTTGAGTTTGGGTGGGTAAGACTCACCCCTTACTGATGGGAAGGTGAAAAGTAGTTTGAAGGATTTGGAATAATGCACTTGAGTTTGAGTAGGTAAGACTGTCACTTGATGATGTGTAGGAGAAAGATTGTTTGAAACATCTGAAGTCATGCACTTTAGTTTGAGTGGGTTTGACTCCCCCTTACTAATGACCGGGAGAAAAGTCGTTTGCAACATCTGGAGTCATGCACTTGACTTTTGGTGGGTACGACTCCCCCCTTGCTAATGGGCTGGGGAATAGTTGTTTGCATAATCTTTAGTCATGCACTTGAGTTTGGGTGGGTAAGACTACCCCCTTGTTGATGGACAGGAGTAAAGTCATTTGCAACATCTGTAGTCATGCACCAGAGTTTGAGTGGTAAGACTCTCTTCTTACTGATGGACCGAAGAAAGGTCGTTTGAAACATTTGGAGTCATCACTAGAGTTTGGGTGGGTAAGACTCCTCCCTTGCTAATGGGCAGAAGAAAAGTAGTTTGAAACATTTGGAGTAATGCACTTGAGTTTAAGTAGGTAAGACTACCCCTTGCTGATGGGCTAGAGAAAAGTCGTTTGCAACATCTGGAGTCATGCAATAGAGTTTGAGTGAGTAAGACTTCCCCCTTGCTGATGGGCAGGAGAAAAATAGTTGTAACATTTGGAGTCATGCACTAGTGTTAGGATGGGTAAGACTCTCCCCATGCTAATGAGCAGGAGAAAAGTCGATTGCAACTTTTGGAGTATTGTACTTGAGTTTAAGTAGGTAAGACTAACCCTTGCTGATGGGCTGGAGAAAATGCGTTTGCAACATCTGTAGTCATGCATTTGAGTTTGAGTAGATAATACTCCTCTCTTGCTGATGGGTAGGAGAAAATAGTTTGCAGCATTTGGCGTTATGCACTAGAGTTTTAGTGGGTCAGACTCTCGCCGTGCAAATGGGCCGGAGAAAAGTCGTTTGCAACAATTGGAGTCATGCTTTAGAGTTTGGGAGGTTAAGACTCACACTTTTCTGATGTGAAGTAGAAAATGGCGTTTACAGCATTTGCAGTAATTTATTTGAGTTTAAGTACGTAAATCTACCTTTATCAAATGGGCTGGAGAATAGTGGTTTGCAACATCTAAAGTCATGCACTTAAGTTTGGTTGGGTAAGACTCCCCTCTTGCTGATGTGCAGTAGAAGGGTCATTTGCATCATCTGTAGTCATGCACTTGAGTTTAGTTGGGTAGGACTCCCCTGCTGCTGATGGTAAGGAGAAAAATAGTTTGCAACATTTGGAGTCTTGCACTAGAGATTGGTTGGGTAAGACTTCCTAATTGCTAATGGGCCGGAGTAAAGTCGTTTGCAACATCTGTAGTCATGCACTTGGGTTTGGGTGGGTAAGACTCCCCCCTTGCTGATGGGCAGGAGAAAAATAGTTTGCAACTTTAAAGTCATGCACCTGAGTTTGAGTGGGAATGACTCCCCCCTTCCTAATGAGCCGGAGAAAAGTTGTTTGTAAGATTTAAAGTCATGCACTAGAGTTTGGGTGTTTAAGACTCCCCTCTTGCTGATGGGCAAGAGAAAGGTATTTTCAACTTTTGGAGTAATGCACTTGAGCTAAAGTAGGTAAGACTACCCCTTTCTGATGGGCTGGAGGAAAGTCATTTGCAACATCTGGAGTCATGCACTATAGTTTGAGTGGTTAAGACTTCCTCCTTGTTAATGAGCAGGAGAAAAGTCGTTTGCAACATCTGGAGTCATGCACTAGAGTTTGGGTGGGTAAGACTTCACCCTTACTAATGGGCTGGAGAAAAGACGTTTTCAACATCTGTAGTCATGCACTTGAGTTTGGGTGGGTAAGACTCTCCCTTGCTGATGACCAGAAGTAGTCATTTGCAACATCTGAAGTTATGCACTTGAGTTTTGGTGGGTAAAACTTTCCCCTTTCTGATCGACAGGAGAAAAGTAGTTTGCGACATTTGGAGTCATCCACTTGAGATTATGTTGGTAAGACTTCCTTTTAATGATGGGCAGGAGAAAAATAGTTTGCAACTTTGGAGTCATGCACCAGAGTTTGAGTGGAAAGACCACTCCCCCTTACTAATGAGCCAGAAAAAAGTTGTTTGTAACATTTAAAGTCATGCACTAGAGTTTGGGTGTTTAAGACTCCCCTCTTGCTGATGGGGAGGAAAAAAGTCGTTTGCAACATTTGGAGTAATGCACTTGAGCTAGAATAGGTAGAACTACTTCTTTCTGATGGGCTGGAGGAAAGTCATTTGCAACATCTGGAGTCATGCACTTCAGTTTGAGAGGTAAGACTTTCTCCTTGTTAATGAGCAGGAGAAAAGTCGTTTGCAACATTTGGAGTCATACACTAGAGTTTGGGTGGGTAAGACTTCACCCTTACTAATGGGCTGGAGGAAAGTCGTTTTCAACATCTGTAGTAATGCACTTGAGTTGAGGGGGGTAAGACTCCCCCCTTGCTGATGGGCATGAGGAAAACAGTTTGCAACTTTGGAGTTATGCACCAGAGTTTGAGTGGGTGAGACTCCCCTCTTGCTAATGGGCAGGAGAAAAGTCGTTTGCAACAAATGGAGTAATGCACTTGAGTTTTTGGGTTTCTAACATCTGGAGTAATGCACTTGAGTTTGAATTCATTTGACTCCCCTCTTGCTGATGATTAAAAGAAAGGTAGTTTGCAACATTTGGAGTAATGAACTTGAGTTTAAGTAGGTAAGTAGGAGACAGTTCGTTTGAAACATCAGGAGTCATGCACTTGAGTTTGGGTGAGTAAGAACCCCCTTGCTGCAACATTTGGAGTCATCCACTTGAGATTATGTTGGTAAGACTGCCCCTTGATGATGGGCAGGAGAAAGGTCTTTGCAGCATCTGGAGTCATGCGCTTGCCTTTGGGTGGGAAAGACTCCCCCCTTGTAATGGACAGGCGAAAAGTAATTTGAAACATCTAGAGTCATCACTATAGTTTGAGAGGGTATGACTCCAACCTTGCTAATGAGCAGGAGAAAAGTTGTTTCTAACATCTGGAGTCATGCACTTGAGTTTGAGTTCATTAGACTCCCCCCTTGCTGATGAGTAGGAGGAAAGTAGTTTGCAACATTTGGAGTAATGCACTTGAGTTCAAGTAGGTAAGACTAACCCTTGCTATTGGGCTGGAGAAAAGTCGTTTGTAAGATCTTTAATCATGCACTTGAGTTTGGATGGGTGAGACTCACCCCTTGCTGATGGGAAGGAGGAAAGTAGTTTGCAACATTTGGAGTAATGCACTTGAGTTTAAGTAAGTAAGTAGGAGACAGTTCCTTTGAAACATCAGGAGTCATGCACTTGAGTTTGGGTGAGTAAGACTCCCCCCTTCCTGATGGACAGGAGAAAATACTTGCAACATTTGGAGTCATGCACTAGTGTTTGGATGGGTAAGACTCCCTCCTTGCTAATGGGCAGGATAAAAGTCGTTTGCAACTTTTGGAGTATTGTACTTGAGTTCAAGTAGGTAAGACTAACCCTTTCTGATGGGCTGGAGAAAAGTCGTTTACAACATCTGAAGTCATGCACTTGAGTTTGGGTGAGTAAGACTCCTCCCTTGCTGATGGGCAGGAGAAAATAGTTTGCAGCATTTGGCGTTATGCACTAGAGTTTTAGTGGGTAAGACTCCCGCCTTGCAAATGGGAAGGAGAAAATGACGTTTGCAACATTTGCAGAAATTTACTTGAGTTTAAGTACGTAAATCTACCTTTATCTAATGGGCTGGTGAAAAGTCGTTTGCATCATCTGTAGTCATGCACTTGAGTTTGGTTGGGTAAGACTCCCGTCTTGCTGATCTGCAGTGGTAGAGTCATTTGCATCATCTGTAGTCATGCACTTGAGTTTGGTTGGGTAGGACTCCCCTGTTGCTGATGGTAAGGAGAAAAATAGTTTGCAACATTTGGAGTAATGTACTTGAGTTCAAATAGATAGGACTAACCCTTGCTAATGAGCTGGAGAAAAGTCATTTGCAACATCTGCAGTCATGCACTTGAGTTTGGGTGGGTAAGACTCTCCTCTTGCTAATGGGCAGGAAAAAAGTCGTTTGCAACTTTTGGAGTAATGCACTTGAGTTCAAGTAGGTAAGACTACCCCTTGCTAATGGGCTGGAGAAAAGTCATTTGCAACATCTGGAGTCATGCACTTGAGTTTGGGTTGGTAAGACTCCCCCTTGCTGATGACCAGAAGTAAAGTCATTTGCAACATCTGTAGTTATGCACTTGAGTTTTGGTGGGTAAGACTTTCCCCTTGCTGATGGACAGGAGAAAAGTCGTTTGCGACATTTGGAGTCATCCACTTGGTAAGACTACCATTTGATGATGGGCAGGAGAAAGGCTTTTGCAACTTCTGGAGTCATGCACTTGCCTTTGGGTGGGAAAGACCTCCCCATGTAATAGACAGGCGAAAAGTGATTTGCAACATCTAGAGTCATGCACTATAGTCTGAGAGGGTATGACTCCAACCTTGCTAATGAGCAGAAGAAAAGTCTTATTCAACTTTTGGAATAATGCACTTGAGTTCAAGTAGGTAAGACTAACTTTTGCTAATGGGCCGAAGAAAAGTCGTTTGTAAGATCTCCAATCATGCACTTGAGTTTGGGTGGGTATGACTCCCACCTTACTGATGAGAAGGTGAAAAATAGTTTGCAACATTTGGAGTCTTGCACTAGAGATTGGGTGGGGAAGACTTCCTAATTGCTAATGGGCCGGAGTAAAGTTGTTTGCAAAATCTGTAGTCATGCTCTTGAGTTTTAGTGGATAAGACTCCCCCCTTGCTGATGGTAAGGAGAAAAATAGTTAGCAACATTTGGAGTCATGCACTAGAGTTCTGGTGGGTAAATGGGTCGGAGAAAAGTCGTTTGCAACATCTGTAGTCATGCACTTGAGTTTGGGTGGGTAAGATTCTCCCCTTGCTGATAGGCAGGAGAAAAATAGTTTGCAACTTTGGAGTCATGTACCTGAGTTTGAGTGGGAAAGACCCCTCCCTATCTAATGAGCCGGAGTAAAGATGTTTGTAACATTTAAAGTCATGCACTAGAGTTTGGGTGTTCAAGACTCTCCTCTTGCTGATGGGCAGGAGAAAAGTAGTTTGCAACATCTGGAATAATGCACTTGAGCTAAAGTAGGTAAGACTACCCCTTTCTGATGGGCTGGAGGAAAGTCATTTGCAACATCTGGAGTCATGCACTTCAGTTTGAGTGGGTAAGACTCTCCCCTTGCTGATCAGAAGGAGAAACGTCGCTTGCAACATCTGGAGTCATGCACTATAGTTTGAGAAGTATAGACTTCCTCTTTGTTAATGAGCAGGAGAAAAGTCGTTTGCAACATTTGGAGTCATGCACTAGAGTTTGGGTGGGTTAGACTTCTCCCTTACTAATGAGCTGGAGAAAAGTCGTTTTCAACATCTGTAGTCATGCACTTGAGTTTAGGGGGGTAAGACTCCCCCCTTGCTGATGGGCATGAGGAAAACAGTTTGCAACTTTGGAGTTATGCACCAGAGTTTGAGTGGGTGAGACTCCCCTCTTGCTAATGGGCAGGAGAAAAGTCGTTAGCAACAAATGGAGTAATGCACTTGAGTTTTTGGGTTTCTAACATCTGGAGTAATGCACTTGAGTTTGAATTCATTAGACTCCCCTCTTGCTGATGGGTAGGAGGAAAGTAGTTTGCAACATTTGGAGTAATGAACTTGAGTTTAAGTAGGTAAGTAGGAGACAGTTCGTTTGAAACATCAGGAGTCATGCACTTGAGTTTGGGTGAGTAAGAACCCCCTTGCTGCAGCATTTGGAGTCATCCACTTGAGATTATGTTGGTAAGACTGCCCCTTGATGATGGACAGGAGATAGGTCTATGCAACATCTGGAGTCATGCGCTTGCCTTTGGGTGGGAAAGACTCCCCCCTTGTAATGGACAGGCGAAAAGTAATTTGAAACATCTAGAGTCATCACTATAGTTTGAGAGGGTATGACTCCAACCTTGCTAATGAGCAGGAGAAAAGTCGTTTCTAACATCTGGAGTAATGCACTTGAGTTTGAGTTCATTAGACTCCCCCCTTGCTGATGGGAAGGAGGAAAGTAGTTTGCAACATTTGGAGTAATGCACTTGAGTTTAAGTAGGAAAGTAGGAGACAGTTCGATTGAAACATCAAGAGTCATGCACTTGAGTCTGGGTGAGTAAAACTCACCTTTTCCTGATGGGCAGGAGAAAAATAGTTCTTAACATTCAATTTGAAGTCTTGCACTATGGATTGTGTTGGTAAGACTTTCTCCTTTCTAATGGGCCAGAGAAAAGTCGTTTGCAAAATCTGTAGTCATGTACTTCAGTGTGAGTGGTTCGACTTCCCCCTTAACTGAAGGGCAGGAGAAATTAGTTGCAACATTTGGAGTCATCACTAGAGTTAGGATGGGTAAGACTTTCCCCTTGCTGATGGACAGGAGAAAAGTAGTTTGCGACATTTGGAGTCACCCACTTGAGATTATGTTGGTAAGACTACCCTTTGATGATGGGCAGGAGTAAGGTTTTTGCAACATCTGTCATGCATTTGCCTTTGGGTGGGAAAGACTCCCCCCTTGTAATGGACAGGCGAAAAGTGATTTGCAACATCTAGAGTCATGCACTATAGTCTGAGAGGGTAAGACTCCAACCTTGCTAATGAGCAGGAGAAAAGTCGTTTCTAACATCTGGAGTAATGCACTTGAGTTTGAATTCATTAGATTCCCCCCTTGTTGATGGGTAGGAGGAAAGTAGTTTGCAACATTTGGAGTAATGCATTTGAGTTTAAGTAGGAAAGTAGGAGACAGTTCCTTTGAAACATCAGGAGTCATGCACTTGAGTTTGGGTGATTAAGACTTTCCCCTTGCTGATGGGCAGGAAAAAAATAGTTGTAACATTTGGAGTCATGCACTAGTGTTTAGATGGGTAAGACTTCCCCTTGCTAATGGGCAGGAAAAAGTCGTTTGCAACTTTTGGATTAATGCACTTGAGTTCAAGTAGGTAAGACTAACCCTTGCTAATGGGCTGAAGAAAAGTCGTTTGCAACATCTGTAGTCATGCATTTGAGTTTGAGTAGGTAATACTTCTCCCTTGCTGATGGGCAGGAGAAACGTCGTTTGCAACAATTGGAGTCATGCTCTAGAGTTTGGGAGGTTAAGACTCACCCCTTTCTGATGGGAAGGAGAAAATGGCGTTTGCAACATTTGCAGTAATTTACTTGAGTTTAAGTATGTAAATCTACCTTCATGTAATGGGCTGGAGAAAAGTCGTTTGCACCATCTGTAGTCATGCACATAAGTTTGGTTGGGTAAGACTCCCCTCTTGCTGATGTGCAGTAGAAGAGTCATTTGCATCATCTGTAGTCATGCACTTGAGTTTGGTTGGGTAAGACTCCCCCTTGCTGATGGGCAGGAGAAAAGTCGTTTGCAACATCTGGAGCCATGCACTTGAGTTTGGGTGAGTAAGACTCCCCACTTGCTGATGGACAGGAGGAAAGTAGTTTGTGACATTTGGAGTCATCCACTTGAGATTATGTTGGTAAGACTACCCCTTGAAGATGGGCAAGAGAAAGGCTTTTGCAAGATCTGGAGTCAAGCACTTGCCTTTGGGTGGGAAAGACCCCCCTTGTAATTGAAGGAGAAAAGTGATTTGCAACATCTAGAGTCATGCACTATAGTTTGCGAGGGTATGACTCCAACCTTGCTAATGAGCAGGAGAAAAGTCGTTTCTAACATCTGGAGTAATGCACTTGATTTTGATTTCATTAGACTCCCTCCTTGCTGATGGGTAGGAGAAAAGTAGTTTGCAACATCTGGAGTCATGCACTTGAGTTCAAGTAGGTAAGACTAACCCTTGCTGATGGGCTGGAGAAAACTCATTTGCAACATCTGAAGTCATGCACTTGAGTTTGGGTGGGTAAGACTTTTTTCTTTCTGATGGACAGGAGAAAAGTAGTTTGCGACATTTGGAGTCATCCACTTGAGATTATGTTGGTAAGACTACCCCTTGATGATGGACAGGAGAAAGGCTTTTGCAACATCTGGAGTCATGCACTTGAGTTTAAGTAGGTAAGTAGGAGACAGTTCGTTTGAAACATCAGGAGTCAAGCACTTGAATTTGAGTGATTAAGACTTTCCCCTTGCTGATGGGCAGGAGAAAAATAGTTGCAACATTTGGAGTCATGCACTAGTGTTTGGATGGGTAAGACTCCCCACATGCTAATGGGCAGGAGAAAAGTCGTTTGCAACTTTTGGATTAATGCACTTGAGTTCAAGTAGGTAAGACTAACCCTTGCTAATGGGCTGAAGAAAAGTCGTTTGTAAGATCTCCAATCATGCACTCGAGTTTGGGTGGGTAAGACTCACCCCTTGCTGATGGGAAGGAATAATGCACTTGAGTTTGAGTAGGTAAGACTGTCACTTGATGATGTGTAGGAGAAAGATTGTTTGAAACATCTGGAGTCATGCACTTTAGTTTTGGTGGGTACGACGTCTCCCTTGCTAATGGGCTGGGGAATAGTTGTTTGCAAAATCTGTAGTCGTGCACTTGAGTTTGGGTGGGTAAGACAGCCCCCTTGTTGATGGACAGAAGTAAAGTCATTTGCAACATCTGTATTCATGCACCAGAGTTTGAGTGGTAAGACTCTCTTCTTACTGATGGACCGAAGAAAGGTCGTTTGCAACATTTGGCGTCATGACTAGAGTTTGGGTCGGTAAGACTCCTCCCTTGCTAATGGACAGAAGAAAAGTAGTTTGCAACATTTGGAGTAATGCACTTGAGTTTAAGTAGGTAAGACTACCCCTTGCTGATGGACAGGAGTAAAGTCATTTGCAACATCTGTAGTCATGCACCAGAGTTTGAGTGGTAAGACTCTCTTCTTACTGATGGACCGAAGAAAGGTCGTTTGAAACATTTGGCGTCATCACTAGAGTTTGAGTGAGTAAGACTCCCCCCTTGCTGCCCCCCTGGCAGGAGAAAATAGTTGTAACATTTGGAGTCATGCACTAGTGTTAGGATGGGTAAGACTCTCCCCATGCTAATGAGCAGGAGAAAAGTCGTTTGCAACTTTTGGAGTCATGCTTTAGAGTTTGGGAGGTTAAGACTCACCCCTTTCTGATGTGAAGTAGAAAATGGCGTTTACAACATTTGCAGTAATTTATTTGAGTTTAAGTACGTAAATCTACCTTTATCAAATGGGCTGGAGAATAGTGGTTTGCAACATCTAAAGTCATGCACTTAAGTTTGGTTGGGTAAGACTCCCCTCTTGCTGATGTGCGGTAGAAGGGTCATTTGCATCATCTGTAGTCATGCACTTGAGTTTGGTTGGGTAGGACTCCCCTGCTGCTGATGGTAAGGAGAAAAATAGTTTGCAACATTTGGAGTCTTGCACTAGAGATTGGTTGGGTAAGACTTCCTAATTGCTAATGGGCCGGAGTAAAGTCGTTTGCAACATCTGTAGTCATGCACTTGGGTTTGGGTGGGTAAGACTCCCCCCTTGCTGATTGGCAGGAGAAAAATAGTTTGTAATTTAGTCATGCATCTGAGTTTGAGTGGGAATGACTCCCCCCTTCCTAATGAGCCGGAGAAAAGTTGTTTGTAACATTTAAAGTCATGCACTAGAGTTTGGGTGTTTAAGACTCTCCTCTTGCTGATGGGCAAGAGAAAAGTAGTTTGCAACTTTTGGAGTAATGCACTTGAACTAAAGTAGGTAAGACTACCCCTTTCTGATGGGCTGGAGGAAAGTCATTTGCAACATCTGGAGTCATGCACTATAGTTTGAGTGGGTAAGACTCTCCCCTTGCTGATCAGAAGGAGAAAAGTCGTTTGCAACATCTGGAGTCATGCACTATAGTTTGAGAGGTTAAGACTTCCTCCTTGCTGATGGGCAGTAGAAAAGTCATTTGCATCATCTATAGTCCTGCACTTGAGTTTGGTTGGGTAGGACTCGCCCCTTGCTGATGGGCTGGAGAAAAGTCGGTTACGAAATCTGTAGTCATGCACTTGAGTGTGAGTGGGAAGACTTCCCCCTTGCTGATGGGCAGGAGAAAATAGTTTGCAACATCTGTAGTCATGCACTAGAGTTTGAGTGGGTAAGTCTCCCCCTTTCTTATGGGCTGTAGAAAAGTTGTTTGCAACATCTGTAGTCATCCATTTGAGATTATGTTGGTAAAACTAACCCTGATGATGGGCAGGAGAAAGGTGTTTGCAACTTCTAGAGTCATGCACTTGCCTTTGAATGAAAAAGACTCCCCCCTTGTAATGGACAGGCAAAAAGTGATTTGCAACATCTATAGTCATGCACTATAGTTTGAGAGGGTATGACTCTAACCTTGCTAATGAGCAGGAGAAAAGTTGTTTCTAACATCTGGAGTAATGCACTTGAGTTCTAATTCATTAGACTCCCCTCTTGCTGATGGGTAGGAGGAAAGTAGTTTGCAACATTTGGAGTAATGAACTTGAGTTTAAGTAGGTAAGTAGGAGACAGTTTGTTTGAAACATCAGGAGTCATGCACTTGAGTTTGGGTGAGTAAGAACCCCCTTGCTGCAGCATTTGGAGTCATCCACTTGAGATTATGTTGGTAAGACTGCCCCTTGATGATGGGCAGGAGTAAGGTCTATGCAACATCTGGAGTCATGCACTTGCCTTTGGGTGGGAAAGACTCCCCCCTTGTAATGGACAGGCGAAAAGTAATTTGAAACATCTAGAGTCATCACTATAGTTTGAGAGGGTATGACTCCAACCTTGCTAATGAGCAGAAGAAAAGTCGTTTCTAACATCTGGAGTTATGCACTTGAGTTTGAGTTCATTAGACTCCCCCCTTGCTGATGGGTAGGAGGAAAGTAGTTTGCAACATTTGGAGTAATGCACTTGAGTTTAAGTAGGTAAGTAGGAGACAGTTCGTTTGAAACATCAGGAGTCATGCACTTGAGTTTGGGTGAGTAAAACTCACCCCTTCCTGATGGGCAGGAGAAAAATAGTTCTTAACATTCAATTTGGAGTCTTGCACTATGGATTGTGTTGGTAAGACTTTCTCCTTTCTAATGGGCCAGAGAAAAGTCGTTTGCAAAATCTGTAGTCATGCACTTCAGTGTGAGTGGTTCGACTCCCCCCTTAACTGAAGGGCAGGAGAAAATAGTTTGCAACATTTGGAGTCATCACTAGAGTTAGGATGGGTAAGACTCCTCTCTTGCTCATAGGCAGAAGAAAAGTATTATGCAACATTTGGAGTATTGCACTTGAGTTTAAGTAGGTAAGACTAACCCTTGCTGATGGGCTGGAGAAAAGTCGTTTACAACATCTGGAGTCATGCACTTGAGTTTGAGTGGGTAAGACTTCCTTTTTGCTGATGACCAGAAGTAAAGTCATTTGCAACATCTGTAGTCATGCACTTGAGTTTTGTTGGGTAAGACTTTCCCCTTGCTGATGGACAGGAGAAAAGTAGTTTGCGACATTTGGAGTCATCCACTTGAGATTATGTTGGTAAGACTTTCCCTCGATGATGGGCAGGAGAAAGGCTTTTGCAACATCTGGAGTCATGCACTTGCCTTTGGGTGGGAAAGACTCCCCCCTTGTAATGGACAGGCGAAAAATGATTTGCAACATCTAGAGTCGTGCACTATAGTTTGAAACATCAGGAGTCATGCACTTGAATTTGGGTGAGTAAGACTCCTCCCTTGTTAATGGGCAGGAGAAAAATACTTGCAACATTTAAAGTCATGCACTAGTGTTTGGATGGGTAAGACTCCCTCCTTTCTAATGGGCAGGAGAAAAGTCGTTTGCATCTTTTGGAGTAATGAACTTGAGTTCAAGTAAGTAAGACTAACCTTTGCTAATGGGCTGGAGAAAAGTCGTTTGCAACATCTGGAATCATGCACTTGAATTTGGGTGGGTAAGACTCACCCCTTGCTGAAGGGAAGGTGAAAAGTAGGTTGAAACATTTGGAATAATGCACTTGAGTTGAAGTAGGTAATATTGTCACTTTATGATGTGTTGGAGAAAGATTGTTTGAAACATCTGGAGTCATGCACTTTAGTTTGAGTGGGTTTGACTCTCCCCTTACTAATGACCGGGAGAAAAGTCGTTTGCAACATCTGGAATCATGCACTTGACATTTGGGTGGGTACGACTCCACCCTTGTTGATGGGCAGGAGAAAATAGTTTGCAGGATTTGGAGTAATTCACTTGAGTTTGGTTGGGTAGGACTCGCTCCTTGCTGATGGGCTGGAGAAAAGTCGGTTACGAAATCTGTAGTCATGCACTTGAGTGTGAGTGGGAAGACTTCCCCCTTGCTGATGGGCAGGAGAAAATAGTTTGCAACATCTGTAGTCATGCACTAGAGTTTGAGTGGGTAAGTCTCCCCCTTGCTTATGGGCTGTAGAAAAGTTGTTTGCAACAAGTGTAGTCATCCATTTGAGATTATGTTGGTAAAACTACTCCTGATGATGGGCAGGAGAAAGGTGTTTGTAACATCTGGAGTTATGCACTTGCCTTTGGGTGGGAAAGACCCCCCCCTTGTAATGGACAGGTGAAAAGTGGTTTGCAACATCTAGAGTCATGCACTATAGTTTGAGAGGGCAAGACTCCAACCTTGCTAATGAACAGGAGAAAGTCGTTTCTAACATCTGGAGTAATGCACTTGAGTTTGAATTCATTAAACTTCTTCCTTGATGATGGGTAGGAGAAAATTAGTTTGCATCATTTGGAGTAATGCACTTGAGTTTAAATAGATAAGCCTACCCTTTACTGATGGGCTGGAGAGAAGTCGCTTGCAACATCTGGAGTCATGCACTTTAATTTGGGTGGGTAAGACCCCCCCTTGCTTATCAGCAGGAGAAAAGTCATTTGCCATATCTGGAGTCATGCACTATAGATTGAGTGGGTACGACTTCCTCCTTGTTAATGAGTGGAAGATAAGACGTTTGCAACATTTCGAGTCTTGCACTAGAGTTTTGATGGGTAAGACTCCCCGCTTTCTAGTGGGCAGGAGAAAATAATTTGCAACATTTGGAGTCATGCACTAGAGTTTGTGTGGGTATGTCTCCCCCTTAGCTAATGGGCTAGATTAAAGTTGTTTGCAATATCTGTAGTCATGCACTTGCATTTTGTGAGTAAGACAGTCTCCTTGTTAATGAGCAGGAGAAAGGTCGTTTGCAACATTTGGAGTCATGCACTAGAGTTTGGGTGGGTTAGACTTCACCCTTACTAATGCACTGGAGGAAAGTCGTTTTCAACATCTGTAGTCATGCACTTGAGTTTAGGGGGGTAAGACTCCCCCCTTGCTGATGGGCATGAGGAAAACAGTTTGCAACTTTGGAGTTATGCACCAGAGTTTGAGTGGGTGAGACTCCCCTCTTGCTAATGGGCAGGAGAAAAGTCGTTAGCAACAAATGGAGTAATGCACTTGAGTTTTTGGGTTTCTAACATCTGGAGTAATGCACTTCAGTTTGAATTCATTAGACTCCCCTCTTGCTGATGGGTAGGAGGAAAGTAGTTTGCAACATTTGGAGTAATGAACTTGAGTTTAAGTAGGTAAGTAGGAGACAGTTCGTTTGAAACATCAGGAGTCATGCACTTGAGTTTGGGTGAGTAAGAACCCCCTTGCTGCAGCATTTGGAGTCATCCACTTGAGATTATGTTGGTAAGACTGCCCCTTGATGATGGGCAGGAGATAGGTCTATGCAACATCTGGAGTCATGCGCTTGCCTTTGGGTGGGAAAGTCTCCTCGCTTGTAATAAACAGGCGAAAAGTAATTTGAAACATCTAGAGTCATCACTATAGTTTGAGAGGGTATGACTCCAACCTTGATTATGAGCAGGAGAAAAGTCGTTTCTAACATCTGGAGTTATGCACTTGAGTTTGAGTTCATTAGACTCCCCCCTTGCTGATGGGTAGGAGAAAAGTAGTTTGCAACATTTGGAATCATCACTAGAGTTTGGATGGGTAAGACTCCTCTCTTGCTCATAGGCAGAAGAAAGGTAGTATGCAAGATTTGGAGTATTGCACTTGATGTTTAAGTAGGTAAGACTACCCCTTGCTGATGGGCTAGAGAAAAGTCGTTTGCAACATCTTGAGTGATGCACTTGAGTTTTGGTGGGTAAGACTTTCTCCTTGCTGATGGACAGGAGAAAGTAGTTTGCAGCTTTTGGAGTCATCCACTTGAGATTATGTTGGTAAGACTTTCCCTCGATGATAGGCAGGAGTAAGGTTTTTGCAACGTCTGGAGTCATGCACTTGCCTTTGGGTGGGAAAGACTTCCCCCTTGTAATGGACAGAGAAAAGTGATTTGCAACATCTAGAGTCATGCACTATAGTTTGAGAGGGCAAGACTCCAACCTTGCTAATGAACAGGAGAAAAGTCGTTTCTAGCATCTGAAGTAATGCACTTGAGTTTGAATTCATTAGACTCCCCCCTTGCTAATGGGTAGGAGGAAAGTAGTTTGCAACATTTGGAGTAATGCACTTGAGTTTAAGTAGGAAAGTAGGAGACAGTTCGTTTGAAACATCAGGAGTCATGCACTAGTGTTTGGGTGAGTAAGACTCCCCCCTTGCTGATGGGCAGGAGAAAAGTACTTGCAACATTTGTGAGTCATGCGCTAGTGTTTGGATGGGTAAGACTCCCTCCTTTCTAATGGGCAGGAGAAAAGTCGTTTGCATCTTTTGGAGTAATGAACTTGAGTTCAAGTAGGTAAGACTAACCTTTGCTAATGGGCTGGAGAAAAGTCGTTTGCAACATCTCGAATCATGCACTTGAGTTTGGGTGGGTAAGACTCACCCCTTACTGATGGGAAGGTGAAAAGTAGGTTGAAACATTTGGAATAATGCAATTGAGTTGAAGTAGGTAATATTGTCACTTTATGGTGTGATGGAGAAAGATTGTTTGAAACATCTGGAGTTGTGCACTTTAGTTTGAGTGGGTTTGACTCTCCCCTTACTAATGACCGGGAGAAAAGTCATTTGCAACATCTGGAATCATGCACTTGACATTTGGGTGGGTATGACTCCACCCTTGTTGATGGGCAGGAGAAACATAGTTTGCAGGATTTGGAGTAATTCACTTGAGTTTAAGTAGGTAAGACTCCCCCCTTGCTGATGGGCGGTAGAAAAGTCATTTGCATCATCTTTAGCCCTGCAATTGAGTTTGGTTGGGTAGGACTCGCCCCTTGCTGATGGGCTGGAGAAAAGTCGTTTACGAAATCTGTAGTCATGAACTTGAAGGTGAGTGGGAAGACTCCTCCCTTGCTGATGGCAGGAGAAAATAGTTTGCAACATCTGTAGTCATGCACTAGAGTTTGAGTGGGTAAGTCTCCCCTTGCTTATGGGCTGTAGAAAAATTATTTTCAACATCTGTAGTCATCCACTTGAGATTATGTTGGTAAAACTCCCCTTGATGATGGGCAGGAGAAAGGTTTTTGTAACATCTGGAGTCATGCACCTGCCTTTGGGTAGAAAAGACTCCCCCCTTGTAATGGACAGGCGAAAAGTGATTTGCAACATCTAGAGTCATGCACTAAAGTTTGAGAGGGTAAGACTCCCTGCTTGATTTTCAGCAGGAGAAAAGTCATTTGAAACATCTGGAGTCATGCACTATAGATTGAGTGGGTAAGACTTCCTCCTTGTTAATGAGTGGGAGATGAGTCGTTTGCAACATTTCGAGTCATGCACTAGAGTTTGGGTGGGTAAGTCTCCCCCCTAGCTAATAGGCAAGATTAAAGTTGTTTGCAACATCTGTAGTCATGTACTTGTATTTTGGTGGGTAAGACACTCTCCTTGCTGATGGGCAGTAGAAAAGTCATTTGTATCATCTGTAGTCATGCACTTGAGTTTGGCTGGGTAGGACTCCCCCCTTGCTGATGGTCGGGAGAAAAATAGTTTACAACATTTGGTGTCTTGCACTATGGATTTGGTGGTTAAGACTTCCTCCTTGAAAATGGGCCGGAGAAAAGTCGTTTGCAGAATCTGTAGTCATGCACTTGAGTGTGAGTGGGAAAGACTCTCCCCTTGCTGATGGGCAGGAGAAAATTAATTTGCAGCAATTGGAGTCATACACTTCAGTTCGGGTGGGTAAGTCTCCCCCCTAGTTAATGGGCTAGATAAGGTTGTTTGCAACATCTGTAGTTAAGCACTTGAGTTTTGTTGGGTAGGAATCCCCCCTTGCTGATGGTCAGGAGAAAAATAGTTTGCAACATTTGGAGTCTTGCACAATGGATTGGGTGGGTAAGACTTCCTTCTTGCTAATGAGCCGGAGAAAAGTTGATTGCAAAATCTGAATTCATGCACTTGAGTATGAGTGGGCAAGACTCCAGCATTGTTGATATGCAGGAGAAAATAGTTTGCAACATTTGGAGTCATGCACTAGAGTTTGGGTGTGTAAGTCTCCCCCTTTACTAATGGGCTGGAGAAAAGTTGTTTGCAACATCTGTAGTCATGCACTTCAGTTTTGGTGGTTAAGACTACCCCTTGCTGATGGACAGGAGTAAAGTCATTTGCGAAATATGGAGTCATGCACTATATTTTCTGTGGGTTGGACTCTCCCCTTGCTGATGGGCAGGACAAAAGTAGTTTGCAATTATATGAAGTAATGCACTTTAGTTTAAGTAAGTAACACTACCCCTTGCTGATGGGCAGGAGAAAAGCAGTTTGCAATATTTGGAGTCATCTACCTGAGATTATATTAGTAAAACTACCCCTGATGATGGGAAGGAGAAAGGTCTTTGCAACATCTGAAGTCATGCACTTGCCTTTGGGTGGGAAAGACTCCCCCCTTGTAATGGACATGTGAAAAGTGATTTGCAACATCTAGAGTCATGCACTAAAGTTTGAGAGGGTATGACTCCAACCTTACTAATGAGCAGGAGAAAAGTCGTTTCTAACATCTAGAGCAATGCACTTAAGTTTTAATTCTTTAGACTCCCTCCTTGCTGATGGGTAGGAGGAAAGTAGTTTGCAACATTTGGAGTAATGAACTTGAGTTTAAGTAGGTAAGTAAGAGACAATTCGCTTGAAACATCAGGAGTCATGCACTTGAGTTTGGGTGAGTAAGACTCCCCCCCCCCCCCCTTGCTGATGGGCAGGAGAAAAATAGTTGCAACATTCGGAGTCATGCACTAGTGTTTGGATGGGTAAGACTCCCCCCTTGGTAATGGGCAGGAGAAAAGTCGTTTGCATCTTTTAGAGTAATGCACTTGAGTTCAAGTAGGTAAGACTAACCCTTGCTAATGGGCAGTAGAAAAGTCATTTGCATCATCTGTAGTCATGCACTTGAGTTTGTTTGGGTAGGACTCCCCCCTTGCTGATGGTCAGGAGAAAAAGTGTTTGCAACATTTAGAGTCTTGCACAATGGATTAGGTGGGTAAGACTCCCCCCTTGCTGATGGGTAGGAGACAATAGTTTGCAACATCTGTAGTCATGGAATAGAGTTTGGGTGGGTAAGTCTCTCTCCTAGCTAATGGACTAGATAAAAGTTGTTTGAAACATCTGTAGTTATGCACTTGAGTTTGGGTGGATAGGACTCCCCCCTTGCTGATGGGCAGGAGAAAAATAGTTTGTAACTTTTGGAGTTATGCACCAGAGTTTGAGAGGGTGATACTCCCCCCTTCCTAATGGGCCGGAGACAAGTGGTTTGTAGCATTTAGAGTCATCCACTACAGTTTGGGTGGGTAAGACACCCCTTGCAGATGGGCTGGAGAAAAGTCGTTTGCAACATCTGGTGTCATGCACTTGAGTTTGGGTGGGTAAGACTCCCCCCTTGCTGATGGGCAGGAGAAAAGTAGTCTGCGACATTTGGAGTCATCCACTTGAAATTATGTTGGTAAGACTACCCCTTGATGATGAGCAGGAGAAAGGCTTTTGCAACATCTGGAGTCATGCACTTGCCTTTAAGTGGGAAAGACTCCCCCCTGGTAATGGACAGGCTAAAAGTGATTTGCAACATCTATAGTCATGCACTATAGTTTGAGAGGGTAAGAATCCCCCTTGCTGATGGGCAGGAGAAAACAGTTGCAACATTTGGAGTCATGCACTAGTGTTTGGATGGGTAAGACTCCCCACTTGCTAATGGGCAGGAGAAAAGTTGTTTGCAACTTTTGGAGTAACGCACTTGAGTTAAAGTAGGTAAGACTAACCCTTGCTAATGGGCTGGAGAAAAGTCGTTTGCACAATCTGGAATCATGCACTTTAGTTTGGGTGGGTAAGACTCACCCCTTGCTGATGGGAAGGAGAAAAGTAGTTTGAAACGTTTGGAATAATGCACTAGTGTTTAAGTAGGTAAGACTGTCACTTGATGATGTGTAGGAGAAAGATTGTTTGAAACATCTGGAGTTGTTTGCAAAATCTGTAGTCATGCACTTGAGTTTGAGTGGGTAAGAATCCCCCCTTGCTGATGGGCAGGAGAAAATAGTTGCAACATTTGGAGTCATGCACTAGAGTTTGAGTGGGTAAGTATCCCCCCTAGCTAATGGGCTATATAAAAGTTATTTGCAACATCTGTAGTCATGCACTTAAGCTTTTCTGGGTAAGTTCCCCCCTTGCTGATGTGTAGGAGAAAAGTAGTTTGCGACATTTGGAGTCATCCACTTGAGATTATGTTGGTAAGACTACCCTTTGATGATGGGCAGGAGAAAGGTTTTTGCAACATCTGGAGCCATGCACTATAGTTTGAGAGGGTATGACTCTAACCTTGCTAATGTGCAGGGGAAGGTCGTTTCTAACATCTGGAGTAATGCACTTGAGTTTGAATTCATTAGACTCCCCCCTTGCTGATGGGTAGGAGAAAAGTAGTTTGCAACATTTGGAGTAATGCACTTGAGTTTAAGTAGGAAAGTAGGAGACAGTTCGTTTGAAACATCAGGAGTCATGCACTTGAGTTTGGGTAAGACTCACTCCTTGCTGATGGGCAGGAGAAAAATAGTTGCAGCATTTGGAGTCATGCAATAGTGTTTGGATGGGTAAGACTCCCCCCTTGCAAATGGCCAGGAGAAAAGTCGTTTGAAGCTTTTGCTGATGGTCAGGAGAAAAATGGTTTGCAACATTTGGAGTCTTGCACTATGGATTAGGTGGGTAAGTCTCCCCCCCTAGCTAATGGGCTAGATAAAGTTGTTTGCAACATCTGTAGTCATGCACTTGAGTTTGTGTGGGTAAGAATCCCCCCTTCCTGATGGGCAGGTGTATAATAGTTTGCAACATTTATGCACAAGAGTTTGAGTGGATAAGACTCCCCCCTTCCTAATGGGCCGGAGAAAAGTGGTTTGTAGCATTTTGAGTCATGCACTAGAGTTTGTGTGGGTAAGACTCCCCCCTTGCTGATGGGCAGTAGAAAAGTCATTTGCATCATCTGTAGTCATGCACTTGAGTTTTATAGGGTAGGACTTTCCCCTTGCTGATGGTCAGGAGAAAAATAGTTTTCAGCATTTGGAGTCTTGCACTATGGGTTGAGTGGGAAAGACTTCCTCCTTGCTAATGGGCCGGAGAAAAGTCGTTTGCCAAATCTGAAGTCATGCACTTGAGTGTGAGTGGGGAAGACTCCCGCCTTGCTGATATGCAGGAGAAAATAGTTTGCAACATTTGGAATCATGCACTAGAGTTTGGGTGGGTAAGTCTCCCCCCCTGCTAATGGGCTGGAGAAAAGACGTTTGCAACATCTGTAGTCATGCACTTGAGTTTTGGTGGGTAAGACTTTCCCCTTGCTGATGGGCAGGAGAAAAGTAGTTTGCAACATTTGGAGTCATGTACTAGAGTTTGGATGGGTAGGACTCCCCCCTTGCTAATGGGCCGGAGAAAAGTCGTTTGCAACATCTGTAGTCATGCACTTGAGTTTGGGTGGTTAATACTTTCTCCTTGCTGATGGGCAGTAGAAGAACAGTTTACAACATTTAAAGTCATGCTCTAGACCTTGGGTGATAAGACTCTCTTCTTGCTGATGGGCCGAAGAAAGGTCGTTTGCAACATTTGGAGTCATCACTAGAGTTTGGGTGGGTAAGACTTTTCCCTTGCTTACAGGCAGAAGAAAAGTAGTTTGCAACATTTGGAGTAATGCACTTGAGTTTAAGTAGGTAAGTAGGAGACAGTTCGTTTGAAACATCAGGAGTCATGCACTTGAGTTTGGGTGAGTAAGAACCCCCTTGCTGCAACATTTGGAGTCATCCACTTGAGATTATGGGTTTGACTCTCCTCTTGCTGATGGGCAGGAGAAAAATAGTTGCAATATTTGGAGTCATGCACTTGAGTTCAAGTAGGTAAGACTAGCCCTTGCTAATGGGCTGGAGAAAAATCGTTTGCAACATCTAGAATCATGCACTTGAGTTTGGGTGGGTAAGACTCACCCCTTTACTAATGGGAAGGAGAAATGTCGTTTGCAACATTTGGAGTCATGCACTTGAGTTTGGGTGGGTAAGACCTTGCTGATGGACAGGAGTAAAGTCATTTGCGAAATATGGAGTCATGCACTATATTTTCTGTGGGTTTGACTCTCCCCTTGCTGATGGGTAGGAGAAAAGTAGTTTGCAATATTTGAAGTAATGCACTTGATTTTAAGTAGATAACACTACCCCTTGCTGACGGGCAGGAGAAAAGTAGTTTGCAACATTTGGAGTCATGCTCTAGAGTTTGGGTGGGTAGGACTCCCCCCTTGCTAATGGGCCGAAGAAAAGTCGTTTGGAACATCTGTAGTCATGCACTTGAGTTTGGGTGGTTAACATTCCCTCCTTGCTGATGGGCAGTAGATAAATAGTTTACAACATTTGGAGTCATGCTCTAGACTTTGGGTGGTAAGACTCTCTTCTTGCTGATGGACCGAAGAAAGGTCGTTTGCAACATTTGGAGTCATCACTAGAGTTTGGGTGGGTAAGACTCCTCCTTTGCTGATGGTCAGGAGAAAAGTAGTTTGCAACATTTGGAGTAATGCACTTGAGTTTAATTAGGTAAGACTACCCCTTGCAGATGGGCTGGAGAAAAGTCGTTTGCAACATCTGTAGTCATGCACTTGAGTTTTGGTGGGTAAGACCCCCCCTTGCCGATGGGCAGGAGAAAAGTAGTTTGCGACATTTGGAGTCATCCACTTGAGATTATGTTGGTAAGACTACCCCCTGATAATGGACAGGGAAAAGTGATTTGCAACATCTAGAGTCATGCACTATAGTTTGAGAGGGTATGACTCCAACCTTGCTAATGAGCAGGAGAAAAGTCGTTTCTAACATCTGGAGTTATGCACTTGGTTTGAATTCATTAGACTCCCCCCTTGCTAATGGGCAGGAGAAAAGTCATTTGCAACATTTGGAGTAATGCACTTGAGTTTAAGTAGGTAAGTAGGAGACAGTTCGTTTGAAGCATCTGGAATCATGCACTTGAGTTTGGGTGGGTAAGACTCATCCCTTTCTGATGAGAAGGAGAAAAGTAGTTTGCAACATTTGGAGTAATGCACTTGAGGTTAAGTAGGTAAGACTGTCACTTGATGATGTGTAGGAGAAAGATTGTTTGAAACATCTGGAGTCATGCACTTTAGTTTGAGTGGGTTTGATTCCCCGCTTACTAATGACCGGGAGAAAAGTCGTTTGCAACATCTGGAGTCATGCACTTGATTTGGGTGGGTACGAATCCCCTTTTGTTGATTGCAACATCTGTAGTCATGCACTTGAGTTTTGGTGGGTAAGACATTATCCTTGCTAATGGGCAGGAGAAAAGTAGTTCGCAACATTTAGAGTTATCCACTTGAGTTTATGTAGGTTAGATGACCCCTTGATGATGGGCAGGAGAAAGGTCTTTGCAACATCAGTAGTCATGCACTTGCCTTTGGATGGGAGAGACTCCCCCCCTTGCTGATGGACAGGCTAAAAGTGATTTGCAACATCTAGAGTCATGCACTATAGTTTGAGAGGGTATGACTCCAACCTTGCTAATGAGCAGGAGAAAAGTCGTTTCTAACATCTGGAGTAATGCACTTGAGTTTGGATTCATTAGACTCCCCCCTTGCTGATGGGCAGGAGAAAAGTAGTTTGCAACTTTTGGAGTAATGCACTTGAGTTTAAGTAGGTAAGACTAATCCTTGCTAATGGGCTGGAGAAAAGTCGTTTGCAACATCTGGAATCATGCACTTGAGTTTGGGTGGGTTAGACTCACCCCTTGCTGATGGGATAGAGAAAAGTAGTTTGAAACATTTGGAATAATGCACTAGTGTTTAAGTAGGTAAGACTATCCCTTGATGATGTGTAGGAGAAAGATTGTTTGAAACATCTGGAGTCATGAACTTTACTTTGAGTGGGTTTGACTCCCCCCTTACTAATGACCGGGAGAAAAGTCGTTTGCAACATCTGGAGTCATGCACTTGACTTTGGGTGGGTACGACTCCCCCCTTGTTGATGGGAAGGAGAAACATAGTTTGCAGGATTTGGAGTAATTCACTTGAGTTTAAGTAGGTAAGACTCCTTCCTTGCTAATGGTCTGGAGAAAAGTCGCATGAAACATCTGGAGTCGTGCACTAGAGTTTAGTTGGGTAAGTGTCTCCCCTTTTGGATGGGCAGGAGAAAAGTCACTAGCAACATCTGGAGTCATACACTAGAGTTTAGGTGGTTAAGATTCCCCTTGCTGATCTAGAGTGATGCACTTTAGTTTGAGCGGGTAAGGTTCTCCCTTATTGATTGGCTCGATGAAAGTCGTTTGCAACATTTGAAGTCATGCACTATAGTTTCAGTGGGTTAGACTCCCCCCTTGCTAATGAGCAGGAGTAAAGTCATATGCAAAATATGGAGTCATGCACTATATTTTCTGTGGGTTTGACTCTCCTCTTGCTGATGGGCAGGAGAAAAATAGTTTGCAATATTTGAAGTAATGCACTTGAGTTTAAGTAGGTAACACTAACCCTTGCTGATGGGCTGGAGAAAAGTCGTTTGCAACATATGGAGTCATGCACTTGAGTTTGGGTGGGTAATACACCCACCTTGCTGATGGGCAGGAGAAAAGTCGTTTGCAACATATGGAGTCATGCACTTGAGTTTGAGTGGGTAATACACCCACCTTGCTGATGGGCAGGAGAAAAGTAGTTTGCAATATTTGAAGTAATGCACTTGAGTTTAAGTAGGTAACACTAACCCTTGCTGATGGGCTGGAGAAAAGTCGTTTGCAACATATGGAGTCATGCATTTGAGTTTGAGTGGGTAATACACCCACCTTGCTGATGGGCAGGAGAAAAGTTGTTTGCAACATTTGGAGTCATGTACTAGAGTTTGGGTGGGTAGGACTCCCCCCTTGGTAATGGGCCGAATAAAAGTTGTTTGCAACATTTGTAGTTATGCACTTGAGCTTGGGTGGTTAATACTCCTCCTTGCTGATGGGCAGTAGAAAAGCAGTTTACAACATTTGGAGTCATGCTCTAGACTTTGAGTGAGTAATGCACTTGAGTTCAAGTAGGTAAGACTAACCCTTGCTAATGGGCTGGAGAAATGTCATTTGCAACATCTGGAATCATGCACTTGAGTTTGGGTGGGTAAGACTCACCCCTTTACTAATGGGAAAGAGAAAAGTCGTTTGCAACATTTGGAGTAATGCACTTGAGTTTGGGTTGGTAAGACTACCCCCTTGCTGATGGACAGGAGTAAAGTCATTTGCAAAATATGGAGTCATGCACTATATTTTCTGTGGGTTTGACTCTTCCCTTGCTCATGGGTAGGAGAAAGGTAGTTTGCAGTATTTGAAGTAATGCACTTGAGTTTAAGTAGGTAACACTACCCCTTGCTGATGGGCTGGAGAAAAGTTGTTTGCAACATCTGGAGTCATGCACTTGAGTTTTGATGGTAAATACTCCCTCCTTGCTGATGGGCAGTAGATAAATAGTTTACAACATTTGGAGTCATGCTCTAGACTTTGGGTGGTAAGACTCTCTTCTTGCTGATGGACCGAAGAAAGGTCGTTTGCAACATTTGGAGTCATCACTAGAGTTTGGGTGGGTAAGACTCCTCCTTGCTGATGGGCAGAAGAAAAGTAGTTTGCAACATTTGGAGTAATGCACTTGAGTTTAATTAGGTAAGACTACCCCTTGCTGATGGGCTGGAGAAAAGTCGTTTGCAACATCTGGAGTCATGCAATTGAGTTTGGGTGGTTAATACACCCACCTTGCTGATGACCAGAAGTAAAGTCATTTGCAACATCTGTAGTCATGCACTTGAGTTTTGGTGGGTAAGACTTCGCCCTTGATGATCGGCAGGAGTAAAGTGATTTGCAACATCCAGAGTCATGCACTGTAGTTTGGATGAATAAGACTCCCTGCTTGCTGATGGACAGGTGAAACGTGATTTGCAACATCTAGAGTCATGCACCAGAGTTTGGGTGGATAAGACTCCCCCCTTACTAATGGGCCGAAGAAAGGTCGTTTGCAACATCTGTAGCCATGCATTTGAGTTTGGGTGGGTAAGACTCCCCCCTTGTTGACAGGCAGGAGAAAAATAGTTTGCAACATTTAAAGTTATGCACCAGAGTTTGAGTGAGTAAGACTCCCCCCTCGCTAATGGGCAGGAGAAAAGTCGATTGTAAGATTTGGAGTCATGCACTAGAGTTTGGGTGGGCAAGACTCCCCCCTTGCTGATGGGGTGGAGAATAGTTGTTTGCAACATTTGGAGTAATGCACTTGAGTTTGGGTGGGTAAGACTACCCCCTTGCTGATGGACAGGAGTAAATTCATTTGCAAAGTCTGGAGTCATGCACTATAGTTTCAGTGGGATTGACTCTCCCCTTCCTGATGGGCAGGAGAAAAGTCGTTTGCAACATTTGGAGTAATGAATGTGAGTTTGGGTGGGTAAGACTCCCCCCTTGATGATGGGCAGGAGAAAAGTGATTTGCAACATCCAGAGTCATGCACTATAGTTTGAGTGGGTAAGACTACCCCCCTTGCTAATGAGCAGGAGAAAAGTAGTTTGCAATATTTGGAGTCATGCACTTGAGTTTAAGTAGGTAAGACTACCCCTTGATGATGGGCAGGAGAAAGATCTTTGTAACGCCTGGAGTCATGCACTTGCGTTTCGGTGGGTAAGACTCCTCCCTTGCTGACGGACAGGCGAAAAGTGATTTGCAACATCTAGAGTCATGCACTATAGTTTGAGTGGGTATGACTCCAACCTTGCTAATGAGCAGGAGAAAGTCGTTTGTAACATCTGGAGTCATGCACTTGAGTTTGGATTAATTAGACTCCCCCTTGCTAATGGGCAGGAGAATAGTAGTTTGCAACATTTGGAGTAATGCACTTGAGTTTAAGTAGGTAAGACTCACCCTTGATGATGTGTAGGAGAAAGTTTGTTTGAAACATCTGGAGTCATGCATTTGAGTTTGGGTGGGTAAGATTCCCCCTTGCTGATGAGCAGGAGAAAATAGTTTGCATCATTTGGAGTCATGCACTAGAGTTTGGGTGGGTAAGACCCCCTCCTTGCTAATGGGCTGGAGAAAATTTGTTTGTAATATCTGTAGTCATGCATTTGAATTTGGGTGGGTAATACTCCTCCCTTGTTGATGGGTAGGAGAAAAATAGTTTGCAAAATTTGGCGTTATGCACTAGAGTTTTAGTGGGTAAGACTCCCCCCCTTGCTAATGGTCCGGAGAAAAGTCGTTTGCAACATTTGGAGTAATGCACTTGAGTTTAAGAAGGTAAGACTACCCCTTGCTAATGAGCTGGAGAAAAGTCTTCTGCAACATTTGGAGTCATGCACTTGAGTTTGGGTGGGTAAGACTCACCCCTTGCTAATGGGCTGGAGAAAAGTCTTCTGCAACATTTGAAGTAATGCACTTGAGTTTAAGAAGGTAAGACTACCCCTTGCTAATGGGCTGGAGAAAAGTCTTCTGCAACATTTGAAGTAATGCACTTGAGTTTAAGAAGGTAAGACTACCCCTTGCTAATGGGCTGGAGAAAAGCCTTTTGCAACATCTAGAGTCATGCACTTGAGTTTGGGTGGGTAAGACTTTCCCATTGCTGATGGGCAGTAGAACAGTAATTTGCATAGTTGGTAAGATTATCCCTTGCTGATGGGTGGGATAAAAGTCGTTTGCAACATTTGGAGTCATGAACTAGAGTTTGGGTGGGTAAGACTCCCTTCTTGCTGATGGGCAGTAGAAAAGTCATTTGCAACATTCGGAGTCATGCACTAGAGTTTGGGTGGGTAAGACTTCCGCCTTGCTGATAGGCAGGAGAAAAGTTGTTTGCAACACCTGGAGTAATGCTCTTGAGTTTTGGTGGGTAAGACTTTCCCCTTGATGATGGGCAGGAGTAAAGTAGTTTGCAACATTTGGAGTAATAATGCACTTAAGTTTAACAAGGTAAGACTACCCCTTGATGATGTGCAGGTAAAAAGTTGTTTGCAACACCTGGAGTAATGCACATGAGTTTTGGCAGGTAAGACTACCCCCTTGCTGATGGGCAGGAGAAAAGTAGTTCGCAACATTTGGAGTAATGCACCTGAGTTTAAGTAGGTAAGACTCCCCCATGATGATGGGCAGGATAAAGGTCGTTTGCAACATCTCTGGAGTCATGCACTTGAGTTTGGGTGGGTAAGACCCCCCCTTGCTGATGGGCAGGAGAAAAGTTGTTTGGAACATCTAGAGTGATGTACTTGAGATTGGGTGGTTAAGACACCCCTTTTTAATGGGCAGGACTAAAGTCGTTTGCAACATCTGGAGTCAAGCACTAGAGTTTGGGTGGTTAAGACTCCCCCCTTGCTAATGGGCAGGAGAAAAGTCGTTTCAAACATCTGGAGTTATGCACTTAGAGTTTGGGTGGGAAAGACTCCCCTCTTTCTACTGGGCAGTAGAAAAGTCGTTTGCAACATTTGGAGTAATGCACTTGAGTTTAAGTAGGTAAGACTCCCCCTTGATGATGGGCAGGATAAAGGTCGTTTGCAACATCTGGAGTCATGCACTAGAGTTTGGGTGGGTAAGACTCCCCCCCTTGCTGATGGGCAGGAATAAAGTCGTTTGCAACATCTGGAGTCATGCACATGAGTTTGGGTGGGTAAGACTCCTCCCTTGCTGATGGGCAGGAGAAAAGTCGTTTGCAACATCTAGAGTCATGCACTTGAGTTTGGGTGGGTAAGACTCTCCCCCTTGCTGATGGGCAGGAGAAAAGTCGTTTGCAACATTTGGAGTTACGCACATGAGTTTGGGTGGGTAAGACTCCTCCCTTGCCGATGGGCAGGAGAAAAGTGATTTGCAACATCTGGAGTCATGCACTTGAGTTTAAGTAGGTAAGACTCCCCCGTTGCTAATGAGCAGGAGAAACGTCGTTTGCAACATCTGGAGTCAAGCACTTAGAGTTTGGGTGAGTAAGACTCCCCCCTTATTAATGGGCAGGCAAAAAGTGCTTTGCAACATCTGGAGTCATGAACTTGAGTTTTAGTGGGTAAGACTCCCCCCTTGCTGATGGACAGGAGTAAAGTTATTTGCAACATCTGGAGTCATGCACTATAGTTTCAGTGGGTAAGACTCTCCCCTTGCTAATGAGCAGGAGAAAAGTCGTTTGCAACATCTGGAGTCATGCACTAGAGTTTGGGTGGGTAAGACTCCCCCACTTGCTGATGGGCAGGAATAAAGTCGTTTGCAACATCTGGAGTCATGCACATGAGTTTGGGTGGGTAAGACTCCTCCCTTGCTGATGGGCAGGAGAAAAGTCGTTTGCAACATCTAGAGTCATGCACTTGAGTTTGGGTGGGTAAGACTCTCCCCCTTGCTGATGGGCAGGAGAAAAGTCGTTTGCAACATTTGGAGTTACGCACATGAGTTTGGGTGGGTAAGACTCCTCCCTTGCCGATGGGCAGGAGAAAAGTGATTTGCAACATCTGGAGTCATGCACTTGAGTTTAAGTAGGTAAGACTCCCCCGTTGCTAATGAGCAGGAGAAACGTCGTTTGCAACATCTGGAGTCAAGCACTTAGAGTTTGGGTGAGTAAGACTCCCCCCTTATTAATGGGCAGGCAAAAAGTGCTTTGCAACATCTGGAGTCATGAACTTGAGTTTTAGTGGGTAAGACTCCCCCCTTGCTGATGGACAGGAGTAAAGTTATTTGCAACATCTGGAGTCATGCACTATAGTTTCAGTGGGTAAGACTCTCCCCTTGCTAATGAGCAGGAGAAAAGTCGTTTGCAACATGTGGAGTCATGCACTTGAATTTGGGTGGGTAAGACCCCCCACTTGCTGATGGGCAGGAGAAAAGTCGTTTGCAACATCTAGAGTGATGTACTTGAGATTGGGTGGTTAAGACACCCCCTTTTTCATGGGCAGGACTAAAGTCGTTTGCAACATCTGGAGTCAAGCACTAGAGTTTGGGTGGTTAAGACTCCCCCCTTGCTAATGGGCAGGAGAAAAGTCGTTTCAAACATCTGGAGTTATGCACTTAGAGTTTTGGTGGGAAAGACTCCTCACTTGCTAATGGGCATTAGAAAAGTTGTTTGCAACATCTGGAGTCATGAACTTGAGTTTTAGTGGGTAAGACTCCCCCCTTGCTGATGGACAGGAGTAAAGTCATTTGCAACATCTGGAGTCATGCACTATAGTTTCAGTGGGTAAGACTACCCCCTTGCTAATGAGCAGGAGAAAAGTCGTTTGCAACATGTGGAGTCATGCACTTGAAGACCCCCACTTGCTGATGGGCAGGAGAAAAGTCGTTTGCAACATCTAGAGTGATGTACTTGAGATTGGGTGGTTAAGACTCCCCCCTTGCTAATGGGCAGGAGAAAAGTCGTTTCAAACATCTGGAGTTATGCACTTAGAGTTTGGGTGGGAAAGACTCCCCCCTTTCTAATGGGCAGTAGAAAAGTCGTTTGCAACATCTGCAGTCATGCACTAGAGTTTGGGTGGGTAAGACTCAGCCCTTGCTGACGGGCAGGAGTAAAGTCGTTTGCAACATCTGGAGTCATGCACTTGAGTTTGGTTGGGTAAGACTCCCCCTCGCTTATGGGCAGGAGAAAAGTCTTTTGCAACACCTGGAATTGTGCACTTGAGTTTTGGTCGGTAAACCTCCCCCCCTTGCTGATGGGCAGGAGAAAAGTTGTTTGCAACATCTGGAGTCATGCACTTGAGTTTGGGTTGATTAGACTCCCCCCTTGCTGATGCGCTGGAGTAAAGTCGTTTGCAACATCTGGAGTCATGCAATTGAGTTTGGGTGGGTAAAGCTCCACCCTTGCTAATGGGCAGGAGAAAAGTCGTTTCAAACATCTGGAGTTATGCACTTAAGAGTTTGGGTGGGTAAGACCCCCCCCCTTTCTAATGGGCGGGAGAAAAGTCGTTTGCAACATCTAGAGTAATTCACTTGAGTTTGGGTTGGTAAGACTCCCCCTTGCTAATGGGCAGGAGAAAAGTCGTTTGCAACATCTAGTATCACGCACTATAGTTTGGGTGGGTAAGACTCCCCACTTGCTGCAGGACCTGTGAAAGGTGCCAGAAGATGGGCCATCAGAGGATACCTGTGCCATTGATGAGCCCTTTGAACGGGTGGCGATGGACATTGTCGGGCCTTTACCAAGGAGCAGAATGGGCAATCGGTACATTCTGGTGCTGTGTGACTATGTGACCAGGTATCCAGAGACAGTACCTCTCTGTTGTATTGATGCAGAACACATGGCAGAAGAATTAATGAGAGTGTTCTCTAGGGTAGGCATCCCGAAGGAGATCTTAACTGATCAAGGCAGCAACTTCATGTCACAATTGCTGCGCGAAGTTTATTGCCTACTGCATGTCCAATCTATACGCACCAGCCCTTACCACCTGCAAACAGATGGCTTGGTCGAGAGATTCAATCAAACTTTGAAGACAATGCTCCGCAAGGCAGCACCAGAGGAGGGCAAAGATTGTGACAAACTTCTCCCGTATGTACTCTTCGCTTATTGAGAAGTACCACAGGCATCCACTGGCTTCTCACCATCTGAATTGTTGTATGGCAGAGTGGTCAGGGGCCCCTGGACATACTGAAGGAGTCATGGGAAGCAAGTGCCAGGAGTAGCGAAAGCATTGTTTCTTATGTCTTGACAATACAGGAAAGATTGGCCAAGATGACTGAGCTGGCCCAAACCAACCTCCGTCATGCACAAGCACAGCAGAAACGCTGGTATGATCGGAATGCACGGGAGCGTGAATTCCAGCTGTGAGAACATGTACTTGTCTTACTGCCGACATCAACAAGCAAGTTCTTGGCCCAATGGCAGGGTCCTTACCCAGTGGTAAGGAAAGTCAGCTCGGTAACCTACAAAGTTGATATGTTTGACCACAAGAAACGAAAACGTATCTTTCATGTCAACATGTTCCGTAAGTGGAATGCCCCACAGGCTTCTAATTATTGGGTTGAAGAGGAGAACAGTGTTTCGGAAGAGATGGAGATCATACATTGGCAGGATGACAGTTGGGAAGTGACTCCAGCGTTTGGTCCACAACTGGAGGAGAGCCAGCAGCATGACATTGAAGAGATTCTGCATGTATTCTCAGACCTGTTTCAGGACAAGCCTGGTAGAACAGCTCTCGTGAGCATCATGTGGACACAGGGAATGCAGCCCCAGTTCGGCAGAGGCATTACCACCTGCCACAGGCATACAAGGAGGCAGTACACAAGGAGATTCAGGAGATGTTAGACGCAGGACTCATTCAACCCTTCGTGAGTCAGTGGGATTCCCATGTTGTAGCTGTTCAGAAGAAGGATGGGTCGCTGAGATTATGTGTGGATTACCGTAAGCTAAATGCTGTGTCACAGGCTGATGCATACACAATGCCACGTGTCGATGAGCTATTCAATAACTTGAGCCAGGCGAAGTACATCTCCACCTTAGATTTGACAAAAGGTTATTGGCAAGTTCCAGTGGCAGAGAAGGATCGTGGCAAGACCGCCTTCACAGCTGGTGCAGGTCTGTTCCAATTCAATGTGATGCCATTTGGACTGAGGGGAGCACCTGCCACATTCCAGCGGCTAATGGACGTGGTCTTGACAGGGATGGATGAATACAGTGCTGCTTACATGGATGATGTAGTAATCTTCAGTATGACCTGGGAAGATCATCTGCAGCACATCCGACAGGTGCTCCAGAAGTTACAGGATGCCGGGTTGACCATCAAGGGCAGGAAGTGCCAGTTTGGGATGCAGCAATGTACCTACTTGGGCCATGTAGTGGGAATGGGCTGTTTGAGGCCCGAGGCAGGCAAAGTGGAGGCTGTAAAACAATTTCCGACACCGAGCACCAAGTCAGATGTCCTGACCTTTCTGGGGTTGGCTGGATATTATAGGAAATTCATCCCTAACTTTGCATCAGTGGCTGCCCCTCTTACAGATTTGATCAGAAAGTCTGCACCAAACCAAGTGCAGTGGAGCGAGGAATGTGAAACAGCTTTTTGTCGTCTGAAGGCAGCCATGTGCTCTTCTCCAGTTCTGGAGGCCCCGGATTTCCAGAAGCCCTTTATTCTCCAAACCGATGCATCTGAGCGAGGAGTTGGGGCAGTGCTGAGTCAAAAGAATGCATTGAGGCAGGAGCACCCAGTGTCGTATTTTAGCCGTAAGTTGCTACCCAGAGAGGCAAAGTATTCCACGGTAGAAAAAAGAGTGCCTCGCCATTAAACTGGCTGTCCAGGCCTTCAGAGTGTATCTCTTGGGACGGCCCTTCGTGATCCAGACAGACCATCGGTCATTGATGTGGCTGGACAAGTTTAAGGACACCAACGACAGACTTGCTAGGTGGAGCTTGGCCCTACAGCCCTGCCAGTTCTCCATTATCCACCGCCCTGGAGCCAGCAATGGAAATACTGATGCTTTATCGCGGGCTGGAGACAGAGTTGCAGCAAAGACAGCAACGTCTGCCCCGGAGAAGGGGAAAGGAGTGTGATGAACTGGTGTCATTTGTTTACTTGACATTGTGTGTGTAGCTGTGTGTAAGCCTATGTAACCTGAACTGTGTACTAGTGAACCATTAGTGGTGTTGCAGCTGTGTAACAGTCTTATATAAGTCCTTGCAGCTGTTGTTTTGTTTGGTTGCTGCTTATTATTGAAGTCGAGTCACGTTGTTATAGTGTGAACGGCATTTCTCTTCCGGACGCAGTCCTCACACCCCCTAGGATATCACCCGCTGAAGTGTCCCCTAGGACTGACAATAACGTCCAACCAGAACGCCACCCATTTAATATTGTCCCTTTAGGACACCACCCGTTGAAGTGTCCCCCTAGGAGAACACCCGCTGAAGTGTCCCACTAGGACTGACAACAGTGTCGGATACCACACCACCCATTGAATAATGTCCACCTAGAACACCACCCATTGAATAATGTCCACCTAGAACACCACCCATTGAAAAATGTACCCATAGGACACCACCCACTGAAGTGGACTTCCAGGACACCACCCGCTGAAGTGTCACCCTAGGACGGACAATAGTGTTTTCCTTCGACACCACCCATTGAATAATGTCCACCTAGAACACCACCCATTGAAAAATGTCCCTCTAGGACACCTCCCACTAAAGTGTTCCCCCCTAAGACTGACAATGTTGTCGCCCTAAGACACCACCCGCTGAAGAGACCCCCTTAGACTGACAATAGTTTCCACATTCTACACCACCAATTGAATAAGGTCCCCTTTGGACATCACCCACTGAAGTGTCCCCCTAGGACTGACGTTAGTGTTTCCCTATAGGACACCACCTGCTGAAGTGTCCCACTAGGATTGACAATGGAGTCCACCTACGACACCACCCACTGAAGTGTCCCCCTAGGACACTACTTGCTGAAGTGTCCCCCTAGGACTGACAACAGTGTCGCCTACCACAGCACCCATTGAATAATGTCCACCTAGGACACCACCCATTGAAAAATGTCCCTCTAGGACACTACCCGCTAAAGTGTCCCCCTAGGACTGACGTTAGTGCTTCCCTATAAAACACCATCCGCTGAAGTGTCCCGCTAGGACTGACATTGGAGTCCTCCTACGACACCACCCATTGTACAATATCCCCCTAGGACACCATCTGCTGAAAAGACCCCTTAGTTCTGACAATAGTGTCCCCCTAGGACACCACCATTTGAACAATGTCACCCTAGGACACCACCCGTTGTAGTGTCTCCAATAGTACTGATAATAGTGTCCACTAGAACACCAACCATTCAATATTGTCCCCCTAGGACACCACCCGCTGAAGTGTTCCTCTAGGACTGACAATAGTTTCCCCCCAGAACACCACCCATCGAATAATGTCCCCCTAGGACTGACATTAGTGTCCACTTAGGACATCACCTGCTGAAGAGCTCGCCTAGGACTGACAATAGTGTCCCACTAGAACACCATCCATTGAATATTGTCCCCCTAGGACACCACTTGCTGAAGTGTCCCCCTTGGACTGACAATAGTGTCTCCCTACGAAACCACGCATTGAATAATGTCCCCCTAGGACACCACCCATTGAATAATTTCCCCCTAGAGCACCACCTGCTGAAGTGTCACCCTTACGACTGATAATGGTGTCGCCCTAGGACACTACCCACTGAATAATGTCGCCCTAGGACACCACCCATTGAATAATGTTGCCCTAGGACACCACCCATTGAATAATGTCGCCCTAGGACTGACAATGTCCCCCTGGAACACCATCCATTGAATAATGTCCACCTAGGACACCACCCGCTGAAGTGTCCCACTAGGACTGACAATAGTGTCCCCATAGGACACCACCCATTAAATAGTGTCCCTCTAGAACACCATCCACAGAAGTGTCCCCCTAGGACTTACAATAGTGTCCCCCTAGAACACCACCCATTGAAGTGTCCCTCTAGGACACCACCCACTGAAGTGTCCCCCTAGGACTTACAATAGTCTCCCCCTAGAACACCACCCATTGAATTGTGTCCCTCTAGGACACCACCCACCGAAGTGTCCCTATAGGACTTACAATAGTGTCCCCCTAGAACACCACCCATTGAATAATGTCCCCCCAGGACACCACCCGCTGAAGTGTCACTCTAGGACTGTCAATGGTGTCGCCCTAGGACACCACCAATTGAATGATGTCCTTCTATGACACCACCCACTAAAGTGTTCAAATAGGACACAACCCACTGAATTGTCGCCATAGGACTGTCAATGGTGTCGCCCTAGTACCCCACACATTGAATAATGGCCCCCTAGGACACCACCCACTAAAGTGGCCCTCTAGGACACCACTCAACTAAGTGTCCTCCTAGGACTAACAATAGTTCCCCCCCAGGACACCACCCTTTTTTGAAGAATGTCCCCATAGGACACTACCCACTGAAGTGTCCCCCAAGGACTGACAATAGTGTCCCCAGAGAACACCACCCTATGAATATATTCCCCCTAGGGTAACACCCACTGAATTGCAGTCCTAGGACTGACAAAAGTGTCCACCTACAACACCACCCATTGAATAATGTCCTCATAGGACACTACCCACTGAAGTGTCCCCCTAGGACTGACAATACTGTCCCCTTAGAACAGTACCCATATAATAATGGCACCCTAGGACACCACCTACTGAAGTGTCCTCCTAGGACTGACAATAGTGTCCACTTGTGACACTACCTGCTGAAGTGTCGATCCCCGTAGGACTGTGCATAACTATTATGTAACAGTATGATTAGGTATGCATTATGCAGTCTTCTGGACTGAACTGACTCAACCCTCTGTTGTGTGCATGTTCTTTACTAGCATCAGAAGTGTCGGCATTGGAAGCGTAGGCGTCGTAGCTCGTCGAAGGCGGGCGACTCTGCTAGTACTCTATACAACAGTGTACCTATTAGATTTCCACCGGTGCTCAGATCTAGTCCTTGACATTCGTACACGAGTCCTCACACATGACTTGAGTCCATAGGTGTCTTGTGTCATGGGGTAAGAGCAACCTACAGTGCTTTTCTGTTACATGCATTCCAGGCTGGATTTGAGTGCACTGTTGTCATGGATAGGATGAAAAAAGCTTATCCATAGCTTTCAGTTGTTCTTCAAAGCACCGTTTGGCTAGTTCAGCTGAAGCGCCCAAACACAGACAGGAATAGCCATTTTTTATTGTGCACATTGCTACAGTGTATCCTATAGTACCTATACATTGTATAATTATACATATGTGTACATTGCATCCCACCAGGTCTGAGTGCACTTTCAAACCTTTCCATGCATTCACCTCAACCCAACTTCTAAACCTTCATTGCCTGCATAATTGTCAGGCATACTTGATGAAAGTAGCCATGCAACTCTCACTCAGGTTTGCCCCACAATGCCTTGCATTTGTCTGGTAGTAAGATTGTTGCACAACAGGTTGCACTTGGAGATCCTCTAAAAATACACATTACTACATGCTAGTGCACATTATCTTCACCATCATGGAATGCATACAGAAAGGATAAATGGTGTATGTACTTACGTACGTAGGTGAAAGTGTATAGGATGTGGCTGCTACAAAGTGTATCTGTTCAGCAGCAGACAAAATGATAGAAATGTGAGCTACAGCTCCCCTTCCAGAATGATCCATTAGATGCATCAAGATACAAACTTTGGCACAGGCCCTGGAAAATGGGGTTGTATCGCAAGTTGTACATAAAATTAGTCAACATGAACTAAGTATTAGTTATACCATGGTGCTGAGGTGTATAATAATAGATTTTAGGCACATGAGGCCCGAGGGCGAGTGCATCTAAAATCTGCATACACCAAAGTGCCACTTATAAATCCCATAAAGTATGTTTCGGGCAGAGTGCGGGGGGTTATAAATCCCATATAACCATCTGCGGGAACTCCGCAGGGGCAATTATCATCATAATATGACATCATTCACACCTACGCTGTCAAGAAGCGAGAGGAAGGCGAAATGATTAGTAAGCCAACAGATTTAGATCTATATCACTTAAATGGCGACCAATCGGTGTCTCCACTCAGCACTTGGGCGCTTAGTGCTCTAAATTGCGCAGACACCTCTTGGTCGCCATTTAACTATTACTTAAGCGCCCCTGTGCACATTATATGCTTCTTAGCTCCGGTTATATCTCAGCTGGCTTGTTTACGCAATACGCAAAGTGAGTAAGAGAAAGCTATTACCATAGTAGACACTACTTTCATCTGGTTGTATTCCTTTGTAGGTTAGAAAGTGGCCAGTTTTAGAAATGGGGGTTACTGGGCCTTCAGGTGATATTGCTGCACACAACACATCACATGATGATGAGGACAAACAGTTTGGCTACAGTTGCCAGCCTACTCCTCCTTCAGTTTCAGTTCACCTCATAACACAGTCAGCTTAAATGTATTCAGAGGTGTATATAACTATAATGGCTTATGTGACTTTGTGTAACCTGATAGCCCCATAGGAGAAGGTGCTAGCTATGTGTTACTAACTATGATGGAGCCATGTGTTGTGTGAGTATTTGGACAAGCATTGTTCACCTGGATCAAACATTACATATAATTATTATGTGTACACATCCAGTTTTGCCACCCCTATGTAATTCCTTACTATTACTGACAGCCCAGTTTCCTTACCTTTGTACGGTGTGTATGATTTGGGTGTTCTCTTCAGTGATGCAGCAAGATCAAAGGGGACTGGAGCAGGTTTCACTTCCTTTTTAGAGACAAATGTAAAAACACCTATAGAATTTGGGAGTATGCATAAGGAGCACAGTGCACTTTGACAATACACAAAACTGAAAGAACTATGTAATACATAAACAGCAGCAACAGTGGTTTTGTATATAGTTGAAGTCTGCTGTGACGAATGGTACATGACACAAGGCACTGCCTTCATTGGAATCAGTAATAACTTGTGACATGTACCATACACTAGCAGTTTAGTTCCTATCTACATATGTATGTATGAACTATGTAGTCTAACTTTGAAAAATGCATATCATTAGCGATCACCAGCTACAATGATACCGAGTGAACATTAGAATAAGAAGTTACCAGGAACGGTTTGCATACTCTCTAATGTGCATTGACTCACCTGCTTGAGAATTTTCCTTTTGCTGTCCCTTACTGCTGGTCTTGGAGATAGGAATACGACTAGTCTTAGCTGTCAACTGTACACAGGAATAGGGAAAGTTACTGGTATACGGTACTTAACACAAGTTACTTACGTTTTCTATGGAATGGCCAAGTAGGAATTATGTAGATTGCCGACCGACACACATTGCTAATAGCATAGGCCCGCAGTATCACTTACTACTTTTGTTCTCTTAGCCATTATGGCTTTCCTTCTTTGGTAGTCACCTATAGACTCCATGCTATGTAGAAAGAGTGAATTAAGCAAGAATGAAGGGGCTAATAAGACAACAGTGAAGTGCCACTCACTGAACATTAGGTTATGTAGCTATGTTAATATGCACAATGTACGCTGTGCATAAACTATTTCATATACCTACAGCTAAGGGGATTCAACAGAACCATTTACACATTGTCATTGTAGTTTCTGTAAAGACAAGATCAAGCGTTACACTTACACTAGAAATAATAAAGATTTTCTACAAAAAGAGCAAGGATGTAGGGATGGCACAAAAGGTACAGAAACTGTCATGATGTAAAAGTTCCCCCCACTGAAATAGTTCCGCCGGGCCAAAACTGGCAAAAAATGGCTGCAGTAATGGTTCTGCCGTAGTGACAAAGTCCCTTTCGTCTCCCAATATTCGTTGTTGTGGTAAATCTTGAGCGCTCAGCGAAGACATGTCAGCTGAAATCATCTATTCATTGAACAAAATCATCCACTCATCGAACGAAATCGCCTATAAATTGAACCAAAGTGCCCATCCAATGAGCGAAATCGTCTTTTCATCGAACAAAACATGTTATTCTGGATTGAGAATGCATACCAACTTGGGAAAAATGTCAGGGTACAAGTACACGACGAATCTGACCATCAGTCCGTGCTGGCGCTGGTGATTTAGCAGAGGGGGAACCATTTCGGTTGCTGTTTCGGTTCCGCTGGGGGCCTAATTATGGGGGGTCCAAATTTGGCATGACAGAACAAGTAAAGGCTGTTACACAGTGGAGCATTAACCATAGTCCCTACATGCAAGAATGTCGTACCTTATAGTCCTATACCCTTGAATGTAGGTACGATGGTTAATGCTCCACTGTGTAACAGACTTTACTTGTTTCTGTACTTTATGTGCCATCCCTACATAATTGCTATTTTTGTAGAAAATCTTTATTATTTCTTGTTCATGTACTTTTTATGGTGTGCAAGCTGCACATGGTATCTCCTAGCTTCCGTGCCAGTCCACCTAAGAGCTTAAAAACAGTGACCGGAAGTTGGCCGAGTACTAATTAAAAATGGCGGGATACGCATGTCCACAGATGATCTTTTGAAACGACGTACAAGCTAACTTCAGCCTAAGCCCTTGTCTCGTATACACCTCAAACGGTCTCCTGACAGTGTTGGCTGGCCTTTGGATGGTAACTGAAGTAAAAGTAGGCAAAAACTGCCGTTCCTCAACGTCATCATAAAATGACATCTTTGCGCAAAGCAGCGCTCCTGAAATACATGGTAACTCCAATGTGTGAACAATATGCTTTCAGAGCCTATACTTTGAAAGAATACAGTTCGGTTAAATTTGCAGTAGTTACGTCTTCCAATTAGTTCGATAGCTAATTCTGTATGTCGGTTACAACTGGCGAAGAATATGAAGAAGAAGAATATAAAGAATGAGAAGACGAAAATGGATGTTTTCGAGTGTCATTTTCCTCGCTGACAGACTGCTTTCTCTTGCCTTCCAAGTCAGTTTAGTGTATGAATATTTCGTATTTAGCCCAACAAAGCCTCGTTTTGGCAGTTTTCGACGCTTTTTGCGATTTTGTCACTATGCCAATGTATTGTGGATTCGAAACACCCTGTACCGTCCCTACACAGAGAGTACTATTATACCGTAATCATTGAAAATTTCGTTGTGTGGAAATTTTCGTGGTTGCCTCCATCCACGAAAATTATGCCCACAAAAAATTTATGTACAAAGAATACAGTAGTAACTAATATAATACGTCTAATACATTAAGGCGATACGAAGGTCTGCATCTGAACTCGCGCGGCACTTGTGTTTGTAGGAGCTGTGAAGGATGGCTCTTCTGAGGTGCCTACAGCGGAAATAATTTAAGGACTTCCAGATTCATGCAGCTCACTAGCGTCTGCTATACTACCTTCGCGGCCATCACAAAAGCAAACATGGAGGTCCGCGCTGCACAGAGTGCGAAGGGGAAGCGCCGGCCTTACCAGCACTACGGCGCCGCCGCTAGCCCTAGGTTTGGACCAAAAATAGGCAAGAACTCTGCTTGCGTCGCGGCATGGTTGCAGCAACACGTTTCTTCTTTTCCAGGGAGCTGAATTGTTGGGTCAACGCGACTACAGCGTGTTCGGTCAGGAAGGCTTACATTGGAGAACGAGGAAAGATATAGGAGATCTTCGCTTGGCAAAGTGTAGTACTCTGTATTCTGCTGTGTTTAACAATGTACACAGTTACATTTCGTGGGGTTTAAATTTCGTGGGTAGCCCAGGCCACGAAATTTATGCCCCACGAAAATTTAACACATGAAATTTTTGCCCCACGAAAATTTCTACGATTACGGTACTCTCTGATACGTATATGCAAATGTAACTGCAACATACATGTATTTTGAAGGACATATTGTTACACACCTTTGAAACAGTTTGGCATGGACTTTACTCCAGTTTCGCCCACTTTTGTGCGTGCTTTGTGGTGCCTTGCTTTGAATAGTGGCACACACATCCTTCCCGACTTTGACGGGTGGCACATCACCCATCTCACCTACAAAAATACACAATACCATATGTACACTCACTCAGTATAGAGCAAACGCCAGAACTATTCACATGAAGTGATGTGTTTCTGTACACTAGTTGAATGCCCACCCTACGGGCAGGTTCCCAGCCAAATGCAAGCCAGCGAGTCGGCCCCTTGCCAGTAACCGAAAGTCCTAGAGACCGATAATTAAAAATGGCATCTCAGCCCGTGGAAATAAAGGAAACGACCTCTTTGGCTGCAGGGCAGCTAGGTGAACAGTACCCCTCTAAGCTCATGTCCACCCACTCACTTAACTGGCATGGCTCGTATAAAGTCCACCAATGACCGGTAGTGGTAAGGTTGGTCGATAATTTTGAAAATGGCGAGTCGGCCCGTGGAGAATTGACGAAGGACATCTCACTTTTCGGCCGCAAGGCAGCTAGGCGAATGACACCCCTCTAAGAACCTAGCCCCTGAGTCCCTCAACTGGCATGGAGCGTCTCGAGCTGATTCCCTGCAAGGCGCCAATTTTATGAGGTAACAAACAAACATAAAAATCTGAGATTTGGTGCATTATAGTAAGATGCATGCATACAGTAGTGTCGACATGGCTATGAACTCACGTCTTAGGGCTACTCGCTGGCGAAGATCTGCAAGAATTTCTTCTTTAATGTTACGTTCGCCTAACTGAACAGGGTAAGTAATGGATGCTGGATCCTGCAGTGTCAAACCACAATCAATGTTTCTATCAATCAAGCAGTGCTGAAATAAGAATGAGAAAGCAATTCAACAAGCAACAAGTACTACAAGTACATATAAGAACGAAAGTTTTCCAGCATAATTAAGCAGTATATACGTGTTTCAAGTGTGTAGGGCTAGGACGAAGCTTCTAGACTTTGCAACTATTTCACAGCTTCACTTCTGCTAAACGTTTCTTCATTCGTACAGTAGTAACACAGCAAAGTAAATTATCAGTCTTACTTCACTTCATTGCTTGTCCTTAAGTTTTTAACCTTCTCTATATGATTTTGAGCAAGCTCAAATGCTAAACCTTGTGCAAGGTGGTCACAGATAATGGAGTATTCTGTCCACTACCAAACATTTGAAAGAGTATCTTATGCTCAGTGACCATATTAAAAGTTACTTTGTGCAATGGGATCACCTCCATGCAGATTAGCTTCTACGTACGTACATGTACGTATATTGAACATGACATGCTTCCACAACAAACTCTCAAACACACACTAACCTGAGCCATGTGTAGTGATGACACCTCAGGTGGAATTTCATAAGTTCCCTTTCGCTTCCTTTTGGTTGGTGGCTCCCTTTCATTCATAGACTGATCTGACAAGCCTGGTTGTGATAATTCTGCATCACCACCTCCATTTGACTAAATGAAATGAGAAGTGCAAATTAATGCTGAGACTCTTGATATGCTGTACATACTTACATTTTGCTAGGCAACCCTACTACCTGCAAATCACAATGCATTAGCTGTATCTTGGCGTGTTGGTGGAATGCAATGTGCACTACATTAAGGGGAATCAGAAGAACTAGCAGAAGAGCCAGAATGTTTGCCACATAGCAACTAGTACACTGGTCTTTACAAGGTGCTTACGTATGGCATTCACACTAGTATGTATTAGAATTAATATTTTTTATAAAAAAAAACTACAAAGAACAAAACTTTTCTATAAGCACTATTAAAGATGTAGGGCTGGCATTAAAAGTACAGAAACAAGGAAAGGCTACTACACAGTGAAGCATTCACCATTGTCCCTATATTGAAGAGTGTTGCACCATATAATAATACACTCTTGCATGTATGGACAATGGTGAATGCTTCACTGTGTAGTAGCCTTTCCTTGTTTCTGCACTTCATATGCCAGCCCTACATCTTTAGTAGTTTTTGTAGAAAAATCTATATTATTTCTAGTTTCTGCACTTTTTTAAGGAGGATAAGATCAGATATGATACATTGCCACATCCACAGGACAGCAATGCAAGTGTATGGCCCTCATAGTTTTATTCTGGAGTGGAGCCAAAGTGGCAGCTAGAAAGTAGGCTCCGCACAAACTCAGAAACATCCATCGGAAGCTACCTCGCAGTAATAAAAATGGCAGCCACCGTGGATGTCCTTCTAAACGGAGCGCTGGCTAACAGTGGCTGAAGTTTGTCCCGTATGCACTGTCAAAACGTTATCTGACTGCATTGTGGGGCTATTGGCGACCAACCATTGTACATAGCTATGTGATTACGTCATTGTAAAATGACGTCTTGCGCCTAGCAACGTCTCACAAAGGCTTGGAAACCTCCATTTGTGGACTAGCTCACAGAGCCATCCAACCTACAAAAGGCACTTACCTGCCAAATGCGTCATAGAATTGTGTGCAATTTACCCTTCTACTCTCTATTGTTTGGGAGCTACAGCTGACAGAGAATAATAATCAGACAGGAGGGGACAATGCCAGCCTTACATAGACAGCACTACAGTGCTGCCTATGTAGGGATGGCAGTGGCTGTTTGTATGCTGTAATACAAACGAAAAGTAGCGCTGCTCCTGAACAGAAGCAAGAACCAACAAAAGGAACCGTTGAGGAAGGGACAACTTCTGTGCTGTTCTTGTCACTTGTCAGAGATTAACCATCATTCCTACATTCAAGGATGTAGGACTATAAAGGTGCGACACTCTCGCATGTAGGGACCATGGTTAATGCTCCACTGTGTAACAGCCTTTTACTTGTTTCTGTACTTTTTGTGCCATACCTACATTCCATACTATTTTTGTAGAAAATTTTTATTAAAGCTAGTTATACATATACTAGTTTGTACACTTGTTGCATTTACAGCTATCACTGTGCTATAGCAAGTTCATGTGTTCATTTTGGCTACTTTCGTCAAAGCATGCTAATACATTAAGCTATTTTCATAGGGGACATTCCCAAAACATAGTACATGATACTGTACTTGTGACAAGTTACACAATTACAACGAATTATGAGATAATCTGTTACAAGTTTATTTCGCTGCACATTCAGAGTTGAACCGAAGCAAGTGTCAAAAGGCACAGTGCCCTTCGAAAGGGAGTCTAAAGGGAACACATACAGTACATAAGCAGCATTCTCTCTAGCCCCTCTCCAGCCCTCAAGTGCCTTTGGTATTACTTGCCTCCCCTTCATATGCCCCTCCTATCTTTTCTTACTCCACACAGGTGTGCTTGTAAATACTGCACCAATTCATCACATATTCACCTAAAATCCTGGAGACAGATTGCCTTCCATTAAACTTTAGCAAGCCTTTAGGTAGTAGGTACAGCTAAAAGCTTCCTTTAGGGTACATTACTCTTGCCTATGTAACTCTCAAACCATAAATCCATCAATGACTGATAGACCAGTTGCGTGTAACTCAGGAATGTTGTGGTTAAGGCGATAATTGCATATGACATCATCACTGGTGGCAGTTTAATACATTGAAAAGATAGGGGGGAAAGGTGTTGCACCGGCAGCCTCGAGCACTTCGTGCTGAATGTTCCCATTTAGATGGCCCGGCTGAGTGGTTTGCACAAATATGTACCTGATGGTCGTTGATTGAAGCTGCTAAGGCATACAGCTGCAACACCTTTAGCATACACTGTGGTATGCCAGAATAGGTGCCATTGGAACATTTCTTATTTGCTACCTAACCCAACGCTAGGAACAACCTATATAACGCAGAACCCATTACCTTTTGAGCTTTGCAAGTGGAACGATCGGCCGAAGCCTGCAATACTTCCCTCGCTGTTGATTTTGAGGGTCAAATAGCTGTGGTTTCACACCTCATTTCACACATGTCACTTTCCATACCTATGTTTAAACATCCCTGCTGCCAACAGTCAGCAATTGGAATTCCGATCATTAACACTTAGAGTTTGATGCAAATTGCTGAATTTTCATTCCTTCATAACTTGTGACTTTGAACTTTGAGTTAAGATTTCTGATGATGAAGATAACTCAACCACTAAATATGAAGGCAAACAGATTTGGTCACTTTAGCCGTGCCTACTACTTTAAGAGCTCTTTAACATGCTCACCTGAACCACGTGTAATAACGCCACTTCAGGTGGTATTTCATAAGTATCCTTTCGCTTTCTTTTGGTTGGCAGACCTTTGATATTCTGCAACTCATCCACAGAGGTCACTTGTGGTGCTTGAACAGCAGCATCTCCAACTGTTTGGTCATCTGGGAAAGATCAGAAGCATTGAATATCTGATGCACACACATACATTATCTCATGTCCAATGTCAAAGGGTCGCCAACTAACCATTAAAAGATCCATCTATGGCATAAGAACTGGTCCTTTCACATCTTCTTTTGAGCATAGACAATTCTGTGGAATCTATTTCTGCTCCCTGTACTGCTGTTACAACTGCTCGTTTCCTACTCAGCAGCTCTGTTTTGTCATCACATCCATCCAACAAATTCTTGATTGGCACTGTTCCTTCACTTGTGTTCACAGGAGGAGGAAAGTCCTGTGGTGAGCTGGTTGACTGCTTCATTTCTGATGCATCTTCATTCTGCACTTTTGGTGGATGGGGAGCAACATGGAGCGTATCTGAAACCATGGTGCTTTCTTGAACAAACTATAGAAAGTAGAAACAGGTGCATTAATATGCACAGAGAAGTGGTGGATGCCCTAGTCAAAATCACGCATCACTGCAGTGGTAGCTTACAGCTGATTCTACATGGATCAACATATGTATGTAGGCTTTCATCAGCTTATACGTACGTAGTTTGTCTGTCATACAGATGAAGACATACATTTCCAAAACGTTTGTGCCAGCGCCAAGAATACAAGGTTCTTACAGAGCAGAAAAACATTCCTTCTATGAAATATACCCAATTGGAGAAGAAAAAGCTAGGAGTACCAGGGCTACCTATCGCAAGCCATTTCCAGTGATGTCACCGCTAAGTCGACTGGTTTTACTTCAGTAACTTTATTTTCTTACAGTCTTATTTCTGCATGCTTCTCTTCATGTATCTGTAAATTTGTACAGCTGGTGCTTATTAGCGATAACATGATCACACGAGAGGATTTTTGATAATGCTCACAGTATGGGAAATATGGCACTATGAACAATACATTCATACAATGTCTTTCAGAAGAGAACCTGCCATAGCCATGTTACAACAGTAAATCCATCATACATACCACTTTGTGCGCGGTAATAGCCTAATAGACAATAAATGTGATATATGTAGGGATGGCAGTGGTTGTTTGTATGCTGTACAGTCGATTTCAGAATGGTTGTCCAAAATGGCAAATCGCAAATGGCGTGACGTCATGCATAGCATTCATCACGTTACACAGTAATCAGATTTGGCGCGCGCGGTCTGAAGCTAGGTGTAAGTCTCGATGGATGGTCACTATTGGGATTTGTTGCTCGGTTCTACACCGGTACCGTATTCAGAAGATGAAGAGTTGCCTTCCCTGCTCACGTTAAACCAACTCTCTCCTGTCGTCGGAACGCAAGGCCACTACGTTTTACACGATCCGTCCGCCTCTCTCATTTCAGCAGCTACGGATGACGGTTGTCTACTAGAGGGAACGGCCAGCATCTCCACAGTGGTGGATGACAGCTGCCTGCAATTGCAAGCGGAAACGGCGAGCATCTCGTCAGGGACAGAGACAGGAACAGCAAACGTCTCAGAGGCGACTACTCCTGGGGCACAGATTGTGAAAGAGCTGGCAGTGAAAGTCTTGCCCTCCATAGATGCCAGAGAAAAGGAGGCAAAGACTTACGTTGTGAAGAACATTCCAAGAAACTCCACAACTGGTATGGCGTCTTTCAAAACATATCTTTCAGAACAGCTGGGCGTGGAAGGAATTGCTGATATTGGATATTACCTCAGAGGAGGAAAAAGAGTTTGGATTAAGTCTTGCGGTGACTTGGTTAGTGTCTTAGTAGACATTGATGTCAAAGGCAGAGGAAGCATTTGGGTCGTGGAAGAAGGCTATGAAGATGATGTTGAAATTGCACCAAAAACAAAGAAGCGGAGGTCCGATGCAGAAGAGAGGCAGGAACGGGTACAGGCGAAGTTTGAAGACTTGAAGAAGTGGCATGGCACTAAATATACATCTCCGCAGTATAGATTTTGGGCAGAAGCCTTGGAAGTGGGTTTGCACACAAGCACTGATGATCCCCCTCGTGGCCGAATGTTTGAAGGCCCCAAAACTTGCAAGAAACCCAGTGAACTGAAAGAAGCATTTACCGAATTGGCAAAGACTCTTACCGATGTGGTACGAGGAGGTCATAATACACCACCATTGTCTAGCAGCCCACTAAAGCACAATGATACTGGTTCTCCTAATGTTTCAAGACCGCTGAAAGTTGCTGACCTGAAATCTAAGTATATTCAGCAGATCAAGGACCTCTTCAGCCTTTATGAAGTCGGAGCCCTGAGTCAAGATGATTTTGACAAGCAGAAAGGTATCATACTCGAACAAATGGGATTATGCTGACTTGGCAGTTAGCTAAGCAGGACCTCAGCTGGTAACTTTTGCAGTTGCTTTTGAGTTTGTACAGTTAAATTTTGCTTGACCACATGCATATAGTTACAATATGTTTTCTTTTGCACCATTGTGCATGCTTTTTGATTACATGAATTATGATTCAGAATTTAATTGGACTACAACTGGATGGAGTAATGATGTGTAATCTGGAAACATTATCATGTATAGCGAGCATAATATGTAATTATGCATACATGTATACACAAATCATATGAGGTTGTTGTGATTAAGTGTTGCATAGTATACTGTATAATAAAACAGTAAACCAGTCTAAACTTTATATCCAGCATGCTTAATATATCCTGCACAATCAGCTGCCTTGACTTCCATAAAAGCTGAATATATGACTAATCTTGGATTTTGACAGGATTGATAGACAGCTGCATTCTTCTGCAGTTCTCGTTTCACTTGGCTGAAAACTTCTTCAATGGGGTTCATATCTGGACTGTATGCTGGTAAGAACCACAACAAACAACCAGCGTTATCTACCAAATCTTGAACCTGCTGAACGTGGTGTATGGATGCATTGTCCATGATCAGTATTGATCTCGGGTTGACTCCATCAAAAGGCATCATAACGGGAAGAACTGACCTTTCAATATAATCACAAAAGTTGATGCCATCAACACCACCTTATAGCAATTCAACATCTTCAATTCCTCGTGTTGACATCGAAGCTAAGGCAGAAAATCGTTTCCCGCGCCCCATCAGCTTCTGACTCACTGGTGCAATTCCTCTTAGGCTGTATCCCATCCTTCGCAAACTGTCCCTGCGATCGACACCAGATTCATCCAACCATACAAAGTATGATGCGTCGATGTCTTCTATTCGAACAGAAAAGGCTGCTCTCTCTGCTTCTGATCGCGTCAAAACTAAGTGTCGTATCTTTCTCCTTGTGAGTCCCAAACGCTGTGTGGTCCTACAAATCGTCGGGATAGATACCACCACGCCTGCTTTCTCTTCAAGATACCGCTGAACTTCGTCCAAGTAAATTCCTGGATTCTCAAAAATGACGTTGAGGACCAGCGTTTCTTCTAGACTTGTTAACGTTCTCGGTCTACCAACGCTTACCCTGCTTGCAACGTATCCGGTTGCTAAGAAGAGACCGACGATCCTTCTAACCGTTCTTGCAGAGACATACAGTGATTCCGCAATTTCGTCCGGATTAGCCTCCTTATAGACGCTCTGCCAAACAATCCGCCACCGAAGGTCTTCTGAAAAAGGAACAGGCATGTTTCACTAGGCTTACACCGTATAGGATACTGCTTATACGCAAAGGCGTCCTTTTAGAGCCCCATTTGCAATGACGTCACGCCATTTGCGATTTGCCATTTTGGACAACCATTCTGAAATCGACTGTAATACAAACGAAAAGTCGCGCTACTCCTGAACAGGACCGAAAACCGACAAACGAACCTTACCATGACGAAGCGGGGACTGAACAGTGCCTATAACTAACCTTACTTCACAGCGAAGGTGCGCCTACACGTAGATAGCGCCCTCGACATTTCCCACGTTTCGTCTTCTTCTTCTTTGACAGCCGTAGCGCACGAACCAGAGGGACCAGGAGAATACTTCGCCCACCATATTGCACCATTTTTGGCTGGCTGTATTCCTTTGTAGGTTAGAAGGCGGCGCGAGTTAGTGCAGAAGACGGCGCTTGCCGCGACTCCTGCCGTGTTGCTTGGCCAAGCGGGACGGACGCCATTTTCAAATTACGTAATTAAACCGGATGAAACCGGAGTGACTGGTGCCATTTATTAGCAGCTGCAGCAGTTAGCTTGCGCGCCGTTTGAAGGACTTTCGCGGTCGTGCGTGCATTTCCCAGCCACGGTTGGCTTCCGGTCGCCGTTCCTCGCTGGGTTAACGCGGAACCTAGGTGCTAGCCCACACCTTGAGTTCTAGGATTACAGAAATGAGGTATAATGCCTTCACCAATGCCCTATGGTTGAGATTAAGTGACTGTGTGTTGCTTAAGCTTAGCTGCCCACTATAAAAAGTACAGAAACTAGAAATAATAAAAATTTTCTACAAAAATTGTAAGGATGTAGGGATGGCATAAAAAGGACAGAAACAAGTAAAGGCTGTTACACAGTGGAGCATTAACCATTGTCCCTACATTCAAGGATGTAGGACTATAAGGTGCAACATTCTTGCATGTAGGGACCATGGTTAATGCTCCACTGTGTAACAGCCTTTACTTGTTTCTGTCCTATTTATGCCATCCCTACATCCTTACAATTTTTGTAGAAAATTTTTATTATTTCTATGATAATGTACAGTATATCGCTTTTGACAATCACACACCCCTACTCAGTACTGTACACACACTTCTGCCCTATACATAGTGCCAAGTATACCAAGAATCAAGAGGTAATAAAGCATAACAGTTGAGGTTAAGTATAATCAGTAAGCATGATCAGTTCACTGATGACATTTGATCACTGATACCACTGGCAGACATACACACAGCATTCATCACCTGCTGAGATGTGGACAGTAAGCTGCTCTCCTCCACCTGGCTACTGTCATGGCCTCCTTCGATGATCCCTTGACTACAAATTTGATTGGCCAGACCCTGCACCTTTATCTGCTCACGCAAGGATGCCATCAGTTCCACATTCTGTAACAACAGCCAACATGCTAGTGTAGCATACAGGTAACTACAAGTACAGTCTGACCTACCCAATATTTTTTTTACCTTATACGGATTTCGGAATATGCCTACCTGGCCCATAGAGCAGACTGGTATTTGTGGTGACCACTAGAGTGACTGTGCTCTAGTCACAGTTGATCGACGTTGTATTGCAGGACTTCGCCCCTTACCTTCTCTCCAACGAAGTGAATAGCGGAGTTACCCCTCATTTACTTTCCTACCCCTACCCTCAAGCATACCTTCTTGTTCGCTTTAATTCCACGTTTCTTGCAAAGTTGCTGAAGTTGGCGTCGGCCAAGTTTTTCTAAGTCATTCACAGACGGTAAAGACATCTTTTCACAGCTCTCAACGCGACCCGGTACCCTCGCAAAAATTTGAATTCACGTGATCTCAATGCCGCGGTGTGACGCTTTCTTCCGGTTCACATCCGTATTGTAGAGACGTGCCGGTGCGACAGGCGACGAAGGATGGGACTCGCGAAGACGCTCGTGGCTACCCTCCTAGTGGTTGTCCTACTGGTCTCGCTGACACGAGGTACAAGCCAAAGTTCCTGTCAGATGGTGCTTGGTTTATCAAACGTTGTAGTGCGCAAGGAAAACAGCAATGTGAGCTGCTGGCGACGCAAATGGCATCTGAAGTGCGCTGGACTCTGCGACAGCAAGCTTACCGTTTCGATAAAAGATGGAAGTGTTCATTGGAATCAAGACTGTGAATGTTGCCACTCGATTGGACACCAATCAAAGTTAGTCAACTTGTCTATGCCTTGTACAGATGGGTCCAGCGATTCCGTCCAGGTACTTTTCGTGGTTCCAGAACGCTGTCAATGCACTGACTGCTAACACCTGTTGTACCATCTTACCAAACTCTTATGTATTATGGAGATACCGGGCTACAATTACATTCTTTTACCGCAACCATTGTATTCACATTTATTTTATTGGCAATATTCTTTCAAGTTTCATAAGTTGCAATGTGTAATAGAGATGAAGCGCTTGTTGGGCATAGCAGATGTGATCCCTCATAGCAGGGGGAAGTGAGGTTCTAAGAAATGAGGGAAGTGATATAAGAAAGGGGGGGATATGATGTTGACATCTGGCTTGTTAAAGTTTGGGGGGGGGGGGGGGGGGGGGGATAATACACTCCCCCCAACCACAACCACCAACTTCACCCCTGCTCAGGGTTGTAAGTGGAAGTGCCTGTCACAGTGACTACTTTGCATGCAGTGTACAGTGACTGTACTGTCACTCCGTGTGCAGTGTACAGCTAAGCATTATTGAAATACCTCCACTATGTTGTAGTGATCATTGTACACAGACAGCCTTTAGAAAGGATGAATATGTTTTACATGCAGTACATTCCTGTGTATGAGACAACATCATGGAAAAGGTTAATATTGAAACATCCTTCCCCCACCCAATATCTCTATCCTATTGTCAACCTTGCTGGCACCAATGTAACCTAGAGTGGGATAAGGTGGTAATTAGCAGAGGTGTAACTAGTAGTACTCTTCATAATCATGGCAGGGACAATCCTCAGGTTCAGTCCTTGTTCTTGTCAATGGAATACACCCGAAGTAACAGCCTAACTGTGAACTAGGCATAAACTAATCAATACAATCTAACACACAGAGATGCTATTGAAACCTTACCTAGTGCAATGAGAATGGGACCCAACCCAAATGGTGCCAGAAGCCCTCCACCTGTTGATATGCACGTAACAGTCATGACAAATTAGAAAGTTACACTAGTAACATTGTGTCGTGGTCAATGTCATTGCATGCTATCATTGTGAAGGCCAGTGTGTTAGTGCATTACTGGATATCCTGTAGTGATATGCCATGGTATGTCGCTGGCATGCACATTGTACCAATTCCTCACATCAGCACACAGGAAGAAGAATGAGATGAATGGCCACCTTCTTGAGAAAGGGGTAACTCTTCAAATATCATCTTGAACAACATGGTTGGAACCTTACCAATATTTCGACCACTACCTTGAGCTCTGCAGGTACTCTTAAGGACAGTTAGGTCATCAAAGGGTTCTGGTTGGCCCTATTTCCCTTGCCTTTCAAGGCAGCTATCCCCAATCATGCAGTTCCAGCCCCATCCCTGCTAGGGGGACTGCAGCAACCGGATATGGACTGCCTCCTTCAGCAACAGCTACTTGGAGAACTATTGTTTACTTTTCATGCCTGGCCAGCTGATCAAGAAGACCACACCTCATTGACCACCTACAGTACATTCTTTGTCAGCACTACAATAAAGCCAGGGACCAGCAGACAGGAGAGAATCCATGCACAGGTAGTGCAAACACAGTTACCGTGCCAGTCATGCAACACTGTTGACATCGACAAGTTGCATTTGACACACCCCTTTGTCCACCAGCAAATTACTGCGCTGCTATGTATTTCTTTAGAAGTAGCGATCAGGTATGCTGCGATATGTTGGCTTCCTATTCAGCTCTTAGGGTGGAGAACGGAATGTAGATACGTATATAATATCTATCCCATGTACATATCAGCTGTAGCTCCTTACCCCCACCCCTCTTCTAAATAATAGCATTATTTATCTGTCAATTTATCTGAAACGACAACCCCTAGCTCATGCACTTAGCACATGCAACTGGACTAGGATGAGGGACAGCACATATTCTGCCAAACTGTAATCTTGATGCATTCCCACTTCATGTTTGATACAGTGCAAGTCAAGCTACACCAGTGATGTATGTACAAACCTTTTTGAATCGCTTGTCCACACCACATACCGGTATCTGGTAAGCGCTTGCATGATATTATACAGATTAATACACATACAGCATAATTGCAAAATCTAGTGTTGGCATAGATTGTGAGCTAGAGATTTTATATAGCAATACCATGATTTCGACTCTGGTACCCGGTGCCTGGTGTGGACAACCAATTGAAAAAGGCCTGTATACATGGCAAGTTACATCATACACCACTAATGTAAAGTGGATCAACTTGATTATATACATAGCTTACTCAGAGCCTCATGGGAGCAAGTGAAATGAAGCTTGTACAAATATGTGCAATGTGTCTCGTTGGACATGCATAAACTAGTAAAGCAAAGTACAGCAGTGAAATGCTGCAGGCTAACAAGGTGTGATGGAGAAGCACTGAATAAATTAATGTATCAGGGAGCACAGGTGTGTGGTTGTTTGCACCTCAATTTGTAACTAGTTAACATTTGTGCTTATGCAATGACATGTTCTGTCTACACCCCCTCCATTCTGGCATGGAACATCTTACTGGAATGCCACTGAGGGTCTACCTATGAGACAAACAGTTAACACATGTAAATGCTACTGTACACAATGTCACATATGTATGCCATTCAAGTTTGCTACTTACAGAGTTGTAGCAAGCAGTCTGGGCAGTCCAGTTTTGGCCAGACCACATTTAAGCTGCTAGCTGAATAAGCTTTTATACAGTTCTTCATTAAATATACTACATTACCAGTTTGACTACAGTTGTGAATGTCTGCCTACTCCTCCTTTAGTTCTGGATTAATACACAGGTATTAATCCAGAACTAAAGGAGGAGTAAGCAGACATTCACAGCTGTAGTCAAACTGGTAATATAGTGAATTTCGGCTGCACAATGCAGTAGAATGACTGTTCAGATGTGCATATAATGAACTTTGGCTGAAGTTAGCTTGCAAGCTGTTCCAAGGGACATTTCACAGTCATGCCAATTTACCTGCCAATCTTAATTACTGCTCTGTCAGCTTCCGGTCACCACTTCTGTATGATTTTGTGATTAGAACAGAGTAGGTGCTGACATCCGCAATCCATGAGAATCAAATTCTGGATGCAATGATGATATCAATGTCCTGTGGTTGCAGCTTAATAAACATGTACACGCAGTTTACACTTACAGACTATAAAAGTACAAAAACTAGGGATAGAGACGTGTTCTAGTAAACAAGAAGGATGCAGAGATGGCACAGTTTTCAGAAACACAGCTTTCCTGTATACTGGCAAAGAAACTGAGAAACATTGAGGCAGCAGCATGGAACAGTGTCGCAGTGCCAAGTCAGTTTCACTCAGCATTACATAGACATGCCTACACCAGCTTGTATCTTAGTGAGTTAACATCTTGTCCATCAGTGTGCTAAATATCAGAAACATCATCCATAGAGTGCAGCAGTTTCACAATTTTTAGTCCTGATTGACATTTGGACATTGCACTCGATCACGTGAGTAAAGTATTGGAGCAATAGGCCCGTACGTAGATGGTAACATGTACGAGCCAATTGTTCCAATACTTTACATGATCGAGTGCAATGTGGAAATGTCAATTGGGACTAGAAATCGTGAAACCACTGTAACAACTGGATTGCAATACAAATATGTACAGTCTTACTCAAGGTACAATTTCCTAGCATACCAAGTGCATAATAAACAATATTCTGCATGCATGTGTACACTGTTCAAGAGTTCACATTTGCAAATAAAAATGTGAAACATGGCAATATACACATATACAAAATGCTAACAGGGTAGGTATGAAGGAAGCAAGCGTAATTTGCTTGTTGGGATAGCTAAGAAGACAATCAAGGTATACTTAGACCATATACACCTAAATACCAAGGACATGTCAGCTACCAACCAGCAACCCCAAGTGTACAGGTGAAGCACCAGGCAATATTTCTTAAGGACAAAGCCAGGATTGCACAGTATATACTGCCTGGAATAGCATTAATGCTGCTCTGTGCCACTTCGAGAGTATACTGGATTATCCCCTAGCTTGAAGCAAAGCCCTGTTTTTTGGTGGATAAAGGTGTAATGCACAGAACTATCGTTGGGGGTTGGGAAAGAGAGACACAACTGTCAAGCCCATCAATGAATTGGCTGCTACAAGGCAAGGAAATGGAATAAATGGTTACTGAAAGGCATCAGACTATTGGGTGTTACATACTCACACTGTCATCATTACAGCTGAAGGAGTAGTGATTGCCACAGATACCAAACTTCTGGCAGATGATAGCAGGTCTTATTTGATTGCAAAGGACTCGGCCAAACGATTGCTTGATAAGATGGGCTTAGTTAAGCACCTGGCACAATCAAAGCCAAGGTCACTCTTTCCATGCAAATTCAAGAACATGAAACAGCAGTATTTGGCTGGCACTGTTCATTGGTGAAATCCTGATGATCTCATAATGAATTGGGATCAGGCTGGAGTGAACTATGTTCCAGTTTCGAATTGGACAATGAAAATGAAGGGCTCAAACGAGTGGGAGTGTTTGGCACTAATGACAAGAGGCAGATACTGTAACAGCTTTGCTCTCTGTCATACTGAGTAGAAATACTTCGCCTGTGCAAGTTGCTTATGCAGGGACAACACTTTCTGATTGGCGTGTGATATTCACCCCCAAATTACTGGTCCCATGAGGAAATGATGATGGGACATATCCACATTATTTTGATTCTCAATGTTGAGAAAGTTCATTAAGATCAGAATCTCAGCACAATCCACCCTGCACTTGTCATTAAAAGAAATTTGTTGCAAAAGCTTAATCTGTTTCTCCTACTTGATTGTGGATTCCATCACCAATTAATGTGTTGATATCTTTGCACAAAGGAAGCCATTTGAAAAAGTCTCAAGTGAGCACCGGCTTAGTGAAAAATTAGTAAAATTATCAGGTAAGGGTCATCTGCAGAATATACACCCCAAGAAATGTGTACACATACAGTAGTAGTGCAGTGAGCACCACACTACAGATAGTTTGGAAAACTTCATTATACACAATTTGTAGTGCTATGCTGTTCCTGTCACATGCATGAGATAGAGGTGCAAAACAGTGAGAGGTCATTTTCTGGCACTTGATTGAACATTCCGGAGTATCTGGTTAGATTGACATATTATAGGTAGGTGCACTAGGTGCTACCCACAACATGGATTCACGGAATGTCCAATTTTCAAGGGTAAGTTAAGGAGATTTTAATTCCTATAGCACAGCCACCACCAAGCACATATTGCCTTCACAAAATCATCCCCTTCCCTATTCTATCTCCTCCTGCAGTGACACAAGTAGGGCTGTCACCAATGGCACAGAATCGAGGGGAAGGGAGCAGCTAGGGCAGTCCTAAGAGCCTGAGAAGCATGGCTAATGATGCCAGGGGACTAAGCACTGAAATTCTATGAGTATGCTAAAGTCCCCAGCACACCACTTAGAGCCATTGACAGCACCAGAGAGGGAGGGAGCAAGCTTATAATTAAGGGCAGTGGTTAATGCCAAAGACCTAGGATGACGAAGATGAATATACTGTAGCTATACATATTCCACACCATGGCCAGAGGTAAGAATGTTATGCATGTAGTGCAAGTGACAATATGGCTATCCATAGTTAATGGTATGCATGTGTGCTCACATGAGCTGTGCTTCCCATGCAAAATGCACCTGCCCAGCTGAAGGGTGGATCAACTTGTCACTAGCAATCTACGTATATGCATACAATGGCACCTATCATCCAACTATTCTCTACAGTCTGTTCAGGTGTGCCAAGTGTCATTCAGAAACAGTGTCAATGCACAGACGTACTGTTAACAGCTAGTTTACTTCATCCTATGGCTACTGCTATGGTATGTCATTGCTGCTATCACTTCAGAGTTCAGACACACTAACATGACCAACAACATAGTCTGCATCATTGAAGTTTCTTAAATGATTGTATAATATAGATGAAGCAGTTTCTTGCTCAGCACAGACTTGTTTGATGTCACAATTTCCCTGAAAGTGTTGGAAAAAGGTTTTAGCTGCAGGGATGTAAAAGAGAATGCCTGTCACACAATCCTGTCATGCTGTGCTCAAAAGCAACAGTAAATTGTAGGCAAATAGCTTGTGGGCACTACGTAACAGATTGTTCAACAACTGAATGCAGGATGTTTCGGCCCGAAGGCCTTCGTCAGCTGTGTACACAACTGAGAATGTACAGTGTGAGACTGGTTTATATAGCTATGGGTAACTGTGTGTGACCAATCAAATTCTAGGATTATGTGTACATGTGTTTAGCCAATCAGAAACAGTTATGCATACAGGGGGTGTGGCCAATGAAAAAGAAAATAGTGGGGTTAGAGGGGGGGGGGCTAAATTCCTTGTAAATGTTGCTGACTTTGGCCCACTAGTTGGACTGGGACAGGTCTTCCTCCTGCTGCATGGTACATTGCGTACACTCACTTCCCAAGATAATCTCCTCACAGCTGCAGCATATCCACTCTCACTCATGTACTGTACTTGAATATCTGCATTTGTGGCTTGTTTGTTAGTCGACTATACAAATCCCTGTCCACATAACATGCACTGGTATCTTGTTTCTCAACTGATGAGACATCTAGGTTGGTGGTAGGATATTGGCAGAAAGTGGGCCAGTAGGGCCATGAAGGTAGCCACTGACCGGCTTGAAGTAACACAGCAGTGCCACAGTCAACATCTGCCAGGAGAACGTCCAGAGTTTCACCAATTTTGGGTTAAAATGACAAATAATATTATTTGCATGTACAAATAATTGTGCATTGGGAAGAAACTGCAAAATAGCAGACATTTGTCTCATGCAAATATAAATGCAGCTACGGTAGCCATGACAGTGGTTTCTATGAAGCATTTTGGGCAAACACAATCAGGATATATGCATAATGTACAGCTACATATCTCTTGTGAACAAATTTTAATGCTATTTCATTCGCTATCAAAGCACATTATTATCTACACTTAGTTTACATGTACACACCTGGTGACTGAATGCTTCCATGACATACAACAACAATTTGGCAAACTTGACACTGGCTTCCAAATTTTTAATGGATTGCTGCAGAGCTGCTGTTAGGTTCTCCATAGGAATGCTGTCCGTTGCAACCACTTGAAGCAGAGTAAAAACAACGTCAACATGAGCTTCAGACATACCTGGAGCTGAGAAGTTAAGACACAATAACAGACACAAATGACAGGTATGACATCCAAAATCAAGGGATATTCTTGGAATATCAGTTTACAGTCAGCATGTAGGGATGGCACAAAAAGTACAGAAACACAAGGCTGTTACACGTAGGAGCATTACTGCATTAAGCAAATATAGATCCCGTTGCCATGGTAACGTGCGTCTAAACGATGTTTCTAAACGTCGTAGACACCCCGGATGTTGTTTCGCGCCATGGTCTATTTCGTCTAGCCGTGTTCTAATTGGAAGTGCGGCGTTCGCGCCTATGTTCTAAATCGAGATTTAGAGCATGGGCGTGGCAGGTGCGACGTTTGCGCCTATGCTCTAAATAGCGATTTAGAGCATAGGCGTGGCTTGGGCCTGTAGTCTATAGCAGAGAAACTGCAGCTGCGATAACAATAGTAGCTAACCCCACAACATACGATGCAAAGGTTGCCCGGCTTACTTGTTTCGTCGACAAACAGGGTAAAGCAACAATCCGGCATGAAGCGGCCTACAAACCAGAGCCGAGAAAGAAACTGGTTACGAGCTGGGAACAGGCTTAGGACACGGCTCTGGGAAACGCTGTGGCTGACGGGGCCGACAGTGAGTAAGCTTACGTTTAGCTTATGCGCCGCATCCACTGCCGACCTTTAGGAACGTCTGCTGCGAGATGACAAACCCAATAACCAAACGACGTTTTCTCGACCATTGTCAGAAATTGCTAATTACTTCTGGAAGACGCGTGATGACGCAAGTACAAGTAGTGAAACTGATTCGCTGCCGCTCCTTGACCAATCATTGGGATCTATAACACTTAAATGCTGACCAATCGGTGTCTCTGAAGATTTAGACCACTCGGCACTCAGGCGCTTCGCGCCCTCGCGCCTTGTGCTCTAAATCTCAGAAACACCTCTTGGTCAGCATTTAACTATTACATAAATCCCGTTGCCATGGTAACGGGTGTCTAAACGATGTTTCTAAACGTCATAGACACCCCGGGTGTTGTTTCGCACCGTGGTCTATTTCGTCTAGCCGTGTTCTAATTCGAAGCGCGGCGTTCGCACCTATGCTCTAAATAGCGATTTAGAGCATGGGCGTGGCATGCGCATCGTTTGCGCTATGCTCTAAATAGCGATTTAGAGCATGGGCGTGGCACGTGCGGCGTTCGCGCCTATGCTCTAAATAGCGATTTAGAGCATGGGCGTGGCTTGGGCCCGTGGTCTATAGCAGAGAAACTGCAGCTGCGATAACAATAGTAGCTAACTCCACAACATATGATGCACAGTTCACTCGGCTTACTTGTTTCGCCGACAAACAGGGTAACGCAACAATCCGGCATGCAGCAGCCTATGAATCAGAGCCGAGAAAGGAACTCCTGCGAGTCTTTATCTTACGATGAAGCCGAAACTTCTTGAGACAATGAAGGAGATACCCCTGCTGATTCTGAAATACGTAGATCTGGGCATGCGCGTTGCGCAGCCGTATGGCACAACATCAATTTTGCGACACGACCAATAATAGGGTGACGCCCGTTCTCAGCCCTACAAATGCCGATTCGTACCATTCTTGGACTGTTGATAATCTATCATATAAAGGCAACTTGTATAACTGTGACAGTGGACCTTTAATAAAAATTTTCTACAAAAATAGTAAGGATGTAGGGATGGCACAAAAAGTACAGAAACAACTAAAGGCTGTTACACAGTCCAGCATTAACCATGGTCCCTACATGCAAGAATGTGGTACCTTATAGTTTTACATCCTTGAATGTAGGGACAATGGATAATGCTCCACTGTGTAACAGCCTTTACCTGTTTCTGTACTTTTTGTGCCATCCCTACATCCTTACTACTTTTGTAGAATATTTTTATTAATTCTATATAGTTTCTGTGCATTTTATGGTGTGCAAGTTGCACATGCTAAGCTGCAACCACAGGACATCGGTGCAGGTATAATTGGGGCGAGCCTGAGCAAGCCCCTTCCCTTACATGTAGTACGGTATATTATTACGGTATTATTATTACGGTAGCTCTGTTTCTGTCGTACGTCCATTTGGGCCACAGGGAAAAAATTTGGTGTAATATATTGGTCAGCAGTCTACGTAACATTTTGACCAGGGGCCTGCAACTCGCAGTAGGTATACGCGTATACACCGTTTAGTCCGAACACCATAATCATTTATACCAGCCAATTTACATCTCATAAGCATTGTGGTCACACTATCATGCATATCGTTAAACCTGCACTGGGGGCCCACACAATGGTTAGAAACAATACATTGTGAGTCGACCCACGGCATGCTACAGCTATGGATCGCACCACCGACAATTCTACGGACTGTAGACTGTTAAACTCGCCCAACGACAGAGAGGACCACCTGCGCAAGAGAAGAGAGAGAACGGGCCCGCGTGCCTCAGAAACGCCAGAACAGAGGAAAGAACAGTGCGGAGTGCGGAGAGAGCGCGACAAGGCCAGGTGGGCTGCCGAAAGCACAACGTCGCGAGAATTTCTCCTTAGATCAGTGTGCAGTAGAATACAACATACGAAGGCAGCTGCACAGGAGGGAACAGAGCCAGGAACAGAGGAAGGTCGCCAAGCTGACCCAGTTAGTAGAAGCAAGAGTGCACAGAAGAGACGACAGCACAAGAGAATAGAAGGGGATTATTCTGCTTACTGTTTAATGCATGCATCACTGAAACAGTCACTGCGTGGCGCTTCCTCAGGCTCGCCCAACAATGCTTTGCATTCACTAGTCTATATATCTAATATATAAAGCTGACTGTGTCTGTGTGTGTGTTCGTGATACGCACGCGCTTTTCTCACTAATCGCTGTCAAACTTGCTGTGATTGCTGGGGGCATCGGGTTACTTATAATTCAGTTAGTTTTTTTGTTTGTTTGTTCGCTTTTGGCGCAAAAACTACAAAACAGAACGCCATCAAACTCTCAGGGATTATAAAGTGGGGATCCAGAAGTGACCTCCACGAGTTGAAATCGCCCGTCAAGCAGTTCCTGAAGAGATATCCTTCAATTACCGGTTTTTCGTTCGCCGCTGACGGCCATTTTATTAATTACTAGCAGAGTGGCCCGCCTTCGGCGAGCTATGGCGCCCGACGCCTACCCCGCCCCCCCGATGCTCTTAGCAACAATGTTACTGCTACAGCTCAAAATGATAAAAATCGGTTTAAATTCGAACGTGGGCTGACGGCGAATTAAATCCTGTAATAACCGGAAGTTGATGGGAATGATAATTAGATAATGGCCATTGTCTGCGAAGGAAAAAGCAGAAATGGAAGAATAACTCTCTGCGAACTGCAAGACGGGCGATGTCAACCCCGCTATAACCTGACCCCAGCAGCCACAGCGAGTTTGAGGGCGATTGAGCAAGAAACGCACGCGCATATCGCAAACACACACACAGACAATTTTGGCTTTATATATTAGATCGCTCATTGACTTCCGGTTACGGGGCGGTTATAGTTGCTGTCATCCAACCATCGAATTTAAACTCGGCCGTCGTTATAGCAGCTACTCCGTTGCTAACAGCGCAGATTCTTCGAATCAGCCTGGGCTAGACTTGCTGTCGTGCGACTTGCTGAAGCAGAAGCCTACTGAAGGTGGGCGCCCTGCTAGTTGGCAATGATCGTGACACCACAAATATTGAGAAACGGCGACCGAAAGCTAATCGAGTATTAATTAAAAATGGCGGGATGTGCATGACCACGGACGTCCTTTGAAACAACGTGCAAGCTAACTTCGACCAAAGCTTCTCTCATATGCGTCGCCGTACGGACATCTAACGGTGTTGTGAGGCTATTGAAGAGAAATTGAAGGAACAGTGGGTGGAAAACTGTGGGTCGTCGACGTCATTGTAAACCCGGTAACCGTAATGAGTGACACTTGCTCGTGGTTGTTTCTAACCTACAAAAGAACACAGCTCGGTTAATTTGCAGTAGGTTCGTTTTGGAATTTGCTCGATAGCTAATTTTGTTCGTCAGTTACAGCTGGCGAAGAAGAATATGAAGACGAAAATGGATGTTTTCGAGTGTCATTTTCTCACTGGCAGACCATGTTTGCTTGCCTTCCAGGTCAGTTTAGTGTAAGAATAGTTGGTATTTAGCCCTACCTAGCCTTGTTTTGTTGGTTTCAGCGCTTTTTGCAATTTCGTTTCTATACCTATGTATTGCAAATTCGAAACACCCTGTACCATCCCTACATAGAGAGTACTATGGTACTCTCTGATAATGGAAAAACTATCATTTGTAGGCTCAATGTGATAGCTTAAACTCTAACCATACCATAATATAAAGGGATAGAAAAGAAATTGGATACTTTATCAAAAGGTCATAGGTGCAGTTATGTCTATGTATTTCTAAGTGACAATGCTCCTTGTTTCTAAACGTTTTCTGCCAAAATACAGGATAGGTGTATTTTTGGCAACACTACACCATCCCTCTCTTGCTGTTTGAGAAGCTACAACTATGTGATAGAGATGAAGGTATTGGCCCCATTTCCTAGATGTTGGAGGATAGATGTCAGCTGTATAGCACCTACACCATAGGATTCACTCCTACTCATATTTCATAATTAAATTACAAGTAAGAAACTTAACTGGAAGAAGGCCAAGTGGTAACAAAAAGTAGCAGGCAACTGCATAAGAATGATGGTGGAAGAGCATAGATGTCCCTCAGAATGGCTCACAAGCCAACCTAGCCCTCAGCTTGTCACGTTTACACAGCTAAATTGTCCTTCTCCTTAAATCACATCAATTAAATGAGCTGGCTGCATTTCATGCCAGCATCCCATCACAATTGTGCCAATGCTGGATATAATCCTCTACAACCGCACCATTGTGTCCGTCCATCAACTAGCATAAGTGCTGCACCTACACCCAAGGTGGGTCTCACTTTCAGCAACTTGCACAGATGGTACATTTTAGTGCTTCAACTAGCACACTTATTGATGTGAATAATTGACACATGTTGCAACTTATGTGGTGGTGATCTATGTGTCTGCTTGCATGGCACAGCTACATTTTCATACCTGGGTAGGTAGGGGTGGTGTGTTGGTAAGCCGCAGCAGAGGCAAGATTGATAGGAGGGTTATACGCATACCAACCTGTTACACCAGCATTGGTGTTTCTGCAAGCTGGGGAACTGAAGTTCTATTGATGGCAACCAATGTTTGCCTACATCCTAGTCAAGGCTCCAGTCTTGTGGACTGCAGCCTTCCCGTATCTATTTCTGTTGAAACCAAAGGTGTTAACTGGTGGTGAATATAGAAGCAGCCAGTCATCCAGTATCAACCATCGGTCTGCCACACCCAATAAGAGCAAAACATCTATCTATGGCTCTTCCATTTATGTTGGATGACTGGAACTGGTCACTAATGCCATCAATAGGACTTGTGAGCCCAAGAAAAGCCCACTGTATAGCTGCCAGTCTTGATTTCTGTAGTGTGTTGGTATAATCCAGTCTGTTGCATACTGACTCATTGCAGACTTCAACTTGTGCTTGAGTATGTTCCTACTTACAGTAAAAAACATTCAGTGATATAGTAGCAAAGGTACCAGGTATCAGGCATCAGATATTATTAAATCTGGGAAACGGTTAGCCAATGGCTACTGTCGGTGGCATCCAGAATAGAAAAACAAAAAGTACATGTACACAGAACGAACACATAACAAAACACAAAATGGTGATATTAATAACACAGACAAAATAATGTTGCTATTATATATGAACACTAGCAGAGTGGCCCGCCTTCGGCGAGCTACCGCGCCCGACGCCTGTCACCCGATGCCCTCAGCAACCCATGCCCTCATGTTACTCTGTAGATGGTTCCAGTTAGGGGGGCTGAATCAACTTGAAGGGCCGACGATCAAGCTGTGGGTAGCCCAGTTCAATCAATTACCCACTGATACCAAAATGCATCTGCTAAGTGGTTAGCCTACGCTCTGCAATAGTTGAGTCAAACTTGTACAGCTAATTTTCTAATGGAGGCTGAGCTCCCCCCCCATTTCAATCCAAGGGGCTCAACACCCTGGTTATATGGTTCCTAAGCCCAATGTCCTCAGCACCCACGTTACTGCTACGGCTCAAAAATTAATGATTATCTTATATGAAGTTTTAAAGCAATTTCTTTCCAAGATGGTGTCAGATCACGTGTACATCACATGACATTGCACGCATCACCATGGCAACAGAGGAACTCACACCTATAGAAGACAATTTTACTTATGTAAACAAACCTTGACATGCCCCACCAGTGATGGACTCACCACGGCAGCCGCTACTGCCAGTTGATCCGCAATTCCAACAAGGAGAAGAGGATGAGCGGGCAAAAGTAAACTGCACAAGTCCTTTGATGACATAGTGTGGACAGATGATTCACCATTCAACTGGAGAACAACAGGATGTTTTTTTCCTGCAAGGTTGGCTCTGCGCCAAAGAGAAAAGCTCGGGCAAAGGGCCCATTCAAGGTCATGGTGTGGGCTAGGATTGTAGTAGGATTGCTGTAGAAGCTGTCATTAGTAGCCTATGTATACTAACTTTGCCAGCAAAGCTGGAATCTCATGATCATTCCAAGTTTGTCCATGGGTAACCTTAACTTGCTTTTGAGTCTGGTTCGCTAACTCAGGTGCAACTCACTTCTGCACTAACATGTGAATGCGGGTGAACCTGATGAAATGAACCTGGGTCAAACCCGGGTTAGACCCAGGTTAAAAGAGTCTTTGTGACAGAGGTGCTTGACATGCTCGCTATAAATTTGGCATCCTCAGCGTCCGCAGCCTCTGACATGCTGGTTCTTGATTTTGCCTCTTCTCTATTCCCGGTTTTACCAAGACCACTTGTCAACAAGAGTACCTTGAGTGAGTTCAAGCCAGTGGAGGCTGCAGCAGATTGAGCTAAGGCTGTGCCTATTCCCCAGTTCCAATGACTCTGTAGTCACCTTCATTAGTCATCAAACATCCAAAATATTGGTGACACTTTGGGCAGTGTGCATCAAGCTACCATTTATGCATTCCCTAGCCATCAAGCCTTTACAAATAGTAAGGCCACATAGTGGAGCCATGCACTGTTGCAATCCTTGATGGTTGAATTATTGAACTGAACCAGCAAGTGAATCCAGAGACAGCTATAGCAGTGTTGCAATAGCAATGTCTACAACAGTCTAGTTTGTGCAAAAATCAATTCAACAATGAAGGGCCTGCTGGAGCTAAAAAAGTCAAAATCAAAATCAAACTCAAAACGTAATAAGCTAGTTACAACATGGCCAATTGGAAATGTAGCTCATTTACAGCCCTCAGGCACTTTGCAGTGTTTGCACCATCATGAAGTGAGGGCTTCTCAGCTGGCTCAGGCATCAGAAAGGGTTGGTTCTCCAATACCAGCTTCACATGTACAGGTTTGCCACAACTGCCGAGACAGGGGAACCCATTGCTGCACCTTACCGTGCTCATAGAACTCTCCTCCGTAGCAGAAGTAGGTGGACTTCAAGCACGTGTTAAGCAGTTCTGCAACCCTGTCAGGAGAGAGAGTGGTCCTGTTCACCAGCGTTTCATCCAAGGTGGTGTACCAAGTCCCATGCAGCTGTGGCGAGACCTACATTGGGGAGACACTGAGGAGGCTCGAGACGAGAATGAAGGAGCACTGGGATGCCTGTCAGAAGGGGACACTGGAGAAGTCAGCCCTTGCAGAACATGTGTGGGAGAACCACCATCCAATCAGATGGGAGGAGGCAATGGTGATTGACCAAGCCAGGACCCCCAAAGAGCTGATGCTCAAGGAGACATCCACATCAGGCTGAACTGCCCCTCCCTCAACAGGGATGGTGGGCTGGAGCTGCCTGGATGTTGGATGGCCGCCTTGAGGAAGGCAATCCCGCAACTTCCGGTGGCACCCCTTGATGTGGCTTCCGGTGACAGTGCATGATGAGATGCTAGGCTATAGATATGATCAGTGCTCGCACTAGCATATCTTCGCCCTGAAGAAGACCAGAGCATCTGGTTGAAATGTCGGCAAGGTCTGTTGTACTTGAAATAAATGGTGTACATTGTAGGAATAAACTTGTAAAACAGATCAGGAAGAGAACCAGTTAGTGCCATCTTGCCATAAACTGCACAAATCTCCAGTAGTCAGCCATTAGGTTAACTGGTTAACTGTTGGTTATTACGCTGCTGGCTACAATTCATTGTTCACTGGGCATGTTTATAACTCTATGTACGTCAAGTTAAGAACACTATTCTACACACAAACTGGCTACCCTTGAAGTCATACTGATGGATTCAAATCACTCAGGGAGTAGCACAAAACATATCATATCTCCTCATCGCCAGCAATGCAAAACATAAACACAAAGGCAGTGCAACTGTTTGATGTGCATTTCTGTGCACATTTGGATGACCAATGGGAGGCAATCACCAACCCACAACCTCACTGAGACACACATACTAGTGTAACTGATGGGCACAATATACAGTAATTAACTGTCTATTAAATTCTTTGGAACTGTCGACATTCACTGAACCAACCAATTAATCAATCAATCAATCAGTCAACGAACAGTATCTCCTATGCAGGAGGTTGTTCTTACATAATAGTTTCATACTTATAATATCATTAACATGTCATTGCCTAAAATTATCATTCCATCTTTTCCTTGGCCACCATCTTCCTCCTCTTCCTTCCATTTCAGCTTGGTGTACTCTCTTTACTAGCCTGTCTGGACCCATCTCTTCCAATGCTTCTCTCCACCTCCTTTGGCTCTTTTTCACTTTCTCTAGCACCCCTTCTTGTTGTAACTCCTCCCTAATTTCCACTATTCTCACCCTGTCAACCCTTCTCTTCTCTACAATTCGCCTAACACACACATTTCTGTTGCCTGGACTGCCGAATTACTAAAACGTAACTCCATTACAAATTTGTTATAAGATCCATTGGGTTTTGCAGGTAAGTATTCACACCGGCAAGTTGCTCATTGCTCCCGAAACCTACCAAAGCATTCTGGTTTGGCACTTAAGCTAAGAGCTGTTTTTGTTCACATTTTGGCAAGAAGAAGAAGAGTACAAAATGCAACTCTCAATTGTCTATTACTCTGTACAGGGTAAAACAGTATTGGGCAGGGTGGGACAATCATTCAAGGTCCTGGAATGCTTGTAAACAGATTCTACATCCTCAGCACAATTCGGTGGCATTTGGCAGTCTTCCAAATATTTTGTTCCTGTGCATTTCTATAGGGAAAACACTAAGTCTAGTACCATCACTACAATTAGACAGTGGTAATTGCTCTTTCTGTATCCAAGGACTAAATTGGAGGATGTTGCAACCTATGTCTCCTTTACTCCAAAAGATGCAAGTATTGAAACAGCCATGCATACCTTCTGATGTCATGTCCAACACTTCCTGCAAGAGTGCTTCTTGGTCACTGCTGGTCAAATTCTGCCGAACAACTTGCTTCAACAGTGCCACATGTGACACAGCTTCACATAATGGAGAAATACAAACAAATACATTATAAAATACCAAAACATGAGTTTTGTGTGCAACAGAGAAGACAACAAGGCTGCAGCACTCACCCAGATTAGGGCTTTTCAGCAAAGGAATAAAAAATGACTCTACACACTGAACATGACAGACTGTCATCGCTCTTGACAAGGATGCCAGGATAAACCTAGATTGGGCTTTTGGGTTGCACAGTATCTGCAGATACAGTAAGATAGGAGCAGCAAAAAATTTCTTACTACAGGTGTGTGCATACATCATGTCTTCTTGTGAACCATGCTGGACACATGTAATGTACGAATGTGCATGCAACTGTACTAAAAACCACTGATAGTTGAAATCACATCCTACCAACGCACACTTTTCACAGCAATCTCCCTGAGTAGCACCTCCAATACAGCAGACGAAAGTTGGCAGTTGTGAGTAGCTAACTCAAACATCTGAGTGGAAAGGTGACACCATTGAATAACAACAAAAATATGCCATAATGAACAGATAGGTACAGTACACACACTGGGGTGTACAGAAGACAGAAGAGTACAGAAGAATTTTCCCTGACTTTTCTCATGCGCCTGCAAACGAATTGCCACCTAACGTTCAAAGCAATATGACACCATGCTGCAAAGTGCACAGAATCGTCGGCGTTCTCCAACAGCCTACAGCTGAGGAAGGAATGTGTACGGCGAAAGAGTTTAGGCCAAATTTCACCCACCAATCTCCCACGCACAGGAATGATTCGCCATCCAACTTTCAGAGGCCCAGGGACACTGCACTATGGCATAGAGCATTGCAAGGGATGGGGAACAAGCGAACGGGGTCAAATTTAGGGCTTGCCAAAGGCAGGCCTTGCAGCTAGTATAATTACACATAAATCATACAATTCATGATTTATTTATTCAGTTTGTCACACACTTCAATAGAAAGTGGTGATTATTCATAATGCCCTTGCTTGTGCCTACCAAACACCATCAGCTAAAGTGTGGACAAGATGGAGTTGGCTAGGCCAATACTGTCGAAGGAGTAGGAGTGCCAATGTCACAGTAATGTAGTGCTCACAGACGTACAATGCTAACATCAAACAGCAGAAGCAGCACAATGTAATACACCATTGCAAACTCACAAAGTGAAAGACATGTCCAGCCATTTCATAAGAAATTTCAAGTGGTTGAAGGCCTCTCCAAACCTGAGTATAAATTGAAGGAATTCATTCCCAACCACAGCAATGATCAATTATGCCTGCCAAATGGTTACAGTACACTACCTATGTACTTATTTTGGTCTCTGAGTACAGGGGGGACAGGAATACAAAAGAGAGGAGAGACCCACTTGAAAGGTGTGAAATCAAATAGAAGTGACAATGAATGGCATGTATGGAATAAATGAATTAATGAATTCATTTGAGTGAGATTTCCTGAGTATTCCTGTTAACCAAGTGTCAACAAAATGGCAGTTGGGAGCTGTGCTAGGTAAGTCATCATTGGACAGTCTGCCAGTAGAGATGCTAACCAGCCGGAGCGAGAACCTAGTGAATCTATACAGAATAGGAACATGGAATGTACAATCACTGAAAGGAAAAGAGCAGGAATTGATTTGGAGAGATAAAGAGATATGATCTTAGCATTCTTGGGGTTAATGAGACGAGATGGAAAGGTAGTGGTGCTAAAAGTGTAGACAATTGTTACGTGATTTTCTCTGGCATAAGTGATGGTAAAGGTAGAGTGGGTGTAGCAGTATTCCTGTCAGCGAATATGAGCAGGTATGTCAGGAGCTGGCAGTGTGTGAGTGAAAGGATAGTGGTGGTGAAGCTAAAGGTCTGTAGAGAACAGTTAACATTTGTGCAATTGTATGCTCCAACGAATGACAGTACAAGCGAAGTGAAGGAGCACTTCTACAGTGAACTGCAGAAGGTCATTGAGAAAGTTGGAAGAAAAGAGACTTTGATAGTTATGGGTGACCTAAATACAAGAGTTGGCAGGGATTGTGAAACTAGGGGAAGTGTGATTGGTAGGCATAGCGAAGAAGTTAGAAATGAGGGTGGAGAGCAGTTGTTGAAGTTCTGTGCAGTAAATGAGATGCTTGTAACAAATATGTTTTACCAACATAAGGAGATACATAAGTATACATGAATATGCCCAGGGAGAGGGTTGAAAAGCATCATAGACTACTTCCTAGTGAGAAGAACAGTCGAACGAGGGTAAAGGATGTTAAAGTGGTGAGAGGTGCAGAGGTAGGGAGTGACCGCTATCTCGTTTGTTGAAGATGAGTGGAAATAGTATGGTGGAGAGAAGCAGAGTGGTGAGCAAGAGGGTGAGGATTAGAACTGATAAGCTGAAAGATAGGAGGGTAAGGTTGGAGTTCAAGTTAAGGTTGAAGCAGAAAAACGAACATCAGTAGACACAGAGAGGAGAACATTGAAGAGGTACAGTATGGGCAGAGTTTAAGGAAAGAGTATTGAGTGCAGCTGTGGAAGCGTGTGGGGTGAGACAGCAGAAGGGGCGGAGGTAAAGAATGAGATGGTGGAATGAGGAGGTGAAGGAAACAGTAAAGGAGAAGAAGGTGGAATACTTGAAGTAGTTGCAGAGAAATACTCCAGAAGCTAAGGATGAGTATCACAGGGCAAGGAAGGAAGCTAAGAGAGTAGTGAGAATGGCACAGAGGAGCTCAGTAGGTCTCTGCAAAATGATTCCAAAACAACCAATGCAGATTCTGGAGTAGAGTGAAGGCACCTAAGAGAGGCAGTGAGGAGGTTCAGATGATTTGTGATAACAATGGTCAAGTGATTGATGATTAAGAAGGGGTCATGGAGAGATGGAAGGAATACTTTGTAGGGTTACTACAGGGAGCTCAGAAGGAAGAGGAGGTTAACATGAAAGGTGCAGGATTTGGCCCAACACATGAAGAGGAGAGCATTGGTATTGAAGATGTTGTAGAAGCTATAGCACAGTTGAAGAGTGGAAAGACCCCAGGTACATGTAGAATTGATGCAGAAATGATGAAAGAAGGAGGTATGGTGGTAGCTGAGTGGTTACACAGGATTATAAAGCTAGCATGGACAAAGGGAGAGGGGGTACAGGACTGGAGTAAAGCTGTTATTGTACCATTACATAAGAAGGGTAGCAAGACGTTGTGTAGCAACTACAGAGGGATAAGCTTGCTGAGCATACCCAGCATGGTGTATGCATAAATCTTGGACAGTCGAGTGAGAAGCAAAACTGAAGGTGAGGTAAAGGAGGTGCAAGGAGGTTTTAGGTGAGGAAGAGGTTGTGTAGATCAGATATTTACATTAGACAGCTAAGTGAGAAAGTGCTGGAGAAGAACAAGCAAATGGTGATAGCATGCATAGATTTGGAGAAGGCATACGATAAGGTTAGTAGAGATAGGTTATGGCAGGCGCTGGAAAGCTATAGAATTCAGGGAGGCCTATTGAGAGCTATTCAGTCCATGTACCTAGGGAGTCAAGCATGTGTGTGTACTAGTGGGAAAGTGTTCAGGTGGTTCCCCATTACCCAAGGAGTGAGGCAGGGGTGTGTGATGTCGCCATGGCTGTTTAATGTGTTTATGGATGGAATAATGTGAGAAGCAATGGAGAAGTTACAAGGTGGGGTTCAGTTAACAACTATCAATGTGCAGCTGATACGTTTCACGGATGATATAGAGATGGTGATGGAGAAGAAGGAAGATATGCAGACAAACTTGGGTGAGATGCAGAAATTGATGGATAAGTGGGGAATGAAGATGCACTTGGGGAAGACAAAAGCGAAGATGGTGAGCAGGACAGAAGAGGATTGTAACCTGAACATAGAAGGTGAAGACATTGAAACTGTCAAGAAACTGAAGAACCTAGGAGCAATGATCAGTTTAGATTGGATATGCGATGAAGAAATTGAAGAGCATGTGGGGACAACAGCAAAGGTTGTGGGTGCTATGAGGAAGGAGGTACTAGAAAGAAGAGAGCTACTGAGGAAGACAAAGTTGAGGGCATTAAATGCAGTGGTGGTGCCCACCCTCATCTATGGCTGTGAGACCTGGACCATGCAGAGAAGAAATGAAAGTAAGCTACAGGCATCTAAAATGATGTTTTAAGGAGAGTGGAAGGTGTGACTAGGCTGGACAGAGTGAGAAATGAAGATGTGAGGAGATCACTTGGACAGGAAGCAGTAGTAGATATGGTAAAGGAGAAGCAAAGAAGGTGGAAGGTGAAGATGGAGGAAATGAATGCAGACCAATTGGTTGAGCAAGTGTATGAAGAAGAAATGACAGGAAAGAGACCTAGAGGAAGACCAAAGAAGCAGTGGGCAATTTTAAGTAGCTAGTTGCTGACTCATCTATAGCATTTTGACAAATAAACATGAATGCTTTAGATACATAATGCCATAATGTTTATGTATATGAGGCTACCTCCTGCAGAGGAGATTTTGCTCTTAGTAAGTGATGATGATGATGAGGGCGAGTTGTCTGGTGTTGGCGATCCACTTGGAAATAAAGAAATGCAATCTGAGGCATTGATCCTTGTTTCTGTTTAGTGGCCTAGCCCGTGACCTAATACAAATAGACTCTAAAAACAGTCTTTGATGTAGTGAGGCTATCCCAGTGCTACCAAGGCAAGCTCTTCCAGAGTGGACGAGGTTGTTTGACCTGCTTCCACCACCTGCCTGTGCTTGAGCAACCAGTCTCTGTTCAAGTGTTTGATTCACACGTCCCTATGAGGCAGGTGCACATGAGAGCTCGGACTCTACCTTGAATTAGTAAAATACTGTATGTCTGGAAGCTAATGAGAACTACAAACAACTGTCGTGCAAGACTAGGAGTATGAAGGCAGATGACTGGATGAAGTATTAGAGTACTTTGATAAGATGGGTGGGCAGTCATCTAAGAAGGCATGGGGAGAGTTGAATCATGTACTAGGTCATTAGGGTGGCAAGGATTGAGGCTGTTCACACTGTGGATGATAGACTACCTGATTAGCAAGGCGTACATAGTTGATGAGCTCAGTATACGCGTATCTCTCTTCTAGAGTGAAATATCAGGGCTAGACAATGTGGATGGTGATCAGTGCTCTACCAAAACACCCATAGAACCATTAGGTTTACATTTGAGAAGGTTGAAGAGGAGGAGGTTGTGGAGATTATAATCGAATAGAACCACTATAGCTGCATCAATTTTCTACACAAGCTTGAAATACAGCACCCAAATGAGGTGGGGTAATTCTGTAATTTCCAGAAAGAATTGAGGGAACCTGTTGCTCTGAGCAAACAGTTAGTGTACAAGCAGCGTGGAAGTGTAGAAAGTTCACTTCTTGGTGCATGTTGGACACTACTGAGTATTCTCCTCTAGCAGAATCTAGAATTCCTGCATGATCAGCACACCAGTAGTGCCACCATCTCCATTGGAAGCCACATACTACCCAGGACCCCTGATCACAGCTATGTATTGTCATTGGTGTACTGTTTCTGACATCCCTGAGAGTTTTTCATCTGAATAGTAAAAGAAAGATGCATCAGTGCCTATGAAACAGCTAACAGCTGTATGCAAATGTTGAAGCATATGCATGCATAAACATAGCATTATCACTTTTCTCTTCAGCATCTGTTCCTGGGCCTCCTGCTTCCCTTACTTCACCTTTGTGCTCTTCTTTGCTTGCTTTTCTCTCTTCTTCCTATGCTGTGTTTCAGTTCTCTCATAAACCCCATCTGCTGTCAGTACTTCCCTGTGCTGCCTACTTTACCCAACCCTTCTAGCATTGTCTTGTGGGTCTGCTACCCTGTAGAACTGATGCAAAGTGGTACCTCAGGTAAAACCTGAGTGGAGTGACCAGGGGTATTGTGGAATCTCCTAGGCTTGCTTCTTCTTAAGGAGGCTGCAGTGGTGTGGCTGTTGCATTGTGGTCACCATCTTCAGGCAATAAAGTAGTGTTGTTTTAGTAAGCACATTCCTTTATGGTAATAGTTATAGTTAGCAACAGAGCTGTAATGACTCAATATTTTAGTGGTAGTTACAGTGCCATGCTGAATTCAAATTCTGGTTACAGTTAAAGTTTGTCTAACCTGAAAGTCTGTATAACAGTTATAGTTACAGTTACAGCATAAGGTATAGTTTCTAATACTAGCTACAGTTGTGTGGCTGGTGCAAACAAGTGGCTCTGAAACGAAAACAGACCAAGAAGCAGAGCCACCTGCAAAGAAGTCAAAGGCTTTTCATTACTTATCATCAATAATCAAGAGGAAACAAAAACACTACCGTGCGCTACCTGGAAAGCTCCCCACGTGTGGATGAAGACTTTGACCTCCTGGAATTCTAGATTGAGAATGAGAAGTCCTATCCAATGTTAAGCCCTCTGGCTTGTGACCTTCTTACCATTCCTGCAGCTAGCGCACAGAAGGTTTTCTCAACAGCTGGACTAGTTACATCGGGCAAGCGGAATTGGTTAAATGATACTCATTTAGAAAGAGCAATCCTTCTGAAGAAAAAATACTTGTATCTGCAAGTACAGTAGAATCCGTGCAATTATATGCTAGTGGACTGTAAGAGGATTTAGTTATAGTATTAGTTAGGCACATCAGCATTCTTTCCAGTTATAGTTTAAAATTAGTTCCTTAGCAGTTGATAATTATAGTTAGTTATATTCATAATTAATTAAAAGCTGTAAAGACTTACTAAATTACATTCTAGTTATAGTTATGATTAACCAAAACAACAATGCAATAAAGATGGACACCTTTGTCACGAGGAGACTAGATTAGATCCAGCATGATGTGCGAGGTTGCCTGTCTATAAATAGGACCACTGGAACGGTCTCATGAAGCAGGGGTGAAATAGCTTGGTGAACTATGACAAGTTTGAACCCTTCATCCACCCTGACTCTAAAACACCATATTGAGCTCCCACAAGACCTGGACTAGCCAATCCTTCTTGACATATACCACCTTGTACACTGTAAATGTGGGTAGTGTGCATCCAGAGGCTTAGTCGCAGCCCAGGACACAATTCAATATACACTGCGCATATGAAGCAGAGGTATGACCATGTCAAATCAGATTTATGGATGTAAGGAAGGACGTAACAGCATCAAACCATCTAGCAATGGTGGCTCTATTGACTGCTGCAATTCTCTGCACAGACAGGTGTTGGGGTTTCCTCTTCATCAGTTGCTTGTCCCACCCTGCCACCAATCCCGTCCTAGCAGTTGATCACAGTAGAGATTTGGACAATCATTGTCCATGAAGTAATTGCGGACAGTTCCACAAACAATTGGTTGTTCTCTTGAGTTTACTTCTGGTTGGTCCTTTGAGATGACTCCCCTCGAGCTGGCTCCTGCTTTTCCCTGGAGCTGACTCCTGTGAGTGAAGGTTGAGTGATGGTCTTGGAGTTCTGACAGTTGTCGTCGATTCCTAAGAGCTCTCATCAACCCTGAATGTCTTGACTTCTTGGTTAGTCCGGTGTTGCCCTTAATGTTCGGCATATGCGCACTGCAACGGTTGCAAATTGCATTGTTTGGAAGAAACGTATTACGATGACGTCATGAGATCATTGCGCAAGCCTAAACCCCGCATAACTTGTGCCCATCCTTTCGCCATCGAGCCGTTTTCACTCGCGTAAGACGGCGCTTTCCGCTATATAGCTTATATCACCCACAGCTTTCTACATTGTGCTAAAACTATAGCAAAGAAGCCGTCGCACCATCTTCCCAGGAGGAGTTGTGTAACAAAGAAATTAGCTACGAATTCCGTAATCGACTTCGCTTTCCTCCGTAAAACAAAAATGGCGTCCTATAGTAGAGACTGCAGGCTCAAATATGCTTTCAGTTTTGACAATATGTTGGTAGCATTTTCGGATTCACCTACCTTTTGCGATCTGTATGAGACTTTTTTCATCCAATTCCGTTCGGTAGAAGCTGAATTACAAGCTTCTGAATATTGTTACCGTACGATTTTTTTCTGACACGTAGTAATAGGAATTACGGTATGTACGAATCACGCGCGCATGACGTCACTGAATAACGCAGTCACGTTTAGTAGAACAAGAACATTCGTCGCTTGCGAGCAGTAACCGAGCGCTTGGCATCGCACAGCGATGACTGCGATTCGACTCCCGTATAGCTAGTTTCGCGAAACTGCAGGTTTCGCCGTCGCATAAGTTTAGTTGTCGGTGAGTGCGAACATTTTAAAAAGAGTACATCTTTGCCCACAGGCGCAATAGCATCAAAGCTTCCAAAATTACCCAAAGTCCGAAGCCTTTTCAACTTCGCCTAAGTAGGACACCATTTAATAGCGAATAAGCGTTGTTGAACATCCTACGCCACTGATTACAGCACTTTCGCGTTCCTTTTAATAGCCAGCTGGCTGAAAGGTGGCCCACTACACATTACCATAGAAACTGACCGCCTATTACTCAAAGCCAGTAGTATCAGTCAACATGAAAGTACTAAGGTCTGATAGATCTGCCAACGATCTTTCGTTTGATATCAAGTTTGCTGAGTTTCGTTTCTTCTGGTACCAGCGGCAAGCTCTTTAATTTGACATACCACGCGGTATTAGCGAATCGGTCAGACATTTTTGCTGCGATTGCGCAAGACGTCTGCAATATCTACCTATAGTAACGTATGGCGAGTTGGCGCAAAACCTTCATTTCGCAAGCTTTCGCAGGGAAACCCAGCCGAGGACACCCTCCGGATAGCGCTTCGACATTCGGACCGCGTTTTCTGCGAACCCTCTGAACGGTTCCCGAGATTAGTGCGGACAAAAAATCGGCCTAGCTCCATTATAATAAGACTAGCGGACAGACCTGCCCTTCGTGCAGGTCTCTCCGCGTGCTCGGCGTATGCCAGCTGGTCGGACACAGGCTGGTAATGCCATTGCTACTCAGGCCCCAGCTAGTAATGCACTGGCTGGTCATGCATGCTCTGGCAAAGGATAGTCCAGGCTTGCCTGGTGATGTCAGTGTGATCGATCTACCATGTCCATGCAGACTTTCTGCAATATAAAGACATATAATGTACAAAGGAATGCAGCAAAATGTTGGCAGATGTAGGGATGGTGAAAACGTATTCAAAGTCAGCGCATGTTAATGACCTGGGTTTTGTATGGACCGGCCCTCCTCCTTGTTGCATGGACCAACTGCCCCCCCCCCCTTCTTTGCATGGACCGGCCCTCCTCCTTGTTACTACGTTTTTTTCCCGCCAGGTGGTTTTGCCATACCTTGCAGGTACGCACTGCACCATCCTTACATCTGCCCTTGTTTTTTGGAGGAAACATTTTTACACACCCATAAGGGCAGGTCTCTATGTGTGCTCGGCATATGCCAGCTGGTCGTACACATGCTGGTAATGCCATTGCTACTCAGGCCCCAGCTAGTAATGCACTGGCTGGTCATGCATGCTCTGGCAAAGGATAGTCCAGGCTGGCCTGGTGATGTCAGTGTGACTGACCTACCATGTGTGCATGCCATTTACATGGAAGATCACCGTAGACAAAAAACGGATAGTTGTAAGAAGCTGATGGTTTCTGTGTGAGACAACCCCCCTTTCCTTTTTCTCAGCTTCGGCATCGCGCTAGCTGTAATCTTCGAACCTGCGCGAACGCCTAGGATACGGCATACTTTCTTCCAAGATCCAAGATGGCCGACGGTCGGTTCATCCTGGGTTATCGCCGCGCGCTCCTTGGTAGTAGCTTATGTTAGCACGTCTACCACCTTATATTGGTGTGAGGTACAGCGTGCGACAGCTGGGAACGTTTGGGCACGTTTCATCGACGTTCGCGGGAGGAGTTCGCGAACAACGGTTGGGGTTCTTCGTTTGTATTGGCAGCATAGGAACGTGCGCGGAAAACCGTATATTTTCTCCGTAAATCCAAGATGGCGGACGGTCGTTTTGAGGATTTTCGCCGCGCGCTCCTCGGCAGGGGCCTCTTCGCGCACGTCGCCCCCCTTAGATTGAGACCGGGTGTGGCGTCCATAATCTGGGAAAGTTTGGTGTCCATGCGTCGTTGCTCGCGGGAGGAGTTCGCAAACAACGGTTCTGCTCAACTGCTTCTTTATATATATAGATTATTTCTATTGTTGGGTAGGGAAGTATGTTTTCAAAACATTCATTATGATGGTTACTTGACATGTCACAATGATCTCTTGCTCCTCAGCCCTAGTGAGAATCAAAGGACAACCAGCTCCAATCTTCTTGCGAATCCTCTTGTCATGATCTCGTAAGGTGGAGTATGGCAATGATTAGATAGAGGCTCATAGCTGCGACATCCAATCAATCATGTAACTGATGAGCAATACTGCAGCTTAAAAGAACAAGCTTTAACACTGTAAGCAGTGGACAAAGACCCCCGGGTCGAAATGTCCTGCTCCCATTTTGTTCTATTACACTGCAGTATTGCTCACCAGTTACATGATTGACTAGAGTATGACAGTCCATACTGCCTGTGCAACGGCACACTCTTTACACCGTACTTTGGCAATGGTAGCAGCTAAGTTCCTATTTTGCTTTTCTTGAACACTCTTTGTTTTGCACTTCCTTGGCACTCTCAAACTTCCCACCTCACCATATAGCCCATTGTAGTATATAACACCACCAACCCAAGTCTGTTGTCAGACCACAAAATATATGTATTACTATGTCAAGTAACTGAGTGTATTATTCTAAGCAAGAAAATGTATCCCACGACAAAACTACAACTGCCTCAACTTAGTGCATGACACAACTAGAGCTTGCATAAGATGGTAGCTACAAAGTGCCAATACCGATGCTAGCTGATTGACGAGGACTGATTAAGTAATTAATCAGTCCTCGTCCTAATTAACTTGAGACACTAAAATACAATAATAACATAGGCCTATGAACTACAGTTATGAAGTCAAACATACAAACATTGCCTTTCAGTTCCTGAAACTGCCCCTACTACCAGCTGCAATGTGAAAGAATATAGCACATCGTGCTACTGTTCCAGACTTCCAGAATAGAAAGCAAATACTGTGCTGAACCAGTGTTATTTTAATAAACATTAATCTTAAGGAAATATTCCTTCCTTCTGTCCTTCTTTCCTTCCTTCCTTCCTTAATGTTCAGGAAGTATTCCTTCAATTTTGACAGATGGCCGTCAAATGTGGTAGGAATACAGAGGGGCACAGTGAGAGCAACTAGGTTGATCCAAAATTTGGGTTAAAGTCAATCCATCACAGTTCTTGTGCTGTTCATAGTTCCTACCATATATAAGATTTAGGGTAAAGATTGTATTTTGGTTGAATGAAACCCTTCCTTTCTACCAATCTTCACCAAACATGGAAGAGTACATTACAGCAATCCAGGGAGTGACCTAAAGTGATTAATGCCTTTGCCACTGCACTCCTTTAGATGAAACTAGCAGGAAAGCCCAGGAAGGCTACCCGGCGCCGGCATGTTGACGATAGCCTCTTGGGGGCCGACATATTAACAACGTTTGTGTGGGTCCCTATACATCATCTATGGCCAATCTGACATTCTGTGTATGTCAAAAGTCAGCATGTTGTAAGTCAGTACGTTGTACAGACTGACGATGATTGGAGTATTCAAACAGGCCATGCATATGAACATAATATAGTGCAAATCATGAAAAGGCTAAAAGAGGTAGACTGAAAATGTAGTCAGAAAATTTTGAAAGAAATATACAATATTGTCAATATAATGTGTGCCATGATACACGCCTGAGTGTGAAATCCAGTTGGCCATGAGAAAGCAGAGGCCTGTGTAAATACATACCAATGGTGTGGAAAGTCTGGTCTTGGCTTTAGCTACATGATAAGCTGGCATGTAAAATTGCTGAGGCTGGGCAAGAAGAACGTCAAGAAGCTTGTTGCAAATGCTGCTGACAGCGGTCTAGAGGATCCTCTGTAAGGACAGGCTCATTCATTGTAGTCGCTCCTAGAGATCGCCCATAGGTGAAGAGCACAAGGTCATCCGGAAGCACTTGCATTTTCAGGGGATATGTCTGTGGGCAGCGCGGTCTCTGTCTCTTGGGCATGGTTGGCTTCTCCGGTTGCTGGCACCCGTGCGCTGAGCTTCTACTAGACCATTGTGCACCGTTGCATTGCCTCATTGCGCTCCTGGCAACCATTAGCTAAGATGGCGTCGTTGTCTGGAAAACATGGCTGCTGCAACGGTATTTCCCTGATTGTCTCCGCAGCAGCGCTGCGCGTGGCTGTTTCCGCAGCATAGTTGAGTCGAATGGAGGTAGGCCAAAGTGCTGTATCAGGAATCTCGTCGTTTTTGCTCCGCAAAACATTAAAAGCTCCTAAGAATACGGAACGCAGATACTCGGGCTTAGCTCCATTATACATAGGATGAATCAACGTAAGTAAATTTTGTGCGCACGAAGTGAGTCCATGAAATTCTCCCAATTAAATAGACAGTTTCGATTGGTTACATACTCAAAGCAGCTACATACAACTGAACAATGAATGATAAACCTGAGGCATTGATCTATGTCTCTGTCAAGTAGTCTGGTACCTAATGTGGATGGATTCAAGGATTAGACCTGGTGTAATGAGGCTGGTGGTCCAAATCCATGGTGTTGTCTCAAGCAACTTGATGATATGCCTTCCTGGTGTGCTCTAGCAGTGCAGAGTTGACCGAGTCTCCATGATTGCCTGTACCCATATCTTGTGTTCAATTAAATAGCTCATACAAAAGTTAGCATTTTTATATGTAATAGTTAAATGCTGACCAAGAGGTGTCTCACCTGACCACTCGGCACGAGGGCGCAAAGCGCCCAAGTGCCGAGTGGTCTAAATCTTCAGAGACACCGATTGGTCAGCATTTAAGTGTTATAGATCCCAACGATTGGTCAAGGAGCGGCAGCGAATCAGTTTAACTTCTCGTACATGCGTCATCTCGCGTCCTCCAGAAGTAGTTAGCAATTTCTGACAATGGCGGAGAAAACGTCGTTTGGTTATTGGGTTTGTCATCTCACAGCAGACGTTCCTAAATGTCGGCAGTGGATGCGGCGCGTAAGCTCAACGTAAACTTACTCACTGACAGCCCCGTCAGCCACAGCGTTTCCCAGAGCCGTGTCCTAAGCCTGTTCCTAGCTCGTAACCAGTTCCTTTCTCGGCTCTGGTTCGTAGGCCGCTGCATGCCGGATTGTTGCGTTACCCTGTTTGTCCACGAAACAAGTAAGCCGAGCAAACTGTGCGTCGTATGTTGTGGAGTTAGCTACTATTGTTATCGCAGCTGCAGTTTCTCTGCTATAGACCACGGGCCCAAGCCACGCCCATGCTCTAAATCGCTATTTAGAGCATAGGCGCGAACGCCGCGTGTCGAATTAGAACACAGCTAGACGAAATAGACCACGGCGCGAAACAACATCCGGGGTGTCTACGACGTTTAGAAACATCGTTTAGACGCACGTTACCATGGCAACAGGATCTATGCTATAGTTAGTGATAATACAGTCAGGGCAGTAAGTAGGCAGTACCTGTCACTTCTAGTGCAAGACCTTTTGGATACATTTGTCTTCCAAATATAACTCATGTCAGAATGGATCATGTAATGCCAGACTGAAGAAGTGCAAAATAAACCCAACCAATGCACAAATAACATGCAGATCGCATTTCGTCCCTTTAGCTGTACCAAATATCCTAATGCTCGCTCAAAATTACACAAAATTACTAAGACAAACCTGTTCACTGCTGGCAACACTCAAGAACTGTAGATCAGCCCCATTCAAAGTAGTGATGGCCTGGAAGGTGGGCCACAACATGCATAGTTAATCAAGGTTGCTGAACTATTTTGTCATTGACTTAATAGCAGCCTCCGTCTGAATTGCCGTCAGCTACTCACCTCTTTCTGCAAAACACAAGACATAAGTTTCTGATACACTACCTATGGTGTGCACAGGAGAGGCAAAACCAATAGTCAGTGCAGCAGATTAAAGGACAATTTGTTAAACACAGAACACCAGTTTCTGACACATTAGCAAAGGAGTACAATGATGAGTATGAAGTACAGAATACACAACAAGGGTAACATCAGACATCAGTCTGTGAATTGATTTATGGTGAGAAATAATGGTGGAGTAAGCTAAGTGTATCAGGAGAGACAACTCAAAGAATCACAACCACTCAGTACATAAGTTGATTGTTCAAGTGACAAACTACATTCATACATGCACATAGGCTACTTGCACAAAGATCAGGGTCTGGTCAGTATTATGGCTGCATGGTGTTGACTACAAAAGTAATGTATATAATGAGTAGCGGATAGACAGTACTACAAGATTATATTACAAGATGATGAATGCAGTGGGGGTGATATACGAGCTACTTAAAAGCATATTACACATGTGCCAGCAGCTGATTCATTAAACTTGCTAACACAAGAATTATAGGGTGTTCTCATCCAGACACACAGCAAAAGTAACCACAGCTTTGTCACATGCAATGGCTGTGTCCACAGCCAACTGTTTCAAGTCAATCTCAATAAGGAGGTGCACACTGAGATGGCAGGTATATACAGTGAAATGTCTGAAGATAGTAAAAGTTTAGGTATACTCGTCACCTGTCATCTGCGAAGTGTAATTCTTGGTTTTGTACTTATTATACTGTAAACTTTGTAACACAGAACTGTGTTACTCTGATGAAGACTACAGCATTGTGGCCAAAACATCAGTGATCTTTCATGTATGAATCATATGAAATCACTGGTTAGAATTGAACAAACAATGGCTACAATGACCTATCATCAGTCACAACAGTATATTCACCATGATCTGTCATCTTGCAGTCACTTACATGTAGCATTAGCATCTTTTCCCCTACATTGTAGCTTATAAAGGCGAGTCACCTCCTGTTATGCACTATAGCCACTGATGAAGGGTTGTCAAAACGTTTGGCAGATTATTCCAGTGATTTAGCTAGTGACGTTTAGTAATATAATAATCACAGTGAAAGAAGCCACCATATATTTTATGCATCGAGAAGCGAGCCAAATAAAATGGCTGACGAAGTAAATTCCTTATACCGTGCAAGCTCTAATTTTCGCAGGACTTTATTTTCCGAATTTCGCGAGGCCATTGGCATTCGTAAAAAAACACATTCTCACGAATATTGCATGCTTTGCAATTCCAGTAATTAAATACATTGCAAATACTACCATCTTACTATAATAAAAGTAACGCACAAAATGTTTGTCAATCAGTTGCTTCATTAGTTTTGAACGAATGATCACGAAACATGGTAGGATTACAAAGTGGCATAGTGAGAGTAACCTGGTCGAGCCAAAATTTGGTTTAAAGATGTTCTGTCCAAGTTCTTGCCTCTTTTACGGTTGCTGCCATATCTACGATATAGAAAAAAGATCGTGTTTCATTGTTCACAAACTCCTCCATCAATTTTCCACCAACCTTCACCAAACTTGGAAGAGTATATCACAGCAATACAGGGGGGTGACCTAAGCCGGTAAGCACCTTCGTCACTGGACTCCTTTTGATGAAATGAATTAACATAAGTAAATTCTGTGCACACAAAGTTTTACGGAGCGAGTCTACGAAATGCTCCCAATTTAATGGACAGTTTCCATTGGTTCAACATCCACCTGAATGACGGGTATTCAGCTAGTATAAAGTGTGGCAGAAGGAAGATGAGTCCTTAGAACAGGTGTGAAAGGAAGCGAAGGATCCTAGTTCCCTATAACGTTCAGGATTTTACGTGTAAAAGGGCTGCTCAACAGACGATGGGTACCTACACAGTGCACAGCAACCGTACTGAAGTTGGACCATTCCATACCCATGGCCGGACACTTAGAAAAGACCAAGACAGCCAGCTGAATCCTACAACGGTTATACTGGCCAACCTTACTCAGGGATGTGGGAACTACTGCAAGGGATGTGAGGAGTGTCAGAAGGCCTCACCAGGCAGGAAACACCGTGCACCATTGATTCCTATGCCAATTATGGAGGAGCCCTTCTACTGCATTGTTATGGACATTGTGGGACCATTGCCCCGCAGTTGTAGAGGACACCACTACATCTTGGTAGTATGTGACTATGTGACCCGCTACCCAGAGGCATTGCCATTATTTTCCACAGATGCTGAGCATGCGGCAGAGGAGTTGGTCAGATTGCTTGCATGAGTAGGAATTCCAAGAGAAATCCTTACAGAACAAAATTCCAATTTTATGTCTCAGCTACTGATGAAGGTGTATTGCTTGTCAGGAGTCAAACTGATCTGTACTACCCCCTACCATCTGCAAACAGATGGTGTGGTGGAAAGATTTAATCAGACATTGAAGCTGATGCTGAGGAAAGTCATCACTGGGGAGGGCAAGGATTGGGACAAGTTGTTACCATACCTACTTTTTGCCTACAGTGAAGTCCCTCAGGCCTCACCAGGTATGCCCCCTTCGAGGTGTTGCACCAGAAAGAGGTTATACTGCAAGGTTTCATTATTCCTTTCAGTTCAACTGTTCTTACATTCATACACCATTGCCTAGAAAAACTTGCTTAGTGACCCTCTTCCTGCTACCAAAAGCATGTTCAAAGGGCTAAATAAGGAGCATCCAAGTTGCTCATATACAGATGGTCACCATATTTGATCTCATGTACACAAGTGTTCTAATCAAACTGAAAAGGTCTTAGCATGCAGTATGATGTAATATTGATCACAAATCTCCACGAGCTTTCTTATGTCTTAACACTTGACCCAACCCCAAGCAATAAGGCACTTGCATCAAGGCCTAAGGAATTTCACACCTATTACGTCACATCTGGCAGTGGCTGTGCAGCCATTTTATGCATACAAAAGATAGGCATAATGCATATTCCATTCTCTAGACAATCGCGTGTGTCTAAAACATGCCCTTTACAGCAGTTACAAGAAAATGGCGTTAAGGTAGTATGGAAGACTAAAAACTACCTTTGGGGTACATTGCTTTTGCCTATGAAGCTTTATTGTATTACAACCAAGTGTCTGAAGGAGCTCCACTACGACCGAGCAATACAACAATCGAACCCTTCTTTGTGAAATCAGCGAGGTGCGGTGAAGGTGTAATCTTATGACAGATCAAATGGCTTTTGTTCGCTCGCTGAAAATGGGGCATCACTTTAGGCACTCCTGTCAGCAGACTAAAATTGTGTTAGATGTTTTTTGATTGAATTTAGCTTAGCTTCAGCGTCTGCAATGGTTGATTTGAGGGACAATCGCTTGATACATGTTTACCACAAAAACGGCCTGGAGAACTAGTTAGAAGGCACCTCTGGTGCCAGAGACAAGTAGATCAACTTGAACAGTTTCCTGATCCAGCGTGGAGTACAGAATGTAGCCAAGAAGGGTTGGAAATACCAGCTTTGTGCTATCAATAAATACTTATCTCATCAATTAATTACCTGTCATCTTCAATGGAACACTTTTTCAGTCTCCAACAACTCAAGCAAGGAAGGAGTGATCTGCTTCAAATTTGGATGTGCATATTAGATGTTTAAATCAACATCTGTGCCAAAATCTGTGCAGATTTGATTTCGGCACTTTAGCCTTCTTTACTACCTTAAAGTACAGACTTCACACTTGGCTACAAAGTATGGATGATGAAAATCCACCTATGTGTGAGCGAATACAAGGCGATTCTGTGTGAGTAAAGGTGTGTAGCGACGCAATGCCCATGCAAGCTGAAGAGCCCAGTTGTTATAACTGTATCTCCGTGGCGTCAGTCGTCGAAGACAACCTTGGAGCAGGTGTTCGTGAGGCCTCGAAAGAGTGTGGCACGTACCTGCGACACAAGGATGACTGGTGGCCTAGCTGGCTCTCGAGTGCCCAAGTCTCGAAACCATCCTTATTGTCCATGTGAATCACCCCAAAAATAATGACTGGAAACTTTGGGGTTGTGCGATGGCTTGTCACAGAGCACCATGCAGGCTTTGTTGACAGCTACACTAAAGTCCCTTCGTTTTCGATCACACTTTGTCCGGTTTCCACACCCCGAACCTTGTTGCCAAGTGTTAAGCCTGTACTTGAACGCCATTTTATCAAACCTGTAATAAAGGCAATGATGTACAAGCACGTGAGTGTCGCGAGAATGGAATGCCGAAATTGCCTATCATTTCTACACATAAAAAGGCAGCACAGGTGTCGCCGAATGTGACGTCACTACATTCCGCCTGTACTTTAGCTTGTGTGCAAGTGGCTTGATCCCCAGGGATAAGAAATACTAGTAGAAACATTTCACCGTAAAGTGAAGTAATGTAGGACTATCCTAGAAAGGTACCTCTAATGCACCAAATGCACTTGATATTAATTTAATCTAGCATATACTTATTCACTCACAGTGGGCTTTGGTCTTTCTTGCATTTTCACTTCTTGTAACTCACAACCTTTAATGCAGTGCAGGTCCATTGAGTGACCATGATGCACTGTGTAGCCAGAACAACCAGAAACAGCAAACAGATATAAAACAGCATTGTAGCAATCAATCACCTAAGGTATCAGTGGTAGCATCAGGCAATCATACTTGAATTGGGATATACAACCTTACCATATGAGGCTATTCTAGGAACTGAGAAGAGAAGTCAAACCAACACACAAGACAAAGGAATGAAAAACAAAAATAAGCAACATACTGTATGAACCATGCACACAAGTATGCAACAAGTCAGCAACCAAGGATGTCCAGACAAAAAATAACATGATACATTAGCTAGGCTAGGAATGCAAGGTACTGAGATGCTCTCAATACACTAAAATGGCATATACATGCTACAGCATTATGTAGTCACCATGGATAGGTTATAGGCCCAGGGTACTAATAACTTCAGATATACTGTAAATGATTCTAGAAACAAAAGAATGTAGAATGGTGCAGTGCCTACACCCAGTATACTGGCAGAGGAGGGCCGATGCAATGAATAGAGCAGCTAATCAGTACCCTTTAGCATTAGATGGGTACAGTGCCAGGTGACATTCCAGTGTGCAATTTTATCACCCAAAGAGGTTGCCAGAAGTAGGTTTGTTCCTTCTGTTATCTCACCCCCATATCCAATAAATCTATACTATACTGAGAATTCACTGAATGTGGGCTTGGCAGACTTTGTGTGGGCATTTATCCTTGATGGGCCCTCACAACTGACTACAATCAGTGCATGACCAAAAGAGGACATACATTCGCTGGTCGCATCCATTGGCAGCACCACAAGAATGGCATTCGCTAGCGAATACTGTCCCTCAACTAATTACTAGCAAAGACTGACTCCCCAATACACTATTCACTAGCGAATACTTTCCCCCTAAGACTAAGAGTCGAACGAGTAACCAAATAGTTGAATATTTGTTTGGTAACTGAATTTCTGGATGCTATTCTTTATTCATGTAGGTTTATGATGTCATAAAATGGCCTCCAACCACATAAATCTCGTTTCGTTCGTGAATCAGTCTATATCTATGGAAAATCAACCCTATCTTCAATGGATTATGTAGAGACAACAGAAAAATGCTTTTCGGCAGGCAAAATGTGCCTGTTCTGCTCTTCATCCACCATTCTCCTCCCACTTCTGATAATCGCTTCACAGAAGACAGCCATATTTGGTATTCACTTCTGTTAGAACAAATATTCGTTCTGGTTCACAAGTTCTTGAGCAATCACACAGATAATTTAATAAACTTAATTGCAGAATGTTTCGACCCGAGGGTCTTTGTCAACTGCTTACAAGCATTTTTCTGTCTGCTGTAAGCAGTTGACAAAGACCCTCGGGTTGAAACGTCCCGCAATTAAGTTTATTAAATCAGTTGTGTTATTGCTCAAGAGCTTGTGAACCAGAAGTCATCTAACACAACTATGAGCCTTTACAGCATCAAATATTCGTTCATTGGAAACAACAAATATTCAAACTTAAAATATGTTTGCAGATAACCTAGTTTCTATGAATGTGACCACAACAGTGGAATTGTTTTATCACAACTGAACAACAGTACAAAGCTAAAGAAAATAAGCAACGATAATAATGCAAGATCATGAAATAATAATAATAATAATAATAATAATAATAATAATAATAATAATAATAATAATAATAATAATAATAATAACGGCCATGGCGGCAAAAATGGCGGCAGCACCGCGCTGTCAATCTCAGTCCAATTCACGGTGCTGCCCCTGCATGAAGAATGGCCGATGTGTCAGATGCCTGTGCGTGAAGAATGGCAGACTTTGTGTAGATTGCTGGCCGTCCACATCCCAGCCCAATCGATGTATGAACAAGCCTGAGGTGGGTCAATGATCTGCTGTGAATGGCGCTATCGATCACCAGCCTGCCGTTGATCTACAACCGGACACCATTCCACCACCAGAAACCGTTCATCAATTAGCCAGTGATCAACAACTTGATATCTCTACACAAGCTGAAATTGAATCCCTGATTTCACACCTTAGCTCGCCGATTAGGACTGTGAAGCGAATACCTCGGCTCTCTAGAGTGACTGTCGCGCGAAGGCTGGCCAATGTGATTAAGCAGGTCGTCTCTAGAAACGATGTGTCCTCTTGGGTGGGATTGCTCTCCTTTTCCAAGAAATGTCTACAAACACCTGCCAGAGGGGGTAAGCGCTGGAGTTTGGCAACCCTGCTAAGCATCCCCTGCCACCGCCTGACTCTGACATCCCTTCCTTGGAACACACATCACCACTCGCTTTCACCGTTGATACCCAAGTCATCATGAAGGTAATCTCATCCTTCCCCAAAGGATTGAGTGGGGGCTTTGATGGCCTACTCCCTCAACATCTCAAAGACCTTACAAGTCCATCAGCAGGTGATGGGGGCGCATCCCTCTTAACAGCTCTAGTAGGCCTTACCACACTGATTCTTGAAGGCAGAACCCCCACCTCTATCCGGCCCCTCTTCTTTGGAGCAAATCTGACTGCCCTAACTAAGAAAAGTGGTGGTATTCGCCCAATTGCAGTAGGTTGCACTCTGAGAAGACTTGCCTCAAAATGTGCCAGCCTACATGCCCTCGAATCCATTCCCCGGATGCTGGCACCCCGCCAGCTGGGTTTTGGAGTCGCGGGCGGCATCGAGGCAGCTGTCCATGCCAGCCGAATTTACTTGAATCACCTACCCCCCCACCAAGCCATGGTAAAAGTGGATTTTAAGAATGCATTCAACTCTCTTCGTCGGGACAAAATGCTGAGAGCTGTCAAGGACCACATCCCAAATCTGCTGCCTTTCGTCCACTCAGCATACAGTTCTCCTTCCATCCTTTTGTGGAACGATGTGCAAGTGTCATCTGCTGAGGGCATACAGCAGGGGGACCCCCTGGGCCCAATGCTGTTTTGCCTGGGTATTCACAACCTGGTATCCAGCCTGTCATCGGAATTCACAGTGTTCTACCTTGATGACGGCACAATTGGCGGGAGTTTTGAGGACATCGAATCAGACCTATTGAAAATTGAGAATCAGGGGAAGGCATTAGGGCTATTCCTAAATGTAGACAAGTCTGAAGTGCTGTCTCACAGTGAGTCCTCAGTCAGCCCTGTTCTGTCGGCTTTTCCAGGTCTGCAGTATGTTCATGCCTCCCATGCCATCTTGTTGGGTTCTCCCCTAGGGAAGGAGGCACTGCAGGCTTGCATTGAGGAACAATGTCGCCAGTTGAAAGTGATGGGGGAACGACTTTGCCACCTCCAAATGCACGATGCCATCACTATCCTGCAACACTCCCTTTCCATCCCGAAGCTCTTGCACATCTTACGAACGTCACCAGCCTTTTTGTCCCAACTCCTTGAGTCTTGGGACCACCTTCTGGAGTCCATTGTTTCGAGGATCACCAACATTGATTTTGATCAGGGAGACTCATGGCTCCAGGCAACCCTCCCTGTGAAATCAGGTGGCCTTGGGTTTCGAAGTGCCTCCACTCTTGCACCATCTGCCTTTTTGGCATCTGCTGGTGGGGCCTCAGATCTAATGCAGGAGCTTCTCCCCAACCACCTGTCATCTACCCCATACCCCGACAGGGACCTGGCTCTGTCTAGATGGAAACAGGCACTGCCTGAAGACACACCGGTCCCTTCTGCCGTAAATCGCCAGAAATCCTGGGACGGGCCTGTAGTCCAGCACACATTTGACACCCTTCTGGAGCACTGCACCAATGAGATCTCAAGATCACGGCTGCTTGGTGCCGGGTCATTCGAGTCTGGAGCATGGTTGAACGCACCACCTATCTCCTCACTGGGTCTTCGCATGCCCAACGAGGCTATCCGTATTGCCATTGGTCTCAGAGTGGGCGCCTCCATATGCCTACCCCACTCCTGCAGCTTCTGTGGAGGACCTGTCGACAAGCTTGGCCTTCATGGTCTGAGCTGCAGGATGAGCCAAGGCAGAATCCCCCGCCATCAGATGCTGAATAACACCATCTACCACTCGTTAGCTTCAGCCAACATCCCCAGCAGACTTGAACCATCTGGCCTTTACAGAGCTGATGGGAAGCGCCCAGATGGTGTTACCCTCATTCCATGGACGGAGGGAAAATTCCTTGTGTGGGACGCAACATGCGTGGACTCCTTTTGTGACTCCCGCATTCGGGGATCATCCAGGGAAGCGGGAGAGGCTGCAGCCACAGCAGAGAAGAACAAGCAGAGCAAGTACGCCCACCTTGACAGGTCCTATGTATTCCAGCCCATTGCAGTGGAAACCTGCAGCACAATTGGTCCAGATTCATTGAGTTTCCTCCGAAACCTAGGCCGCAGGCTGAAGGCAACCACAGGGGAGCCTCAGTCTTTTACGTACCTGCTCCAGCGACTATCCGTGGCTATCCAGATGGGGAACTCTGCCTCTGTGCAGAGCACGTTGGAGCTGCCAGGACTCCAGTCTATTGATTGATTGATTGATTTAATTGATGTGATTTGATTGATTTTATTTGATTTAATTCATCAGTATGATTGTTCAATTAATGTAATGCGTATCTGTGTCTTTTTGTCTTATAATCATAATTATCATTATTATCATTTATTATTACTATTATAATAAAGTGACCCTTTACACATTATGTTTTATCACCACTGTATTGTACAATAATAATAATAATAATAATAATAACAATAATAATAAAAATAGTAAAATTGAAGGAAAGGCTACAAGGTGGTGTACAGCTCACTGCCACACTTGTTCAGATGCTACTATTTGCAGATGACATAATTGTATGTACTGAAAAGAAGGAGGGCATGGAGAGAAATCTAGCTGAGATGAAAGTGGTAATGGAGAAGTGGGGAATGAACATACATTGGGGGAAAATAAACATAATGATGGTTAGCAGGACAGGTGAGGGGTGTAAAATAAGTGCTGATGGGGAGGAAGTTGAAGAAGTGTACAAGTTGAAGTACCTTGGAGTGATGATAAGATGAGATTGAGCAGAGAATTGGTGCAGCAGCGAGAGTGGTGGAAGCAACGAGGAAGGAAGTACTGGAGAGAAGAGAATTGCAGAAGAAAACTAAAATGTAGGTCCTCAATGCTATGGTGGTGCCGACGCTTCTTTACGGATGTGAGATGTGGACAGTGCAGAGGATACATAAGCAAGCTGCAAGCTTTTGAAATGATGTGTTTCAGAAGAGTACAAGGTTTGACAAGAATGGTTAGAGTCAGAAATCAGGAGGTGAGGGAGGTACTTGGGCAGGAAGCAGTGACTGAGATAGTGAAGGAGAAGCAGAGGAAATGGAAGTAAAATTGGAACAAATGAGAGATGACAGGTTGGTAAAGATAGTGTATGAGGAGGTAGAAAAGGGAAAGAGACTGGGGGGAAGACCCAGAAAGGGATAGTGCAAGAATTTCTCTACTATTGATGAATGACTCAATACAGTGCAAGTTACAATATACACCACTAATATAAAGTAAATACAGTGCAAGTTGCAAAATACAAGGGTGATGAAGCCATAAAATAATGTAATATAATGTTTGGAGACTTTGGGCACCCTGTGGCACAAATCATTGGTAAGATGTCAAACTTAAGGGAAGTTTAATGATTTTTAATATGACAGAATATTTAATTAGGCCTTTGTTTACGTGCAAGGTGGCACCAAACTGCAAATATAAAATTCCATAGCCCCATATCATTGCTATGGCATATTTATACTGATAGTGGGTGTTATAATAATCTAATATGAAAATCCAGCAAATTCTCATGAAACTTTGTAGGCAAGTGCAAGTGATCAATGAGGCTGTGCACTCAGCATGGATTAGTAGTTAAAGACTCTGTTGTTCAATTAGAAGGCTGACAATTTAGTATGACTTTATGGAAAGGTGACGTATTCTTGTGACGTCATGCAAACGTCACACCCTAGTCAATTCAAAATGTAGGGTTCCTTTCGTGATGTCACCTTTCGCACCTCAAAGACCTCCTTGAAGTGGCTGGCAGGAAGAAAGGGCCGCCGCGTACGCCTCTCTTTGGCACCCATTGCCAGGAACTGTGTGCTAGCACCAAGGGCGCCTCAGAATTTGGTGGTTACGTGAGCGTGAGAGGGTTTCCAGATGATTCTGAGTGTCTACTGCATGAAGACGGGGAATCAATGGGTACTGGGAAGATACATGGCCTCTGTGGAGGCAGAGACTTTAGGAAGTGGTCCGAGAAACGCTGCCGTAGTGCCATCGACGTACTTATCAACCATTAATCAAATGTGGGACGTTTCCACGCTGACGCGAATACGGTAAGCAGGTGAGCGCTCGACTGCTGCGAGTCAATGCACTCGACTGGATGAAGGCTCTTCTGGGTTAATGCTGTGCTGTGCTTGCCTGATTCAGTGAAAGACATAAACTCCCAGCTCATTGTGTATGTGCCAGTACACTGCAGCTTTCTGTAGTGTGTATTGCACCACAGACTTTAGCTATGGTTGCATTTCACATGCATAGTTATAGCTATTGACACCACACACAGTTCCAGTCTGTGCGCACCTTGTATTTCTTCACCAACCCACTGGCACACCCACCACTGAAGGCAAGCTTTCTTAAAAGTGCTCCAATTCTGGGTTTCGGGGTTGCCGGCCAATCACACACAAGTGGTTGCTTGGTAACGTCTGGACGCTGTTGACCCAGTGCTGCTGCTGAGGAGTGATATTCTAATCCAAAACAGCAGTGGTCGAACAGGTGTTAACTAATCGCTATTGCCGCTAGACCGTCCCTCCCTTAACTTGCCCCCTGGGGGCTTGTTGGGACGGTCGCAGCTGGCCAGACTATGTCTCCAGAGGCTCTTCAACTATGGATGTAGAATAGCACTACGGAAAGATCGTCAGTACTCTGCATCTCCTCTACATGCTGACCTAGGACTCACCACTCTAGAAAGGCGAAAACAGCTACATCTTGCACAGGTGTACAAGTGTCATTCTGCACTAGCACCTCCATATTTGGTATCTCTCTTCCATACTCCTACACACTACCACAGCACTCGGACATGAACACTAGTAAACCTACCAAGGACAAACAACTCCTTTGGGCAAAAGGCATTTAGTTTCGTCGGAGCAAGCACGTGGAGATCACTACCGACATTAGTTAGGGAATACCGACATTAGTTAGGGAAGCCAGTTCACTGCATGAATTCACCGTCTCACCAGGAGCATCATATATAATAACTGACATTATTTCTTTCTGGACCTAAATTTTGCATGATAATTATTATTGCATGTGTGAATGTATTGTGCTGTACTGGGTGCCTAGAATAGTAGCCTCTATGGCTAAAGTTTTCCTCAGAACAATAAAGCTTTTCTATCCTATCCTATCAATGACTGTGGGTGTGCTGTAAAGCACTTGCAGGTATCTGTGTGCCCTCCATCCATGTTCCTCTCCTTTCATCCATGTCTTTGAGAGCATGTACATAGGTTTGCATGTGTGCGTTTAGCATGTGTGTGTGTGTGTGTGTGTGTGTGTGTGTGTGTGTGTGTGTGTGTGTGTGTGTGTGTGAGTGGTGTGACATCATCAAGATGGCGGTTGGGGGCCACACGGTCAGTAGAGGGACACCAGAAGTGAGCAATCTGCACCATGGTGGCATGGTTATGGCTGACAAATGGAACATCCTGCGCACAAGGCACCTCCAGGGCCAGCGTCATTGTTCCTCATCCGCACTTGTGCCCATTTCGTGGTGGTGTCAAGCTCAGGAGCAACGAAGCCTCTCGAACCGAAAAGTGGACTCTCACCACAAGTACCAACTTTCTGCTGCACCCCTTGGGCTCCTGTGTGGGTCAGTTGTCACTTGGATGGGCGACCAGTAATGGCCTCTAATGGTCACAGCACCCTGATGAACGGGCAACCAGCCACGGCCTTGAAGGGCCATGGCGCCCAGCAGCTACCCTACCCAGGGTTAGGGGCGTGAGTCCAGCCAACTCACCCCGACATTTAACTGGCTTTCGAAACAGGGCCTAGATCCCGCCCTATGTCCATCCAGGACAAGGAAAACTGAAGAAGAGGAAGTGTGTGTGTGTGTGTGTGTGTGTGTGTGTGTGTGTGTGTGTGTGTGTGTGTGTGTGTGTGTGTGTGTGTGTGTGTGCATGCGTGTGTGTGTGTGTGTGTGTACTTGATTGTGTTTTGGCCACTCGGAGAATGTGCAACTGTTTATGTAAGGTATGTAAGTTAATGTCCTGTGCCGTTGTGCAAATGTGTGTCAAAATACTTTTGACTCAATTCATGTTTGCTTCAATCATTTGTGTTCATTCTTGCCTAATAAGTGTTCACAAGTGTGTTGATGAATTACACAAAATTAGTTGCAAAGCAGGAAAGCCTGCCTTCCGCGGGCTTTCCTGCTATGGTGAGGTGAAGGCAACTCGGCGCTAGCATGTCCACGCCAGCACATCGACGATAGCTATTTGGGGGGCAACAAGTTGGCAACAGCTGTGTGGGTCCCAGTAGTCATCAATGGCCTATCTGACATCGTGTGCTGTGAAAACGTCAGTGCATCACACAGACTGACAATGATTGGAGTATTCAAACATCATATGACTATAATATAGTGCGAGTCAAGAAAAGGAGAAAACAGATAGACTGTAAATATTGTCATAACATTTTCAGGATAATGATACAACATTGTCAGTGTAGCTAATGTGTGTCATGGTCAATGGTTTGTTGTCTTTAACTTTAAGATGCTGTAGTGCACCTACGCGACTGAGTGCAATATCCAGATGGCCATGAAAAAACAGAGGCCTGTGTAAGTAAATACCAATGGTGTGTCTGGCCCTGGCTTTAGCTACTTGATGAGCAAGCACGTAAAGTTGCTGAGGCTGGGCAAGAAAAACGCTAAGGAGCTAACCACAGGCAGTCTTGACCCTGCGGCAGTGGCTGCTGACAGCTGTCTAGAGGATCCTCTGTAAGGACAGGCTCATCCACTGTAGTCGCTCCTGGAGATCGCCCGTAGTTGTGGAGAGCGCAAAGTCATCAGAAAGCACAGGCGTTTTGCGGGATATGCCTGTGGGCAGCACGGTCCCTGTCTCTTGGACATGGTTGGCTTCGCTGGTTGCTGGCATCCGTGTGCTGAGCTTCTCCTATAAAGATCATTGCGCTCGGTTGCGCTGCAACATTATGCTCCTTAGCAACCTTTGGCAAAGATGTCATCGTTATCTGTAAAAAATGGCTGCCGCAATGGTATTTCCCTGATTCTCTCCGCAGAGGCATCAAGTGTGGCTGTTTCGTATCACGGCTGAATCGAATGGAGGTAGGCCAAAGTGCTGTATAAGAAAGCTTGCTGTTTTCGTGTCGCAAAACGCTAAACACTCCTATAGAATACGGAACACAGATACTCAGGCTTAGCTCCATTATATATAGGATAGCCACTATATATTGATATAACACAGTAGTGACCGAAGGGAGCAAGTATTTCGAGTTGGGGTGGCAGCCCCACAAGTTTTTTAACTCTAAATACTTGTTTAACTCGAAAAACTTGTTTCACTTAGGGATAACTAACCCTAGAACTCCACGTCACTTAGTACCAACACATACATGCATTCAATCACAAAGTGTACCTTCATGTACTCCAAAATCTTCAAAGTAAACAATGTCATCCATGGAATCCTCCATAGGATCCTTAGCCTGTAAATGCACTGGTAGTAATACTACCTCTTCCATTTGACAAGACTCTACTCTATCCTTCAAGATTTGAAGCAAGAAACATTCCCAAGTGTCTACAATAAACATCATCCATGGCTCAGCTATGAATTCCATCAGTAGCTCTAGGCTGATGCTACTAAAGGACTCCAAGCAACTTAAGAGAAAGTTAATTCTCCACACAGGATGTACTTCAAGCATCTTCGGAATACTACACGAACGAAACAGTAGAGTAAAGGTAATCGAAAAGGAAAATACATCAAGAATTCATCTTTCACAAACTCCTGGTGGTGTTGAACAGTGACACCTAGCACATCTACAAGACCTTCCTGCCTATCACAAAATAACTAATGGCTGGGAGTAAGTGTGCGCTATGGCAAACTATGTTAGTACCAGAATTTCATTTGAGGTAGACTAAAGCAGTGTGTGATGCAATCAGACAAAGGCAATACTACAGATGTCATTGACTCACGCAGTGCAAATGCCATCTTCAGTCTTGCTCAGCACCAGCTTGTTCAGATAGGTTAGAACACATGACCAATGCATATGTGAAGGCCTTTGGTTGCACAGGTCATGTGGAATCCGCAAACACCGATGAAAGACTGGTTGTGACACTATCAGGCCACTGGAAACTGAATATAGAGTAAGTTGCATGTAGTAAGACAAAGTAATATATGTACAGAACACAAGTTGTAACAATACATTAATGTAGGCAGCGCAAGTTGCAATGTACACCAATACTGTAAGACTATTGTTTAGAAAAGGGGTAACTTTTGAGTGTATAAATCATGTGGCACACTGTTTCTTAAATTCAAGAAGTTTTATACACTCAAAATTTACCCCCTATTCTATACTATGGACGTGGTAATGAACCTCTACTCCATCATTGTTTATAATCACTGCCTGTGGTCCATTGGTTTGGGCCAGGAGCCCCTTCCTTTTTTCTCATTATGCGCTCCTGTTTGGGCACTATACAATTAAGTCTTCTTCAAGCAAACTGCACTAAACTGCCACTGTGTAATATTTATATATTGACTAAGAGGTGACTCTGAGATTTATAGAACGAGGCTTGCAAAGTGGTCTAAATTGTCAGTGACACCGATTGGTCAGCATTCAAGTGTTACAGATCCCAAATGATTGGGTGGCAGCGAATCATTTATCCACTCATCCTGGCGTCAAAACATGCCTCCAGGAGTGGTTAGCACCTTGCGACAGTGGCTGAGAATACACCATGTGATTTGGTTCGCAGCAATGTTTTCTACAGGTCGCCATTGGATGTGGTACGTCAGCTACTCACTGATAGCCATGTTGGTCACAGCATTTCCCTGTGTGGCATCATAACCAGAGTCTGTTTTCCTCATGAAATAAAAAACCGGTTCCTTTTTGCACGGGTTCTTAGCCAGATTGCTGCTCTGCCCTACTTTGCAACAAAATATGTAAGCTGGGCTATCTATGCATCGTAATTGCAGCCAATCATAACTTTCCCGTTTTGCGATTGAGTGGTAAAATTCATTAATGAATGCATCATAATTCACTAATAATGATTCACATATAAATTAGTCTCCACTGCACAGCTGCAGTTTCTCTGCTATAGACCACAAGTAGCCATGATGCTCTATAAACAATTATAGTGACTTGCACAGACGGATCAAAGGATTTTTGAGTAGTATATATTGCATAATCCTGCAGCATGCTTTATGGCCGTTCTTTATTGCAGTTTAAAAATGCTACTGTGCCATAAAGAATGCTAGCAAGAAACGCAAGCACTAAAACACTTTTCTTACACTTTTAAAGGTGGATCCTGTCCAGTGTGGTCTACTGAGATCGCGAATTTCAAACGTTTGCCTTCATTTCTGCCGAGGTGTGATCTTGCCGCTCCATAAGCGAAAGCGTAGTCTGCTACCCATCCTTCGCTTCTGAAAGGCGGTAACGAGTGCTCTAATGGCAGATGGAGGGTGCTTCACCAGTCACTTTTGTGTTTCTTGAGCTGGTAGTCCCAGTGAGCATTTTTGCACTAGCTAGCTAGCTAGCCAAAGAGACAGTAACAATGGCAGCGAATAGTTGTTCTCCTGCGGTGATAAAAAGAACAAACGCAGCTCAGACTTGTTCTATCAAGGTGCATTGAGAGTCTTCTCGCCAGCAAAGGAGCGTTTTTAATCGGTTGCGAACCTCTTTCGATTGCCTGCACACAATCAAACATACAAGCTACAGCACCAGCTTCACATAGTCCAATGCCTCCTTAGCCAAGCTAGATACCTCTCTGGATTCCTGCGCTAACATCCTGTGTACCTACAAGCATCAATTTCAGACAGAACAACGTCGGCGCCACAAGTCGAAATTGTAAGGGGGATACTTGTCGGTCGAGGGGGGATGGGATACAGCAAAGGCAGTGACAAAGAATTAACCACTGGGAATATTACACCAACCAGCCTTCTACACCAAAGGTGTTTTAGGAGGCTGGGGGGGGCATCATGCCCTATTAATGCCAACCAGTGATCACAGACTTCCCCCGCTAGTCATCCTACGAAGATGGTAGAGCAACAGACAGCTGTTTTGCCCTAGTTGGGCTCATCAGTGTGGCGTACTGATGGATGGTAGAATGACTAGCTACTCTTGCATCCACCACCAGTGAAACACTTGTGGTTTCAACAAGAGCGAATACTAATGGGGGAAGGCTGTAAGACATCATAAGTGCGTGACTTGGCGCACAGTTATTGAAGGGACAGTTCATAGCAGTTGGTCCACCGCTGAGGATAGGTTGACAAAGAAGTACGCCACACTGATGAGCCCCAACTAGGGCGAAACAGCTGTCTGTGGCTCTACCATCTTTGTAGGATGACTAGCGAGGGAAGGCTATGATCACTGGTTGCCATTAGTAGGGCGAGATGTCCCCCCCAGCCTCCTGAGACACCTTTGGTGTAGAAGGCTGGTTGGCATAATTTCCCAGTGATTACTTCTTTGTCAACCTATCCTCAGCAGTGGACCAACTGCTATGAACTGTCCCTTCAGCAAAGGCAGTGCTTAGGGACACTTCCTTCCATCTTCTTTGTAGACGCAGTCATGGTTATGCAATAATTATTCACCAATCTGATTGGCCAGCAGGAATTCCTGCTGGAATCGACTTCCGGGCCCAAGAAAGTCAACCAAAGTCACCAGACCACCTTTCAGGCCAATAAAATGGCAACCGGAAGTGGGCAGGGGATGATAATACTCAGTAGTAAGTTATCGCTCAATAGGGCGTCTAAATTGTGCGCCACAAATCGTATCTTTCTGAGGTAGCCTAGAAGGGCAAAACAGGAGCAGCTTTCTATGAAGGATAGTCCACAGTCTAAAAGACGCTGTGATTTCCATTGCATTGACAAAGATTTGAAAGAATTTACTAGTGGTTTGTCACCATTTTGTTCCAGAATCATGCTTGACGACCCAGAAGTTTATCCTGCAGAGTCTTGAGTAGTCTCCGCCTCTCGCGTATATGGCCAGCCTCTTTCCACTGTTTTGGATGTTGCTTGCTGAGGCTAGCTGTTGATTGATATGGTGTGCTTCTGTGAGTAGCTGGCAAGCCACTTAGTGAGCTATGGGTGATTGTCTGTGGCAGATTGTTTACAGGCTCTTCGTCTCTTGGAATACACCACCAGAAGAGTCACAGGCATTTCTCCATGCTGCAGTGGTGTTCTGGCATGTTTGTTCATTCTGTTCACAGTTTACATAGCTTAATTGATTCTTGTGACCTTTTGAATCCTTGTTAAAATAAAGGCAGGTTTGGCCAGTTTACTAGGGCATGGAGAAACGGCGGAAACAGCAGAAATGCTCAGAAATGAAGTCCCAATCCATAATCAAGCCCAACCCACATGCCAAACTCCACCCACAAATAAGTCCCACCCATGTAAAAGCCTCACTGAACAAATCCACCCTAAGCCACCCACACCCTATATTCAGTTGTACAATTTAGTCACAAGGAGCACATTGAAGGAAGCATGTACGCTATGCCTGGCTTGCACTGGTGTAACTAGTGATAGCACAGATAGCTATGGACAGGATGGAGCAGGGTATAGGCAGGGTTGCACAAAGCATGCTCAGAAGCTAACCCATGATGTAATAGGGTACTTTTTGTTGCAATGATGTAATGCATAGTGTTGATAAGTGGTGATAGGCAGTGCACTCCAGTGGCAGCACATGCAGACCTGGCTTTGTATGTGTTCATCAGGGCCATTACTAATGCGAGTCGGTCTCTACATACATCGGTCTCTACATACGTACTTCCAGACGTGCAAAATATGTGCCCATGTTGTTGCCACTGCCCAGAGGAATGGAGATCTGGAGGTCACCGCATGGCACAAGCAACAGGGCTACAGCATCAATGCCACGGCATTGGCACAAACTGGATTGCCCCAGAGCAGCACTAAGCGCCACACACCCACATTCTTCACAGAATGTGTTACCTCCAGCTTAGCTTCCTGTTGAGCTGGCATTCCCCCCCAGGATCAGCCAAGCACCCCTTCATCAGTACAGCTCTTCAGTTCTCAGCAGCAGATGGACACAGCTGGCATTCCACCCCAGGCTCTGACAGGCACCCCTTCGGACCCCTTCATGCTTGCCTTCATACGTGGCAACATAAGTGTATGCTTTGGATGCAAGCAGCGCTACCCTAACCCAATCAATCCCCCGGTAACCTATGCATCATGCACAAAGAGTGGAGGTCATTCACAGTGCCTGGTAGTCCTGCTCCACAATCACGGTTTGGCAACGCATACTACCACCTGCATCTGCCATGTATTTGGTCTATGTGGCCGCAGTTTGACCCCCAGAGGCACCTCATCATCCCCAGTGCCATTGCCACAGCACTACTCCCAGCACATAAGCAGGCTCTTGCTGCCTCCTTCAAAGTGTTCCTTGACTAACTTTGTGTTGTATTGTTACATTGGAGTTTGAGTTTGAGTTTATTCTTGTTGTAGGGTGAATTTGTTCAGTGAGGCTTTAACGTGGGTGGGGCTTATTTGTGGGTGGAGTTTTGCAAGTGGGTTGGGCTTGATTATGGATTGGGACTTCATTTCTGAGCATTTCCGTCGTTTCTCCTTGCCCAGTTTACTACCCAGTGGAAGGCCAGTTTACTAGCCTGTGGTTAGGGTAGTAAACCATTTAGTACCCTGAGTGGTCCTTTCATGTATGACATCATCAGGCGATAAGTAGAATTCTAGGGTGAATCATGTGAGAAGGGGAAGCACATGATTGTATCTGGCACCTTGCCATTCAATGCCTTTGCTGAACTATGGCTCCCCAAAAGTCCAAGAGAGAAACCCCTTCTGTCCAATTGTGGCTGCTATTGGTACGACGCCCATTTGTTAAGCAGGAACTGGCCAGCACCCTGGCTCTACTGTCAGGAGACACACCCTCACATGACAACTGCATGGTGAGCTTAAATGTGTCCAATGGGAGTCTATTCCCCAGACTACCATTGGATGAAACTCTCCAGGAAATTGCACGTATGTGAGGATCCCATCCTAGTGGACACTCAGGACAGAACCACAACTCCTGTGGAAGACCTCTGCTCCCTCATCCAGCTCTGCCTTGAAGTGACCTGCTTTCAGTTTGGGGTACATGTCTACAGACAAGTACAAGGCGAAGCAATGGGCTTTCTGTTTCCCAACAGTGGAGCCAGGATGCTGGCCTGCAGATGGGTTGCCAAATCAATAGCAGCCATAATTGGACGGAGGTAGTTTCCCTCCTTATGGACTTTTGGCGGGCTATATATCTGTAGAGGTGTTGAGTGGCAGATACAACAGTTTGGTCCCCCCTAATCACCCTATTACACCATCTTTTCTTCCTGTCTTCACATAGGTAGATGCCTTAAAAAGGCAGCACAATACCTTAGTTTTGCAACAGCTGATGAAATCTATGGATCGAAATGTCTTGTTCTGCTGCTGCGATTTTCGCCAATATCCGCCTGTCCACAAACCCTAATTCACACCAATCGGTACAGCATCATAAATACTCACAACTGCTACCGTTCCTGAATTTCTATATACTACTAGGTCTCTTTTGGCAACCCGAAAGTGAGGTGTGAATGGAGGTGCACAAGCAGTCTGTAAAAATCGGCATCACCAGCTACTATGGGGCATGGCATGGCATGCTAGCTACGCCATGCAGCATTTACGGATACACTGATTTGCATTGAAAACGTCAGCATGTATCCGCGGATGCCCACCACAGGCACAGTAAACACCACTGCACACTTAGCCACTTACTGAACGGTATTGCCTCCATTATGCCGCCACCATGTTAGTCTCGTGACCAGACTATCCCCCACGCGTCGGGAAATAGGACGTCCATTTTGGTCTCCGAATATGGGGCGCCGTTTGTACCAGAACACATGGAAATGGGAACCGGTGTTAAACTGCCACGATTTATATACTATATATATCGAGCGCACGATTTAATATATCGTGTGCACTATACCATGCACTAGACCAGTAAATACATGCACATTGCTATTGGCAATCAGAGAACCTACAAACAATAGATGTAATCGTAAATCTTTGAATCACATAGAGAAATAAAGGATAATAATGTTTATGCCTTTACTCTGCGATGTGCATGCATGTACATGGAAGAGCAAGGGTGTCCTTCCTTGACATTAATGGATTCATCACAATTTAATGATATATAGACACAGTGTGAGTTCCTATGATTGCTGACAGTAGTCTAATGCCTGATGGCACAACCAACATGACACTATGTGAGATGGACAATGCCCAATAGCCATACACAGTAACTACAGCAGGAACACTTGCTTCACTTTCAGGCTCCTCGATACCATGGCTCATCTGACCTGATCCTCCATTGTAGGCAGTTCAGCACACAGTCAGGCAGGCATGATCAATGAGGCCTCTCTTACACTGGGCAGGTGGTACATAGTGCTACACATGCACATTCACACAAGTACGTATACTTGGTCGGATATAAAGTCATACATACACAGGGGTTATTCTTAAAACATATCTATGCAATAAATGGTTTTGTCTGTTGCAATTTATAAGTTGCATAAGGACAGTCACATTGCAAGGATGTAGCAACTAGGACCTATGTATACAGACCTTTTTGAATCGCCTGTCCACACCGTGCACCAGTATCCGGGAAACGCTTGCACAATATTATACGGATTCATACACATACAGTATAATTGCAAAATCTAGTGTTGACATAGATTGCAAGCTAGAGATTTTATACAGCAATACTGCTTATGTTTATGTATAAAATACCATGATTTCGTCCGGTACCCGGTGCCCGGTGTGGACAGCCAACCCGAAAACGTCTGTACATCAGTAGTAATGGCAATTTCATGATACTGTTTGCCCAGATAAGAACATGACAAGCAAAATTACTATGCCATATGCAATACTCTAACCCACAAGGAGCCACATAAACTACAACATGCACTCACCCATCAGTCAACATATGCTGATCCCCAAATGCACACGCCAGCTGTCTCTGCATGCTCTTGCACTGATCTTCCACTACAGTAGGTGGTCTGAATAGGGGTGTACATGTCACATCATGAAAAGACAGGTCACTTCTTATCATGGTATCGGGAAGCCAATACACAATAGTAAAGTATACTTTGTTGTACAGCAATTAGAAGAGTGATGGGATGAGGAATTGACAGTGGCATATCAAGGTTACCATTGTACATTTGTCCCAACTGACATCCTAACGCAAACCATGGTTATAACAGCCTGCACGCACCCCTTTACACATGCGTCTCGTGTTCAGAGAACAGTCTACTGTAGCCAGACTGTGTGAATACATATAAGGTCAAACAATTATGAGTAATACCATACAATAGTGGTCACTTAGCACCAGTCTTCTTGCAACAGCGCATGCTAGAACCTATCATGTTTCAAATGACATCAAAGCACATCTGAAGGAAGTAATCTTTGTTGGCAAGGAGTTACGTACAGAGTCAAGGGAGAAGAGCCAGTTGTAGTACAGTAGTCCAACACTAAATGTTTCTGCTTACTTCTCTAAAGGCTGACAACTGAAGGGAGACCTGGCCAAACTACGTAGATACCAGCCTATCAGACTTCAGGACACATATCAAGTCTACTGGCATGTGGGAACATACAACAGGTCCTGACGGTGTGAATCACATATGTACACTCCATGATGATAAGGTGTCCTAAGACTTCACATCCATACATAAAACTCTACACACATGCACACAATGCATAAGCAACATGCATACAATCCAACCACTGCACTGCACATAGATACAAACACACACACCATGCAGATATACAAGACAGATATACGTACTATACTCCATAAACCAAGTGTTACAGCACACAACATGCAACTTGACTACAGCACTATGTACAGCATACACATAGCAAACTATAAAGCACATATGTACAATACACTTTGTAAACATAATGTGTACTGCACAGTACAAGCAATACAATGTTAGTGCAAGACAGTTACAAGGTTACATGAATAAATGCTTGTATGTCATTGCACAGGAGTTGCAATACATAGATGAAGCTATCACACGCACACACCACTGGACGGCCACACAATCTGCAGGGACAACCATGGAGAACATCACAGCAGGGGACAAACACAACATCACCAAGCAATGCCAATGCCACACACAGAGGGAGAGGCAGTACACTACAAACAGGTGTACAACAACAGCACAAACAAACAATTAATGTAGAAGGACACACACACAATGCAAAACAGATGCCATAGTGACAAAGGCTGTAAGCATTCTGATTCCATTTCAAGAAGCTTCATTCGATGACATGCCGCAAATCAGCAAGGCAAAGACCCATATGTGCATCCTAACACACTATAGCCACACAGCACACCAGCAAGACACATAGAGCTGATACTACAGTGATCGAATATTGCTGCAAGTGTTTACTTGGCTGTGGCCACACATGGAAGACTGAACAGAGGCAAGAGCTACTGAACTTCCACAGTATTAACCCTTACGCATGTGCATTACAATCCAATAGTAGACTCACCACTCTAGTATGGCCGGGTGTTTGTTTTAGGTTTCTTGAGGGAGACCTTCAGTCTCTTTCCCATGACCTGGTAGCCATTCATGCTCTGTATGGCACTCTGGGCAGACGCAGCATTGTCATAACTGACAAAACCTGGAGAGAACAATGAGAAGAGACAGGCTGGTGAGTGAGGACTAGCTAATTACAACGGAATCCAACTAGATGCAATGGTTGAGCAATCAGTGTATGGCAATACACTTGTAACAAAAGGCCATACTACAGCAGCACATCACAGAGCAGGATGGTAAATACAGGGATGTGCGCGGAAGTGGAGCACATACCAAATCCTTTGCTAAGGTGGGTTTCCTTGTCCATGAACACCTTGGCACTAATGACATTGCCATAGTCACTAAAGAGCTGGATCAGATCAGCATCCGAGTAGTGAGGTGGTAGGTGGTATATGAAGAGGTTGGCTCCTTCAGGGCCTGCACAAGGAGAACATGCAGAGAGGGGGGCACCTCATGACAGAACACAAGGACTGGGGGGCATTTGCACCCTTGGTAGCAGTCACTAACAGCTTGACAATAAATACTTGATCACACTGAATCAGGTACTTCATAAGCTCTGGTACTAGTGACCACCAGGTATATGGACACACATGACTCACCTTCCTTGGGCTTGCTATACGACATCATTTGCTGGACCTGCAGCTGTGCAAGAGAGGAGCCCAGCTGCAGCTGACCATGTGGGTAACCTGTCATCGCTGCCCCTTGCAGCCCTGAGTGAGAACAGGAATTGAATGAACAGCTTCATGTCACTACAGTGGCTCATGTATAGCATTTAACATGACAGTGGATGTGACAGCCATAGCAACAGTCATCATTGCATGATCACACAACCATTGATGGTAACTGAAAAAGGCAATGTACAGTTTCAAATAAACAGTGCTGGCCAAAAGTAGTGGTAGTGCACACATGCACATACACTCCAGCCACAATTTTCACATTGGGATGGTGACTACAGCAACTCAGGCTGGGCTGGATGCTGCTCTAATCCAAACACTCCGACATGGGAAAAGCTCAGCCAATCAACTGTACAGTACGTGACATGGAAAACTGTTATCCACTAACAACAGGGCATGGTCCACAGCCAGCCGTATGGGTACTGTGTGGCATCCGTGCAGAATACTCTTTGTAGTTTATACACATTTAACTGATCTAGTCTGCCAGGTTATGTACATACAAATGAGGAGTCAATTACCAGGGTCAATACGAAATTCCGTATGTACGTATACAGCTACGAAGTCAGTCATCGTATAGTGTAGCTACGATTCTGAGTCACGACGCCCTCTATCCGTCCACATACTGAAACTAATACCTTCTTTCATTGGTCGATAACACAATAGAGGCCTTGTCTTCCTTCAGCGCTGATGTGTGAGCATCTGGATTTCAGCACTATGTACTGCACACTACGATTTCGTTCTGTCACATTTCTGTCCGGTCCGCTGTGGGCGGTCTGTGCTGGACCACCCATCTGTCAACGGCCGCCGCGTGGCACAGTTAAAGAATACCACAGAAGAAGTTAATTTTCCATATCACGTATGTACCATATATCTGCATCCCCTGGGACTATCTAGCCATCGTTACATCTTTGTTAACTGTGGTACCATAGACAGACAGTCGCCATTAGCTTTGTATTCCGGCGTGTTGTCTTCATGTACTGTGTATATGGCGGCTACAAAGGTGCTCATACTTGACACACAGCAAATCCTGCATAGATTATAACGAAATATAAGGCTCTGGAGTCGACAAATGCTGTTATAGGTATACTCAGGATCACTATGTACATAGTGCGTGGCTTGGATGGAGTAGGCTCTTTGGGAAATAACGGGTCACGCATGGAAACCTGCTATCTTGTGCTACCTCAAGCCAATTATAGTTACTTGATTTTAGGTGACAAAAAGTGCTTCTTAATTAGAATAACCTTTGAGATGTGAAAAACTTGAATTGTTAATTAAGGCAATTGACAATTTTGTGTGACATATGATCCAAACATGATACTGAATTGTACTCTGTATTACCTGTTTATCATGTTTATCATTGCTAATAATTGTCCAAGGCAGTGCGCATGTGTGCCTTATGTATTATTATTTTTGTTGAATTGTTAATTAAGGCAGTAACTATGGGCTTGCCCCTTGTGGTCATGTACCACATTCCAAACATCAACTGGGGACACCCAGTGTGCCATATGAGGGTTAGTGACCTGTCCAGAAGAGGTATATAAGTGGATAGCAGGCAATATGGTAGTAATAATAGACGTTTAGGGAAAGTTGCAACATTTGGACATCCTGTGCTTATGCTAATTCACATACACACAGCCAAACATTGCATCCACCTGCTTACACACCATAGTCCAGCATTCCTCCAACTGCACTTCCCTGCCCCTGTGACTGCAGGCCAACAGTGGCGGATAACAAACCGGGAGTGGCCACTGTCTGAGAGGTAGGTGCAAAGGAGAGGCTTCCCAGTGAGGTTGCTGTGGGGACTGCCTCTGCACCGCTGACCACACCCACACCTACACCAACACCAGAAGCCGATGGCACTTTAGCGAGGGCTGCAAGGTTGCTAGCACCATATATGCCACCAGTGGCAATTTGCTGCACTTGTTGGTTGATGAGCTGCACATGTGAGGGAGAATGGAGGAAAGATGGGGGGGGGGGGATGTTAGGACACAATCAGTGGACATTGGAAGGATCAGTCTACTGCCTCTCAGTTTGCAAATCCATTAAACAAAATTCCCCACAGTTTATAGACACTCTGAGCGTATGTCAGCCACCAGAGTGAGCCATCCTAGTCAATTAAAATTGACTGGGGTGAATGTGAGCAAGACCTACACAAATCAGTGGGCTCAATGGCAATGATGCTGGGAGGTTGCGTGGTGTGCTATTCAGAAGCATGAAAAGTAAGTGCATGCAATATTTTAGGTGGTTGTTTCGAAATATGGGGATGAGGGTGGCAAAGTCTTGCAGATCATGTGTGCACACTGCTTGAGTAACCTGCAGCTACGGAGGGTTTGTATATAGCATGCTTAATTTCACCACGACTGGGAAGCTACTTCATGACATGTGAGAGCTGTCTGGTAGTGAGGTACTATAGGAGAGCTAGTCATAGCAGATGAAATTGTAGGTGATGCCAATGAAATTTCAGAGAAGGCACAAAGGCTGTTGTGGTGTTGGCACAGGTAGAGAAAGGAAGGCAAGTGAAAATACAAAGGACACAACACAAAAGCAACCATTAGAGGCACCAGGGTCCAGCAGATGCACCTGGAGCAACATTGTGTCTAACAACAGTAGTGCAGACAGACATAGACCTGAACCTAAGGAGGGTAGGCTGTAACATTAATATTCATGTGTGTATATAGCTAGTCAAATACTTTACAATATATTGTGGCCTGCATTGCAACTAGGACAGTATACAATGTGGTCTCATTGAAATCATCCATCTGTTTTGTAACTGATGACGACCCCTGTGATCGAAACGTTTTACTGGAACCAGACTTACAGCTACGTGAATGCTCATCAACGCTCCATAAATCTGCTAGACAAACACATTATTACAACACATCACTGCCTAACATGGAATTCAAGAGCAATGCTGCAGCCTTAACAAGGGTGGGGAGAGCAGGATGGTTTGACTTGGAGGTCTTTCTCAACTGCTTACTGAGTTAACAAAACCTCTTGGCAATTATTCAGGGTACAGGGTTGGGAAGACAGCTTCAAGGTGATTGGTTTAAAGGAGCAAGAAGGTTCTACACCTCAAACAGTTTAGAGAGAACACTGCTAATACTACACACTTACTGCCTCAGTTGCAGTCCTCACACTACCCAGATACTAACCTGCTGTTGCTGCTGGCTGTAGCTGAGTGGATTCATCAATGAGGATGCTGCCAGCTGTAAGTTGGACAGACCATAGGGTGCAAACTGGGCATGTTGCTGAAGCATCTTCTCCATACGCTTCCTTTCCTTGTCCTTCTCTGTGTCAGCAATTTTGATGACGAGAGGTTGAGTGCAACCCTGCACAAGATGCACAAGAGAGAGTGGGCATACGTACATAGCAAGATAAGTGATCATCATGAAGAAAGGGGGTAGAGAAGTGAGACAGGCTGACAACTGGACTGCTCTGTTCAACCAATGAGGTAGTAAAAGGCACCACAGGTGGTAGTTGCTCATTGAAATACTCACGGGGAGAATCTGACTTTGGTGCAATTTTGCAATGGCATTCCTTGCTTGACTCTTGGATGCAAACCGGACAAAGGCACAACCTGTACAAGAGAATTACAACAATAAAGGAAGTAGTAAAGGTTTACTCAACTTCAACCTAGCCCATGCAGTGGCCAAATGCAATGAACTGCCTTCTCAACAAGTACCGTATGCGCTTTAATTTTCGCGGGGTTTAATGTTCGCGGTTTTTGCGGATCAGCAGCCATCCGCAAATATTTCGTCTGCGAATATTTGGACATCACTGTAAATGGACGTACACAGCTCGAGCCAATCAATGACGTCATGCATAACAAAAATGGCGATAATTGGCTACGGAGAAACTCGCTTCGCTAGTTCCCTTGTTCCCAACCCGTTGTTCTTGCTGCC